>CAXHUL010000158.1:0-1252500 GCA_964019695.1 Loripinus fragilis
TTAGTGTAGCTAGACTGTCTAATAGTGTAGCTGCATTGTCTATTGATATTCCTAGACTGTCCGTTAGTGTAGCTAGATTGTCTATCAATGTAGCTACACTGTCTTTTAATTTTCTTATACTGTCTGTTAGAGTAGCTACACCGTCTATTAGTGTTCATATACTGTCTGTTCGTGCAGCTAGACTGTCTATTAGTGTAGCTTCACTGTCTAATAGTGTTCCTACACTGTCTATTAGTGTAGCTACATTGTCTATCAATATAGCTACACTGTCTATTAGTTTTCCTATAATGTCTGTTTGTGTAGCTAGACTGTCTACTAGTGTAGCTACATTGTCTATTAGTGTTCCTAGACTGTCTATTAGTGTAGCTAGACTGTCTATTAGAGTAGCTAGATTGTCTATCAATATAGCTATACTGTCTATTAGTTTTCCTATACTGTAAGTTAGTGTAAATAGACTGTCTACTAGTTTGGCTACATAATCTATTGATGTTCCTATACTGTCCCTTAGTGTAGCTAGATTGTCTATCAATGTAGCTACACTGTCTATTAGTTTTCTTATACTGTCTATTAGTGTAGCTACACTGTCTAATAGTGTTCCTAGACTATCTATTAGTGTAGCTACACTGTCTACTAGTGTAGATACACTGTCTTATAGTGTTCCTAGACTGTCTATTTGTGTAGCTAGACTGTCTATTAGAGTAACAACACTGTCTAATAGTGTTCGTAGACTGTCTATTAGTGTAGCTACACTGTCTAATAGTGTTCCTAGACTGTCTATTAGTGTAGCTACACTGTCTAATATTGTTCCTAGACTGTCTGTTAGCGTAACTAGATTGTTTATCAATGTAGCTACACTGTCTATTTGTTTTCATAGACGGTCTATTAGAGAAGCTACACTATCTATAAGTGTTCATAGACTGTCTGTTAGTGTAGCTAGACTGTCTGTTAGTGTAGCTAGACTGTCTATTAGTGTAGCTACACTGTCTTATAGTGTTCCTAGACTGTCTATTAGTGTAGCTAGATTGTCTATTAGTGCAGCTGCACTGTCTAATAGTTTTCCTAGACTGTCTACTTGTGTAGCCAGACTGTCTATTAGAGTAGCTACACTGTCTAATAGTGTTCCTAGACTGTCTATTAGTGTAGCTAGATTGTCTATCAATATAGCTACACTGTCTATTAGTTTTCATAGACGGTCTGTTAGTGTAGCTAGACTGTCTACTAGTGTAGCTACATTGTCTATTGATGTTCCTAGACTGTCCGTTAGTGTAGCGAGATAGTCTATCAATGTAGCTACACTGTCTTTTGATTTTCTTATACTGTCTGTTAGAGTAGCTACACTGTCTATTAGTGTTCATATACTGTCTGTTCGTGTAGCTAGACTGTCTATTAGTGTAGCTACACTGTCTAATAGTGTTCCTACACTGTCTATTAGTGTAGCTAGTTTGTCTATCAATATAGCTACACTGTCTATTAGTTTTCCTATACTGTCTGTTAGTGTAGCTAGACTGTCTACTAGTGTAGCTACATTGTCTATTAGTGTTCCTAGACTGTCTATAAGTGTAGCTAGACTGTCTATTAGAGTAGCTAGATTGTCTATCAATAAAGCTACACTGTCTAATAGTTTTCCTATACTGTATGTTAGTGTAGCTAGACTGTCTACTAGTGTAGCTACATTGTCTATTGATGTTCCTAGACTGTCCGTTAGTGTAGCTAGATTGTCTATCAATGTAGCTACACTGTCTATTAGTTTTCTTATACTGTCTGTTAGAGTAGCTACACTGTCTATTTGTTTTCATCGACGGTCTATTAGTTAGCTTCACTGTCTATTAGAGTTCATAGACTGTCTGTTAGTGTAGCTAGACTGTCTATTAGTGTAGTTACACTGTCTAATAGTGTTCATAGACTGTCTATTAGTGTAGCTAGACTGTCTACTAGTGTAGCTACACTGTCTTATAGTGTTCCTAGACTGTCTATTAGTGTAGCTAGACTGTCTATTAGTGTAGCTACACTGTCTTATAGTGTTCCTAGACTGTCTATTAGTGTAGCTAGACTGTCTATTAGAGTAGCTACACTGTCTAATAGTGTTCCTAGACTGTATATTAGTGTAGCTACACTGTCTAATAGTGTTCCTAGACTATCTGTTAGCGTAACTAGATTGTTTATCAATGTAGCTACACTGTCTATTTGTTTTCATAGCCGGTCTATTAGAGAAGCTACACTGTCTATTAGTGTTCATAGACTGTCTGTTAGTGTAGCTAGACTGTCTATTAATGTAGCTACACTGTCTTATAGTGTTCCTAGACTGTCTATTAGTGTAGCTAGATTGTCTATTAGTGTAGCTACACTGTCTTATAGTGTTCCTAGACTGTCTATTAGTGTAGCTAGACTGTCTATTAGTGTAGCTACACTGTCTTTTAGTGTTCATAGACTGTCTGTTAGTGTAGCTAGACTGTCTATTAGTGTAGCTAGACTGTCTATTAGTGTAGCTACACTGTCTTATAGTGTTCCTAGACTGTCTATTTGTGTAGCTAGACTGTCTTTTAGTGTAGCTACACTGTCTATTAGTGTTCATAGACTGGCTGTTAGTGTAGCTAGACTGTCTATTAGTGTAGCTACACTGTCTAATAGTGTTCCTAGACTGTCTATTAGTGTAACTAGATTGTCTATTAGTGGAGCTACAATGTCTAATAGTGTTCCTAGACTGTCTACTAGTGTAGCCAGACTGTCTATTAGAGTAGCTACACTGTCTAATAGTGTTCCTAGACTGTCTATTAGTGTAGCTAGATTGTCTATCGATATAGCTACACTGTCTATTAGTTTTCATAGATGGTCTGTTAGTGTAGCTAGACTGTCTATTAGTGTAGTAACACTGTCTAATAGTGTTCATAGACTGTCTATTAGTGTAGCTAGACTGTCTACTAGTGTAGCTACACTGTCTTATAGTGTTCCTAGACTGTCTATTAGTGTAGCTAGACTGTCTATTAGTGTAGCTACACTGTCTAATAGTGTTCCTAGACTGTCTATTAGTGTAGCTAGACTGTCTATTAGAGTAGCTACACTGTCTAATAGTGTTCCTAGACTGTCTATTAGTGTAGCTACACTGTCTAATAGTGTTCCTAGACTATCTGTTAGCGTAACTAGATTGTTTATCAATGTAGCTACACTGTCTATGTGTTTTCATAGCCGGTCTATTAGAGAAGCTACACTGTCTATTAGTGTTCATAGACTGTCTGTTAGTGTAGCTAGACTGTCTATTAATGTAGCTACACTGTCTTATAGTGTTCCTAGACTGTCTATTAGTGTAGCTAGATTGTCTATTAGTGTAGCTACACTGTCTTATAGTGTTCCTAGACTGTCTATTAGTGTAGCTAGACTGTCTATTAGTGTAGCTACACTGTCTTTTAGTGTTCATAGACTGTCTGTTAGTGTAGCTAGACTGTCTATTAGTGTAGCTAGACTGTCTATTAGTGTAGCTACACTGTCTTATAGTGTTCCTAGACTGTCTATTAGTGTAGCTAGACTGTCTTTTAGTGTAGCTACACTGTCTATTAGTGTTCATAGACTGGCTGTTAGTGTAGCTAGACTGTCTATTAGTGTAGCTACACTGTCTAATAGTGTTCCTAGACTGTCTATTAGTGTAGCTAGATTGTCTATTAGTGGAGCTACACTGTCTAATAGTGTTCCTAGACTGTCTACTAGTGTAGCCAGACTGTCTATTAGAGTAGCTACACTGTCTAATAGTGTTCCTAGACTGTCTATTAGTGTAGCTAGATTGTCTATCAGTATAGCTACACTGTCTATTAGTTTTCATAGATGGTCTGTTAGTGTAGCTAGACTGTCTACTAGTGTAGCTACAGTGTCTATTGATGTTCCTAGACTGTCGGTTAGTGTAGCTAGATTGTCTATCAATGTAGCTACACTGTCTTTTAATTTTCTTATACTGTCTGTTAGAGTAGCTACACTGTCTATTAGTGTTCATATACTGTCTGTTCGTGTAGCTAGACTGTCTATAAGTGTAGCTACACTGCCTAATAGTGTTCCTAGACTGTCTATTTGTGTAGCTAGATTGTCTATCAATATAGCTACACTATCTATTTGTTTTCCTATACTGTCTGTTAGTGTAGCTAGACCGTCTACTAGTGTAGCTACATTGTCTATTGATGTTCCTAGACTGTCCGTTAGTGTAGCTAGATTGTCTATCAATGTAGCTACACTGTCTATTAGTTTTCTTATACTGTCTGTTAGAGTAGCTACACTGTCTATAAGTGTTCCTAGACTGTCTGTTTGTGTAACTATATTGTTTATCAATGTAGCGACACTGTCTATTTGTTTTCATAGACGGTCTATTAGAGTAGCTACACTGTCTATTTGTGCTCCTAGGCTATCTGTTAGTGTAGCTAGACTGAAGTGAAGTATCACAGGTCTCAAATACATCGTCTCTGCAAAGGTTTTTAACCCATAAAGCGCCACCTATAATTTGAGGTAGACGGCAATATCAAATTTTGCTACTTTTATAAAAATATCAAAGGTCTGCCTAATTACCGCAAAGAAGCTTAAGGTACCGCAAGGTGGCACAAGGTACCGCAAGGTTGTTGAAATGGCCTATCATAATATACATTGTTTGTACATAAAAGAACCGTCTCAAAGAGACGGTTCTTTTAAGTACCCACAACGTATATTATTATAGTAAATGAAGAAAATAATCACTTTAGCCAGATAAGCAGCCATAGAACTATTTTATGCCATCAAAGACCGGATAAAACACAACTGAGGAATATGGTAATTATGCAAATATGCTACAGGCAAGATGCAGGGTAATCGAAATGGGAATCAAAACAACCCGTAATAAAATATACCAATTATAATATAATGTGTACACGTTCAGGTAAAAAAAAATAATGGCCTAATTCACATTCAGGTTTATATATGAGCTGCGACATAAGAATGTGGTATGTGTGACCAGCAAAACCTCAGATCAGCCTGCGCATACGCACAGTCTGGCTGGAGCCTTTGTTAGTCTCTTGTATATTCTATGAGTGTTAAGCTACTGATTGAACATCATTTGGAGTTTCTAAGCTTAAAAAGAGGCTTCACAGGCTCGTCTTAGTCTACACTTGTCAAAATGCCACATTGTTGGAAATCACATGTCATGGCTCATATACATATGAAAAAAGTCACACTGTAGTAATCTTAAACAGTTGTGTCAAAAATGGCAGATTAAAAGAATAATCCACCAAAAATCAAGATAAGTATATATAACTTTTAATCTACTTCTCTATTTTATGTTAGAAACTAGAAATGTGTCCATGGGACACGGATGCCACCTCTATTGCCAAATTCGTATAAATAGGGAATTGTCATTGACAAAGGGCAATAACTCCTTAAAGCATGGTGCCATGTAGACCATTATCAAACTTGAAGAAAACATCATGGTACTAAACAATGTGACCAAGTTTCATAGATGCCTGATTAAAACTATTTGACTTAGAGAGCATACATCGTTTAAAACGGTGAATTTTCATAAACAAAGGGCCATAACTACAGAAAGCATGGTGGGATATTGACCATTATCGACCTTGAAAAAGACATCACGGTACTCAACAATGTGACCAAGTTTCATAAATTCTGATAAAAAATATTCTACTTAGAGAGCGGACATTGTTTAAAATGGTGAATTTTCATAAACAAAGGGCCATAACTACAGAAAGCAGGGTGGGATATGGACCATTACTGAACTTGAAAAAGACATCATGGTACTTAACAATGTGACGAAGTTTTATAAAATTCTGATAAAAAAATATTCGACTTAGAGAGCGGACATCGTTTCAAATGGTGAATTTTCATAAACAAAGGAACATAACTCTTGAAAGCATGGTGCGATATGGATCATTATCAAACTTGAAGAAGATATCATGGTACTAAACAATGTGACCAAGTTTCATAAAATTCTGATCAAAAATATTCGAGTTAGAGAGGGGACATCGTTTAAAACGGTGAATTTTCATAAACAAAGGGCCATAACTACAGAAAGCATGGTGCAATATGGACCATTATCCTACTTGAAGAAGACATTATGGTACTTAACAATGTGACCAAGTTTCATAAAGTTCTGATAAAAAATATTCGAGTTAGAGAGCGGACATCGTTTAAAACGGTGAATTTTCATAAACAAAGGGCCATAACTCTTGAAAGCCCGGGACGATTTGGACCATTATCAACCTTGAAGAAAACATCATGGTACTAAACAATATGACCAAGTTTCATAAAATTCTGATAAAAAATATTCGAGTAAGAGAGCGGACATCGTATAAAACGGTGAATTTTCATAAACAAAGGGCCATAACTACAGAAAGCATGGTGCAATATAGGCCATTATCGTACTTGAGGAAGACATTATGGTAATAAACAATGTGACCAAGTTTCATAAAATTCTGATAAAAATATTCGAGTTAGAGAGCGGACATCGTTTAAAACGGTGAGTTTTCATAAACAAAGGGGCATAACTCTTGAAAGCCTAGGACGATTTGGACCATTATCAAACTTGAAGAAGACATCATGGTACTAAACAATATGACCAAGTTTCATAAAATTCTATTCGAGTTAGAGAGCGGACGTCGTCGGGACAGACGTACGTTATTACGTACGTACGTACGGACGGACGGACGGACGGACAGGGGTAACACTTAATGCCCCGGCCATTATCATGGCGGGGGCATAAAAATAGTGCAGAAGTATTTCAGTGCAAAAGGGGAAAAAATAATGATTCGTTAAGCGACTTACTGACTCTTTCAGATCTACTTCGCCTTCTATGTCTTGGCTTTAGCTAAACATTGAGTGTTTTGACAACGGTATCATGGTACTTGATTTATCGAATCCTGCTATTTGCCTTTTACCCTACTTTCATAAGTGCTTCAAATGTTTCCATCTGTTGACACAACCAAAAATCCAACCTTGCGGTACCTTGTGCTACCTTGCGGTATCTTGTGCAACCTTGCGATGTTTAGCCCCCCCCCCCCCCCCTCCCCCATTCCACTTGATGGCGAATCCGCTACGCTCATTTCGATCACGGATTTTCTGATTTTTCTGTAAAATTGTTCCAAATCGCCGCGGACGCGTATACAGCCACACAATCGGGGGACTTGACGCTTCCAGAACGCCTCCACTACGCTTCGTTACGCTGCAGCTACGATCCCACTACGACAATGAAGATCCGGCTACGCTTAGTCTACCGCGGCTGATTGTGATGCAGACCTTGGCGATGGAGCTACGCGTGCGTTGCGCTTTTGTATCCTTTCTATATATAAAATCAGAAGTTAAACTGATTTGTGTTCAGTTTAATGTCAACGATAGACGCACTCAAGTCACTATGCTTCAACTGGCCATTAATTATGTTTGTCTTTCTTTCCATCCATTCCTCCTTCCATCAGTAAAGTTTGTCTTTCTATCTATCCATCCCTCCGTCAGTCAGTCAAGTTTGCTTTCTGTTTATCCATCAGTCAAGTTTGTTTTTCTGTCTATCCATTCATCCTCCCATCAGCCAAGTTTTCTTTCTGCCTATCCACCCCTCCTTCCGTCGGTCAAGTTTACTTTCTGCCGATCCATCCCTCCTTCCATGGCCAGACGGAGGCGGAGGGCCAAAAGGTCATGGGCTACAATGGGCTACGGCTACAATGTGGGCACTATGACCAACTGATAAGAGCACTGGGGATGGAAGATAGCTCTTCATTCTACAATTATATGAGAATGGAACCGCTCATAGTTGGTCCTAGAATCCAAAAGAGTGACACCAACTTTAGGAGAGCACTTGGTCCAGGCATGGAGTTGACAAGAACGCCAAGAGCGTAGCAGAAGCGTGGCAGAAGCGCCAAGGTTGACTATGCCTAAATAGCACAGTCGCCGCGGAAGCGCGTTGGACGTAGCAAGTTTGTGTCGAGAGCGTATGGAATGTAACAAGACCGTAAGTGTAGCTGCATCGCGGATGAATAACTCGGCGATTCCGTCACGATGTGATGGCGATTGTGCTACAATGCTCACGGTGCCGCCGCGATGCTTCTGTTGCGCTTCGAGCCCACGGCGATGTAAATTTTGAGCAGGTCAAAACAATCACTCTGAACTGGATCTCAGAATTCACAAAAGGTGCTTTAGGAAGATATAATTTTTGTTGAAATGCAAAGAGTGCTAACCCTTATCCGACGTTGCCTTTAGGCGTCGGATCTGGTTTGCCCTGTTTGCAGGATGCCCTTACATGGCATACAGAGCAAAATGTTCAAATGGCGAAGTGTTGACCATGTGTATCTAAACAGCTTACCAGTATGTTGTGTTGGAGTTTTGTATTTTTCAATATTTTGTGGTCATTGAGGCATTATGAAGGCCTATTTTTATTGAAATTTTTCACCTCAAAAAGTAAAATCAATGGCAACAACTCACATTTGATGCAACTGTTTGTTAACTAAAAGTTAGTAGATGTAAAGATGTATCATATATGCTTTTACTTCAATTTGATCTTCAGTAAGCAAGCTATTGGAGAAAAATAGATTTTTGACCCATTTTCAATGTTAATATTAGCATTAAGGGGCAATAACTCACGTTTGAAAAAATACATATGTGGCAGAAGCAGCTTTTAATCTACAGTTTGACATAGTTACAGGTCAGAATAGCTTTCACCCAACTTAGAAAAAGTTATCAAGTTATTAAGATTTTTCTTACTTCACTTCATTTCTAATATAAAAAAAAACGATTAAATAATAATCAGGGGCAGTAACTCTTGTTGAAATATGAAGATAATTTAATTCATCAAAGTTGCGTCCGGCATACCAATTCGATTTATCTCAGTAAGTTTCAGGTTAATATTGAAGTTATAAGGCAAAATTTGTTGAGTTATGCAAGAGGTATGGGTTCAGTAGTGACCTTAAATGGGCCTCGTCGCGAGAAAACCTGTCTTCGGGGTGTCCGACAAAGCAAGTTTCAAACCAGTCTCCTTAGCTGCAGACTGAGGCAAGCTAGAAAATTGAAATTTAACCTGCAGCAAGTTTACATATGATACTTTCTAAAAAGCGAATAACAAAGGCGCTGATCAGACTGCGCGGATGCGCAGGCTGGTCTGCGCCTGTGTTGTTCGCAAACCCCCCGAAGACAGGTTTTAGCCTGCTGGTTTTCTCGCGTCAAGGCCCAAATGATAATAATAAAAAATATTAACTTGGAAGTACTTTCATAATCCGTATAGATAATTACTAGTTCGTCTGAGTTGCAGCAACTTACCCACTTGACCACGGAGTCGTATTGTTACTCAACTGATCTTACACGTAATACATACATTATAATGCGCTTTTCAAACAAGCCATTGATTTTATTTGCATTTCCGAGTTACTTTTGTGCAGGAACGTATAGTAGATTACCGTATATTTCTATCAAATACATCATTTTCTTCTATACTCAGCGTCAATGAAAAGTTACCAGCTAGTTAATCAAATTCTATTCAGCATTGAAAACATGAAATAAATTTATTTTTTTGTGATACTATTTTTCTACGGCGTTACTTATTAATGCATAAGTAACTAATATTAGTTCATTTATGAAACAGTGGTTACTTAGCCTATAATTGTAATTGGTTTTGAAATGGACTATTCCGAAGAGGCCATGGTGTGTGATCAAAGTTATTGTTCAATGAATATTGTTTTGATTAAATTTTTCGTTTTTCAATGGGTAAAGTAAAAACAAATGTAGACTTTTTTTTATTAAAAGAGTATTTAAAACGTCTAAAATGGGGTGTCTTTTCAGTGTAAATGTCGGATGCTCAACACCTGTTCTACCCATGGGCTGTACCTATTTTTTCACTCTCTTCAGCTGGTCTAAAGGCTTAACTTAGAATAACTTAGAATTGTGTGTTATCAGCGGTTTTCTGGGGCGAAGTTATTGATAAATTCATTACCATAAATACGAATTCAAAGATAGTATTCACAGATTGCGAAATTCTTAAATAAGTATAGATCTATATAAAGGCCCTATTCTGTAAATAATTGTGACGTCATTCATTCTAAATTTATCAGTGTGCGTGGTAAAAAATTGTTTCGTGTCGCCATAAAACAGAAACGAACTTTTCATTTTTTCAGAAAATAGGAGCAAGAAAATGTAAGACCAATAAACAGAATGGACAATAGGCCTACAAGCAGAAAATATGAATAAGCAGAGAAAATTACCTAAGAAAGATTAAAGGCAAAACGCGGAAAATAGGTCTTTTGATCGGTTTGGCCTGAGGTTTGTTTCGATGTCATCCAAATGCGGAAGCATCATCATCATGTTAGTAGATTTTTCCTATCACCCGCAAATTCATGACTGGGGTTGGATTTCTTTCTATCTGAAGGAGGAAAATGCATGGGATATCATTTTGGAACTCACAAAAGTTGACTTTTTCTTAAACTTTTTCTTTTTTAAATACTGTATATCAAGGGATGTAATGCAGTCTATTTTTTTCTTTCCCTGTGGATAAATATTGGTTTTCATAAAAGACTGAAGATAACAATTATTCACAAAAGCTTGCTTCCCCATCACCGTCTGATTGAATACTTTATTAGCGAAACGTCAAGCATTTAATGACTCATTTCAAAGCCGCTTTAATGTATATCTCATTGCGAAAAAAACTTCATTATTATCCTTCATCTATTATTACTCATAAGTACCTTTCAACAACGCCGTTTATAACGTTATAGTTTTTCTTGTTATGATGCTTTACAGTTTTGACATTAAGCACTATAGCATCCAATCATTCTCAAGGCTGAAATTGAGCGCCAAAGTCACGTTCCCTAAAATGAAAAGTCACAAACCTTAATAACGAGTGTGTCCTCCATTATCATCTATTGTTGCTTGACATCTGCTTCTCATACTCCGTATCAAACGCTGTATCTTGTGTCGGGGGATAGCCTCCCATTCCCTGTTATATGTCTGAACTAGCTGTTGACGGTTATGGATGTTATGTCTGCCGTCAAACACGCGACGTCCAAGCTGGTCCCAAAGATGCTCTATTGGACTCAGATCAGGAGAGAATGCTGGCCAAGGTAACACTTGCACATTGTTTTTGTCCAAGAAAGTCTGTTGTAAGTCTTGTTGAATGAGGTCTGGCGTTGTCTTGTTGATACAGCGTTACGTTGGCGTGATTTTGAAGAAATGACACCACAACTGGGTCTAATACCTCGTCAATATGCCGTCTGGAAGTCAGATTTCCCTCAATAACCACAAGAGGTGTCCTATAGCGCCACTATATACCGCCCCACACCATCACACTCCCGCCGCCCCAACGTGAACACTCCCATACACAACAATCTGCCTAACGTTCGCCTCGACGTCGCCACACTTTAGCTCGGCCGTCGTTCATATCGATACAGAACCGTGACTCACCTGTGAACATAACGCTTTGCCACTGACGCTGTGTCCATCGCAGATGTTGCCTGCACCAGTCATAACGGGTTTGTCTACGTATTGGTGTCAGAACGTTACCTCTATACGCATGTTGGCTTCTAATGTCACGTTCACGCAGGCGTCGCCTCACTGTAGATGCACTTATGTGTCGGTTGGTAATTCCTACAGTCTTCTGAGCCGTTTTAATGGCAGTTCTGAAGCGATTCCGAACTTCGGATGCGACAGCACTATGTTCCAATCCTGCCGTCGTGACGCCCTGGGCGTTGGCTATCACTTACAGAGCCTGTAGTAGCATTCCTTTCAATAAATTTCATGATCGTCTGATTAGAGCAACCAATCCTCCTGGCTACTTCACGGAATGACAATCCGCCCTCAACCATTCCAACGGCACGGTCACGTTGGGCTTCATTTAAACGTCCCATAGTTGACGTTGTGAAAATTCTAAAGTTGGCGTTTTGTTGGATGTTATTTATTGAGGAATTAATATAGTTTATATGATACTTGTAACTATTCTGCAGCCCTAGGTACTAGGGTGTGCATTTGACATTCTGTCTCTATGACAAATAATTATTTATAGAATTTATGCGTCATCAGCCGTCCCAAACAAAATCTGGGCTCAGTTGTCATTTTGCTAGCTAGCTGTTAGCAAGACTGCATTTGGATAAAAACTGCATGTGGATATTTTATATAACAATTACTAGTTTGTTTTAAGACCTGGACAACTAACTAACTTAAAGGATAATTCATCTCATAAACTGAATTCAGTGGAAAAAAAACTGCTTTTAGTTCAATTATACCCTAGGGGTTATTTGAACTATGGATATATATATATATATATATATATATATATATATATATATATATATATATATATATATATATATATATATATATATATATATATATATATATATATATATCTATATATATATATATATATACATTCTTATGTCTTAGAACCTTCCACTCTGAATGCGTTGAGTGGGGCTCTGAGGCACTAAATTATTTAGGGGGCAAAGGAACCATGTATTGGATAATCTCAGCTTATAGTCAAGCGTCATCAGTAAACCTTGACGTTGTCATTCTACTTTCATGATCAGTAATTTATTCTCTTTAAGCCTCGAGGTCCGAACTACCTGTATATTCAGATGTCTTTATAGCTTACTGCTTCCTTCGCTTTTCTTCTGGTCAGGCTGGCAATCTCACTTGGGCAGTAGGTTTTTCACACTTAGCTCTTGCAGATTTAACGGTCTGGCGGACTTAATTGCTTACACTTACCCTTTAGGCCGACGGGCTGTCTGTCTCATCAACCTGTATCAGTCGGGGGTCTCTACAGACTCGTATGGCTGGACCCACGGTCTACCGCCCTGGATAGTAGGCATATTTTCTGACATAGGGATGCACTAAGTGCTGGGACAGACCCAGTCTGACCACTTGTATCAGTCAGCAGTCTCTACAGACTCACACCGCTTGCAGGTCCTCTTGCGGTTTCGAAATCAGCTGCCTGGAGTCCTGTTTAGTGGGAGGTGCTCTGCAACTACACAGCGTGTGGCTTGAGGGCTATCATTAGACTAGCTTAGCTACACTAGCCCGTGCAATGGGTTGCTCTGAACCGAATCTTTCTGATTGTGATACCAGATAACGAAGTTTGATGCCAGTCTCAGCATTTAAGGCTACTAAATATGATCAAAATCGGAACTTATTTCTGGAGCTGAGATTTTTCCATGCGGGTTTGAGGGGTTTCTTTACAGGCTGCGGTTTAAGACAGAAAGAGAGCACTCAAGATCTTTAACACATCCATGGATTTGTTCTTGATTAACTGTATTATCTTCAAAGTCACTAAGACATTTCATACAGCCTTGATGAACAATTTGATATTGCTGTGAAAGATTGTGAACTACAACATTTTATACAGCTTTAAACAGTTTCGTCTGAGAAGCCTCAGATTATGTTCTGCTAGTTACAGCTTTTATGAACAGTTATTCCCTTAGCTCTGAGTAACCAAAACTCTCTTGGTTTAACAATTGGAGTCTAAGTACTTATAGACAATGGACATTATATACAGCATGGATGAACATCCAGCTTATTGTCCTGTTCTTGGAGTACTGCCACATAACTACATATACAGCCTTGATGAACAATAATTATCTTAAGTCTCTGATGAATACAGCCTTGATGAACAATTATCATCTTAGAAGTCTCCGATGGATGTATTGTACTATGACATTCTATACACCCTTGACGAAGGCTAAGGATTGTTTATCGTGTATTGACATAGTACCTTGTATTAACATAGTTTTACCAGACATGTAGACAGTCTTTAAATAACATATTTGATGAAATTTGACTGTGCTTAACCACTGTAAGTTATGATGTGTAACAATGTGGGATTTACTCTTACCTAGAGCTGTTAGTAACTGCTTTCTAGGATATGCATGTTTTGCAGACTTATTCACCATTAATGGATCAATTATTACACCTGTGTATCAATTATTACACCTGTGTATCAATGAGTGCATGCTCGTTCATGGAAGCCTAAAGGTCAGACAAGATATTTTCACCATAAAGCAATGTGTCGACTACACTTAACATGCCATGTGGCTGTCCACAGTGTTTTGGCACTGTGAGCATCCAGTTCAGGCTTTTCAGAAAATCACTCAAAGGAGAATTTTGGCAGTTTCTACTAGCACCAAAACTACCGCTATGCAGCATGTATAGGCCCAAGAGTGATTGAATTGTCGACCTGATCTAATTTTCACATAGATAGCACCTACATGTATTGATCCTTGCGCAGATCTCATGATGCTACAAGTGTAATCTTGATCAGCCTGTTTACAAATTAACAGTTTGATATAGCTTGCTGCTGATGCTATTGTCTGAGTATTCACATATGGTTGGACACTGTAAATTCATGGCTTAACAATATCAGGCATGAGTTTCCTTTGCAGCTTATTAGGCCTCTTTACTTAGGAGATTTATGTGTGTTTTCTTGAACTGTGTAGATCCTCTGAGATGCCACAGTCTATGGCTTCTTGTTGGACTCTGCACTGTTTCATGCATGTATGGTGGATTTATATCAGTCTGGATGGAAATTTCTGTGCGGTCAATCATTTCATAGAGAGGCTTTTGATATGTAAAGGTTATTCATGTAATCTTGATACAGCTCATGTTTGGTTGCGGTAATACATTTGTTTTGGTGCTCCTTGGGGGCGTCTCCAGATGCTTCCAGTGAGCCCCTTGATGGGTGTTTATATCTGTGTGATAGATACAGATGAACATACATGTACCTACTCACCTTTAAGTTTTCCATGCTGTCTGTTGGGTCAAGCTGTATCAGTTAGAAGTCTCTTCAGACTCTTGGCCAGACAATGTCCACCACCTACTCTTGTGGCTGAAGTCCATGTCCATCACTCTGACTTGCAGGCACAATTTCTGACATTAGTGCTCTACTAAATACTAGGGCAAACCCTTGCTGACATTACTGGATCAGTCAGCAGTATCTCCCAACTCTTGCAGGTCCAGCTAGTGCAGAATCAAGGTCATTTAGTTGCATGTTCTACAGTGTCAATATGTGTTATTTTCTGCACAGCTCAGTTATCAGTCTAGCTGAGCTAACACTAAGGAAATGTAAGGAGATTTTTCCATGATGAGTGCATGTACGCTCTTTTAGTTGCATAATAATGGCTTAAGAGTATTTTGAGATCTGACAAATGTTCTTAATAAGATCATGCTATCTTAACTTTTTTTGAATATGTAGAGCCTGTATAGGATACCAGCTGTGACCTAGCCTTCTCTTACCTCAGGGTTGACTGCAACCCATGGCTTGTGCTCAACCTGCTGGCATTACACTTTTATTGTTATTATTATCATTACGTTGTTGTTGCAAGATGTTTTGCTGATGTTCTGCATAACATCATGGCATTCATATGTTCATATTAATGAATAACTGAGAAATCCAGACAGGGCTGCCACCATTATTGACTCCTTGGCTGTCCACGACGTGAACACGACTTACCTGACCTTAGTTTTGTCTACTATAAGATTTCTCTGTTGTTACCTGTTTAGGACTCTGTGGTTGAGAATCCAATGATGCTAGAACAGCAATCATTCATGCTTTATATTGCCGCGGAATGTGTCTCCAAAAAGCGGATCTAACATGTTCTTACACTGTGTTGTGTATGAGCTTTCAAGAGGATAGCACATTGACGTCTGATCTGTGGCCTCTGACGCTGACGTGATTCCATCTTGTTTTTATATTCAATGTAGAATGAGGTCCATCATTCTTACGGCGTTAGCATGGTATTTAATACCACATGTATAATGCTATCCTATGGACACAGTTTCCAGAGTTTTTCCAAAAAGGGTGTTTATCTCTGGTTTTTTCCCATAGTGACGTCGTAGTGAAAAAAAATGTTCTTAAAGATCATTGAGTCTACTAATGCTAGGTCAAATATGAAGTTACAATCTCTAGTCATTTTAAACTTATCTGAACATGTGTAGCAAAAGACAATGTTGATATGTCAAACACCTAATCAAGATATCCCGTCAGCTCGGATGGCTCTTCTGACTGAGTTACAGTCTGCCTTGTCATAGGAGGCACCTGTTTTCAGTAAATCTGTTTTTCAAATACCTTAGAAGCTGAACTGTGCACCTAAGAAGCTGCACTGTGCTAGTAGCAATTCATTTATGCAACTGTGTTGGATAGGTACCTGCCTAAGCCAATCTTGGGTGCTTCTTGTGAAGGGTTTGGCTGTGCTCCAGGACTTCAGCCAGCCATTAGCACTTAATTTGTTTGTGTTGATTCTTCTGGAGTTTTTGTTGCTTTCGTTTTTCAGTTTTGTTTTTGTTATGTGTTTGCTTGCTGCGTGGTAACATTTAAGTGAATGACAGTAATATCAGTTTTACAGTTTTGTGTGGTCGTCTGCGGCAGTTTCTTCAAATTTAAAAACTTTTACAAGGAAATCATTAGTGTCAAACTGTTGGATCCAGACCAGCCAGATGCTCTGTGTGGCCTGTTTTGAATTTTAAAACTGTTTGCACGTTTATCAGCAAGCTAGCAGGCAAAGGATTAATCAACCTTTATGTTGACAACCTGTCAGTGATATGTACTATAGAATTTTAATTCCCAACTCACACTCCATTGACATTTTGCCTGCACTTCTAGGGATGTATATAGTTACTTAAAAGATGTTATGTCATGTACAACCATCAATTACCAAGTGTTGAACAGGGTGTCCTTTCATTCTAACTTATCAACTTGTGGGGAAACCAACCCAATGTGAACATCTTTCTATCCACATTGTCTTCATTTTGGGGGATTAAATTTCTATCTGAAATCAACTCATTTCCTCCACATTGCAGGATCAAAATCATGCACTGACTTGCCTGTTTGTACTTACACCCTTTAAGCCTTCAAGCTGTTTGTCTGATTAACCTGTTTCAGTTAGGGGTCCGCAGACACAATTTGCCGGACCAAGTCCAACACAGACCAGATCCTGTGCGGCATGGACAGTCCTTTGGTGTATATATTTCTCAGCTATTCGTTTTGCTAGAGTGTGTTCTAATGTTGATGACTTCAACAACAAAAACTTATTTTTAACTGCTAAATTATTAAAACAAGTTTATAGATATCATAAAATTTGAAAAGCATTTTCTAAATTCTACCACAGACACTCAGAGTTATTTGTTAAATACTACATTGGGTTAAAAACTCTTCTGCAACAAGGCATATCAGAACCTATATTTTATGGTGATTTAGTCTATAAATTCAAACGAATTGTTGGAAAACCTAATTTTAGTGATCAATTCAAAAAGATAGTAAAACATTATTTAAGGGTTGGATATAACTTGGATATCATGCGACAGTCTGCATGCCTAGTTTTAAACCCAATCACGGTTTATAGCTATGGTTTCCTCTTTAATTGCATGACGGTGGGTCAGGCCACAGACTCTATGACGGCTCTGACGTAAAGCTTTAATCCGTGGGTTGGTGACTGATGCTTATCTGTAGCTGGACCCACCGTGGCTCAACTTGAGGCTTCTTTAGCTCTGACCATCTGTGAGTCATGAGCCCTTTTCTTTGTTTCATCATGGTGTAGTAATTTGATTAGAGTGTTTTTCCATGATGATACATTGCATTAGTTATATGGCCTATGTGAGCTGAACATTTCTTGTACTTCAACAACAGCAGAATCTAGGGCGAAGATTTGGTACCAGCAAAATGCATTTAAGCCCCACCCCCCCCCCCCACCCCCCACCCCCCAGGTGGCTTAGGCTGCTGTCTGTTCTAAGGCGGTGGTTCTGTTGTTGTTGACTTTTTGTTTATTGTTACTCCCATTGTGGGAGTCTGTAATTGTTCTGTTTTTGTTGTACGTTACTTTATGTCCATTCTAGTATTGCAATCATCTTGATGGGGCGGAGAGAGGTATGATTGCTTTGCTTAATTTGTCTTCCTGGTGTCTCGTGATGGTTGAGCAGCTCTTCCTCGCCGTGCCATGGGGTTGTCTGCAGTTTGTGATTGTGGTATTTCCTGATCATACTCACTTACTATTTTTGCAGGCTCATACTCTGACATAGTGCTCCACTAGATGCTAGGGCGACCTTGGTGACTCTAACTGTATCAGTCAGCTATCTCTTCAGATATTCGTGGCTATGCAGGTCCACCATGTGCAGGGTCAAAGTCAGCTGGAATCCTGTGTGGTGGCTTGTGCTATGCCAGACAGCATGTAGTATGCCATGCTGCACCTTATTATCCTCTGAACAGCACGTACTGGGCTTAAAGGTCTGCAATCATACTAGCTGAGCCATGCAGGCTGTCATTCATATCTGGGTTGATTCTTCATGGCCAAAGTTATGTTGTAAATAGAATGATGTTAGTTTAATAAATGTAGAATCTGACCAGCGTTTTGACTTGAGTTAAATCATATAAAAACAGTATTAAACTATCGAATAAAGAACAAAATGTGAAGGATTGTATTCAATGAAATGAATAAAATTCATTTTCGCACGTGCACATAAGGGGGGACAATCCGTTTATCCTGCACGTGGTCCTTGCAAGAAATGGATTTGGAACTGAGTACAATGACGGTCAAGATAAATTAAAGTTCACCTCATGTCACATGATAACATTTATCAAACATTTTTATCTGGCAACTTTTCATTGACGTTGAGTATATTTTGGAAAACGCTCAGTTTGAAACTAGAAATGTGTCCATGGGACACGGATGCCCCGGCTATTGCCAAATCCGCATAAATAGGAGTTGTCATAAACAAAAGACAAAAACTCCCGTAGACATGATGCGATATGGGCAATTCTCGAACTTGAAGAACACATTACGGGTCTCAATAATGTGACCAAGTTTCATAGAATTATAATCGACATTATTCATCTTAGAGACCAGACGTCGTTTCAACCGATGATGTTTCATAAGTTTCATAAAATTCTGATATATATATTCAACAAAGAGAGCGGACCGTTTCAAATGGTGAATTTTCATAAACAAGGGGTCATAACTACTGAAAGCATGGTGCGATATGGACTATTATCAAACTTGAAGACATCATGGTACTAAACAATGTGACCAAGTTTCGTAAAATTTTGATAATAAATGGTCGACTTAGAAAGCGGACATCGTTTCAAATGGTGAATTTTCATAAACAAAGGGTTATAACTACTGAAAGCATGGTACGATATGGACCATTACCGAATTTGAAGAAGACATCATGGTACCAAGTTTTATAAAATTCTGATCAAAAGTATTCGACTTAGAGAGCGGACGTCGTTGGACAAGCGTACGTACGTACGTACGAACGTATGTTTGTACGTTCGTACGGACAGGGGTAACACTTAATACCCCGGCCATCGTCGTGGCGGGGTATAATAACGAAATTAATACATGTTTTGAATGCTAACAACCCTTAAAATCGACTATTCCGTGTGACGTACATGTAATATCCATGTTTACATCACCTATTTTTTGTATTTATACTGGTGGCCAATGGCTGTGTCAAACAAGCTCAAGTTGCCGACAATGTGTTTATATAATCCGTTTAAAGGACAGCTTGGATGAAATATCAAACCTTTGGTTTTAAGTTTCTCGTAATCCCTTAAAGCGCCAATCGTGCTTTTTGTCGACTGGTGAAATATTGATGAAGTCAAACAGTGTAGGCTCAGACCAGACTGGAACAGCCTTATCTGGGTACATACTGTAAACTCCATACTTACATTCGGCAATAATGTAGCAGAAGCATTTTTCACATTATCAGATGCTTTTCGATGGCACTTTAAAGGTTGATATATGCTGGGGTATGCCGAACGACTTTATCCACGAAAGCCAACGAAAACAACGTTAGAAAGATCTCAGCTCTTGTAGGTAGGGTAAAGACGGGTAAATTCGGAAATCAGGTAAAATTCGGACACACATTTGCAAACCGTGTAAATCCAAGTGAGACGGTTCCTTATGAGCCGTCTCATCAGGATTTTCACTGTTTGCTTAGTAAATTTATTTTCATTCCAATATTTGAAATATGAAACAAACAAGGTCGCTGTCCGAATTTAGCTGTCTGTCTGAATATACCCGACTTTACCCTAATCTGTATCCTACTTAATTCTGATATTTTAGCCTTTATGTACTAATGGATTGTTCATTCTAGTTTGATACAAAACTTGGGATGATCCGTTGTAAATATCGAGGGGTCACAGGGTATAGCAACCGAGAGCTGGTTACTGAACATTACAATTAGATGTTATGTTCAGTCCTTTTCAGTTGCAGTATGAATGTTTTCGAAGTCGCCCAGTTCCGGTATCTATACGGAGTCGGATTCGATCACACGTAGGCCTATAACTTATCTGATTCTATATCCAAGAATGCATTTGTTTAGGTACTCATTAGATTCGTCTACAAATGCGTCTCTCAATATGCTCACAACAAGCAAGAAGACTATAAAAATCCTTCATGAGTGTGAGGGTGGGATAGAAAAATCCGTCCCAAGGATCACCGATTGGCATCATGAGGCTTGCCGAGATGGATATCTAAGTAAAACGCTTAGTGTCTGATAAGTACTTGTGTACCATTTGAAAGATGAAAACATTGGTTTTATGTGGAAGTGAACTTAATATACTTCCATATAGTAGTAGATTAAGAGACACTGGCTGGTGCTTGGAGACCTCGTTAAAGAGCAATGTTCTGAGTTCATTGTATTGAGGGCATCTTAAGAAGATATGTTGAGTGTTTTCAACGCTACCACAACTGCATAATGAAGAGTCAGATATGTTTTAGAAACGGATCATTATTTAATGTGCTACAGTTTGTTCGTAACCGTGTGTGTAAGATTTGTGATTTCCGATTTTTGTGTAAGACAGTATTAAGGAACTGGAGTAAAATCTCTGTTGATGAAGTTTTTAAAGGAGCAAACACTATCTAGTTGTCTGACTACGACAGGTAGTTCCTTCCAGGCCCTAATTACAGATGGCAGAAAAAAGTTATAGTAAAGATTTGTTCTTGTAGCAACAGGCCGGAGATTGTGAGAATTACGTAAGTTGTAGCTGGATGCATGATCAACAGATTGAGACACTAAGGAGGAAAGGTATGATTGAGAAACATTTGTGCTCAATTTATTGAAAAGTGTGAGTTTGTGATATTTTCTATGTTTTTCGAGTGTATCCCAACCAGTTTCTTAGTAAAGAGTATTGATAGATATTAATTTTGTGGGACCTGTTGCTATTCTAACTGACACTAGTTGGATTTTTTCGATTTCATTTGTTTTTCATACTGAGCACAATTATCCCAAATTACATCACCACACTTGAATATAGGTCTGATGAACGTCTCAAGTGAATTTCGATCTAATTTGAACTTTAATCTTCTCATTATGTTACTAGTAATTCTACACCAAGCTCTTTCAAGTATATCTGCTGATGCCAAAAATCATCATTCGAAAGATAAATACCAAAGTACTTATGACAGTCTACTTCCAAGACTTGTTCATTATTCATATAAAGGGATGGATGTAAAAGTTTGTCAATTTTTCGAGAGATGATGAGTGATTCAGTTTTATTAGGATTAAATGCTACCAACCATGTTTCAGTCCATTGTAACATTTTGATTAGAACAGCATTGAGTCATTCTGCTGAAGCAAGAGGATCATCTACGATGATAAAGGGACTGGTGTCATCAGCAAATAACCGTATACAAGAGCCAAATTCGTATTAAAAAAAAACAGAAAAAATCAAAAGGCCCAGTACAGAACCCTGTGGAACACCAACAAATAATTTTGACCAATCAAAATTGACACCAGGAAATATTGCACGTTGTTTTCTGTCAAGTAAGTAGTTTTTGGGGCATCTAAAGACGTTTCCCAGTGACACAAGCAGCTTCGAGTTTACGTAGTAGAACAGCATGCCAGACACGATCAAAGGCCTTACTAATGTCACAAATGACAACCCCGGTTCCTTTATGGCATCAAGAGCCTGACAGAATATATTGTACAAGAAGGTAAGTTGATTCACAGTAGAGTCACCTTGCATGAGACCAGGCTGAAGAGAGGTCAGAAATTTGTTTTGTTGTAAACAGATGCTTGAACATTAATCTATCAAATACCTTCACTTCTGCATTAAGAAGGGATACTGGTTTATAATCTTTTTGTGTACAGGGCACACATTAGCTTCTTTATAAGAGGAGGGCAACACGCCTTTATCAAGGGAAAAGTTGCAAAGGGGTTTGGCAAGCTCCTTTGATAGTTCCTTTAATATACGTAGGCCTTGAGCTGGCTATAGACCCCCCTCCCCCCCCCCAGGGGGAATTTTGTACACTATGATTTTCTGAAACTACATTATATAAGACACAAAATGAAAGATGTTAGCCCTCTGAGAGTGGCAGCGTTAGCATGTAACAGCACGTTATATACGTTACCCCCCAAATAGCATTAAACATCCCTGATAATGTCTCAACCATGACAAGTTAGTACATATTTTCATGCTGACACAGGTTTATGAAGTTCTTATAACACAGTTACATATTTTTAGTATTAATTTTATAAATGCCTTGAGTAACTACCATTGTATACGTTACTTAGTGTTTCCTGCGTTATTTCCGAGTATCAGTATGGTATTTATTAACTATACGTGTATTACATCTGTCACAGAATATAGTAAATCGATAAGGCTGCTACTTAAATGATTTAAAGTTCTTTATTATGGTCTCTTACACTATTTTTCAGGTCCATGTTATGTATGTTACCTTCAAAATAGCATTAAACATTTAAGTTAATGTCTCTAACAAGCCCTGTTTATACTTATTTGCATGCTTGCACAGGTTTATGTACTTCTTTTAGCAAGGTTTACCAATTTTAAGTATTCATTTAATAAATGCCTTAAGCTTTAACTGTTATGTGTGTTACCAAATGATATATAAGTTATTCTGAGTATCTGTATAGACGTTGTTGACTATACGTGTATAAAGTCTGTCAGAGAATTTAGAAAATTTATAAGGCTGAAATAAATTGAAGTTCCTTATTAATTTATGGTGACTTAAACTAATAATACAAAGTGATATATCAACCTTCGCTGTTTGCTCACACAAACAGTATAGATAGCATGCATTCAAATCGGAAGTTCTGAAAGACAGTCACTGTGAAACAGCTCAGTTCTGGGCAAGGTATATGGATATGATTCAGATGGTGTTGACACTGATTATAGGACTACAAGGAAAACAACTTTGAATTGCATGTCATCTCTATCTGTATGCCTTGTTCCCAATGTTCATTGCAAACGATCACAACAACTACGCACAATATGTACCTGTGTAACTGATTACACTAATAAATTTGATACACATCGCAGATACAAAGAACTTCTCAATCAAAATGGGTTTAGTGTGTCACAACCATTGGTTCTTTGCTTGAGGAATGCTTTTGACATGACTATCAGGCAAACAATAAAGAGGTATTATAGGCTTAAGCAACTAGAACTACGCTTCGTACTACAGATGGAATGGTGTATTACTCATTACATCAGAGCTCAATATATTGAAACAACTCTTCAATGCACTGAAATGAAATATTCAATCTGCTCAGATGCAAATTGGAATGAGTACTAGAGGCAGTTTCAGGCTTCACCAATCTTAATAGTTCTAGTTTTGAAGACAATGAACTGTACTTTTTGTCTTTTGGTGTGCCCGCTAAGCATGGCATAGCTAAGGATCTTATTGAGGCTGATGACATTGGCAGGAAGGCTGTTATAGACTTCATTGACTCACTTTTAGTTAAAAAAAATCTGTCTTTCACATCCCCCATAAAATGCTGTAAGCTAATAAAGTTTTGATGCTTACGAGGTCAAGCAAGAAGAAATTGCCCAAAACGTAAACGGCCAGATGAGAGCTTAAAGGAGCGTCTTTGGTAAGCATGACCTACTTTCTATTGGACATAATGTTGACATTGAGTTGACACTGCCGTTCCTTCTGGGACCTGTAACATGGCCACTGTCAACTCCTGATAGAATTTCCACCAAAACTGACAAGTCCAAACTTCAGCATGGCTTGCAATCACACATTGAACCAACATTAGATTGGCCATGTAGTGCTGCACATAACATTGATGTTAATACCGTAACTACAGAGTATAATAGCTTTTCCTATCACCTTCATGGATCTGATGGCACCAGTATTCAACCAGGCACTAAAGGCAGGGCATGTTGGTTTTGTCACTGATACATATATACAATGTAAAAGCAGCAGTCTATAAAGTCTTACAAACATTCTCACAGAGGATAACCTGGGTGTTTTGTTCAACAATGGTGTATGCAACAAAATGTGCACCTTCTGAATGTCAACAGCATTGGCCAGAATATGGGGGAAGAGATCTACAGTAATACACTGTTTAACAGATTGTGACACTATCAATGTGCCGATGTGTGAGTACCACGGAAAGGTTCCTATCAAACTGATAGAGAACCCTCCCCCACTAGTTCATCAACATTCTAAGAAGGGTAGGAAAACAAATAAAGAATTGCTCTAGGCACTCATCAGTGATATGAAGCCCTTACATGTGTTATTAATGTAATTGTGAATAAGCTGCAGTACGACATGTTTCTGAAAAAAGTACCAAAGCCATACTCATAAACTGACTATTTCAAATGGCATGAACAAGAGCTTACCTCCACCCTGCTTTTCTGTCCTTAAGATGTACATACAAAGATTGAACTATCAAGTCTTTCCCATGAAAACAAGTGAGGCTTTCCAGATATGGACAAAATGTGTGGAAAATAAATAGGAAGGAAGTCGAGTACCTCTGGGTGAAAGAAATCTTGATTGTACCCTAACAAAAGAGCCACAGAATTATATTTCACATTTTGTGTGATATGGGGTTACCATGTTCAAAAATCAACAACTCAAACCTTATAAAAGATAGAAACATAATATTTGCAGTTTCCAAAAGGTACATAAACATTCTTTAATACAAAATGAGTTAGTAAGCACATTCACATTAAAAAAATATCAAACTATATTAGTTTCATAAATCATTTATATAGGAATAATGAAAAAAGTAACATACGTATCACTTTGGGGTGCATATTTGTTTTCAAAGGTCCATATCTGTGATGCAAAAATAGCTTACTTGGATGATATAGCCAATTTGGAAATCTTACCTTATGGTTTGCACTTTTCACAAGTCATGTCATTTACTAAAATTATCAAAGATGTTGTTGGGTAATATATATAATTGGCTGTTGGTACAGGGTAATGGTGCCATTACCGGAGTGCTAGCATATTGCAAAATCCTTACAAGATAAATTTGATAGAGGAGTAATAAGTTGTATAGGAAAATTCTTTAAAACCCTTGGATAATTTATGAAGATTTCCTCTAGAACTTCTACCTGATGAGATTTTTTTGATCTTTTAAGTTGTTACTCGCACATTGCACTGAAGGTTACACACTTTTCATGAGTATTATGTCAACTATATTTGAAGTCTCTATAAAAGAAAAGAGGGTTTATGTAGTTTATGTTTTGAGTTACTTCCTCAGCAAATGAGCCAGAGTAAAAAGAAGTACATCGACCTGTGCCAGCAAGCAAATAAGTACAAGCAGGTCGTGTTGGAGACCATATCTTGAATGTTTTATGGTATTCAGAGAGTAACGTATGTAACATGGGCTTTAAAATAGTGTAAGGCACCATAATAAGGAACTTTAATTCATTTGAATAGCAGCCTTATAGATTTACTATATTCACTGACAGATGTAATACATGTATAGTCAATAACTGCCATACTGATACTTGGAAAAAACATATGAAACATTAAGTAACATATACAACGGCAAAAACTCAAGACATTTATAAAATAAATGCTAAAATTATGTAACTGTGCTATAAGAAGTTCTTAAATCCGTGCCAGAGTTAAAAAAAAGTGTGGATATGTCATGTTGGAGACATTATCAGGAAAATTTAATGTTATTTTGCGGGTAACGTATGTAACATGATGTTACCCACTAACGCTGCCACTCTCAGAGGACTGACCTATTTCATTTTGTGGCTTATATAATGTAGTATCTGGAAATCATAGTGTACGAAATTCCCCCTGGGGGAGAGTAGGGTCTATAGCCAGCATGAGGCCTGGAGAATTACATTTTACATTTTTCTGTGATATGGGGGTACCATGTTCATTATCTAATAACTCAGAAGGTATATAAGATAGAAATGTAATGTTTGCAGTTTTGAAAAGGCAAATAATAAATCTTTAATGTAATTTCAAATTAATGAACATAAACTGGTTTCAATAAAATTTTAAGACAAACTATATTAGATGCATTTATCATTAAAAGGGGGTTCAATGAAAAAATGTAACATACACTACATCGGGGGTGACTATTTTTGTTTTCAAATGTCATAATCTGTGGCCCAGTAATAGCTTATTTAGAAAATAAAACCAATTTGGAAATCTTACCTGTCTTTTGCACTTTTCTGAAGTCTTAAAAAGAATTTTAATTATCAAATATTTTGTAGGGTAACGTATGTAACAGGCTGTTACAGCTCAACGTAGATACTGCCATTTTTTCTAGAGGTGATATGATAGAAGATAATTAAGAAGAGATAAATAGAGGATCTTATATGACTGCGCATGTTTTATTGAATTTATTAAACGAGTTGGGAAAAAGAGATAAAATGCGAGGCTTGCCGAGGGGGAGAGTAGGGTCTATAGCCAGCATGAGGCCTGGAGAATTACATTTTACATTTTTCTGTGATATGGGGGTACCATGTTCATTATCTAATAACTCAGAAGGTATATAAGATAGAAATGTAATGTTTGCAGTTTTGAAAAGGCAAATAATAAATCTTTAATGTAATTTCAAATTAATGAACATAAACTGGTTTCAATAAAATTTTAAGACAAACTATATTAGATGCATTTATCATTAAAAGGGGGTTCAATGAAAAAATGTAACATACACTACATCGGGGGTGACTATTTTTGTTTTCAAATGTCATAATCTGTGGCCCAGTAATAGCTTATTTAGAAAATAAAACCAATTTGGAAATCTTACCTGTCTTTTGCACTTTTCTGAAGTCTTAAAAAGAATTTTAATTATCAAATATTTTGTAGGGTAACGTATGTAACAGGCTGTTACAGCTCAACGCTGCCATTGTCAGAGGGCTAACATGTTGCAAAATCCTCGCAAGACATTGGGCTTTAAGAAAAATATGGTCTTCAAAATTCCCCCTGGGGGGGAGGTAAACCATATCCAGCCAGTGGCCTAACGGTTGTTACTTGGAAATTCAATTTGGTCTAGGAGTTTTGCCTGATGGAAGAGATTTAAGAACAACCTCAATAGAATTAAGAATGATCGAGTCAAGTACAGAGGTGACATTAAATGGGGTCAAATTTAGTAATGCTGCATTACTTTCGTCTAGATATGTTTGTTGGGTAACGAAAACATTTAGTGGTTGGGCTTTTTCAAACTCCTCAACGTAGATACTGCCATTTTTTCTAGAGGTGATATGATAGAAGATAATTAAGAAGAGATAAATAGAGGATCTTATATGACTGCGCATGTTTTATTGAATTTATTAAACGAGTTGGGAAAAAGAGATAAAATGCGAGGCTTGCCGAGCATTTTATCTCTTTTTCGCAACGAGTTTAATAAATTCAATAAAACAAGAGCACCAATGTTAGATTCTATTTATCATATGACATTAAGATTACTTTGAAATCTCATTTCTGCCGTAAAACGTTATAATTTTGTCATTATGTAAGCAACGTTGTTATGGACGTCATAACGTTTCCCGAAAATCGACAAACCACTATTGGTTTGCAGATTTTATTGCATGGCGTTATTTCACTACAAGACGCGACGTCCTATGTTAAATATTTACATTTCCACTGCGAGTCTTTAAATGAACCTCTACATTTGAGATGTGGTTCATACCTTCATGAACAAATCAATTAAAGCCACACCCACATGCGCGCCATTTGAGCAGGCTAACGTCAAGTCCATCCAATAACGTTGCTTGTTTACTGACGTTTGCGTGACGTTGAACACGTATCGCCATGACGTTAAGCGCGGAAATTTGGCGTTTTGGCTATTCCAAACCCTACGTTATGTCTGATTTAATTCAAAATATCTAGAAAACCAGTCAAGTTATAGTGTGGGCCGCTGTGTTGAAATTTGGGCTCCCGTCGTAATTTTTGGGTAAAAGTGATTCATGTCAATTTTCAACTAGAGAAATATATGCAGTTTAAGGAAAACGATGTTTCCATTTTTTTCTTGCAGTATTAACGTCACAGTGACGTCACAAAATGGCGTACCGTCTTTTCACTAGAATCAAACAGCTTATATCTGTTAGTGCTGTATACACCTAAAATAATGGCATTTAAGTGTGGTTATAGCGTTCAAGTGATTCATAGGAGTGATTCATGACGTCTATAGGAGGACCGAAATGAAAATTAGATTCAACGCAGACTTCAATGTTACGCCAAATTGACGTCGATTTGAAGTCAGTATGCAAGAAAAAAACATATTGCGTACAGAAATGTAATTCTGGAAAATTGTGTGTGCCTTGCGATTAAAATCAAATGTTAGCATAAATCTATGTTTCTGGCTAAGCTTTTTGAAACATGTTAGCTTTCTGGCGGGTGAGCGTTTGGCTGTTACAGCAAGTTAACTACGTTACCCCTCATTTTTTTAAAAACAAAAATAATGTACATAAGGTAAGGTAGTACCTGAACATTCAAATTTGCCAAACATTATAAAGTTATTAGGGCACATTGTAGTGTCATTAATGTTACATTTAAACTACCCCCCCCCCCCACTATAAAACCATTGAAATGTTAACAGTTTCATTTTATAAGCTTCTCGTGTAGCATTCATGTTTTAAATATATGTTCCAAAAGACAAGTAAGCAGCCATGTTATAACTGCAACAGCTTTTTTTTATCACAAAAACTTTAAGAGTTATAAAATGTTTAATACGATAGCCATGAATAACACGTTAAGTAAGGTGAGAATAGTTTCATTCTAAAATTTAGCATGCAATGCTATATGAAAACCTTTAAACACCATATATGAGTATTATATTGACATTCAAAAGTGAAAGGATGTGCTCAATATCGTTTCTGGTGTAAACTACCATTTTGTTTTTGTGTGGCAATATGTAACGTATATTACAACTTTAAAGACTGTATATACATTGCTAAATTCCTAATAGTGTACGCCATATGGTATTTTATATCATTTTTAAACAGCCAGTTAGTATGATCAGGAAATACCACAATCACACACTGCAGACCTAGCTACCCCAATCAAGGTGATTGCAACACTAGAATGACATAAAGTACTGAATAACAAAATGTAATCACACACAAAACACAAACACAAAACCCCCACAGACAATGAGAGCAACTATAAACAATGAATCAACAACAAAATAATCATCGCCTTAGAACGAACAGCTGCCTAAGTCACTGGTGGGTGGGGGCTTAAATGCATTTTCTTGGTACCAAACCTTCGTCCTAGATTCTATTGTTGTTACAGTACAACAATTGTTTAGCTCGCATGGTAATAGCTGATTGTTTTGTTATATACAGGTTTCAGTTTGCCTGAAAAAGATTTATTAATTCCTATTGAGTTTGTATAAATTATCTTTGCAACATTTGCAAAATAGTATATATTTTTAACTTTTTATATGTACAAACAATGATTTGCCCAAAATTAGAAATTTTATAACTCATTTGCAAATAAAATTATAGTTCTCAAGTACCAGTACTTAGAAGAATACTTTCCCATTTTCTGTCAAATTTGTTTAAATATCATATACTACTGTATAAAGTATATCATCAGGCCCCATATTTATCTAATATGTTGTCAAAGACGATATATAAATGAGCCTGAAGAGCTTATATACCATCGTGAGTTGGTAGTTTTGTAATATTTATCTAGAGAAATCTAAGTTTAACTGAAATAATTATAAAAAGTTATTTAAAAAATCACTTTTTGTAACAGTTTACAGTCGCTCAAATTATGGGTACACATATTCAGTTACTTTACATGATACAGGCTAGATTCAATTTATCCATGTATATTTAGGTTTATTTACCATAAAATTATAACCCTTATAATTACTAAATGTTTTGAGGGAGGTAGTCAGACCTTATGCATTATAACTCTCTGTAATCAATTATTGGATAAGCAGGTTGTCACCAAATCAATTTGTATCCTGGCATCTAGTTGCGTAGTCGGTGTTCACATTTGATTGGCTAAACCTAAATATGATATTATCTGAAACAAAATTCAGCTGCAAGACTAAATCTAATTGATAGACTTATGCAAAACAAATTTACCCATAATTTATTTTTGTCCATTGATTTAGCAATAACTACAATATATATGTTATACTAACACTGCCAGGGAGCTTTTCTGAATGATACACCTATTTTTTTTCAAATGTATGACTAAACTAAACCATTAGAATAGATGCTGTTCTGTTTCAATGCTTAAGAAAATTTTAGAACCTGACAGAATAGGTGATAAGTGTATTACTCTCCATAAAATTCTCTTGCTATGCATTTTTCGAACATAAATGATATTTCTACTTCACCAAACTAGACACCCTTCAGATATAAAGCGATTATAACCATGCGTGTGTCATATGTGTGGTAAAAGTCATTAAGTTTCCAGAACACTTCAGTTTATTTTTTTCAAAAGACAAGGATAAAGGTCTCGATTTTGACCTACGTCTGAAATAACTTACAATTTTAACGAATTCTGAGTAAGTTTCGTCTTTGAATGGTATCAATATAGTTGTTGTAATCGATAGGCTTATACAATGTGTGATAAAAAAATCTTACCAAATTAAAGCTACTTCGTGCTTAATAGTATTGTGTTTTCTAAAATATAGAGTAGTCTGTTTTTAAATATCATTTCATGTATAAAAAGCAAATACACGAGTGTCTCTGAGATATAAGATATCATTTAAGCATTAAAGAAACATTAATGGATCATAAAATAAGCAGCTTTTAAAAATGCTGTTTATAAATTTGATAAAATACCCCGACTTGCATTGAAATGACGCTTGATCTGATTGAAGCTCAAATTTCTTCCCATAATCATCAAAGCTTTGTTGTTATTTTCAGTTTATTGCAATTAGTAGCAGTTAAATGGCAGTAAATAAACCACTTGCAGTGTAAACTCATAAACTGCTGTTTTTGCTTTTATGGCTAGTCAAATATTTCCTTCAGAGCTCCATCTGAATAGAGCCAATACCTCTGATACTGAAGCCGCATTTTTAGACTTGCATTTGTCACTTTCTAAAGATATTGTTTCTACCAAAATTTATGATAAACGTGACGACTTTGATTTTGATATTGTCAATGGTGATGCTCCTCGTTCTACATCCTATGGAGTCTATAGCTCTCAACTCATTCGTTTTGCTAGAGCATCTAGCTATGTTGCTGACTTCAACACTCGCAATGAATTGTTAACTCAGAAACTTCTTAAACAAGGCTATCAGTATCATAAACTTCGTAAAACATTTTCAAAATTTTATAGACGATACTAAAATTTGATTTTCTAAATTCCAAGTTAGACTTAAATCTCTCTTGCGATAAGGACTTTCGGAACCTGATTTCTATGGTGACTTGGTGTATAAATTGAAGAAGATTGTTGGCTCTAATAAGTTTTCAGCGCAGTTCATTAAAATAATTTCCCATTATAAAAGATTGACCATAACATTAATGTATTGCAACAGACTGCATGCTTGGTGGTCAACCCAATCACGGTTGGCAACTTTGCTTTTCTCTTTAATTGCACGCCCATGGGTCGGGATTCAGACTCTATGATGGTTCCGACTTAAAGACTTATCTTTTGATGAGATGGTAGGGGCCTGATGCTTTGGCTGTTTGTCGGGCCCACTGGGGTTTACCTGTTCGATTTCTTTTGCTTTTTGCTCCGGTATTCAGTTTTATCTACTGTTGAGTCCTTATCTTTGCTTTATCTCCTTGTTGTATCTTGATTTATATGTTTTAGGAGATGATGCATTGATAAGTAAGGGGTCTTTCACGCAAACCAAATATCTATGTGTTTTGATCCACTTCTGAATAAAGGGTGAGGTTGGCGCCGTTAAACTGTGTTAAGCCCTCCAGTAAAATAGTTTACTGACCGTTCCAATGCGGTATTTCTTTTGTGGATCTTTTATGTTTTTGTACGTGTCTGTTTATATGTGCTTTGTGGTCACCCGCTTGGAAAGGGCTGACCTCTTGGCTCTCGTTTGACGTGTCTAACTGTAAATTTATCACTTTCCCATTGGTATCCTGGGTCAGGTGTGGTACTTGATTGTATCGATTCCTGATCTTTGCAGCCTTACTTACTTTAACATAATGCTTTAAAAATAAAGTAAAGTACATAACAGTAATAACAGGTCATTTAATTGATAAAATTATATTGCAAGTCATTTGAATACAATTAAAAGATTATATTGACATTTCAAAATAAGGAACAATTTGATAGGATCTCCTGTTATTTCAGGGTAACGAAGTAAAATTTGCTATTACAAGATAACGCTGTAACCGCTATAGAGTTAACATACATTACTCTGTGGCTTAAATATTCTGGGTTTAGAAAAATAAAGTGTACAAAACCCCTCCTTGGAGGTCTTTTCACAGCCCATTGTCTATTGATAGTACTGCATTAAGTAGTAATACATTTGAAGTAAGTAACATATATAACAGTAATATCATATGAGTATATTGTTGAAGCGCATACAGGTTGTTTGCTGCTGTTATATAAAAGCTTTTGAGACAATCAGTATGATATTAAATAAGAATTAGGCATAACTTGGTATTTGCACTATTGGATCTGAAATAGGGTAACGTAGCTAACATGGTGTCACAGGTCAGAGAGCTAACATGTGTCATTTTGCATCTTATTTATTGTAGTTTCAGAAAGTCATAGGGTACAATATCCCAGCACTGAGAGAGGAAGGTATATTAGCATATTTTGATATAATGTCATTTGAGCTTTCACTGTAAAAGACTTTTCATTTTGATATTGACGTCATGTTTTCCTTTACTGACATCATTTTGAAGTTAATGTAACCTCTTTAAAATTCTGAGTCAGAGTCTATACTCCAAAAACAATATGTCGCCAGTAATATTACCACAACTGATCAAACAGTACATGTTTATGCCAGCTGGAATTCATAGTACTCAATTTTCACGCCCTAAATAAGCCAAAAATGTGTACATCACTTTGTGACGTCACCATGACGTTAAATCAGCAAGGAAAAATTGGAAACATCGTTTTTCTTAAACAGAATACATTTCTCTAAAAGAAAATATATGTTTGTCACTTTTACCCAAAAATTCCCACGAGATTACACAGCGGCCTACACTATTAGGTGAAAATTGAAAATTGATACTTGACTGATAATATAAAATGTAAATATAAGCAATAAATTCAATTTTTGGAAGGTTCATGGAATCATGAATACTTCGGGTCTCTTGCAAAGTTAACGTAAAGTCGGGCTTCACGTTAACTTTGCAAGAGACCCGAAGTATTCATGATTCCATGAACCTTCCAAAAATCTAATTCATTTCTTAAATGACTTTGATGTAGGCCACCGGTCCCTGGAAGAGATAGATCCAGAATTAAGTTTATCTGCAATGCTTTTATGAAAGGATGATTTTGAGTCTCGTATCAGTGATGTATTTAATTTCTTATTTTGCGAAATTTGTACCAAAATTGGGGTGAGTCTGTTTGTTTGGCTTTACGGAATATTCTTTTTCTCTTTCTAATGTATCGTTTTATTGTTGTAGTGATCCATGTGGATCTGAAGGTCTAATTCTCACAACTCGGTTAGGAATACACTCCTTAGCAATATGTAATATTTTATTAGTCAGATTAAGAGCATATATATCAACATCGTCGTCCTGGAGAGTGTCATTTAGTAATAGGAGTTAGTGCTCTCATGTGATCATAATCACCACGGTCTTGCTGCCAAACGCGTCGTTTGTAACATTGAAGTTTGGGTTTTGTAAACCTAAAGATTCCAAAACCGGGACAATGATAACGTATGTTTTGATTAAGAAAGGGGTCCCCAACACCACTTGTTGTTACATGATTTTTGTTGTTAACGAGGATTATGTCCAGCAAAGATGATGAATTCTCAGTAAAATGAGTTGAGTTGATTAATATTGCCTAAATGCAACAATATATTCACTGTCAGCACGTGATTGGTTGTTTTCATTGATATTGATCAGTCTGTCTTCCAGGACCAAACCCTACATACTAGTGATTAACGGATCGTTTAAAAACACACATAACGGTGTGTTTTTGAAGTTCGCCAACCCGCTTTGAAACAGCGTTAACTGTTGTATAATAGCTCGTAAATTTCTTTGTTAACACACGAATTTTGCAGGTTTCCAGGCGTTACTGCATATGTGGCAAGTACATTAACAGATGGGCTGGCCCAAAATAGATGCATTTTTACCTCTGTTCGAGTGGTAGCAGTCTTATCGAAGTACTAGGTTTTGATAGCGTGTAACACTACTTTTAAGCAATGACAAACATCCCCAGTAAGCATATAAAAGCGGGGCAACTCACATGATCGGCCCGCCAGCGAAACACAATTTGAGCCGCGACACGTGATTTCCAACAATGTGGCATTTTGACAAGTGTAAGTTCAGACGAGCCTGTACAGCCTCCTTTAAGGTTAGAAACTCCAAATGATGTTCAGGCAATAGCTTAACACTCGTAGAATATTCGAGCGATTAGCAAAGGCTCTGATCAGACTGCGCGTATGCGCAGGCTGATCTGAGGCTTTGCTGGTCGCACATACCACATTGTTGGAAATCTCACGTCGCGGCTCAATTTTGAATAAAGGGATCGAACTAAAAATCGGTTCAGTGGTCAGTCTGGTCCGCAATGCTTTCCGCGTATAACTTTATGCAAATAACTTGGTGCTCCGATTCTAAGTATTTTCAAGTTCGAATGCATGTTCCAACAGCACGAGAATCTCCTGATTTAAACATGGTTTTTCGTGCATTGACAAAGGGTTAAACAGTAATACGAATAGGTATTATGCAGAAATGGCGTTGAGCTGGTGGACCGATAATGGCCCTAGATCGTATTTTGGCAGAGTCAACTTGTTCAACAATTTAAAAAGTCGGGCGATACCGAATGCGATACTATTAGTATCTGTTTCATATTACTTGACTTTTCGCTTACTGTAAAGGCGGCAACCTTAATATTCATATCTGGGTGCGGTTCGGCTATTTCATCTGCTAAGGAAGAGAAATCAGGTTTTATTTATAATTTGGTAAAAGAGTTAATAAGCTTTTTGAGCAGCGCAAACGTGCGTGCATTTCATGAAAATCCTAACCGTATACACACTGAACTCACATTCATTAACCCTTAAAGCGCATAATCACAAAATGTTGTTTTTTTTGTTGTCCACTAAACTATTTGAAGCCTCATGTAGGAGCAGTCTGATCTGGGTCCACAATGTTTGCCTCCCTGCTTATGTTAAATAGACATTTTCAGATGCAGTTATTTTGCTAGCGTTTTAAGGACTAAATAATGACTGAGGTGGTGGCACAAGATGATACAGGTACTTTTAAATAAAACCACGCCTCCTTTTCAGCTTTTACCTATGCCTAAGGTTGACCAGCTAAATTACGCATTCAAGAGGCGCCGCCTTTACAGTGAGCAAAAAGTCAAGTAATACAAAAATGCATTTATTTCATACTGTGTTTACAGGGTATTTAATTTCCGTGTCAGTTTCTTACTCTATATAAGGAAGTTGGTAGGCTGCTCGACTTAATACGGAAAATTATACACACAAGATTATTAAAGTATCATACACGCATTAAGAAGAATTTCTTTATACATACAGAAACTTATTGAGTTGCTGAAAATTTACATCGATTTGGAGTTAATCCCGTCATATATGCGAGTGACTTTGGATAATAAGTCCAAAATGATTAAAACGTTAGTGTTGTCGGTATTTGTGATAGCTGTGGGTATCTCTGGCCAGGAGTCAGGGTCTCAGCCCAATCTTCAGTTTCCTGTGGGTGACCCTAGAAGATGTTACACCACAGGGAGCAAGGATCTCCTGCGACTGGAAGTGATCCCCGGGGGAGGCTGGGACAATATCCGGAACAAGGAGGCGGGCAATGTGATGCGTCTCAACTACTCTAAATGTATCACTACTGATGATGGTCGCTATCTCGTGCCTGACGGTATCTACACGATTCCCAAGAAGAGCAGTAAAGTGGACACGTATGCTGAGCTGATCATGCACTGGAATAACTACACCAGTACTCTGTCTAGCACAGTAAACGCCCACGCCGGTTTAAATCTTCCTCACGTTGGCATCAGCGGCAAGTTCTCAAGTGACTATGAAGAGGTGAAAACGAGACAGTACTTCGACAAGACTGCTACCACCCGAGTACAGGTAAGAAAATACATCTAATTGCACGACCCTTGGGTCTGCACTATAATCACTATGTTAGTCCGTCCGTCCGTCTGTTACCAGTTAGTGAAAATGTTCAGAACTCTTGAACCACATGGAATACTTTATAACATTTTGCATACATATGCAAATCAACATTCCCTTACTAACTGGCATGCGAACCCCCCCCCCCCCCCTGTTTTTTTTATAGATATGGGTTGGCTGTGCAATTGTCTGGCCTTTTGTCTTAACTCTTGAACCTTATGGGATATTTGAATCAATTTTTGCCTGCAGATTTATTTTAATATTTTGAAGCCACCCTGGTATGCGAAACGCTGACAAGGGCTTGCTAAGCATCATTTTGGCTGGTCAAGGTCTTTAAGTGAAAATGCTCATAACTCTTAAATCGCACAGTCTATTTTAATCAAATTTCACATACTAATACAATTATACATTATCGAGACACAGGTATGCAAAACGATGATAAGGCTTTGCCAAGAAAATGTTCTGTGGTATAGCCTAGTAACCGTTTTGCATGCCTATGTCTCGATAATGCTAAAATGTATCAGAACCCGATTTCGTATGGAATCAATTACAGATATCCGAAAATGCTTTCAATTAAATTACCTTGAGTTTCATTTTAATTAGTAAACGTTCAACGTAGGTCGTGCATATTACTGTCAGTTGATTTGGGTGTCTTCAAAAACAGAAAAATGAATGGTTGACTGCAAAATTGCTTAAAACAAATGCCTTACATGTGTAGATGCATTTATTTCTAAACCATTTTCTAAACTCTACCGCAGACATACAGTGATGTCCTATAGAATTCGTTTTTTCCGAAATATTCCACTTTGGAATAGCCTTTGTAATAGCCTTTCTACTTCTATGGCCAATCCCGAGACCACATATGGGTTTAGGGACCTCCTTATTTAGTCAAAAACAAAGCCATTTTTTTTCTTCAAAATTTCAAATTTAGCACTACCTGGTTTAATGGTCAAAGCTAATCGAAGTCAATACTAGAGAAAGAAAGAAGACACTCTGAGTTCATTTCTTGGTTTAAAAACACTTCTGCAACAGGGTATATCATACAAATTTATCCAGTGTGTTACGTAGATTTAGTCAATTACTGTAAAACGCTTAAGCTTGGCGGATATTCTTATTTGGCGCTATTGGTAAAATAAACAAATCGCCAAAATATGAGACCGTGAAACACAGTTTCGAATGCAGTTACAAGAAGCAATAGATGGACACACATCCCTGGTATGTTGGTAGCCGTATCGTCAAAAATCAACTTAAAAGAATGGCATATCAGCTGGCTTACACTGAAATTAACAAGGCAAACACGGCTTTTATTGATGTTTGTATTTGTATGTATTTTGGACATTATGTCACGTATTGACACACAAATAATCTGCCGTTAACGAAACCGGCGCGATACATCTTGATATTAATAGTTTTAGAAAATACAACATACACCTTGCTTACTTTGTTGTGTTAATTTGCAACCCTGAGAAAAAATATACAATGTACAATTTACATATGAAAGTCTGAGCCCCTTAGGGGCAGGACTGAGCCCCTTTGCTCCCTAAAATAATGCATTGATTTCCCCCAAATCCCTGGCAAAAATCCTCAGCTCCCTGAAAGTATTTTGCCTTTGTTCCCCAAATCCTTATAATAAATTCAGCTTCTCTCCGAATCCCCAAGCCAATTCTCCCTCAAATGCATTTTTCTTTCTTTTGGATTAAATTCACAAACTTTTAAAAAACTATGAAGTTACACACAAGCGTATGACTTCATGTTCACTTAATAGTTTGCATTATACATAGAGAATACTAGGCGAGTGTCTTTTGATTACAAGCGTTCTCAAAGCCTTGCCTCGTAAACTTAATATCAAAAATCGCGAACTTAGTATTCTATTTATGAGTTTACTCATTGTTTCACTTTTTAAACTAGCGACTATCACGTTATTTTCGATTTTTGTACTGATTCAACGTCATTAGCGACGTCATTTAGAAAGTGCAACGTCAAAATGAACTGCTTAAGGCACATGCCTGTGCCGTGAGATAGACAGCGTTTATCAGGCAATATGAGATGTAACTGGTAAATGTAAAGACAGGGCTTAGCTATGGCATACTTTTTGGCATGTCATATAATTATTTTATGTAATACATGATATAGCTCAAAGAATGGGGCGTTCCTTAAAATAATGCTGTTGCTGTACCTGGTATAGTAGGTATGGAGGAATGCTCTCTAGATTTGATTGTTTTCAATTAGAGACAGACCATTTGGTTTTCTGGTGGGGGGTCTAGGGGATTTTCTGTATTCCAACAGCTTATAACTAGAATATTTCCAGACAAAGAGAAAGCATTTATTTTTGCGGCATTCTTCCAAGTTTAAATAAAAATCAGCAAATAGAATTAACTTGACAGATAATGACGTACCAAGATTTCAAGATTTATTTCAGTCCTCATGATTACATTAGTAAACAACACCAGACGCGTAGGTAACAATGTGGATTCACATTCGTACTAGGGGTCCGGGGGCATGTTCCTCGAAAAAAATATAAAAATTTGCGATCTGGTGCACTCTGAGCGTCACAAAGGGCATTATTAGCAACCTTGTACTTCTCCCCAGCTCCCCCAAACCCCTGGTGCGCTACAAAATATGTAACTATATAAATAAGTTAGAAAGATAAAAAAAAAACAGGCGCGTTTGAGGGTGGAGTTACATGTATGTCCTAGGCGCACTTCGAATCGAACTAAAGTCCCTACTATAGTTACTAAAAAAAAAAATTCGAACACCTATAGTCGCTACTACTGTGACGTCACGAACCTACTAAAGATCAACGGTGGGTCAGAGCAACGTTACTTTTGTAGATAGGCTGGTTCGATACTCTAGGCCTATCTAGCACGATGGGTTCAAGAACTAGCACGATGGGTTCAAGATCGGTCAGTAGCCTCAAAAATGATATGTTTTTGTAAAATAAACCTAGCTGAGCATAAGTTTTGGTCCCACTTATTCGTAATTTATTATTAGAAAGCGCTGTGCAGTTTATAACATCCTTTTTGTCTACGATGAAGAATTGAAGTGGAGCATACAGGGCTATTATTTTTGTTTAGTTGCCAACCAACTAAAAGTTCCAACTTTAGCCGTTCGGGTGTAAACGTGCGTGCGCATCTATTACGTAAGAACTATATTCGATTCGAAGTGCGCCCTATGCGTTGACATTAAGTACCTGAGAAAATGTGCTTTTGTTGTGCCAGAAAATCAAAGGCACAGATCGACTGCGCATCGCATCTGGCCTGCGCCTTTGGTTTTCGCCATGATTTACTTCCGAAATTCAAACCTCTTGCTAGTCATTGTAGCCTAGAAGAAATGTTTGGGTCGCTTGCACATAAGATCCGTTTTCTCGCTTAGGGTGTCCTATTAAAGTGCATACATTTTAGGGTTTTCCCCCCATTTCATGACAACTGTGCGAATAGTAGCTAATTAGATGGTGACAAAATTCCTACTTCCTGAATGATAATGGCCTTACTAAACCGTATACTTGCGTTTGTGGCATGTTTCTAGATATTTTCTGTTTCTTTTTACTTGATTCTTTACGTCCAAGTCAACAATTTTTCAGTTATGTCGGGACAGGTCTCAAAGAGTTGCACCAGTCACAAGCAAGGATTCTTGTGCAAGGACGCAACGCAGTGTTGCCGATGAGGTTCATACCCGCAACCCCTCGGTTGAACCCAAAACATATGTAAAACTGATGGATATGAAATTACAATTAAACGCTGATTTTAGTTTTGTTTGTCTATACCTGTTTACCCCTCCTGGGCGTCTTGCCCCACCTTACTCTATGCCGTCTCTGAAAAGAGCATATAATTCTGCCAGGAGAAGATGGTTCACTGACAAAAATAGATCAGACCCCAATGTTATATTACTTTTTTCACGCCCAACTGAGTTGAGCATGTAATTTCAACTGCTCATATAAAGTAAAATGCTGAAAAATATTTTCCTGCTTAATGCACTGACTCATTTAGTGGCTACTCACCACTTGACCTACTTGACCAAGGTCTATAAGTATTTAAGAATGTGTAACAGAAAAATAATTTCCTATTTCTCAACCAAGACATGTGTTGTGGGTACTCAAAAGAACCGTCTCAATGAGACGGTTCTTTTGATCACCCAAAACATTTGCTAAGAAGTATAATAGGTAATAAAACATTGAAGTTTGCAATTTTACTCTGAAAAGTGTTTTTTATCTAAACCCGTGTGGACCATATATGCATAACACTTAAACTGCTGAGTTTCCAATGTTCATGATCTGGACTTAGCTATGAAAGCCTGTAAATATAGTCCGATCTCAGACTATTTTGCTTGCACATGATTTTCCGGCCTGAGGAATTTTGTTCTTTTCATCATTGAGATGAGCATTGCCTGCGCATGCGCGATGCTCAATGAATCGTCAGAATTTGAAAAATACTCTCTATCGTAAGATAGTTGAGTTATTATATGCGCAATTCATGTATGACATAGAATAGAGACAGTATCTTATGACTAAGTTCATCTTGTATAGCTACCGATTGTCTTCAACGGTCACACGATCTTCTGATGAGGAAATTATGACTCGATAAAGAAAATTATAGAATTTCAAATTTAATTTCCCTATCGCAGTTTTCACTTTAGTCTCTATCTCAAGCCCAAAAGTTTAGATAAACACAAATTTTGAGTGTAAAATTGTATATATTTTCTTACCCATCAGTTTTAGCATATTATGTTTTGTGTGCTCAAAAGAACCGTCTCATTGAGTACCCACAACATATGTTTTGGTTGAGAAAATAAGATTTTTTTAAAGACGTGGTGGCTAAGGACCCATCAAACATGTGTTTATGGCCAAGAAATGCCACACTTTTTTTATCAGTCACCCCTAATATTAACTGAAATGTTTCAACATAACCTAATAAACGTTTCCCATCTCACGGCATGTTACCGTTATCAGGTCATGTTTGAATGCCGTCGCCAATGACGCTGAATCAACACAGAAATAAAAAATTACGTCAAAATCGCTAGTTTGAAGAGTGTTTAACAATTGGTAAACTGATAAATAGAATACCAGGTTCGCGTCTTTTGATATCAAGTTTACCAGGCTCGGCTTTGAGAACGCATGTTGAATCGCTCGGCAAGCCTCGCGGTGTCAACAAGCGTTCTCAAAGCCTTGCCTGGTAAACTTGATATCAAAAGACACTCTCCTAGTATTCTCTTTATCTCAGAACAGCCCTAAGATCAGAAGATGCAAAGACACTATCAACAAGAAAACGATAAGCAAAGTTACCAGGTCTCTCTCTCTCTCTCTCTCTCTCTCTCTCTCTCTCTCTCTCTCTCTCTCATATTTATTTATTTATTTATTTATACAATATTTAAAGAGGTGTACACTTTTAGCTGAAATAGCCATTCTACCAAGTGGCCCTCTATAACAAAACTATATACATCAAAATATTATTTACAAATTGCACATGTTTTAAAAGGGTGCATGGATGCATTAAACAGTTCAAATACATCTTTAAAGCTTGAAATAGCACATTCATTGAAAATTATCTGATTTATAATAATAACGAGCCAATCACAACAATCACCGAACTCATGTCACCTATAAATCAGACCCACCAGATACAAATGCGTAATTAAAAATCAGTTTTGTTACTTCTTAACCAAGACATTTGTTGTGGCTACTCGAAAGATAATCAAGCGACTAGCAAAGGCTCTGAACAGACTGCTTGTATGCGCAGGCTGGTCTGAGCCTTACTGGTCGCACATACTCGGCCACATGGTTGGAAATCTCATGTCGCGGCTCAAATATTGAAAATATGCATGTAGCATATTCAGCTGATTTACTTTCTGTATATAGTGAATAACAATGCAGCTGCTCAGACTGCGCGGATGTGCAGGCTGATCTGTGCTCTAATTGTTCCCATGCAACAAACGCATGCATTCTTCTCGAATGTCCTGTGTTTATCTTATTTATGCGCAGTACCACAAAACTGATTTTGGATTAAGGGTCCTGATTAAACAGCCTTGTCGACAGTTAACCGGAAGGCCAAAGTCTTCACATCTTACACAACATGTACAAGGTCAATTTTATGAGCCAGAGCATAACAAACGAACAAAATGGTATTTGCGCCCAGCAAAGATATAGAACAGCCTTGACACCCCAGCCCCCAGTTTGATCCGTCTTTGTTGAAGCAATAAAGCTTAACACGTGTACAAGCCGATTGTCCATTTTATGGAACATCGACAAACAGTGCAGAATCAGACCAGACGCCTGGCCAGGTTCTCCACTTCTTGGTTATTACAAAATGTACTTCTTAGATCCGAACTGGATTCGTTCAATTGATAAGGGCGAGAAATTCCTTTAGACAATAATGAGTTAAACTATCTAAAACGCTGACTCTGGTCTGTCAATGTTTGATGCACGTGCTGATCGAAGTCTTCACTGGTATGGGTGCACATGTCATTTCGTTGGTTGTGTTACACAAGGGTTCATTTATATTACAAACACATGGCAAAATAAACAAAATGCTTTTATATTACACCCCTTCATTTTCATTTCTAGGTTCGCTATGTGCGCTACACGGCAAAGACCCAACCAGACTTCGCTGTGGATGACGCCCTTAAAGCACGTCTGAGGAAAATAGCAGCCCACATTGAAATGAACAGGACAGCTCTCGCTACATACGAGAGTCAGCTTGTCGTGCGAGACTTTGGTACCCACGTAATCACGAGTGTAGATATCGGGGCAGCCATGGTTCAGGTAGGTTGAAATTACATATAATCCGAAATTGTAAGTACATGTACATGTATGACTGGGCAGAGCCTGAATGTGTTAACGCCTTGAGCGCATTCAATTTCGTTATGTGCTGTGCTAACACTTTCACGGGACACAGCGCACATGGACAACGTAAAATTTTGTCACAGAGGTAACTATGTCTGGGCCAAGATAACCATTGTCAAATTTTGTCACTTGAGAGATAACTATGCCAGATTCAAATGAAATAAAGCTTGGGCAATTGTTTCCTAATTGAACAGGCATGTACCAATATGCTCTGCCATTTGGCATTCCGTTGCTCCACCTTGTCAAGCTAAGAAAATCGGACCACTTTTCATACATAATATACTCAGAAAAACAATCGAGGTATTATTAAAATTCTTTTGATTTTATAACATTCAGCATGCAGCCATATCGAAACCACTAATACACTTTGTTTGACATATTTGGAAAGCCTTACAGCCAGCGTTATTTCCATGTAGGTGGACCAGATAAAAACTTCTTTTGTGAAGAACACTGAGTTTGAGAAGAGCGCCATCTTGGCTTCCGCCAGTGCCAGTTTTTTCAGCGTTTTCGGTGGCGGCTTTGGCTACAGTCATACAACAACAGAGTCTATGATTGACCAATACATGAGAAACAGAACTACGTCACGGATCTCTACGTTTGGTGGTCCCGTTTTCAGGTAAGTAATATGTTGCAAGCTTATTACATACAGTAAAACCTGTGTAAGACGGCCACTCAAAATAGACAAAACAAAATTGAGCCAGTGCATGAGATTTCCAACAAGGTGATATTTTGACATGTGTAGACTCAGACGAGTCTGTGCAGCCTCCTTTTAAGCTTAGAAACTCCAAATGATATTCAGTCAGCAGCTTAAATATCATAAAATACTCAAGCGACTAGCAAAGGCTCTGATCAGACCGCGCGTATGCGCAGGCTGGTCTGAGCCTTTGCTGGTCGCACATACCACATTGTTGGAAATCTCATGCACTGGCTCAAATATCTTAATGACAACTGGTAGCTTAATAAAGGTCAAAAGTATTGCAGAATGCTCCTTTCCGAATTCAGAATTTACCAGACTCTACCCTTCTTATTTTTTAGGACTGATTATTATATTATTCAAAAGTTGAACACTTCGATGATGCCCATTGGCTGCAATCTCGGAATTGTTTTGTTTTACTCGGCTCCTACAACATAAAATTATTATCTACCCACGACACAGCGAGGATGAGACACCCACACAGCAACAACAACACAATTAAAGTAAAGCAACCAGCTATATCTTCCCCAGCAAAAGTAGAACACATCCGCCACCCGACCCAACCCACACTCAAGCAATGGGAGCAACTACTATCAATGATTCACCAACGACAGAAACGCACCTTAGAACGGGACAGTAGCATAGCTTTAATGACCGAATCCTCGTCCTAGATTCTACTGTTGTAAAAAACACAAATGAGCCGCGACATGTGATTTCCAACAATGTGGTATTTTGACAAGTGTAGACTCCAACGAGCCTGTGCAGCCTCCTTTTGAGCTTAGAAACTCCAAATGCTGTTCGGTCAGTAGCTTAACATTCATAGAATATTCAAGCGACTAGCAATGGCTCTGATCAGTCTGGGCGTATGCGCAGGCTGATCTGAGTCTTTGCTGGTCGCACATACCACATTGTTGGAAATCACATGCCACAGCTCATCTAGTGGAGCTAAATGTCTGTTGATTTTGGTTTTAATGTTTTGTTGGTTTAACCCTTTACTCCATGATAACGCCTTTTGACGCCTTTGAACTATCATGTATTTGAAAATATTTTGGAAAATGGAGCATTTGCTCCAAAAGAGCAAATGCTCCATTATTCATAATATTTTTAAAAGTATTCAAAACTGAACTTAAATTGTTCTTAATTTTTTATTGTTGTCTTATAATAGAAAATGATGTCATGATCTAAAATAGCCTATGGGGAAAATGGTTAAGCCTCATATACTTCCATGCGTTGTGTGTGCGAGTAGAGAAGGCTTTTGACGAGATTGCTGAGCATTCATTGCTGGCATATATGATTCGTACGACCATATCATGACTTGACGAAATGGACTTTTTTAAAATTGAAACGTGATGACTTCTGCTCTTTCCATTCAACGAATACCTTGTCATTTGAGCTAAAGTCTGGTATTTCTATTCCTAGCGATGATCTCAGTGACATAATGGCATTTCCGGATCACTAGTGGCATTTCCGGATGACATTTTATCAGTATTTATACGCCATGATATATAATACACACAAATAGGTTACACCATCCCATTAATATTTTGGCTTGGATTAAATGCTTTTTTATTTCAATAATTATTCCAAAGGAACAGCTAAACACTAATAATTCATGCGCTCTTTATTTCAAATTGTCAACCACTTGGCCTTCAGTAATTCTTCCCACCTTTTTGTAAATTTTCTGCCACTTGGCCCGCGTCAGTAATTCATTTCAAATTCTCTGCCACTTGGCCAACATCAAAAATTCCTCTCCCAAGCTATATTTCAAATTTTCTGCCACTTGGCCCTCGTCAATAATTCTTCTTCCACACTATATTTCAAATTTTCTGCCACTTGGTCTTCAGTAATTCTTCTTCCACACTATATTTCAAATTTTCTGCCACTTGATTTCGTCAATAATTCTTCCACACTATATTTCAAATTTCTCTGCCACTTGGCCAACGGCAATAATTCCTCTTTCACACTCTGTTTCAAATTTTCGGCCACTTGGCCATCAGTAACAATTTCTCTTCCACACTATATTTCAAATTTTCTGCCACTTGGCCTATGGTAATAATTTCTTTTCCACACTATATTTCAAATTTTCTGCTAATTAGCCTACGGCAACAATTCTTCTTCCACGTTATATTTCAAATTTTCTGCCACTTGGCCTTCAATAATTCCTCTTCAAAACTATATTTCAAATTTTCTGCCACTTGGCCTTCATTAATTCCTCTTCCACACTATATTTCAAATTTTCTGCCACTTGGCCGTCAGTTATTCTTCATCCACACTATATTTCAAATGTTCTGCCACTTGGCCCACGGCAACAATTCTTCTTCTACTCTATTTTTTTCAAATTTTCTGCTACTTTTCTGTCATTGGTCACAGCCAGCGCGCAGTTTCGGACCACCATTGGACTATCAGCAAATGCCATACAAATGGCATTTCGCTGGCGGGCCGATTGTCGGCAGGCGCGGATACAGAAAGTTTTGATTAGAGGGGGTCTTACTTTGACAACGTTTTTTTTTTCTTTTTTCTTTTTTTTCTTTTCTTTTTTTTTGTTAATTAGGATCGAAATATCACTATTAGCGAGCCATCAACGGTCCGCCAGCGAAACGCCATTTAATGGCATTTCGCTAGTGGGCCGATGATGGTCCAAAATTGAATGCTGGATTGGTAGCTTTGTGGTTTCAAGGGGATCCGGACAAGTATTGCTAAGGAACCCTATGTTTCTGTAATTTTCCAGGGGGGGGGGGGGGTCTGGACCTCCTGGATCCGCACATGAAAGGGGCTGGTTGTTAAGGGTTTATAATCTTCTATTTACAGACCAAGCAACTACACAGTCCTTAACTGGAGCGTGGCACTGGACAATGACATGGTTGCACTAGATAGATCGGGCGACCCTCTATACTACGTCGTCTCATCGGTATCACTGTCCGATCTCCCGATATCTACCGTCTATAAGGTGTATGACTATATCAAGGAGGCTGTTGAAGCCTACTACAAACATAATACCTACCGTGGGTGCACTGAGAGGGACTCTCCTAACTTCAGCTTTATGGCAAACGAAAACGACGGTACTTGTAAACCACCAAACACAAACTACACGTTCGGTGGTGTGTACCAAACCTGTACCGGAAATGGTTTCACCAATCTGTGCGAAGGTATGCAACAGAAGAACCCGCTCACGGGTGGATTCTCTTGTCCAGAAGAATACGAAGCTGTTCTTATACAAGACGGTAGCAAACATGCCAGCACATCACGCCATGAATGCCACAGATGTGGCCTTTTCTTTCACTGTTGCCATGACAAAACGTACGACGCAAATGCTAAATATTCGGCTTACTGGTGTGCCGCCAAAGGTCATGTTGATCAGAACCACGGTTTTCTGTTTGGAGGACTTTACACTAAAACGACTTTTAACCCAGTTACAGGTGATATGGCTTGTCCCGCGAAATTTTACGGGCTACGTCTGCTTGTGGACCTTGTCGTCTGTGTGAGCGATGATTATGAACTTGGCCTACAGTATGCACTGCCCTTTGCAGGCATATTTAGTTGTAAATCTGGTAACCCCTTATCACTGAGAAGATCTCTTTTGCAACAATCGTCCGGTAACCAGCATACTCTTATGAGTTACATGGCCAATCAAGGTCCTTCTGCGTGGCCACACGAGTGTCCGCATGGATTCAGTCAACATCTAGCGGTCGTCGATAATGGTTGCGAAATTGACTACTGTATTCAAACAGGCGCTCTTTCTGCACTAAGTCTGCCAAAGATCAAGAGACCTCCTTTTATACAGCTTCCCTATTACAGCTTCGCTGAACCAGATAACGGATTCGCCTTCAATGATGATGGCACCGTCTGGACGTCATTGGCAGACGCCACTAAACTTATAAAAAGTGAACATATCGAGATACCAGCAAGTGAAACTGGCGGGTCGAGCTCCTCGTCTGGAACTACAGCTAAAAAGCCATCCGTTTCTCTGACAGCTGGGTCCGCAGCAGTAATAGCTGCAGTGAGTACTTTAGCTGGTGTGCTGATGTTGGTGGTTATTGTCAATGTGTACCGGAAGCGGAAACGTGGCGCCCGCTATCGACCTGTTGATGACGTCGAACCTCTGGTAATATCGGAGGGTAGAGATCAGCAGTCTGGTTCTTATGGAGGATGCCAATAAACATAGGGAAGAACGCCATTGACACTTTCAAAGGAGATCTTTTTCTATACCATAATGGGCCTCGTGAGAAAACCTGGCTTTGGGCTTTCTGACAAAGCGAGTTTCAAACCAGTGTCCTCAGCTACAGAGATTAGCTAGAAAATTGAAATTTTACCTGTAGCAAGCTTACATATAATACTATAACAAAGGCGCTCATCAGACTGCGCGGATGCGTAGGCTGGTCTGCGCATGTGTTGTTCGCAAACCCCAAAGGCAGGTTTTCTCACGTCAAGGCCCATATGAGACTGTTCCAAAAGTTAAGGAGTTGCCCCCCTTTCCTTGTCAGCATACCATCTCGGGCGATAATTGACCCACCAGCGAAACACCATGTCAATAGCGTTTCGCTGGTAGGCTGATGGTGGTCCGCTTTAGTAAAGGCTGTGAGCAACTTCTTCTCTTTAAGAGTGGTGCCCAAGTTGAAATAGGGCTGTATAGAAGATGCTAACTGCTTGTTATTCCCTGTTTTAGAAAACACATGAGGGGGACAAATAACTTTGGGCGTGTCCGACCTTCCGTCCGTTCGCATAGCTCATAAGCAATAAGAGCTACAAATGTAGCTATGTAGCTGATAAAAGGTGAATATGCATTTTGATTTTTGAAGGCATTTCAAAAACCATTTCAAGAGTTATGGTCCTCGATTTAACAAGACTAAGTAGCATATGGTTGCGGGCACAGTGTTTTGCAAACACAATATTAGTGTGTTTTTGTACATGTATAGTACGTAAACAAATAGACTATTCAATCGCCCGAGTTACGCCCTTAATAAACATACAAACATGGTCATTGAACAGGAGGTGCAGGCGGCGACGTTTTTGTAGAATGTTTCAACATCAGGGGCAGTAATAATTGTCCGAGCGTGATGTTATGTATTTGTTTTGTTTTTCATTATATCGAATCTGACAAAAAACTAACAACTTATTCAACAGAAGCAAAAGACTGGAATGATGAAATTGAACGCACGGTGACTCTGGACAAGCTAAACGTGTATTATAGAGTGTTTTATCACAGAATCTAATCATTAATTCGCGGAAACATCAATAATAACAGTGAACAAAACTTACGACTGTACTTTTGTCATAATATGACACCAGAGGATAAAACACAACATGTCAGGCTAATATTACAGGACACTTTTGCAGAAAATGTAATGGCCTGCGTGTGACGTGCAATATTACTAACAAATAAGCGGAAATTCAGGTACTTTCGCGAGGGTTTTATTTTCGCGAAACTTTTGAAGTTTCGCGAAAATAAAACCCTCGCGAAACACGTCGTTTATGTAGGTAAATCATGCCACAGTAACTAATTTTAACATCGCAAACATGTGCGCCGTGACATGAGATTTCCAACAATGTGGTATGTGCGACCAGCAAAGCCTAAGATCAGCCTGCGCATACGCGCAGTCTGATCAGAGCTTTTGCTGGTCGTTTGAATATTCTATGAGTGTTAAGCTATCGTTTGGATTTTCTAAGCTTAAAGAGAGGCTGCACAGGATCGTCTGAGTATACACTTGTCAAAATACCACATTGTTGGAAATCACATGTCGTGGCTCATGTCTTTTAACGTTATTCGTGAAAATAAAATTCTCGCCAATATTTCTTAATTTACAGAACTGCTGACGTAAGGTTCAAATCAGCCTGCTTAGCTACAGAGACTCGCTAGAAAAATGAAACTGTGCATGGAGCAAGATAAAATACCATTCTTTAGAGTTGGCGAATAAAAAAAGGCGCCCAGACTGCGAAAAAGCGCAGCGCAGGTTGGTTATTGCCTTTGCTGTTCCCATCAACAAAGGCAGGTTTGTCTCGAAAAAAAAACAAGAAGAGGAAGAGAGAGCTGGTTGCTTTGCTTTTATTGTCTTACGGGTGTCTTGTTTCCGTCTATGTTCTGTGACCATTCCTCACGCTGTCGTTGGTTTGATCTGCAGTGTGTGATTCGTCCCAATAAGTAAATAACAATAACGCTGATCAGTCTGCACGGAGGCGCAGGCTGGTCAGCGCATTGTTGTTCGCACGCAACAAAGTCAGGTTTTCTCGTGACGAGGACCAAAACGGGCCCTCGCATGACACAAACCAACAAAAGAACCTTGGTGAACAGCAAAATTATTAAACATATACTGAAGGGAAAAGTTTTGCAACCATTTATAATGGGTTTTCCCAAAGGCGATCTTTTTAGCATTAGATCTTTTTTATTAGCAGGTGCGCAAACATGTCAGTCGTCTGAAAATGGTGTAGAGGTCTAAAGAAACAAATTCCGATTTTATAGCGATGATTTGATCTGCTGAGCATTTTAATTTCAAACGCTATTTAATTGAAAGGGAGGTGATTTGAAAAAATACCATTTTCAACAACAAAACCGTACGAAATTAGTGAACAGAACATTCAGTTTTAAACCGGTTTTCACACGTTTGCGTTAAGATCTAAAGATGTGGTGGAAAATTCAAACATTTAGCAGAAAATAATTCTCGCTATTGCCAGATAAGCTGTTTTAGCAAGGGGACTAAAATCTGACTACGTTATGTGAAATGTCGATTGGTTAGTCATCATACTCGTAAACGTTTGTCAACTTATATTGTTGATATTATGAAATTAAAAATCTTATCTTTTCTAAACTGTGTATCCCAAAAGTATATTCCTAAACTTTTTCCCCTCACATTAGCACACTTGCCTCCAAAAAGCTGTTCTCCCTTCTGAAGAATTCAAAGCAGGACTCCAAAGGCATTGCCCCCCTCAAGAAGTACCTTAAGTTGTACTCTAATACTGTGGACAAGGCAAACGTCCTGAACCAACAGTTTCAGTCAGTATTCACACCAAAGTGTCCGTTGAAACTGAGTAAGTTAGCTTCCATGGCTGTGCAGGACCTCTCTGACAGTGGTACAATTGATCCTTCACAAATGCCAGGTGAGTGTCTTAATACTACACTACACATGGAAAGTATCATTGTCTCAACAAATGGCATTGCCAAACTATTGAAGGACCTAAATCCCCATAAAGCAGCAGGACCCGATCAGATAAAGCCGCTTGTCCTCCAAAAACTCTGTGTTGTGATAGCTCCTATTCTTCAGGTAATTTTTCAAAGGTCCCTAAACACAGGTAGAGTACCCAAGGACTGGAGCACAGCCTTTGTATATCCACTTTTCAAAAAAGGAGACACCAGTCTTGCATCAACTACAGACCTATCTAATTAACCAGTATTCTATGCAAAGTGCTTGAGCATGTTGTTACCACAAACATAGTCTCCCACATGGACAAGTATAATTTGCTGTATGATCTCCAGCACGGCTTTCGTAGCAAACGATCTTGCAAAACACAACTGGTCACACTCATAGAAGACTTGATGCGGAACTCCATAGCAGGTAATCAAACTCAAATTGTCCTACTCTATTTTTCGAAGGCGTTTGATAAGGTAAACCACCAGAAATTACTGCTCAAACTCCACAGATATGGCATTAGAGGCCCCACCCTTAAATGGATCCAGGCATTTTTATCTGATCGGACCCAGACCGTAGTTATTGATAATGAAAAGTCCGCCACCGTACCGGTCACATCTAGGGTCCCACAAGGCTCTGTCCTCGGTCCCATTCTCTTTCTCATTTACATAAATGACCTCCCTGATTAAACAAGGTCAAGGGTACGGTTGTTTGCAGATGACACGGCCATTTACTTGGCAGTCTCAAGCTTAGAAGATGCTCAGATTCTGCAGCAGGACCTTGATCACCTCCATCTATGGGAGCTGGACTGGGATATGGAGTTCAATCCAAGTAAATGTGTTGTAATACATATAACAAGATCTAGAACTCCAGTCCCAAGCCAGTACCTGCTGATTGGCCAAGTACTGGAATCGGTTGCAGGCTCCAAGTACCTGGGCGTGGAAATCAGCAGCAACCTATCCTTCAACAGCCACATTCAGAATAATATTACCTCGGCAAGTCGGTCCCTTCGCTTCCTCAAGAGAAACATAAGGTCCAAAATCCAGAATTAAGAGAAATGGCATACAAAACTCTTGTTCGTCCATTAGTGGAGTATTCATCATCAGTCCTGAGCCCCTACACCAAAAGTAATATTGCCAGGCTTGAAATGGTTCAACGTAGAGCGGCTCGCTGGACTCTTAGTGAATACTTCCCATATGCAAGTGTGACACAGATGCTCCAATCCCTGGGCTGGCGGTCTCTTGAGCAGAGAAGGTCCGACTCCCGACTTTGCCTATTTTACAAGATCATATATGGTCTTGTAGCCATTGACATGCCTCCGTATGTTGTACACCCATTGAGAACTCCCAGGAATTCACACACCCTTGGCTTCCGTCAAATTCAACCCACTGTAGATTACTACAAATAATCATTCTATCCCCTCTCAATCGTGCAATGGAACCGGCTGCCAGCACACATAGCACTTCTGCCCACATTTGATTCATTTAAGAGGGCAGTGTGCACAGTCAGTCGCCCAATGCCATAAATGTCAGTGTACTGTTTTAAAACTTTTTAGCCTATCACTGACAGCATGTTTCTGACTTTTAACATTTTAACCCTATCATCTTTTATTCCACTCCAACTAACAAATCTTATGGGAACTTTGTATTTTCAAAAGCATTTCTTCCACTAACACCGCACTGACGCGCACCTGCACGTAATCTCCGAGAGGGGGTGAAGCAGTAGAGATAGATAGATAGATGGTATATTTCATGCTTAACTCAACTGAGCATAAGCTTTATCCTGCTCATAAATATTAAAATGCCAACAATTGTTGTCATTTTAACATATATTAGCAGGATAAAAACATTCACTAAATATTTTAAGCAGGATAAACATTTGAAAGTTTATTGAGCATGAAAACATTTTTTCATTTGCCCAGTCTGAGTAGAGTTTTGCTGACCATTCTTAGAAAGCATGGGTCGCTAGCAACAAATTGAGTGCACAGTGTAGACTAGGACTGAACAGCGTTGATTCCTAGACGTAAAAATGTCTTCACTAAAGGCGCATTTCTCTTTATCTGTTACGTCATGCACAATCCCATATTGGTCTCGACGTGAGAAAACCTGTCTTACGGCCCATGGGTTTCTGGCCAAGCTAGCCCTGCTATAGAGAATAGGGTAAGGTCAGGTAACTTCGGACATCAGGTAAATTCGGACAGTGATAAACTCTATGATTCATATTTTGCTTATTGGAATGAAAAATAAAGTCAACTTAGCAAACAGTGAATATCCTGAGCCGTCTCATCTGGATTTCCACTGATTGCGAATGTATGTCTAAATTTACCTGATGTCCGAAGTTACCAGAGCATATGTTTGCATGGAGCAAGTTAAACTACTGTACTTTCCAGGTAGCGAATATGGTAAAGTCGGGTATATTCGGACAGACTGCTAAATTCGGACAGCTACCTTGTTTGCTTCATAGTTCAGTTATTGGAATAAAGATAAACAAAGCAAACAGTGAAAATCCTGAGACGGCTCATAAGGAGCCGTCTCATCTGGATTTCCGCTGTTTGTAAATGTGTGTCCAAATTTACCTGATGTCCAAATTAACCCGGCTTTACCCTAACTAGGGTGCTAAACAGACTGCGTGGCTGCGCAGACTGCTCTGCGTCTTTGTTGTTCATATGCAACAAAGTCAGGTTTTCTCGCGTCGAGGTCCATGTGTGACTTTGCAGTTTATGAGTATCATGTGTCGGTGAGTCAGTCTAGCATATGACAATAAAAAATAAAAATGGTTTCCATCATGTACAGGTTCGAATCCCCTCAATGCGATTTATTTTCCATTTCCATCATTTTTATTGTAAAATATTATACAGAGCTTTTAATACATGTTTGCACAACATCTTTTTAACATTTGAGCCGTGACATGACATTTCCAACAATGTGGTATGTGCGACCAGCAAAGGCTTAGACCAACCTGCGCATACGCGCAATCTGATCAGAGCCATTGCTAGTCGCTTGAATATTCGGTAAGTGTTTAGCTACTTACTAAACATCATTTGGAGTTTCTAAGCTTAAAGGGAGCAAGGGTAACAACCTACGTCATAGCATTGATGTTTTAAACACGTAAGGCGGCGCCATCTTTGATTTACAAGGTCAGTTTTCCCCTTCGTAAAATTAAACAAATGAGTGTCTGTACAAACAAAGCAGTGCAGGCGGTGCCTAACATCACACTTGAACAGAATATATAACGGCCACGCCCCGATATGCCGTTGCCTTTGTAATCATTCACCCACAAGAATCGAAGCGGGAGACACGAGGATAATTTTAGCAGTCACCCACTTCGATTTTTGTGGGTGAATGTTTACAAAGGCAACGGCATTTCTGGACGTGACCATTGTATATTCTGTTCAAGTGTGATGTTAGGCACCGCCTGCACTGCTTAGTTTTGACAGACACTAATTTGTACGACATTTACGAAGGGAAAAACTAACCTTGCAAATCAAAGATGGCGTCATACTACGTGTTTACAACACCCACGCTATGACGTAGGTTGTTACCCCTGAGGGAGGCTGCACAGGCTCGTCTGTGTCTACATTTGTCAAAATGCAACATTGTTGGAAATCACAGTCATGGCTCATTTATGCCAAGTGTCCCTTAATGGGACATTTGAAAACACGAATACAGGAATACCACAGAGTGCATCATCTGACCTGGGTCTTTATTGTTGGCTATCAATGTGCATAAAATGGCAAAGTTTTATGACATCATTTACAATATTAATTGAGCTGCGGCATGAGATTTTCAACAATTTGACATTTTGACAAGTGTAGACTCGGACAAGCCTCTGCAGCCTCCTTTTAAGCTTAGAAACTCCAAATGGTGTTCAGTCAGTAGCTTAACAGTCATAGAATACTCAAGCGACTAGCAAAGGCTCTGATCAGACTGCGCATTTGCGCAGTCTGATCTGAGGCTTTGCTGGTCGCACTTACCACATTGTTGGAAATCTCATGCACTGGCTCAATTTTTTAAGACTGGGAAGCTTGAAAAAGTTAGCATCGAACAGTTTTTATCATACCAAGGGGCGAAACAGGTGATTTATGACGTCATCGTATCAACTATGGCGGAGTTCGCGCGTTAACCATAGACACTATAGTTGCTCTTCCGACTGTCAGTGTTCCTCCCCAGTAAAACAGTCAGCCAATCACAGCCATCGATACAAAACATTCAGGTTTCCGGCAATTCCAAGTTTGCATTGGAGGACGGGAACCAATCAACTATGGTCCGACCGCAGATTTGGTCTGGTTTGTCTAGTGAAACCAGACATGCGCAGTGCATAAAACCAGAGTGAGTTTTATCGCTCAATGGTCTGACTATAGAGACTGGACTATAGTCTGGTTAACGCACGAACTTGACCTATGTGGCAATCATGGCCATTTTGAAGATTTTTCCACTTCATAGGGTCAAATTTCATCAGCTCTGCATCTTTATATTAAAAAGGTAAGCATGATATGTTTAGTGCAGGAGTCGTACTTTTTGCAACTGTGTTGACAACTAACATATGCTCTGTAATCTGGTAAAAGCAAACACTTAGATACAAGCCATATGGTTACGACAGTTGACACAATGACCTAGTCAAAAACTTTTGTTATATAACTCCTTTAAAACCCCCCTTTGATTGGCTGAAACTAGCTTTCACTGGTTGTGACTGATCTTGATGTTTACCAGTGATGAGCTAAATTTAGCCCAGTCCAGGTAGACAATAGGATTTTTCAATGCTAACAGACAGCTAAAATAGATTAAGCTAAATTAAACCCTGGACAGGTTAACATTCAGCATTTTCGAATTTTTTCGAGATTTTTGGAATTCACCAGTAGCTCACGCTAATATGGTTAAACACACGTTATTTTTTCTAAACACTGCAGGCCAAATACAGTAGAATTTGATTAGTCCATTTTTGATGATTAAAAATTCACGACTATTGCACACTTCCGGTTTCAATATGAAAGTTTAAAAATCAATTTAATAGCACCATGTATTGTTTTTTTAATTGTTCAAAGAAGAATGATCTTGTCTGGTGACAGTAAATAATCGCTGAAAATTTCAATACCGTGTCGCTGATAATGATGCGTACAGAGCCGTGCGAATTTTGTATGCAAATTGCAAGCTTAAAGCTGAATTTCCTTGATTTAGCTGCTGTTAAGTGTTTTTATGTTGCTATTATGAAGAAAAAACGAAGAGTCATATCTAAAAAAACTTTTGAGGTTTTTTCTTCTTACATCACAGTAGTCAGCACCATTTCCAAACAAACAAAAACGTAAATAGATAACATCTCTCTTAAATATTATATACCATAGAAAAAGTGTGACTTTTTGAAATGGGGATACCTTTACCCTAAGTTCGTCCGTGCAAGAAGTACACGTCATTTTTTTATCCCTTTTTTAGAGCCTCGGCAAAGTATTGCTACATTTATAAAAGTACGAATTGTGTATGCCCCATTTACTACTTTCTGAACTAGCGTCAAAATGTAAGGTGACCGATTACAAGTTGGTTTCAGTATATTTTAAGTGCTCTTGGAACATCTGGCTTAAGTAAATTCATAAATATGAAAAAACTTGATATAAAACTAGGAACATATAACAAAACAATTAGTGCATTCTTTTTCGGTTAACAACAGGATTAATCAATCCACGAAAGTGATGTTCACCTCGGCTTCGACTCGGTGAACATCACTCTTCTCGGGTTGACAAATCCTGATGTTAACCTCAAAAGAATGCATGAATTGTATAATGTCGAACTGAGCTGCGCGGGGTCACAAAATAAAGTATATTTAAAATACATAAGCTATATTCACACCGTACAACCGGCTGCTTTGATGACAGGTTACTAACAAGGATGACAGATACGGGATTTTTGGTCGCATGAAGGGTAGGTTATAATTTTCGATCGGTAAAATTCGAAGAGAAGCCCTCTGGTACTCTATGGTGGATAAGTACACTTGCTGGTGTTGAGAGATCCTACAGAAACAAGCTGACGTTATTTCTCTCACAAATAAAGCCACACTTGATCAATATTTCAGAGCTTTCCTGAAAAAAAGTCGCAAAAAACGGTTATCTGTTCAGGTTGTGCGTCTCTCCGTCAAAGTCTGCTGTCTGCACTAGTATACAATAAAACTACTATCATTCAGCTACATTTCTGCCAAATTTGAAGCCGCAGTTTGATTTTATAAAGTTACTGGACCCCATCAAAGACGACAGGTAAAGGAAAAATGGCTGCCTTTGTCCACAGGTCGATTTTTAAGAGGCTGTCTTGGATGACAGGTCATGAATTTTAGTGGCTAACATTGATGACAGGTCATTATTTTAGAAAGATACTTTAAATCAACATACTTCTTCAGCCTTTGCTCTCAACTGAGAGCATAAATCATAGCTCATGTTTCTTTAGACTCATATATAAGCGATTTGTTTGTACTTATAAAGGACATACCCTGGTATTCTCGTTTGAATGAGCACAATTCTGTCAGGTTTCTTCACCTGAACTGCCTCCGACTTCATTTGTTTCAATTCAACATATAAATTTAATTGCAGATCAGATCATATAGCAACATAATTCTTTTTGAGCCTTCAATGTATACTGCACAGAAAAAGAAACATCACATTATGGTTTAATGCTTGTTTTTCTCTGGACTGATATACATTTACACAATTTTGCTTTTATGACTCAACAAAGACATGTATTGAAAACATTGAAAATGAATATCACAAGAAACGTTTCAAACGGAGAGTGAACTTAGGCGGAGTCCACATTTGAAATCAATGCTATTTTTAGATAAAATTTCTTGGCCTTAACGTTGCACTTCACACTCATAAGACATTGATTGTGATTAAGACATTTAAAAGACCGCTTCAAATGCAAAGGCCTCTATAGGCCTTAGTTTGGAATAGTGCACTTAAGTCCATTACAGACATTCTTTGTCATCATGCAATATGGATTTCATTAAAAAAGAAAAAAAATGCCCTGTAGACAATGGATCAATTTGATAAACCGATTGGTAGAGAGAGAACATTGTTTGAAAATTTGATATGACACAGTTCACTGGGATGAATAATATCCATTGTTTAAAGTTGAAAATGTGTTAGAAATGTGCAGACAATTCTAAGGTAATACAATGCTATATACTTAGTTGCAAAAGAGACAATTGTGACAATATTGTCCAGACTTTAAATTTCTTAAAACCGAGTAATGCAGGATATATTGTTTATACAGATTTTGATTGCTGACTTAAGCCTATAAATGAAATCAAATTGATGTGCCTACAAATGCGCATTGCACATTTTAAACTGCTTGGTGCATTTTCAGTCGCTGTTTGATCAATCTGCTATTAATGATGGAACATGAAATCCACTGAGCGTATGGCTGTCTGCTGTCTGTCAAGCAATAAAAATACATAACAGTGTTTTAAGATATTTGTCTGGAGCTAAAATCATAGGGACATTGTATGTGACGCTTCAGTATATGAATTAAGCTGACACAGTGTTAACCATTTACTTTCAGATATCACAAGCCATGTAGAGACATACAGATGTTCTATAGATATCCTTGCTTCTTATGTAAATTAACACAATGAAACAATACTTGTGTTATTACCGTGATGTAAAGTCTGATACTTTCCAGTGCATAATTGAGCATTTGACTTCATTTCACAAGCAAGAGTGTTTAAAATATCGTGAATTAGAGTTGAATGGGGTAACTGGCTCAGCATCATACAGAACTAAGGCCCATTCAAACATCATCCCAGCTGATGGAGATATTGCTGTGGCCCTGAATCGCTCACCTGTACTATGTGCACCAGTTTTGATTAGTGGAAGGTAATGATTTAAACCATTTGTTGGAGAGCAGTCAAGTTGGTCTCTTCCATACATGTAGTATAGTCTTTGAGCGCTTAATAAGACCCTACACCCTCCCACCACACAAAAAACTTGTTTACATACCAAATATAAAGGCTCTAGCCCTTGTGGTTTCAAACAAGAAGGTTTTTTTTTTCATATTTTCCCTAGAAGGGCCTCTGCAAAACATGTGACCTGAAGGTGGGCCCATTTTGTGCCCCAGGGTCATAATTCGAACAAACTTGGTAGAGGTTTACTAGGTGATGCTACAAACCAAATATCAAGGCTCTAGAAGATTATTTCACATTTTCCCTATATAAGCCTGTGTAAAACATGTGGCCTCATTGATATAATTTGAACAAACTTGGTAGAGGTCCACTAGGTGATGCTAAATACCAAATATCAATAGTGTAGGCCTTCTGGTTTCGGGCAAGAATATTTTTTTCACATTTTCCCTATATAAGCCAATGTCAAACATGTGACTCCCAGGGCGGGGTCAATTTTGGCCCAAGGGCTATAATTTGAACAATTTGGTAAAGGTCTACTAGGTGATGCTGCATACCAAATATCAGTTCAGGTGAAGAAACTTGACAGAATTGTGCTCATTCAAACAAGAATACCAGGGTATGTCCTTTATAAGTACAAACAAATCGCTTATATATGAGTCTAAAGAAACATGAGCTATGATTTATGCTCTCAGTTGAGAGCAAAGGCTGAAGAAGTATGTTGATTTAAAGTATCTTTCTAAAATAATGACCTGTCATCAATGTTAGCCACTAAAATTCATGACCTGTCATCCAAGACAGCCTCTTAAAAAACGACCTGTGGACAAAGGCAGCCATTTTTCCTCTACCTGTCGTCTTTGATGAGGTCCAGTAACTTTATAAAATCAAACTGCGGCTTCAAATTTGGCAGAAATGTAGCTGAATGATAGTAGTTTTATTGTATACTAGTGCAGACAGCAGACTTTGACGGAGAGACGCACAACCTGAACAGATAACCGTTTTTTGCGACTTTTTTCAGGAAAGCTCTGAATTGATGATCAAGTGTGGCTTTATGTGTGAGAGATATAACGTCAGCTTGTTTCTGTAGGATCTCTCAACACCAGCAAGTGTACTTATCCACCATAGAGTACCAGAGGGCTTCTCTTCGAATTTTACCAATCGAAAATTATAACCTACCCTCCATGCGACCAAAAATCCCGTATCTGTCATCCTTGTTAGTAACCTGTCATCAAAGCAGCCGGTTGTACGGTGTGATATTACACAGAGCAATAAAGAGCTAACACACAAGGCTAAGACTAGAAAGTATCAAAACAGGCTAAAAAATAATCTGTCGGCACAATGTCCTGGTGATGAACTTGAATGCAAGAAGTGAAGTAGAGTGTTTTAATTCTTTATTTGGTAATTCATTATGAAGAGTTACAAATGTTCAAAAATACATAGACTGATTCACGATATTCCCAGAGAATTTGGAGTCTTTGTTCATACACCTTGTGGTATGACCGTCTTCAAATGATGCTATTAACTGATAATAAAGTATTGCCATTCCAGAGCTGTGCATTCCTTTTTGTAGACTGGTTCTCTCCCCTACACTGGTTATTGTTAATTTGAACAACTCGGAACCAGTTTATCCTTTTTGCAAACACAGCATATCTCCCTAGACAGGACTCGACACAGGCGTTTTCCTCCTGGAATCTGCCATGTAACATAAGTTTGTAGGAATTCTAAATGAGCTGATGTACATAGAGCGCACAGAAATAAGGAAAATAGCAAAAGTAAACAGTAGCCAGATACGTGACACCGTTACTTAGTACAACTTGTGCTTTACCATATTTACTTGAAATCTGGATCTACTGGTGTGCCAACCAAGAGTAGCTGTGACGTAATATTTTGTTAACGAGTAAAACATTAACTTGTGCACTCCACTTGAGCTAACGCGAATCGATAGATCCGCAGGATAGGATTAATACACAAGTGATCTATCGATTAAAAATCCTTGATAACTTTGTAAGTAAAACATGACACCACTGTCACTCTTGACTGGCAGGACAGTAGATCCGTCCGATAGTTAGGAGCATTTTTCTTTGTTTCATCACTGTAAGTTGATTTAATTCAATTGTTTTTCTATCATTGTTCAATGAAACAGCTAGTAGGCCTCAAAGAAATTTAAACAATTTACGCATATACGTTGCAGGGTAAGCTAGGGCCAAGGTTTAGTTAGTAAAATATACTTTGAAACAGTAAGTGAGTTTGAACAGGAAATACCACAATCACAGACTGAACCTTTACAACAGAGGAAGAGACTGGGCTACAGCTGATGTTCGTTCTCAGAGTCAGTGGCTCTGTCAATCGGAACTGCCTCGGCCAATTCCGCGAAATTCCGTGGAAACAGACCACAGATGTACATAGAGGATCTACTTTGATAACGCGGGTGATAACGTGACGCTAACGTTACGTAACGTGACGCTGACGTTACATAACGTGACGCTGACGTCACAAAAACCATGTTAACACAATAAAAAGCGTGATTACAGCAAAACAAAAGGCCTAAATGAAGTTGTGTTTTTTTCAATAAATATCGCTATAGCGATATTTTATTGAAAAACATAGACTTCATTAAACTGTTAGGATAATCAGTATAATCGATTTTAATAGAGCTGAACCCACATGCTATAGAACTAATTTTCCATACGCCAGTTCCGGCTAACAACATGGAGCTTTTTGGTACATAGTAAGACGCGCAATGCTCCTTACATACACCCGAGCCATGATTCGATTCTCGAATTGTGGCGGACTTTCCCGAATGTGGCTCTGTCTGTTGTTAATCTTAGAACATTGTTTGGTTTTACTTACATTATGTGGGTAGAGGTTGGACCAGTGACTTCTGTTACCATACATTCTCATGATTCTAAGGTGGTGGTTTATTGTTTTATTTTGCATTACTTAGTGTCGTTTCTGGTTTTGCAGTCATCTCGCTGGGAAGAGAGACCTGACTGCTTTACTTTCGTTGCGTTCTGAGTGTAATGTTGTTGTTCTCGTTCTTTACCCCTCCTCGCGGTGCCATGGGTTGGTATGTAGTATGTGATTGTGGCATTTCCTGGTCTTACTCCTTTACTTTTTGAGAGTTGAAACGAGTGATGTTTTATCAAGAAGAAAATAATAAGATCACGCGGGAAAGCTAGGTAGGGTTGGATCACCCTTGTCAAAATGTTTTGTTTCTAGGCCTTAGGGTCCATTCTTATTTTTAGTTTCTCTTTGCATGGAAAGAGAAAGCTAGTTTCATGAATTCAATTGCCTTCTTCCTGTCATACGGCTGTTTAATAGTGTTTCTTGTCTCTTATTCACAGTGCTGGAAATAGCTAAAACGAATTTGATGTGTCAAAAAAAACATAGCCGCCAGGGGGCATGGCCAGTTTCCCTTATGTACCTATGTATGAAACTTTAAACATCTACTCCTCTGAAACTAGTGGTCAGAATTGAAAAAAAAAGATTTGGCAGAAATGGTTACTAGGCGATCCTATACACCAATTTTAAGAGCTTCAAGACATTTGATCCTTCAAATAATACGACTGCCAGGGGGCGTACCCACTTATCGCGGTAACAACATAATCCAGTGATGCTCGTGTAGACTCCAAGGAGGTATCTAATTCACCTAGAACTTAGTTCTTCCTAACAAATATTCTTACCGAATGTTTTGGAATCGACGGTTTCTTGTTATATGACGGTGAGTGCTCAAAATGGAAGAACCTCTGTGTAGTCTGGCATGGTGTCACTTATAACTGGTGGACTTGTTCAATTGTCTTCCCATAGGCTCAATAACCTAATCATAAATAAAAAAAATAAATAATTACTCCTTGAAGCACTGTCTGACAAGTGATGCAGTGTTACTTTTTAGTCTCAATCGGTTTATAAGAGACTCCAAGGGCAACAGCAGTTTGATCAGAGTCCAAACTATTTATGGACAAAAACACAAATTGAGATCACACTGCTTATGCTGTATTTACCCTAAACATTCCACCTGGTAGGCATGAGCAAGTAGTTTCAACCAAGGTCAGACAATTTGGATAGGAGCAGTCTGATCAGGGCTTATATAACTTGCCTATATCACAACTCATCTGATTGTGAAATGGGGGGGGGGGTTCAAAAGATTTCTTGATAAACTTGCAGAGAAGCTGTGGTGGGCCAATATTTAGAGTTACTACGGTAATGACCATATTTAAGTCTAGTGCCAAGAAAACATGTTAGTATGGTCAGGTAAATGCCACAATTACAAACCACAGATCAATCAGCCATCACATCCCGAGGAAGAGACACTCTAACACAGACACCCACACAATAACAAGAACACAATAAAAGCCGACCGCAGCTCTCTTCCTCAGCGAGACAAATCTTAAAAAAATAAGGAAGGACACTATTAACTACCTTGTAAATTAGCTACCCCCACCCCCCCCCCCACTCGGCACACACAAACACACACACACACACACACACACACACACACACACACACACACACTGGGGGCAACAGTAGATATTGATTCAACATTTGACAAGGGCTATAAAGTTAGTTACAACCAAGGGACTTGTTCACTGTCCTGATAGGCATTTTTGAGCTGTCCGAGGCCCCAAAGTAGCTGGCCAGTGGTGAGGCGGGACCTGCCTGTCTCAGAGGGAGCTTGATATTTTAAACAAACAGCTCCATTTTGACTTAAGTCTACAGTCTAGATGGATTAGGAATACATTTTTGCACCTTATTCCGACATGTACCAGTTGTCGACACCTTACAAAAGCCTAGAAATCTCAGTTTTTACCAAATATTAAAAAATATGGCTTATCTTTTCTTCAAAAGCTTGTATTTGAGCTTATTTCATATCTCTAGGCAAAATATCATGTCAATAGGGACCAAACATCTCAAAAACCCGAAAATAAAAAATTGCTCCACCTGCCAGTTCGCTCAGAACAGGCGCGAGACTACAGTTAATTTAACTATATAATTTAATCATTCATTACAACACCTCCTATTATACATGATGAAGCTGGCTTTCTTCTGAAGCTTATGTACCTATGTAAGAAACTATAAACATCTAGTCCTCTGAAACCCGTGGTCAGAATAGAAATTGTTTTGGCAAAAATGGTTATTAGGTGACCCTCTACAATAATAGCTGAAAGAAATTTGATCAGTAAAAAACATGGCCACCAGGGGACATGCTATATCGCGGTAACAAAGACTTTAAAAATCATCTGCGAAACTGGTGATCAGAATTCAAAAATAATTTAGAAGAAATTATCACTGAATGACGTTCTACCAAAACAGCTAAAACAAATTTAATCCATCAAAATACATGGCCATCAGGGGTGTGTGGCTAGTTTTCCTTATGAACCTATCTCATGTGAGCGATTTAGAGTCACATTGACACTCTTGGTAATGGTTCAAGTGTGTCTTTATTATACCATCTTGTCTGTTCCTTGCAGCCTTGTGATCACCTGCTGGGAAAGGCTGACTTCTTGGCTCTCTTGTGTGTTATGTTTCCTTGTGGTTTTGTCACTTTCCCATATCTTGTCTCAGGTCAGATGTGGTACAATGTACTTGATCGTTTCGATTCCCGATCTTTGCCTTCTTCTTTACTTAATCTCAATTTCTACTGCATCCGCTGCGCCACCAGGCGTCAAACATCACCTTATTATTACAAGAGGGGAGAGGAGAAAAGGCTTTTGATGGATTTCGAATGTCAAGCTTTGAATAGAATACATCTAAGGACTTTTGTGATAGGCAGACAATACTACAGCCTAAGACCTTTAGTTACCTCAAAAATTAAAAAAAAGACAAAGTGCCAGAAAAAAAAATGTCATTCTAAAAGCAGATCGGTCTTTGGTAAAATGTTATTTGGAGCTACAAGTCGTAATCTGGATATGAGGGAAGTTTTGCCTTGGGCATTGTCTAATTGTGATCGTAATATAAAGAAAACGAACAAATCCGCATTTGCACGACATAATGAAGGCAGTGTAGCATCAGCTAAGTGTATTCAATTGCCATCAGCATGCATTGTAGATGATATGAGCATGTTAAAAATAAAAGCGGCAACAATAGGATATTTTGGGAGATTACCGAAAGCATATTTGTAGTTCCAATCCAATCATAATACCAGTAGCAGAATAAACATTGTGTTCGATGTCTATAATGACAACTCAATCAAAACAGGAAAGCGTGAGGATAGAGAAGCGACTGGCTTAGCCCATGGTAATATATATCAGCTGGTCAGAAGATACAACAGTGGAAGAGATTGCCAAGAATTGAAAATTGATACATACCCAGAGAAGCCTGGCAGTGAACTTACTACCTCCCAAGAAGAAGTTGACACACATATTGCTTCACGCCAAGCATGCTTCCAGTAACTATAGATCCATGGTTATTGTGATTAAGACACAAATTTGTTTATCATTTACCTTTCGCTATTCCTTCAGATAAGTGGCAATATGTATATCCAATTCTGAACAAAGAACAAACTATGTCAAATTCACATTAGCAAAGTCTCTTGGTGAATTGACTCGTTAATCATTACAAGGACGTAATGCTTTCACAGGATGTGACTCAGTCAGCACATTTAGTGGTGGTGGAAAAGTCGGTGCTCTGAAGCTTGTTGTGAAGGGGATAGATTTGGAAATTTTGGGACTGGAAAATATATGGATAGAGCTTAGCTTTAAGCACAAACGTGTACTGTTTGGCCTATTTTACAGACTACCAAATTCTGACCAATTGTATTATAATTCTTTGGAAGATTCTGTTCACCTGGCGATAGATACTGGAATCGATGATATTTTATCATCACAGGCGACTTAAATTTTAATACATTAAACCCACAGTCAGCTCGCAAAATCCAAAGCCTTAGTGAACAATTTTCTCTTCGTCAATGTATCAGAGCAAACTCACTGTACAGAGCATTCGTCATCACTTATTGAAATACTTCTTCTTACCAAACCCAATCATCTTATTCTTTGCAGTGTTAGTGACCCCTTTTTACAACAAGATGTGCATTATCATTGTCCGATTTACGGAATTTTTAATTTTGCAAAGCCAAAACAGAAATCATACTCATGGCGTATTTGGAAATATGACCAAGGAGACTATGTTACTTTGAAAAATATGGCTAATACGTTTGATTGGACATCTTAAAAAAGTGAAGATATAAATACTAACTCCACAAATATAACTGAAAAATACTGGAAACGTCAAAATTATGTATAACAAATAAAATCATAAGAATTAGACCAGCTGAACCAACATGGATGAATTCATCAATTAAGCAGCTCATGGGAAAGAGAAAGCGCGCATTTCGGAAGGCAAATCGCTCACAATTACCAGCACATTGGGCAAAATTCAAGCAAAAACGAAACAAGTTTGTCACAGCAATTCGAAATTCAAAAAAGTCCCTTTCAGAAAATTTGGCCAATAGATTAAAGAACAATGCACTTACTTCAAGAGACTGGTGGACAACCCTTAAATCCTTTATTTCTCTTCAGTATAAATCGTCAATTCCTCCCTTGGACCAAGATGGCACTATACATTCAGAAGATTTTGATAAAGCCAATGTTTTATATGATTTCTTTTGCAAATAAACTATGTTAAGTGATGAAAAAGCATCTCTTCTTGAATTGCCTCCACTTCATGGTGTAGGGTTAACCAATATTGTTGTCTCTAGTAATGATGTTGAATCTGTTCTTAAAGCTCTTCCAATTGGCAAAGCAACAGGCTCAGATGGAATCAACAATTGTATTTTCAGAGATTTGGCTCCTGAGCTCTCATTTCCTCTGTGTTCATTATTCAATCAATCCTCAAGCTTAGGTATCGTCCCAGACATTTGGAAAGAAGCACACGTGTATCCTATTCCAAAGGTGGCGATAAAATAGCTGGCTCAAACTATTGTCCTATCTCCTTGTTGAGTAACATAAATAAAGTCTTAGAACGATTTTTTTTAAAAATATTTGTTTAACCACTTTCTTGAAAATGATATCTTGACTCCCTTACAATCTTGATTTATTCCTGGTGACTCAAATGTGAATTAACTACTCTTTCTGTATAATACATTTTGTAAAGCTTTAGACGCTGGCAAAGAGGTCCAAGTTTACTTTTGTGATATTAGCACGGTATTTGATAGAGTCTGGCATGCAGGTCTAATTCATAAACAAAGGGCAGTTGGTATTTCTGGAAAGCTATTGGATTGGTTTACCAACTATCTCTTTAAACGCAGACAGAGAGTTGTGCTACCTGGTGTTGAATCTGTATGGACCTTCATAAATGCAGGTGTCCCCCAAGGTTCTAAATTAGGACCATTATTGCTCTTACTCTTTATTAATGATATCGTGAATGAGATCCATTCGAATATTCGACTTTGCGCCAACGATACAAGTTCATATCTTATTGTGGAACAGCCGGATGTCATAGCACAATTACTAAACATAGACCTTGAGACAATAGCCAAATGGGCCAAGCTGTCGCTTGTCACATTTTACCCTACTAAAAGTGAATCTCTTCTTATATCTCGAAAGGTTAATGCTCCTATCCATCCAGCTATCTTCATGAATAATCAGCAATTAACTGAAGTCACATCTCACATATATCTGGGTTTACATATATCAAAAGATTGAACATTGCACGAACAAATCGAATATATTAAGGAAAAGGCTTGATTACGAATTAATGTTATGTGAAATTTAAATTCTTATTGGATTTTAAATCATTAGAAACAATTTATATATCCTTCATCAGAGACCAATACTCGAGTACGGAGATGTTTGGGATAATTGTACCCAGCAAGAAAAACAGGATATAGAAAAAATCCAAATGGAAGCAGCCAGAATAGTCACTGGCACGGCAAAATTAGTCTCAATTCACTCATATTACGAGGAAACAGGCTGGGCACCCCTTGAAACACGTCGAAGGAAACATAAGCTTACTCTCTTCTTTAAAATGGCAAATGATCTATCTCCTCCATATCTTTCAGATCTACAACAGTTAACAACTCATCGAACTACAATTTACACGATTCTAATAATATTCATCTAGTCAATGCACGTACTTCTCTATGCTATAACTCTTTTCTTCTCCCAGCAATTCGCGGTTGGAATAACATACCAGATGGGCATAGAAATGTAGATTCTGTGATGGCTTTTAAGAATGTTCATAGTCGTGACAAACCTGTAGTTCCTAAACAATACCTTTTTGGAAATCGGAAAGAACAAATCCTCCACACACTCCAAACTAATTGTAGTGTTCTAAATTATGATTTATACTTGAAAACCCTAATTGACTCCTCTCTGTTGTTGCAACAATATCGAAACTGTAAAACATTTCTTTCTAGATTGTCCTATCTACAATAACCAGATGATAACCTTTGTGCAAACAGTCTCACGTTTTTGTACAGTAACACTGGATACTTTGCTCTATGGTAATAGCTCTCTCTCTCTCTCTCTCTCTCTCTCTCCAGACAAATAATGACATCCTTGAAGCAGTACAGCACTTTTTGAAGGAAACCAATAGGTTCTAATTCAAATACGTCACAGCAAGTAATATAATTTGTAAATATGTTCCTGGAGGCTTAGAGGCATACAGATATTTGTAATTGATTTAATTAACTATGCTGCATCCCGGTGCTCATTTCCCTTCCATCCCAATTTCTAATATTCCCAACCTCTATATTTCTTATCTTCATGATATAGTTCCTTTCTCCATATTATATCTCATTTTTTTCAAAATTTCCGTTACTATATATTATTTTATAACCTATAAATAAGCATCTTCTGATTGGCCCAGATGCATATATACTCCAGTCCATAAAACTACATATCGCATGGGCTCTGGGTTTTCCCCATTCAATATTAGTTACTAAAATAACTATGGTTTCCTTTTTAATTGCACGACGGTGGGTCAGGCCTCAGACTCTATGACGGCTCTGACGTAAAGCTTTAATCGGTGGGTTGGTGCCTGATGCTAATCTGTAGCTGGACCCACCGTGGCTCAACTTGAGGTTTTCTTTAGCTCTGACTATCTGTGAGTCATGAGCCTTTTTCTTTGTTTCATCACGGTGTGTTAATTTGATTAGAGTGTTTCTCCATGATGATACATTGTATTAGTTAAATGGCCTCCATGCGAGCTGAACATTTCTTGTACTTCAACAACAGCAGAATCTAGGACGAGGATTTGGTACCAGTAAAATGCATTTAAGCCCCCTGGTAGCTTAGGCTGCAGTCCGTTCTAAGGCGGCGGTTCTGTTGTTGTTGACTTTTTGTACTTGTTACTCCCATTGTGGGATTCTGTAATTGTTCTATGTTTTGTTGTACGTTGCTTTGTATCCGTCCTAGTATTGCAATCATTTTGATGGGGAAGAGACTGGTTGCTTTGCTTAATTTGTCTTCCTGGTGTCTCGTGATGGTTGAGCGGCTCTTCCTCGCGGTGCCACAGTGTTGTCTGTGGTTTGTGATTGTGGTATTTCCTGATCATACTCACTTACTATTTTTCTTAGAATCTTTCCATACAGGTGTGCTTCCAGCATGAAACTTGCATGATTTGCTGTAAATACAAATCAGTGAGTGACAGCAGCATGAAATTCGCAAGATTTGGTGTTTCATCATATTCAGACTTTGCTATTGAATATAGTTATTAGCAGAACTCTAAAATAAACTAATGATTTCTTCTTCCTGGACTGATGCAATAAACTTGTAATTGTCCAGTGTATAATTCAAGGGGTCACAGGTTTTAATTTCTAAATAAAATTGAAGTTTTATCTCAGAAGACCGTTTTTGTCTGAGCAAACAGTGTAGACCCTGATGAAATGCCACATTATGCGACATTTAATCTGGATATTCTCTGTCTGCAGTTGTAATTACAAATAAATATGCATTCATTCCTCTTTAACTGAATGAAGTCAGTTAGTCATCATGTAAAAAAGGAAATTCAAGACTGTCCATGGCCAAAGTTTTGTTGTTGTTGCTTTTTTGATTAGAGAAATTATATACTAAAACAATTGTTGACTATTGAGGAATTGGACATGATGTGATGTCGACCTGAGAATACCAGTATTGACCTCGGCTCCGCCTCGGTCAATATTGGTACTCTCAGGTCGACATCACATCCTGTCCAATGCCTCAATAGTCAATATTTGTATAATATAATACTACATCATGTTTGAAATATTATTTGCCATGTATTAATGTGCTAGGCGATGAACTAAATAAGCGTAAGCTTCCGTTAAAATCCTATTTATAATGTTTGTAATTATTGTATTTGTATGTATCTATTTAAGAAATAAATATGTTTAAACCATGGGGATAGATTGAAAAAATTGGGTTCTGTCAGAGAAACTGTTTACATTGTTGCAATAGTCCGTGTGCCAAATGTTTCTGACTAAGCGCTTAAGATATTGAAATGAATTTTTGTCCAAATATATGCATTCCAATTAGCTAAAGTTAAGTGGTGCTTTAGAAGAGTTTTCTATCACTTCACAATTTTGAGGTTCAAAGATGCAAAAGTCCACTTTGTGAAGAAATTAAGCGTTTTGAGAGCAGTTTTATCGAATTGATGTTCAGATTATTACAAACCCGTCTAGCCGACTTGAAAAACATAAAAAAAAAACACTTGATTTTTTGCTTATGACCGATTTTTGGTGATTTTTTTTTAAATTTCATTTTCTGCATATTCTGTTTTTTTCGAAAATCAACAGCTGCACATACTAAAATCTTTGCATGTGTTTTATTTAATGTGACCATGTTAGACCAAACACAATACAGCTTGATCAACCAATTTTTGAACGATAATTTTTTTCAAATATGTTCTTAAAAGGGTATCCTTTGGAAGCAAAGACTGCACCAAAGAACTGAAACTAGAGTGTGCATATTTCCTGGGCCAGACTAGCTAGTGTCTGCCATTTAGGCTTCATCAAGACTGGTGTCCACTTCCAGCTTTAACGTGAAGCTTTAAATGTCATTTAAATGACATATGTCAAAGATTATTTTAAATTTAAGTCGAACAATGACGCTTATTCATAATAAATAATCGCTGAAAATTTCAATGCCGTGTGCAGATAATAAAGCGTAAATAGCAATGCAAAAATAGTAAGTGAGTATGATCATGAAATACCACAATCTCAAACCGCAGACAATCCCGTGGTACCGCGAGGAAGAGCCGCTCAACCATCACGAGACACCGGGAAGACAAATTAAGCAAAGCAATCAGCTCTCTCTTCTTGATCAAGATGATTGCAAAGTTTGTATGTAAATTGCATGGTTTAAACTAAAACTCTTTGACTAATAAGCTGTGATAGTGGCTCTCTCCATGTTTAAGTAGGAGAGAAACGGAACGTTCAATTGTCACAAATCGTTTGATTCTTTATATCACAGCTGTTATTACCAACTTCAAACTGATTATAATATAAATGGATGACGTATCTGAGCAATATTTAATATCACACTATAAAAAAAGTGTGACTTTTTGAAATGAGGGTACCTTTTCTCGGACTTTGTCTGTGCAAGAACTACCTGTCATTTTGAAATGAGATAATTTGCAGAGTCTCCACAAAGCCTTGGATTTTTTCATTACACTAAAAATTTGTAAGAGCGATATTTATTTTCTAAACAGGCTCCAAAAATTAAGGTGGCCACTTATAATAGAGTATGCTTCAAGACCTCTCTTTGTAACTGAATGACTAGAGATAACAGTTTTTTTTTGGGCCCAGAAAGGAGATGTAGATTCTGGTCAACTTTCACCTTGTCAAGGTACCTTATAATTGTGTCATGCTAATTATCAAGCAAGTATATGGAAAATGTTAAGAACAAGAAACGGACACCCCAAACCAAAAAGAACATGGGTGGATGATCGGAAATGGACAGCTGGTGATTGACTGGATACAGGATTTGCCTGCCCTGCAAGTAGTAATGGAGCTGATTGCATGTAAATGCAATAGAGTGCACAATGTCCCTGAATGACAGTATGTTGCAAATGCATTGAAATGTTGGCCAGCTTGTAAGATTCAGTCATATGACAATATGATTGACTACGACTTTGAAGAGAGTAGCGACGATACAGCGGATGAAGATGAAAGTGATTATAACCACAACGATATTACATTAAATTAATTAAATGAATAACGTTGTTCTTTTACAACCAGTCAGTGTTAATTAAACTAGCTAATTGTTAAGCAAATATGTTCTTAAAAGGGTATCCTTTGGAAGCAACCCTGATTAAAAGCAAGCAGAATAGGAATGAATCTTATTTTTGTGAATTTTATTTATGTGTAAACTCCAAGGAAACACTCACAAACTGAGTAAAGTCAAATTTATAGAGTTTGTGAGTGATTCGCCAGAGAAAACACGTCAATAAAGTCCACAAAAATAACAATTAATTCCTTACAATTTCAATTTTGGAACAAAGCAGCACGTTTGGAAAGAGTTGCTGACAATATTGTAAATTTTAAAGCCCGCTGTAGGAAAATAGTACGTAACCGCTGTACGTGAAAGAGATTTGCAGCCATATTGACAATTCTGTCAGTCCAAAACTTTGTTTTGCTAAAAATGATTAAAATCCCATTCTATGGGGAGCGAATATGTGAGTTTATCAGTCACCCCTAATTTTAACTGAATTGTTTCAACATAACATAATAAACGTTTCCTATCTCACGGCATGTCACCTTTATCAGGTCGTGATGACGTTGCACTTTTTGAATGACGTCGCTAATGACGCTGAATCAACACAAAAATAGAAAATAACGTCATAATCGCTAGTTGGAAGAGTTTTCAACATTTAGTAAACTGATAAATAGAATACCAGGTTCGCGACTTTTGATATCAAGTTTACCAGGCTCGGCTTTGAGAACGCATGTTGAATCGCCCGGCAAGCCTCGCGATGTCAACAAACGTTCTCAAAACCTTGCCTGGTTAACTTGATATCAAAAGACACTCACCTAGTATTCTCTCTATATATAAGCACAAAAACAGTTCCAGCTTGCTGTGCTCATTGAAGAACATTTAGATGTAGGCCTTACCACGGATCTACAGGTTTCAAAAAGCACTTCTTCACAAGTCCTGCCTAAAATCTTTACATTAGCAAATTTAACCCTTAAAGCGCCAAGAAAAAAATGCATCTGAAATTGTTGTCTGCTGAAGTTATCTGCTGCAAATAATTGCCTAACATTACTGATAAATTAAGTATAGAAGCAAATGGTGTGGACCCAGAACAGACTGCTCCTATAGGAGCCTTCTGATCTGTGTCCACACTGTTTGCCATAGAGGCTTCTTAAACATTTCAGCAGACGAGAAAAGCAGACGACTTTTGTTGCGATTAGCGCTTTAAGGGTTAAATTTAAAAAAGTTCATTACTGCGTTGAACCTATCGTTGTTGATGTTCTTGACATTTTTTATGACGTTTCTCTTCAATGACGCGGCAGTTTGTTAAGTGACGTCACATTAGGCTGCATCTCATCTTAGAGCTCCCCCGTTGCTTTGTCGAGGCACCACCACATGTTGTAAGGGGTTTCAAATGAGCTCTCAACATGCTTAACTATGTTCAAACTGGTTGGACACAACAATATTTTTATGTATAGTTCGTGATTATCTTAACACTGTGAAATCAGGGCAGATATCAAATAGTCTTATGCGTGGGTTTGTATCGAAGTGTAAAACACGGCTTCGATTTTGTCATGGAGCATTAAAAATCACCGGGGGAAAATGATAAAAACATTGAGTTGGAATTATACACCAATGCCCCAAATACTTAGACCCAGCTGCATTAGTTGAATCGTGAGATCAGTTTATTTTTGTGTCATTTCAAATGCTTTATTTGAACTTTGTAATAGATGTTAAACCTAGAACAGTGGTCAATCTAGTCCAATATAAAACAAATGAAAATATGACTTTACATTCCATTCCCCGTGGAGCCCTAAACAGCCAATTACTATCCTTATTGCTACTATCCTGCCAGCCAAGAGTGAGAGTGACGCCATGTTTTGTTTACAATGTTATCACGGACTTAAAATCGATAGATCACTTGTGTATTAATCCTATCCACAGGATAGGATTAATACACAAGTGATCTATCATTTCGCGTTACCTCAAGTGGAGTGTACAAGTAAATATTTAAGTTAACAATTGTAAAAAACATGACGTCACTGTCACTTTTGGTTGGCACGACAGTAAACAGCTATAAAGTACGACTAGTATTCTTCTACACAAATGACAGTTACGATATTAGTAACAGATTCAAATAAGTCATTTGACTTTCTTCTGAATCTCATTTGTATTCGTATTCTGTGTTGCTTTGTATACTTGCCACATATTATACAAATAAAATTTTAAACCAAACAGTGGCCATCAACCCGAAGGGCAAAATTTTACTGATTTATTTTTGCGTCAGAAGGTACATCTTATTTGTATAAATGCAAGCAATTCAACATTCTTTTAAAAGTAGGATTTTTGTTAAAAAAAACAAACAGACACATATATTAAATTATTGTCTTATTTAATTAAAAAGGCCACAAATTATACTATTGTGATATATGTTAATCTTTTGGCCTTCAATATTGTGTATTATCATATGACGTCGCCATGCAATAAAATCGATAAACCACTAGTGGTTTATTGATTTTCGGGAAACGTTATGAAATGCGCTTTTAACGTCACGCATATGGCAAAACCCTAACGTTATTACGCCAAAAATATGAATTCAAAATAGTTTTAATGCCATATGATAAATAGAATCTAACATTCGTGCTCATGTATTATTGAATTTATTAAACTCGCATTTTATCTCTTTTTCTCAACTCTTTTAATAAATTCAATAAAACATGAGCACTCATGTAAGATCCTCTATGTTTACAGGTAGTCAACTCAACTGACAATAAAAGCACAGTAGTACAGGGAAAGCTGAAGTCTAGACCTATAATTTCAATAATATGTTATGTGCGTTACCATTAACAACAATTATCGGTGTATGTTTTTATTAACATTTAATTTTATTAAATGTCTTGGTGAATGAATATCCTTACTTTCAAGGACTTTTTTATAGGGATATGGCTATTGATCTGATCATAAATATAAAAAGTGCAATAGATAAGTTAATCCAATTACAAATTTGAGAAGGAAATTAAATTTGCTACCCAGTCAATGTAAAATAAATTGATTTTGTTCCTAAATGCGTTTACAAGGTAAAATAATACCAAAAGAGTTTACCAGTTGAATGGAGCATTCAAAAATGTATACGTAAACAGCATTCTAAACTCATCTAAAATCGAATATTTATGAAAATGTCTCCTAAATGATTATTTCTTTTTTTAACCTTATCATTTATTAGCATATTAACAGGTTTTGCTTATATTCATTTCAGTGTCATGAAAGTTTTGTAAGTTATTTTATTTATATTATATTATATTTTATTTTTGGGGGTGGGTGGGTATCGTAGTCAACACTACAACTTAGACCATGTAACTACCACTCTGACACGTTCCACCAATTGTTCCGATGCTTTACATGTTCCGATGCTTTACATGCTCCTCTTATCAAAATGTGTTGGGGGTCTATACTGTTCAGCTCAAATAGTACCAACATCTAAATCAGCTCATCACCTAATATTACAATTTCTTTTAACCCTTAAAGCGCCAATCACAACTGCAGCGGACGACAAATTTTGCGATATCTATCCCAATTTTCAACAAAAATAAGGTATGATATAACATGAGAATCGTCTGCCAGCAGACGATTCTTATGAAATATCATGCCTTATTTGTTATTTTTGAAAAGGCGGCAAAATTTGAAATTGTCGTCTCCTGTAAATTATAGGTGGCGCTTTAAGGGTTAAAAGCGATTGTCAATATTGAGCAAGTCATCTAGATATCTACACCTTTGTTAATGTCAGATCAGGCCCTGAGGTTATAAAACTTTTTTCATGCACAACTCAAATGAGCACGAAATTTCAACTGCTCATAAAACTAAAATACCGACAAATGAGGAAGTATCTTGCTTTAAGCCTCTCAGCTGTTGTATTTTTCGTTCTAATAAAATGTTAAAATGCCAACAATTGTTGGCATTTTAACATTTATGAGCAGGATAAATTTCTTGCTCAGCTGAGTTGAGCATGGAAAAAGTTTTATAACCTCGGGGCCAGGTCCGCCGTTATTCTGGATCCAAACTGTTAAACAGATTCGTATAAGTCTCATGACTTTTTTTCTGAATTCCATTCTGGTTATATTGTAAAATGTATATTTGTAAATTACTGTAAATGGAAATATGAATAAATATGTTTAATACTCTCATGCTTTTTAAAGAACTTTTCGAAAAAAATCAACAGAGGACAAGAACGCACGCAAAATTACCCAGTAGGCAAAGCGTTTGTTGATCTCATGATCTGCCCAATATTTTAAATGAATAAATCAGAAAGTTGTGTGATTATATAATTATATATTGTTTACCTTCCTGCACTTTCTTATGCTCAGCCGTCTGCTTTCTGAATCATAATTACACAAACAAACATGTACACGAGACGCTGCAGCATGATAACTCGAAGATACTTGACTTGTCTGATGTGTTTAGTTTCCACGCAACACATACAGTGCTTGCTCAGAAATACTATACTGACGTCAACTAAAAACGCCTCACTCATTATCACTGATTTCTTAGCGATGATATATACTGAAACAATAAAGTTATGTCCGCTTGACGTTTATGTCTGCCAGTACCAAATATATGAACGCATTTCATTAAAATTTTCACATTACCAACTATGATCATTTAGAAACGATTTGCACCTAAGAGGCATTCATTTGATAATCAGTAGAGACGCTGACAAAGCAGCGAACACGAGTACCCTTCAAATCAAAAGTCACAAATCAATAGTTTGAGTGTCCGTCATAATCCCAAACCGTTCAAGCACATTTAAACATCACTGAGCAAACTTTCTAGTAAGATGTTATGCGTGCTAGTTGTATGCATTGCTTTAACGACCACAGCCATTAATCTGTTACATACTCTGACGTCACAAAACATTGATCAGGAGCATGCGTGAAAACACTCAGAATATTCATTTTTGGTCCAGCATTTTGACAATCAACAAAACGGAACAAATTTGGGGTTTTTTTTCCGTCATAATAAGCATTTCAACATTAATGAAGACTAATCAGCATCAGAACAATAATTGATAATGGAAAATCTCTGATGATTTTGCAGTAAGGGGTGGGGTATAAAGCACAGATTTAGTAAACATTTGATGGCCGAAGTCAGCCATAGTTTTTGATTTTCTCTTTTGTATAATTGTTGTCATAAACAAACACAACAAATTAAAACAAAAACGGTCTCAAAATGATTTTAGGTTAAGGAGATTTGGCAGTTCTTGAATTGTTATTTGTTTAATTCAAAGGGAGGTAATTTCAGTCAATTTCATAAATTACAGGTTTTGACATGCAATTTCGTTCGTTCAGTAAGCTGACTTGAGATTTTTAGATGTTTTTTCATCGTCGGACTATTCTTGTTGCCATTTAACGTGAAATGTGTCACGTTTTGTTGAATAACTTCCTGATGATAATGGTAAAAGCTGTGTGTATATTGGGTTCATTAACCCTTCAAGATAAGAAGATAAAATTCAAATAGTTACCGATTTTTGTGTGTCCGACGTTTGATAAACATTTTGGTTTTATTTTTGTTGGGACATCTTAACTGGATCGAAAGATACAGTACCATGAAAATCGGACGTTTCTTTTTTGTTTGAGTATATAAAAATGAACAGCCACGTACTACTTCTTTATGTAGAGGTTAGGCGATGTTGGAAGTGACTTTAATTTGATATGCAGGTGTCGCGTTATTCCGATGACGTCATACAGGCTCAACGTTCACATGACGGCATTGTGCATCGATCGCTTATGATTTCAATTTGAATTTGCACCCAGTTTGTACCGTTAATGTTTTGCTAATCAATGAACAAATTTTGGATCATTTTTTCAAACAGTTGTGCTTGCGAGTAATAACTTTATGAAATTATGACGTCATATTAAAGAGAAAATGTATGGTCCATTTACGAAACTTGCCAACATTCTCGTTTTGCTTTAAGCAATGGAAAAAAATGATAAGAGGGTACATAAGGTAATGTTCACAGAGTATGCCTACATATAATTACGTTATTTAAAATGAGCTGTAACGCCCAAAGGCCAGTCGTTGGTCTACGTTAACGTCAACCAGAACGGCCGTCGGGAACACGTGCTAGATTGCGTTTCCTCCGCAATTGTCGCTGGTTAAAGACTAAAGACTTTTGCAAATGATTCGTATTAATCTTTTCACCCACTTTGCAGAGTCATGACATTTAAGTTTTACTAAAATGCATGGCGAAAAGGTGGGTGGGGTAAGTTGTTTCTTCCAGCAGACGCATACAAACATTGTCTTAACATTATAAACGCATTTTTGGTAAAATAGAGACTGTTTTACAATGGTAAAACACGTTTTTCCTGTCAACGGATTGTGTCTGGAAACAAAGTTAATGTGGCTAAAACCTTGTGTCGCACGAAATGATGACCCCTGTCTCAAACCGAGGTCGTTTTCTCAGCCTAAAATATTCTTTCAGCAATTTTGTTTTCATGAGATACGCTTGACTGATAAGATGTTATAATGCACTGAAATTCTTAACTTTGGTCTGATCATTCTAAGAGATATTCACGTTTATTTTTAGATGAGGCGTTTTTTCTTGACGTCAGTATATTTCTATTTGTTATAAGTCTATAACAAACTGGACTCGCAGTATGATCTTTGAAAAGAATTTCGTTGTGGAGTGAGTTCAGCAAAAAATGTCCATCTTGCACAAGGTCAAAATCCGTGCAAACTTTTTTTTTTTTTTTTGGATGAGATGAAACAAATACATGTACATGTATATAAAGTAGAATCGCGCGGTTGATGGCGCATTGCAAATCTCCACGGTGATACCTTCCCCACCCCACCCGCTCCCCCACACGTATAGTGCTCATGCACACTCCACTTATGTAAGCAGGTCACTCAACACATTTGGTTGGAGTTCGTCCAGCTGTTAATAAGATACATGTAGCATAAAGGACGGACGGAGGTGATAACAATATCCCCGAAGCTTCTCAAAATCGTTGCGGTAAAAATCGAGTGAACATGGCCAGGAACACTGTCTGCGCAGGCGCGATATTCAAAGAATCGACATTGCCTGCGTAGGCGCGATACTCAACGAATCGACCTGTCTGCTAAGGCACATCACGACTGAAAATTGGGTTTGTGTTAATACGCAGTATGCATTACTCAAAACACTTCGTTAAAAAAAGAAGCAACTACCGAATGGCTATAAATAATCCGTTTGTGGAGACATCAAGTAACCTTTGGTAGCTAAACAATAACAATGATTGGTACAGTATTTAGCGACAAAATAATAAGATTTTCTGCACTAAAACATTTTTGAAAACATTTCGCACATGGCCAGGTAAAAAAAAACGGTTTCAGAAACACGTGATGACGCAGATCGAAAGCAACTTTGAATCAACCAATCGGGCGAATCACTTGATTTCGAGACGCATTAGGTAAACAGGTATGTCGCGTGTATCCACAATGCTCAAATCAGATAGGTCAGTATTTGAAAAATGCGACCAATCTGATGATAATGGACCAGGAGAGCTAAATCACAGAGATCACGACCAATCGTAGCACCTAAGAAGATAAACAAGCGTACAGACCCACTGTATACTGGAAACAACCTCAAAAGGGGCCCTTTGGCAAACAGTGAAGACCCAGCTGAATTGCCGCAAAGTGTAGCACTTCTCAAGGGCCTGCACTATTTGAAATAAAACGGACAATCCCATCCTTATTGTATTTATATGTATGCCTATTGGAAAATCCATAAGAATACAAGGGGTTCAATAACTGCAATGAAGCAACGAATTGCTCTTTAAGCTGTCAGCTAGAGCTTCAGGAAACGACAAGCTGAGAGATGGTGGGCCCAGTCAAAAGACAGACATCAAGTACCATCTAACCTATGAAAGTTTGAGGGGAGTTGTGTTAGGCCCATGTTGTTGTGCAGTATTAAGTGTCCTTTCTAGTTTTGCAATCATCTCGCTGTAGAAGAGAGAGCTTGTTGCTTTACTTTTATTGTCGCCTTGATTTCATATGGCTGTTATTGTTCTTTCTCTCTTCCTCGCGGCGCGGTGTGATTGTGGCATTTCCCGGTCATACTTACCTGCTTTGTTTTAGGCAAAGCCCTAACGAGTAAGATAATAGGCCAAGTCATAAGATTTGAATAAATACGCTTATCGCATATTTAAACCAAAGGACCAAAATAAGAATATTTAGAGCGCATAATTGTAATTATTTTCTTATTCATCAATTTTAACATATTATATGTTTTGGTTATTCTGAGTACCCACAACATATGCTTTGGTTCAGAAATAAGAGTAAAAAATGATTACGCATTCTTGTCTGGAGGCCAAGAAACACTAACCCTTTTAACGTGCATACACAACTATTATATCTATCTAGCGTTTGTTCTTATATGCTTGCATTTGTGTATGCGAGAGGCGCAGTGAGACTCGTCTGGGCTTTCGCTGCTTTTTATGCGATAAGTAACAAACTCTCATCTAAATCATATGATAAACTAATTTATAGCGCATCACTGTAGATAACAATATTTCATTTTGACAAGCCAAATGCCAATCAAAACATCGTAATTCCGACATTCTCGGAAAATCTTACCTCTGTCACTGTAAAATACATTTCTGAATGTTTCATTTATATTGTGTATTTGTTATTTGTTTATTATTTACTTGCAAAAAATAGCATAGCTATATATAATTTAATGTTCTCATATGTTTCGCCTATACACACAGTGCATACATGTAAAAATAGAATAGCTTTAATGTCTGAAAAAAGCATTTCTGTCAATTTCAATATTAGAGATTTTTTGGGGGGAACATTCTTCATTTTTGTCTAAATATCTATGAAATTTGACTTCGTAAAGAAATGCCGACAAACGATATTTTACTTTAATATTTAATTCAATTTATTTAATTATTTGAATATTTCAATTTTCATGACGAAAAGCAGTTTGTTTTGCGAGCTGATGAGACCGATTTATCTATGAAAAATGCATGCGCGGATCAAGAAAGTTTTGTCAGAGGGATCCAACTTTGAAAAGGTTTTTTTTTTCATTTTTTACGCAAATACCATTATAAGCGGGCCATCATTGGCCCCGCAGCGAAACCTCATTTAAATGGCGTTTCGCTGGCCCAACTTGGTAGCTATGTGAATTTTTAGGGATCCGTACCAGTTATGGTAAGAAACCCTATATTTTGTGATTTTTTCAGGGGGGTTCCGGACACCCTGCACCCACCCCCTCTGGATCCGCCCATGAAATGAAAGTAGAAACCTAGCGCATGCAGCCTATAAAAACGCTGAAATAAATCGTAACAATTACCCCTTAAAACGCCAATCACGACTGCAGCAGACAACAAATGCGACATCTTTGCTAATTTCGACAAAAATAAAGGATGACATTTCATGAGAATCGTCTGCCAGCAGACGAATTTCATGAAACATCATGCCTTATTTGTTATTTTTGAAAAAGTGGCAAAATTTGAAATTGTCGTCTGCTGCAAGTTATAGGTGGCGCTTTATGGGTTAGAAGTATCATGGAACTTTCTTCTGTTTTCACTGTTTGTTGAAAGCGCATTATATGCCGTTACTCTCTGACACATGTATGTTAAGCCTGATTCTCACACAGGTAAATAAAATATTTCCCGCTGAAAGAAAAATACAAGCAGACGACATGCAGAACATGTGCGCGCGCTTACCTGAGAATCCTCCATTGGCCAATCATTCCGCTCTATATGGAATCGACCTCTGTGCGCGTGCAGGTCAGAATGGCCGCCAGCCTCGTTCTGAAATCAAGTTACATATATGGCAAGCTGTATAGAAAGATAGAGTTTCTGGTGTAGATTCTCAGGTACGGTGTGTTTTTTATGTTCCAAGAATAGAACCGGTGTTCTATGTCTATGGCTTCCGTTGAATAGGGTTTTCTAGCAGGCTGTACTATTGCACCTGGAGTGTACTGTGTATGGCGCTATCTTTCTAAGGATTATACTGGTAAGTTGAAATGTTTCTTGAATTATCTATCTCTTATCAAAAGACAATGACCTGTCATTGAAGAAATAAGTTTTCCATCATACGGAGCAATTTTTCCGTCGGGTTTATTTTGTATCGCGGAAGTTTGAGGGTTGCTTTCGATTGAACATGCATGATATTTGATCTACCTGGTTTCAGAATTGCAATGGAACTCATCGAATCATTTTAATTATAATTTTGTTTCACATTTACTAAACGAGATAAGATCTCATCTATTCCAATGAAAATTTGAAATGGCAACTGAACGACGTGTGGTTTGACGACATGTATAGAAAGATGAATCCAACAGGTGTCATATCTAATCCTCTATTGGGTGGGGACGGAGGCATGTCTGACGGGCATGTCGTAACTTTCTTTAAAACCAAATTAGTTTGATTAAACAACATTCGTACAACCAACACAACTAACAACTATTATTAAAATGGTGTATAAAACATTAAATAAACAGGTACTTGATTTTTGAAATGTCGGAGAATGAATCTAGATAAAATAGACTAACTATCATTCATTTATTATTATTATTATTATTATTATTATTATTATTATTATTATTATTATTATTATTATTATTATTATTATTTCAAGATAAGTTGATTGCAGCTATTAACCAGCATCATTAAAACGCGGCGTCAGTTCATTGCTGTGTACTTTGATTTTACATGTTTTAGTCGATTGAGAGCTTCTTAAATTTTGTTTTTTCGGAAGCATTTCCCAGGAATACCAAACAGAAAGTATCGTCAGAATTTGATGCAGCCTAGATCCAAATCGGGTTCAACAGGGCCCGACATTTGGCGGGCCTGATCTTGAGCCAAACTGCTTGCAAGGGTAACCATTACCACTGGCGGAGAATATTGTAGCAATCAATTCTAATAAAGTGACAACTTTGATAGTACGACGCAATTTCTAAAAGTTGTAGTAGCAGCAGCAATAGTAGTACAATGACCTATATCATGTTATATATGGCGCTCAACAACAACAGCAACAGCAGCAGCAGTAGTAGTAGTAGTAGTAGTAGTAGTAGTAGTAGTAGTAGTAGTAGTAGTACATTTGTTGTAGTAGTAGTAGTAGTAGTAGTAGTAGTAGTAGTAGTAGTAGTAGTAGAAATAGTTGTAGTAGTAGGGGTGGTTGTGTGGAAGGGATGGTTTTAGTTGTCATGTTAGCAGTAGTTGTAGTAGTAGGATAAATTTGAGCCAGTGCATGAGATTTCCAACAATGTGGTATGTGCGACCAGCAAAGCTTCAGATCAGCCTGCGCATACGCGCAGTCTGATCAGAGCCTTTCTAGTCGCTTGAGAATTCTATGATTGTTAAGCTACTGACTGAACACCATTTGGAGTTTCTAAGCTTAAAAGGAGGCTGCAGAGGCTTGTCCGAGTCTGCACATGTCAAAATGCCACATTGTTGGAAATCTCATGCACTGGCTCAATTATATAAGTTGCCCTGCCCGTGAGAAACCGATACTTGTCTCATGCACGTAAAACTTCAAACATTCATGCAAATGTTTATCTTCCTTTGTACTCAGTTCGTTGGCTGTTGGTGAGCAGCTAAGCCACTGATCAGACTTAATACTTCACAGAATAGCGTTTTCCTTTGAAATGTTACACCCATCTTCATCAATTACCACGAAACTAATAACTGTTACATATATTCGGCTGTTCCGAAATTATTGATGATAATTGTTTAAAGCTGTTATGAGTTGCTATGGTAATTTAGTAAACTGCAACATAGTCTCGATAAGCAAACATTCTGAGCGCAGAATTGTGTTTATATTTTATCCATAATTCGAAGCATATGTTTTTGAGCGTTCAAAAGAACCGCCTCGTTTAGTCGGTTCTTTTGAGCACCCACACTATATGTTTTGGTTCCTAAATAAGTAAATGATTGTTAATATTATCTCATCGTATCTGGAGGCTTGCAGCTCAGATGAGTCTGTTATAATAGAATATTCAGTGATCGACCTTGGATCCTAGCTTCCTAATTATTGCAGGCACCAGTTAGCTCCAGATAAGACAGCATTTATACTCCAATATGATACTGTTCTATGTCTGTGAATCTCAATCATATCCTGAAATAACTCCAATCTCACAGCACAGTGACGCGTAATTTGCCAAAACTCATATTTTAACTTAACTGCCATTACTCAGTGGCACCTTCACTGTCATGGCCAATAGTTAACTGCAATAACTCCTAGTTATCTAAACAGTGACACCTATACTGACATAACTCCTAAAAATCTAAAAAACGACGCCGAAAATGGCACAAATCATAGTTAACTGATGGGTGACGCCTAAACTACCATAATTCATAGTCAACTGTACAGTGACACCTAAACTACCATAACTCATAGTCAACTGTACAGACACCTAAACTACCATAACGCATAGTAAATGTTCAGTTACACCTACCATAACTCCTGTAGTTAACTGTACAGTGACACCTAAACTACCATAACTCCTATAGTTAACTATACATTGACACCTAAACTACCATAACTCCTATAGGTAACTGTACAGTGACACATAAACTGTCATAACTCCTAGTTATCTAAACAAAGACACCTACATTGTCATAACTCCTATAGGTAACTGTACAGTGACACATAAACTGTCATAACTCCTAGTTATCTAAACAAAGACACCTAAATTGTCATAACTCCTAGATATCTAAACAGTGACGCCTAAACTGCCATAAAGCATAGTTAACTGTACAGTGACACCTAAACTATCATAACGCCTAGTTAACTGTACAGTGACACCTAAACTACCATAACCCATATTTAACTGTACAATGACACCTAAACTGTCATAACTCCTAGCTATCTAAACAGTGACACATAAACTGTCACGAATCATAGTTAACTGCACAGTAACACCTAAACTACCATAACTCATAGTTAACTGTACAGTGACACCTAAACTGTCATAACTCCTAGCTATCTAAACAGTGACACCTAAACTGTGAGGAATCATATGTTGCTGCACAGTAACACCTAAACTACCATAACTCATAGTTAACTGTACAGTGACACCTAAACTGCCATAGCGCATAGCTATCTAAACAATGACACCTAAACTGTCACGAATCATAGTTTACTGCACAGTGACACCTAAACTACCATAACTCATAGTTAACTGTACAGTGACTCCTAAACTGTCATAACTCCAAGTAATCTAAACAATGACACCTAAACTGTGATGAATCATAGTTAACTGCACAGTGACATCTAAACTACCGTAACTCATAGTTAACTGTACAGTGACACCTAAACTGTCATAACTCCAAGCAATCTAAACAATGCCATTTAAACTGTGATTGAATCATAGTTAACTGCATAGTGACACCTAAACTACCATAACTCATAGTTAACTGTACAGTGACACCTAAACTGTCATTACTCCAAGCCATCTAAACAGTGACGCCTAAACTGTGATGAATCATAGATAGCTGCACAGTAACACCTAAACTACCATAACTCATAGTTAACTGTACAGATACACCTAAACTACCATAACTAATAGTTAACTGTACATATACACATAAACTATCATAACTCATAGTTAACTGTACATATACACCTAAACTACCATAACTCATAGTTAACTGTACAGTGGCAATCATAGTTAACTGTACAGTGACACCTAAACTGTCATAAATCTTAGTTACTTGTACAGTGACATCAAAACTGTCATAACTCCAAGCTATCTAAACAGTGACACCTACACTATGATGAATCATAGTTAACTGCACAATAACACTTTAACTACCATAACTCATAGTTAACTGTACAGATACACCTAAACTACCATAACTAATAGTTAACTGTACAGATACACCTAAACTACCATAACTCATAGTTAACACTACAGATACACCTAGACTACCATAACCCATAGTTAACTGTACAGATACACCTAAACTACCACAACTAATAGTTAACTGTACAGATACACCTAAACTACCATAACTCATAGTTAACAGTACTGATACACCTAAACTACCATGACTCATAGTTAACTGTACAGTGACAATCATAGTTAACTGTACAGTGGCTCCTAAACTGTCATAAATCATAGTTCTCTGTACAGTGACACCTTACAGCCATAACTCGTTGTTAAATTGCACAGCGGCACCTAAACTGTTATAACTTATCGTTTAACTGCGCAGCGGTACCAATAATCATTATTAACTGGAAGGTGGCACCTAAATGCCATAACTCCTTATAAACATGACATGGGCACACAAACTGCCACAACTCCTGGTTACCAGGACAGTGACACCCAAACTCCCATAGCTCATAGATAAGTTGACTGTGGCACCTTAACTGCCAGAGAGTCTAGTTAAGTTGACAGTGTTACCTAAATATCATTACTCATAGTTAACTGTATAATGTATAGTGTCGCTAAGCTAATATGACCCTAGTTAACTGGACAGAGAAGGCTCTGATTACTCTTTGGCGTACTCTCCGCTTGCTCTATCCCACCCCCTCCCCGGCGTATCCTATTTCTCCCGTCCTTGAGTCTAAGACATACAAAGCAAGTATTCAAACATAACTATCTTACATGACATCATATAAACAACCTTCAGTTAGTAAGTGCAATATGTTTCCAATTAATAAATAACACTGGTTCCATAAACTTTTGCCAAGGTATATAACCTCGCCTCATAATGCCTGCATTATTCTGTAGAAGAACAGCGCTAGTCATCGAATATCTGAACAAGGTTTGGATGTGGCGTGTTTTCGTCTAGAATTTAGAAAGTCGACAACTTATCCTGAACGATTATAAAATTTAAAAAAAAAAATAGTATCAACTCGTCTAATAGTTCAATAATACATAGCCACTAAGATCCTCCCTATATATTTTACTAGGAAATAAGGAAACCAATTTGGACCTGACTCCAATGAGTTTAAGATTTACTTTAGAATGGCTCCAGTCCTTTAAACAATTTTTCATCAATGTGTCATATCATATACTTGGAGCCAGTCTAAATCTGATGGCTCTGTTAAACAGAGCAATCAGATTTAGACTGGCTAAAAGTATATGATATGACACGTTGATGAAAAATTGTTTTAAGGACTGGAGCCAGTCTATATTTACTTCACAGTAAGAAATAGTTTACTAGTGCAACGCCAAACTGGCAATGAAATGTGATTGAAGAAAATAATCTTCTATCTCTCACAAGTAAACTTAGCGAAAAAAACATACCAGGCGTTTAGTTAAAGCTGCATAGTCTGTAACTTTTGATCTTCTAATTTTAAAAATAATGTTTTTATTTTTCAAGAACACAGTAAAAATACTCAAATTCAGGTAAACATTTTACCATTTTCGTAAATCTTAACAAGTTATCACTATCAAAACAACTGCATTTATGTTAAAATTCAACGGTCTAGAATTATTGGAGGGACGCAAATAATTACCAATCAGAGAAAAACACACCTATTTGATAAGATAATTCACTTTTCCATGCAGTTTTCAGCTGTACTGAACATTTTTATTGTGAAAACATAGCTTAATTCTACTTTTACAAATGATTTAAAAAGAAAATAAAAATTTTCGAAAAATGTTCATAGTTACAGAGTATGCAGCTTTAAAGAGACTAAGTCTGCAACAATGAACATTTTTCGATTTTTTTTATTTTCTTTCTAAATCATTTGTAAAAGTAGAATTAAGTTACGCTTTAACAATAAATATGTTCACTGGAGCTGAAAACTGCACGGAAAAGTGAATTATCTTATAAAACAGGTGTGTTTTTCTCGTGTTGGTAATTATTTGCGTCCCTCCAATAATCATAGACAGTTAATTTTAACATAAATGCTGTTGTTTTGATACTGATAATTTGTTTAAATTTACGAAATTGGTAAAATGTATACCTGAATTTTAGTTTTTTTACTGTGTTCTTGAAAAATTGAAACATTAGTTCAAAAATTAAAAGATCAAAAGTTACAGACTATGCAGCTTTAAGAGTGCGTACCAAATAACAATTTTCTTATTTATCAACCAAAACACATATGGGGGCTTAAAAGCATTTTACTGGTGCCTAGGGTCTGTTGTTGTAAAAACAAACAAAAATGTTTAGCTTGCATTTGGGCTTCCTAACTATTGCAATGTATCATCACAGAGAAACTATCTAATCAAATTAACATACTATGATGAAACAACGTGCTAAAGAAAACCTCAAGTTGAGCCACGATGGACCCAGCCATAGACAGGCATCAGGTACCAACCAACCGATTAAAGCTTTACGTCAGAGCTTTCCCAATTTTAGCTTGAACTATCTCGTATAATGTGCAAGATCTATACTCAAGTGATGTAGCTGGTAATAAAGCCATGAATGTTTACATGTGCAGAAGACAATCTACTAGAAGCTCGTTGATTATCTCGACGTACATGTGCACAAACTATGGTTATAACTATTATGTAGACCGTTTATCTGCAGCTCTGTTTTCGGATATACTTTGAATTAATTCTCGTCAGAAAAATAATTCGAAATTAAGTGGTTAAACAAGTAACGACAGCTGTAGTTTTCTTTCATCTTATTAGATACCGTTATTGAAGGGCTCAGTGTCTTGCTATGATTTACCGAAAATAAGTCAGAAAATAACATTGAGAAGTGTGCCATAAACTTTGCTAAAGATATTATAGATAATTAAAAAAAAGCAACTTGTAACTTGGTGTTAGTAGAAACTTTAAGTCCCGACGACTTGTCTTCTACATCTCTTCTTGAGTAACAATTTAAAACTAACTTCTGGTGCTATTTTAAAGTCTATATTGGTCATATGTCTATAGTCAGCATATATGTATATCTTGAATAAGAGTACTAATTGTATATAACACTAGTAAATATCTCCAGTATGGTATTTCTGATCCCCCATATATCTGTCATACATGGTCTTAAAACTAAGCACAGTAGAAGAGTTCACAATATCATCAGTCAAATTATTCCACTTATCTATAGCTCTAATGCTAAATGAGTTCATTCTGAATGATTTCAATACTCTGGGCTTTTTTAATTTCAAACTATGACCTCGTGTTATTGAGTCAGAAAATTCAAAGAGTCCTTCCATCTTTATATCATCAATCTTGTTTATAATTTTGAAAGTCTGAATCATATCCATTCGATGTCTTCTATAGTTGAGTGTTGTAAGATTTAGTTTACGTAACCTCTCTTCATAACTTATATGGGAAAGTTCTGGAAGTATTTTTGTGAGCCTTCTTTGTACATTTTCAATAGCACTCCAAATATAAATTAAACAATTTAGATATTTACTCTATGACACAGTTTCTTTATTAGCAACATTCAATCTTTATTATGAATTTGATGTACAATTGATGCCAATATGTGGGGTTGTCCGTAAAGGGAAAATACCGCTAAAACGCGCGCACACAGATGGAGGGTGGATACGTATAAGATGTTCAGCGCCAGGTAGAGGGTAGAAAGTGGGAAAAGGTTTGTGTCATATCCAAAAGTTCGTACCTTTTTTATTTAATCAAATAAAAATTTAGCCGTGACATGTTATTCCAACAAAGTGGCATTTTGACATGTGTAGACTCAGACGAGCCGGTGAAGCCGCCTTTTAAGCTTAGACACTCAAAATGCTGTTTGGTCAGTAGCTAAATATTCATAGAACATTCTAACGACTAGCAAATGCTCTGATCAGACTGCGCGTATGCGCAGGCTGATCTGAGGCTCTGCTCGTCGCACATATAACATTGTTGGAAATCTCATGTCGCGGCTCATTAATAATAGTAATCAGGACTGGAAATCACAAAATGCTTGTCTGACGACTTCTTCAGTTTGATATTGGTCCAGTGCTCTGTTTGGCAGGCAACTGGTGACTGAAAATCGCCCGTAACTTGTTAGAAAGGTGCAATGCAAAAGTACTTTTACAGGCTCTTAGAGAACAAGATAGTGCTTATGAAGCTATTTTCCTGAAAACGCAACATCAATTATGACATGATCCGTTCCATGAGACAAGGGCGCTTTTTGTCAGCCATCTAGCCCTTCTTTAACGTGGCATACGATCGCTGCTATCCATCCATCGACACTTAATGTTTGGTCATAAATCACATCTTCTTTGAATCACCAACTTGCATGCCTTCTGTAAGCGAACTGCAAATGCTCAGGCGAGGCTACGCATATGTGCAGTCTCGCATGAGCCTTTGCCGATCGCCAATTTGATAAGTGTATTTTCATAGGTGCCAGGCATTATGTCACCTCCCTGGAAAAATCAACTTATCGCCTCCGTTATCTGCGATGATTTAGACCAGTCTGTCCTACCTAAAACTTTGTTTGAGATAGGAAAATTTAGACTTATATTTTGTATCAAGTTTTCGTATTCAATATCTGTTAGGGAGAAGAGAAGGTCAATGTCTCGGCTCGGCCTCGCCTCTGGCACCTGTCTGGCGAAATAATACGCTTTCTTGTTCTACGCAGTTTTATTGCATGCCATCGCTGTTTGTTACATTTAGACATTGTTCCCTGTATACTTCCAACTTTCTCTCGAAGCTGGCAAAGAAGCAAGTTTTCTCATGTGTAGTTGCTGTTGATTAGTAGAATGGTTCTCACAGAATTACGTCACAATTAAATTTGTGGCATTTCCAATAAAATGAGCTGCGACTTGAGATTTCAAACAATGTGGCATTTTGATAAGAATAGACTCAGACGAGCCTGTGCAGCCTCCTTTTAAGCTTAGAAACTCCAAATGATGATCGGTCAGATTAATATTCATAGAACATATAAGCAACTAGCAAAGGCTCTGATCAGACTGCGCGAATGCGCAGGCTGATCAGAGCCTTTGCTGGTCGCGCATACCACATTGTTTTAAATCTCAAATGTTGATACCAAAATATTTTAAATGAAAATGGGCCAAATATGAACGGTTTATGCCATCCTTAAAAATGTTAAAAATCATGAACGTTTTTTGTTGGTTGGGTAGGAATGATTTTTTCTTCATTTTTGCTACTACATTGCTGCATATAGCATTGGAGAGAATCACAAAAATACCCCAAAATGAGTAGGGGATAAAATAGGGCTATAATAATGAAAGATGAGTAGCCTGGCCTCGAGGTTATAAAACTTTTTTTCATGCTCAATTGAGAATGAAATTTCAACTACTCACAGAAACTAAAACGCTGAAAAATAAAGACTTTTCTTGCATTCAAATTCTCAGATGTATTTATCATGTTTTAACATTTATGAGCGTGATAAATTTCATATTAGGAAAATATAACCTCAGGGCCAGGGGAGAAATATGACGGTTAGTATGAGTAGGAAAGTACCGGATTTGTGTGTGTGTGTGTGTGTGTGTGTGTGTGTGTGTGTGTGTGTGTGTGTGTGTGTGTGTGGGTGTGTGTGTGTGTGTTTCTTTTAACAAAACTATAATAACGTAGATATTTGGAGACGTCATTAATATTAATCAAAGAGTAAACTTTGGCTGTGGAATGCCCTTATTTTTTCTACCGTTAATCAAAAAACCTACCTCAGACGGTGCTCACTGTCTCCGACAATGCCTCAAGTTCTGTATAGAGCCTTGTGTCTAGACTGTGGTACATTAAAGAAAAACGTATTATTGCCTATCATCTACTTTAAAATATTCTAAAAATGTAAATTATGATGATACGAGTAAAATAATCAGAAAGTAAAATAAACCATTAGTCGGGTGTCTAGCAACCAAGGCAATGCTGGTTTGACTCACATTAGTATGATAAGAGTGCGCGTATATGCAGGCTACTCTGAGCCTGCGTTATGCGCATCAAATTGATGGTTGTTTTTCCCGAAGAACTGCTGCTATAAAATAGTTTCGATTGTAGCAAATTGCATGTCGTTTCAAAACGCTATCTATGATATTATACATATTACGAGAAATAAATGAGAACTTACGATGTAAAATAATTCGATTACGATAATACTTCATATGCATGCAGGTGAAAAAATGTACGGTATGGTTGAACTGATCAGTGACAGAAATTTAAAATTTCCAATAGGCCAAAATGCCCATGAGAAATCAACCCATTAATGAATAACGGTGTATCGAATTGGTTTACTGATTATAGTCTTCACTATAACCCCTCTTGGACCCAAATTACCCCATTGACCCCTGGGCGGCATGTTCAATAGGCTCTTAAAGACATAGAAATTTTAGCATAATACTGGTACCACTCATTATGGCTCTCTCCAGGGGTCATACTGGGCAGATCAAAGGATGGTCATAATGAGGTGATTATGACGTCCCTACAGGGGCAATAAAGTGGTCCCATGAAGGGGTTAGGTAATTTATGATAAAATATTGATCTTTATCTTAGTGAAAGAAATAGTGTTGTATACAGGTAATTCCCCGCTTGAGGCCCCTTTAAATTTGTGAGATATTGAAACTGCCCCTTATCAGTTAATCCTTTAATGATCTGTATTGGACAGTTATCTATGCCTTTAAAAGTTCTTACCAGACGAAATGTGTTTGATACTGACGAATGAAATTCTGACCTATCAAAAATTCTTATGGACCTTCCACTAACGTTATGTTACTTGTAACTTGTTTCTACCACTTTGGTAGACTGGCTCCAGTCCTAAAAATAATTTTCATCAATGTGTCATAACATATACTTGTAGCCAGTCTAACTCTGATGGCTCTGTTTTAAAACAGAGCCATCAGAGTTAGACTGGCTACAAGTACATTATATGACACATTGATGAAAAATTGTTTTAAGGACTGGAGCCAGTCTACCACTTTGGCACTGAACGGAATAACGCGAAAGAATGTTTACTAGAACCATGCTGTTGGAATGAACAGGCTTATTGGGGTGTCCGTATGTCGCACAGACTCTGGTGTTGGCAATCCTGTTTGTATAACCAATTCTATGCATACCATTTCGAAGAATCATTTTCAATTGCTTTACCAGACCACTATTCTAGCTAATCCACATAGAACGTACATTGGATGCGAACAGTGATGGCTCAGGCGAGACTGTGTCATTGCACAGTCTCGCCATAGCTGTCACTGTTCCCTTTCCTTGTGCGCTCAGGCGAAGAACTGTCACTCTTACCAGTAAGTTACCACACCGAGTAGTCGAACGTGATCACTTATCACACAGGCGTTCGGTCTCTTTTCTCGTGATATGGATCATGATTGTACTCTTTAGACAATGCAGGAATGTGCACTATTTATTAATCATAAAATGTGACGCACGAATCGCGAATTAAATTCATTTCTTATAGAATTTTTTTCAGCAAAGATTGCGGAAATGTGGCTGGCGATAATAAGGTGATGATGCAAAAAAAAAGATGAGCGTTCGAACAGGGATTCAACACGGACACTTTTCGAAAAAAAAGTATTTAGGGAATATTATGTTTTATAATTTTATTTTAAATAATATGTAGGCCTTACAAATCCTAGTAAACAAACAACACAGCAAAGCTCATGTCAATATTGTTTAAAGTACACTCTCGTTTTGCTAATACACTGCAGCAGGCATACGGTTATTTGCATTAAGGACAAATGGCTTCCAAGTTTCCAACCAACTAAACTCAACGTGATATCCCGAGATGTAAGCTGGGCACCAGGGTTTAATGAGGGTAACTAACTCTGGATGTGTCAGAGCCGTCACCCAAAATAGTTGATCACAAAACCGTAAAACGATGACGTTGAATCATGAAGATATCAATTTATTGCTGGAATAAACCAACAGAAGTTTCTTTGTAGGATGAGCATTCTTAGGTTCTGTTGATAATGGTGATGATTTTCACCTGTACATTCAAATAAATTCCTGTAATAATTCGCTGAAGTGGCACAGCTGAGCTCTAAAGTATATATATCTAAAATAAGTATAAGCAACTCTGTGTGAAAAATGCCCTCCAAAATTAGTAACGAATGTGCACAGCCAATGCCATATTAATCAACTGAACGCTTTGTTAACTAGTGGATTTGAAACTATGAAACTGGGATGGTTCATCGTACACATCAAGGGTCCCATGTTAAGATAGATGCACTTCAGTCAATGCAGATTGTTTTGGGGGAATTGTTAAAATTCAACTCCCCAATGGTATCATACATACAGAGAAATGTTACGTCACTGTCACTCTTGGTTGGCACGACAGTACTGTGGGCCTTATTTTTACTGTTATATCAACGTAACATGCATTGTCCCGTTTTACCAGCTATGTTAATGGAACAGGGAAACAACGCTCACCTTTTGACACGACGTGTTTACTTTTTGGTTTTATCACGACCATGTAATTGAAAGACTAGTATTTTAAGTTAGAATATTGGTGCATGTATTTTGATAATCGATTTTACATTCTAGTTTAAATTTTTTCAGACAAATTTGAGGCCAAACTGCCAAAGAAAACGGTAGACAATGTTACTGACATGAATTTTGTGTCATTCTAATTTCTAAAACTTGGCCTCACTGCATTGGATTGAAAATCTGATTCCGGTTTACCCAGAACAAACATTACATATCACCACAACTCAATTGCCAGAGGTTAAATACCGATATAATACCGGCATAATGAAACTGTTTTAAGAAATCTTTCGCATTGAAAGCTGGCCTGTTTTAAACAGCTTGCTTTCATTTTGCTCGAATGACCACAGAAGAATTTCATTACCCCTACAGCTGTCTTTTGAAAGTGTGTTTTGGCGGTAGGTGCATTTGAGACACGGTTATAGCAGACTTAGGCATGGAAAAGATAACTTCGATTCTTGATTTATGGGCACCAATCGTAAAAAAGGCCATGTTTGGCAGGGGTAATGATACCCGCGTTTGAAAAAAATTCCTTCAATTAATTTGAGATGCATATATAGTAAGTACCCTGAACTAACTATTTCCCTGTTAGCGGCGACTGTTGTCGTCTGCGTGTAACATTCGTAAACTGTTTAGACACAGAACTGAATCCAAACCGTTTGACATTCTGATAACGTTCCTGAAAGCCTTTTTTACAAAAAATAATTTTGAAAAAGAAGTCACCAGATGACAACAAAAACATAAAATAACCCAGCATGTGGTGAATTATAACAGCTTTCAACGTATCTTAATTTGATTTGACTAGCTTTGCCAAATCTTCATAATGATGGAAGGTTTGTTGCAGACCTCTGTATAAGAATATCCGACGCTTGTCTTTCAAAAACTTTCTCTTGGCAAACATGGCTCTTGGCTAATAACAAACGCATGTTTATGAAAACATGACTTTTTGTTAACAACGCAGGTTTATTAAAAACGAACAAAACAGGTTTATGTAAACCTTGCTCTTGGCTAACAACACGTTTTTTTTAAAAAAAAAAATACAGGCTTTTGAAAGCCCTGCTCTTGGGTAAACAACACATACCTACAAAGGGCAGTGATTGGATCAAAAGGTGGGTGGAAGCTCAGCACAATATTCAAGTTGTAAAGTGTTTCGTGGTTGGTCAATAATAAACATATTGGAAAATAAGCATCATATTAGACGGGTATACATTTGCTGCACTTTTTGAAACAACATCTCACTGCTTTTGTTGATTTAGTTTACTGGTGTGGCTTAGAAAAAAGGCCTTGTATATTGATATGTTTTCAATGAAATTTTTCTCCCATGTAGGGTGCCAACCTTCAGGGGCCAAAAAATGGTAAAACATGGTGGTCACTGGGGTATCTCATGCTTGTTTATTGATTGAACTAGGTCCAATCTGTATTTCTATGGCAGCCTCATTGTGGTTTAAGAGTTGTGAGGACCACAGCTTACTTAAAAGCTGTAATGGAGTCTATGGAAAAAATACAGGTCTTGGCCCTTATGAAAGTATTGCTCTTAGTAAACAACATAACTTTCTCGTGGTTTATGAAAGCATAAAACCTTGCTCTTTGCTAACAACATGTGCTTATGAAAACCATGCTCATGGCTTTCAACATGTGCGTATAAAAGCATTGCACTTGGTAAACAACACATGCTAAAGAAAATCTTCTTGACTAACAACACATGCTTTAAAACATTGCCTTTGGTTAACAACACATTCTTAAGAAAACTTGGTTTCTTTGTTTGCAGTACATGCTTGTAAAAAGCTGGCTCTTTACTAACAACTTGCGCTTAAGAAAGTCTTGCTAATGGCAAACAACACATGCTTAAGAACTCTGATCCTTCATTAACAGTATTATGCTTGAGAAACACTAGTTTTCTCTTGGCTAATAAATGCGGGTGAAAAGCTAGCTGTTGACTAACAACACATTCTTGAGAAAACCTAGCTCTTGACTAACAATGGGAACGCGGTCGCTCAGTGGTAGAATGCTTGACTCGAAACCGAAGGGCCGCGGGTTCGTGCCTCATCGGCGTCACTGCGTTGTGTCCTTGAGCAGGAACATTAATCCTAGCTTAGTACTGATTAAACCCAGGAAGACCCGTCCCTTTATAACTGAAAGAGAGTTGATGGGACGTAAAGAATCAAACAAACCAACAAACAAACTTGACTAACAATTTATAGGCACTTTACTAAAGCACATACCTGAGAAAACCTGGCTCTTTGCCCTCAAAACATGCTTACGAAAGCCTGGTTCTTAGATGACAATACATGCTAAGTCTGACTTTTGGATACCCACAATTGCTTAGAAAGCCCTAGCTCCTGGCTAACAATTCATGTATGTGAGCCTTGGCTCTTGGCTAATATAATATGCTTGCGAGAGCCTGGCTCTTTGCTAACAGCACATGATGCTTGATATAAACCTGGCTCTAGCTTGAGAAAACCTGGCTGTTGTCTCGTGGCTAACAACATGTGTTTATGAAAGCCATGTTTTCGCAAACAACACATGCTTTGGAAAACCTTGGCTCTTGGCTTACAAAATGCGTCGAAATATCGTGCACTGGCTTTAATGGTTTCTGAGAGAAATAAGAAAAGTTAATTGTTATATCATACTTTTACGAGGGTTACCGACTTTTCAAGGAAAATTTACCATAATGAACATACATTGCTAGCTTTCGTTCACAAGTGTGATAACTACTTTTCCAGTCGTTGCCAATGTTGTCATATTAATATGACACAGTATTAATCAGTTTGCCCTACATGTATATATGCAAACATTTCGATATTTTCGTCGCGTCAGTTGGTGTTATGTTTTAAAGGGTGTGAAAACTAGCATGTGGTAAAAGTGAAAAGTAAGCAATGGCCAGGTCAAGTTTTCAACGAAATGTATAAAATCAAATTTTATTGTTTGTTTACTTTCGGTAGATAGGGCTGTTACATTTGGCGCAGTACTGTATTGTAACCTCTGGCCCGTAGATCTCCTTTTTTCAATTGTATGTTGATAGTTTATCTACTTTTGTCAAACACTATTTTCTCAATTTATGGTAAAATCTAAAGAATATCATTCAATTGTTTTTTCTGAGTAAAGTACCTACAAGTGTAATAAAAACAACAATATATGTTTCCTGTGAGGTCCATTGGCTCTACCTGGTCCCAATGGTTTTCATTTCATAAACTTAACTTTTTGCATGCTGAGTAACTGTACATGTTTTTTTCGTCGTCAGCTGATTTTTTTTTTTCAAAAATAATATTTTCAAAACTTATTTCAAAACTACCATCATAGTGTCACATAGTTTGGACCCATATCGGGCTCGGCGATCTGTCGAGCCTGATCTGGGTCCAAAGTGATTGTAAAAACAAAAGTGGCCACCGGTGGTATAAGAGTTAAGACAAGATAATCTCGTGTTTTGACAGTAGCGTTGTTATTATCTATAATGATGGATGCTCTAGTGAAGAGAAACTACAGCTGCCGTTCAAAATAATGTAATATCCACGCCCTTTCCAGGAATGATTTCGCTACTTCATATCGCTCGCTTCATGAGATGTTGGTACTTTTTATCCTCCGTAGATTCCTCTAAATTTGCATGCGAAACTATGATTAAACCACCGGGTCAACTGAGTCATTCCATTTACGCACTATTGTGTAATATTGTTATTGGCTTAAATTATTCACCAATCGCAGGAACTATTTAAATTTGAAACTTTGAAAAGAAGAATGGTATAGAATAAAAGGACCCTACCCCCACCCAAATTTGCCTCAAGTCAAGCAAATTTCATCCTTCTAACAGGCCAAATGTGACAGGGTCTTGTTGATGGTCAAAGGGGGATAAATATCTGTCGAATCAATTCACATTTATTTCGTATGTTAACATGACACCCGAATTACTTTGAACTGAACCAAGGACGTTCACACCTTTATGAACTTTCATGAGTAATAAAAACGAAATTCATCCATTATATCTTCATTTTTATGATAAATATATATACAGAAAAATATACTTTAGAGTCACAATTTTCATTATTTAAATGTTTAATTATATTAACGGCGTTATTGTTGGGTTGGTTGTAAAACGAAACAGCGGGACAGTAAAATGTAAAATCACAGCTACATTACTGGCGAATGCATTAGCTCTTCAAAGCGCATTGCACGTGTAAGTGAGCTTAGCTATACTTCTACCACAACCTCTAAGTAATGACCCTCGATTCATTCAATGCATTTACAGTAACAGTCACGTCCCAAAGCGTTTTGTGGAATTACAGTTGTGTTCACGGTTTCATGATGGTTGGAATATTTTCGAAAATCTAATGATCCGTTGTGACCTCCCGGTATTGGCATGTATACCAAATGTTCACACTTTTAATAGCAGTCACGCCCAAAAGCTTTCCGCCGAAGTTTAGATGCATTAAAGGCTTGCTTAGAAAATGTAAATATCAACAGAAATCAATGAATGTACATATCCGCCAACAGGTTCATGAATAAGTGTGCACACATTATATTTTTTTTTCATTTCAATTAATAACTAGGCATCGTTTCTTGAGATCTGTAAACCATCGCGCTGCTGTTGAATGTTCCAAAGTAATCATGAATTATTTGATTGAGCGTGAATTTTGTAGCATATAGACTGAACTGGTTTTATGTCTAAAGTGCAACATAAAGTGCATCATTTATCGTAAAGCCAGCTGCAAAAGTTCATATGGGTATATATGTATCCACTATTCAGTTCCTATGACGAAAAATTCCAACAAATTGTTATGTTTATAAGAATATGATTGATTTGCATGATTTATTATTTACCAATGGGGTTTTCCACAAAGTTTGATACATTTTAGTCAGGATGGCCCATTGTATATATCGTGGAATCAATGGTTATGGTTTTTTTTAAATAAAATTTAATTTCTTTCCCTGAATATTTTTTTTTTTGCTTAGCTAGCGAACAGTGCAGACCCTGAATAAATGTCGCGTTCTGTTTGCCAAAGGTTCCAGTACTCAAATGATTAATATGACTCCAGTCGAGTATCATACACAGCCCTTTGTGTAGAATTTCGAGTACAATGCAATGTGGTTGTAGATCATTCGCGGCACTGATAGATTGTTCGATTACCGGCGTGGATTCAAAATAAATAAGATGCATTTTCATCTCAACATCTTTGCACTCTGATAAGATTTTTTCAGGTATTGATTGAATGATAAGATTTTCAGTTGTTTTGTTTATAAACATAAGAAGGCAGTATAAACTGTTAAGAGAGATTTCGGAAGCGTTTAAGCGGTTTTGCTCCCATAGAAATTTACTTTAAAATACGTGTAAGTAAAAGGGGAATGATCATTGAAAGCAAGTGAGCCTTAAATGCATGTCTTTATTAAACGATGCAATCTGTCGCATATCAGTAATAGTCGAACAGTTTAATATCACAAACCATGAAATATTACTGATATTATATTATTTCTCGACAACTCTTTCTGTGTGGCTCCCGTCAGTTTGCTTAGACTATCACTATAAAAATAAGTGTAACTTTGCACCAATTTTGGTGGTAACTCAATTGCCACTAATCGTAGTGTAGCCTTTCAAATGCTTAAAAATATGAGCCGTGACATGTGATTTCCAACAATGTGGCATTTTGACACAAGTGTAGACTCAGACGAGCCTGTGCAGACTCCTTTAAGCTTAGAAAGTCCAAATGATGTTCAGTCAGTAGCTTAATATTCATAGAATATTCAAGCGACTAGCAAAGGCTCTGATCAGACTACGCGTATGCGCAGGCTGGTCTGAGGCTTTGCTGGTTGCACATACCACATTGTTGGAAATCTCATGTCATGGCTCATATGTTCTGTTCGATTGTATTGATCCGGAGAATATCTACCAAAACAGGTAGAAATGTTTGACATTATCACCGGAGAAATTCTGGCTTCCATTTGTTTGTTTTATAAAAATAAGTGTAAATTTATATCCAAAGGGGGCAGCTCAGCTGCAATCTCTTTTGGTCTTAACATACATTTAGTTTTTAAAGTGTGTGAGCTTGGTCAAACAATGCCCTGGGCCTGGAATTACAATGCCTCCTTAAAGTTAAGGAAGACATAGTTAAGTATTGATATTTCATCATGCTATAAATTGCCTGGATCGATGCAGTACTTGTGGTCAAAGATATCATTGTGATTTATGGAAAAAAAAATGAAACTGGTTTGATTTTAATCAGTTTGAAACGTTATTTTTCGCATCCGGAACAATCAATACTTTACTGAAGTCTTCCTTAACTTTAAGGAGGCATTGAAATTCCGGGCCCAGGCTACTGTTGCCAACGTCTGGTGATTTGGTTTAACTATTTACCCGCTCATTACGATTGTTATAGACTGCTGATAAACTTCTACGATCAAACTCGACAAAACGTTGGGCCTGATCTGGATCCAAGCTGTTTGACACTCTGATGGTATACCTGAAACATCTTTTGGAACAGTTAATTCAAAAGGAAATCCGCTGACGACAAAAAGCATGCGAAATTACCTTGAATGCAAGGAGTTCGGAAACATTTTCCTCTGTGTTATTTCTATTATCAGTTTTCTTTTTACACTGATCGCAAAAAGATAATGGTTTTACCTGTTGTTTTATCTTGGAGCGGACTCCAGATAAGGGTGCGTAATCAGAAATTAATTTTCTTATTTCTGAATCTCAACCAAAACATTTGTTTTGGCTGCTCAAAAGAACCGTCTCATTGAGACGGTTCTTTTGAGCTACTAAAACAAATGTTAAAACTGATAGTTCGAAAATATATACAATTTTACGCTGAAAATATTTGCCTATCTGGACCTACGAATTTAGTTTCAACTGGACACAGACTTCCCGACTATTTAAAGTCAAATGATGACTTGCAGTACTGTTTCAAAGAGTATTAAGATCAACGTGCACACTGCGGCCGGACCAGTTTCAAATGACACTGGCAATGAACAGTGAAGCCTGTGTATCATCAGTGATTTTATTTGGGATTTTGGGAAACTACCTTTTCCTTCACATTTGAGAAAATATATCATAAAAATTGGGAAAATAAGTACTAAAATGCATGAAATTGGAAAAATAAAGGCCATTTTTGGATTGGGAATGACTCCTATATAAGGCGGTAAAAATGGCCAAATAAATTCACTGATCATCCAAGAGAGCGATGCAGTAAAATGTTGAACTTTTCAAAGCTATCATCCGAAGTTTGAGTTAACTTCGACGAGCCCAGTCAGTGACTCGCTCCATGCGTGAATCCATAAAGTTTTGATGAGAGGACCCAAATAACACTTTAAGCGGTCCACCATCGGCCCGCCAGCGACATGCCATTTAAATGGCGTTTCGCTGGCTGGCCGATGATGGCCAATCATTGAATGCTGGCTTGGTAGCTTTGTGATTTTTCGGGGGGTCCGGACCAGTATTGCTAGGAAATCCTTTATTTTTGCTTTTTTTCAGGGGGGTCCAGACCCCCTGCCCCCCTCCCCCCCCCCTCTGGATCTGCGTATGCGTTCTGAAAGGGAGGGTTCAGACTAACCTTTCTTGATGTTGAAGCTGTTGATGATGGTGTTGTTACAGATGCATTCTTGCCAGGTGATGCTGTTATCTTTCTTCAAATTTGGCGATTTCCTCTTGTTATGGCTACAGGACCGTGGGTCTTCGACGTCGTATTTGTCATCATCAGATCAGTGATGTTACATCTTGTGGGTGTATAGATGGTGCTCTTGGAGTACAATCTGCGATTTTTGCTGGTCTATGGCCATCTTGCGATGACAGCGGAAGCTCTGTGCGAACGAAACAGAACTGGCAGAATATCTCCTCTTGCTTGTGGTACTTCCGGTCTTGCAACGTGCAACTTCCGGTCGCGATGGCTACATCCACAGGAGCTTGACGTTGATAATTTTCTATACTTGTATACCCTTTACGTAGTAAAGGGAAGGACGGTCACTCCGCTGCTGCACAAATTGTTTCTGGTTGAATTATACCGTTATTATTCAGATTGCAATCTCGTGCGTATACCATTTGAATAAATAATTGCATGCTCTATCCTCCGCCCTATATCAGAAGTTTGTCACATTCACGGTTTTATTGTCATTTTGTTTTTTCTGTGAAATCTGATTTTAGTCGTGTGATGCGTGCACGGCCATCTTTGTTGTTTTGTTCTCTTCTATTGCGCAAGTATCCCAGCAAATGTATAGTGTCATCTGATTGGTCAATACATGATGACAGAATGTTTTCATCATCTCGACCAATCAGATGACATTACGCATTCGCTCCGATGTCAGGTCTCGCGAGAATGGTATGAACATAACACAACAAAGATGGCCGTGCACGCATCACACGGCTAAAATCAGATTTCACAGAAAAAACAAAATGACAATAAAACCGTGAATGTGGCAAACTTCTGATATAGGGCGGAGGATAGAGCATGCAATTGTTTATTCGAATGGTATACGCACGAGATTGTTACCTGAATAATAACGGTGTAATTCACCCAGAAACAATTTGTGCAGCAGCGGAGTGACCGTCCTTCCCTTTACTACGTAAAGGGTATACAAGTTTAGAAAATTATCAACGTCAAGCTCCTGTGGCTACATCTTTGGCCTTGCTCGTGGTCCTATAGCATTTTTGCATGTGTACACCAGCCCGTCACGAAAAAACGATGGATTTAAAACTTTCTGACAGGGTCTGCACACAGTATACACTAAAGAGTTTTTTAAACCTCGGACCCAGTACTTTAGTGGGTCGGAGTTTGAACTTACTTCGGTTCTGAACTGATCTGTGTTTCATCATAGTCCATCTATAGCTGGAAAAACAGTGACGTTTTGTCGGGCCTGATCTGGGTCAAGACTGTTTGCAAAAAATATCAGCAGACGCCACGTTAATGTTAGAGCAGCGTCAAGCGCATAAAGGGTTGGCTGATATGTCATTTCATCTGCCATAAATGTAAAGGACACCCTCCTTGTTTTCTATTTTACAGAAGGTCTCAATATGGCTGAGGAGAGCGCAATGAATAAAACCGTTGTGCTGCATGCGAACAACCAAGGCGCTGACCAGCCTGCGCAAAGGCGCCGTCTGGTCAGCGCCTCTGTTGTTCACTTTCTCGAAAGTAATTATTAACTTTTCTAAATGCAATATTTTAAGAGTCTAGCTAGTCTGTGTTACTGAGTAGAGAGGTTGGATTGTTGCTGAAGACAATTTTCTCGCGACGAGGCCAATAATTCGTCTCGTGGCTTCGTCTTATCAGTCAGCTGATCTGCATGTACCCTGCTTGGAACAAGATCGCTGATAGCATCGCTATGCCAGTGAAAATTATACCATTATTACGTATATGCTACCTGAGAAAAAAAGATTGTTTGGAAGAGATATTATAACAAGCAGGTTGATCGGACTCATGACCGAGCATTCCCTGTTGCCAAAGAACAGTGAGGGTGTCTTCGAGGTTTTCGGTGATGCCCGACTCAAATCAGTCAGTGGACCAATATAGGGCTCATCGCGAGAAAATCTTTCTTCTGGATTTTCGACCAGGTTTGGTGCAATCAAGCCTGCTCAGCTACAGAGATTAGTAAGACAATTAAAATGTTGCACTTAGAAAGTTTGGCTTTCATACTTTTCAGAGAGCGAACCTAAAATGCGCTCATCAGACTGCGCGGATGCTCGCCTGCAACAGTCAGGTTTCCAATTAGATTAATGAAAAGGATGTACCAAGAGTACATTTGCCATCGACTTTTTCTTGGCAGCCCCAAATTTTTAAATGAATTTTTAAAACAAATGAGTATTGCCGTTTTCCAGTTGGCCCACCATGGATTTCAAACCAGAGGGTAAAATGCTCATTCACGGTTTCATAGCTTCATCTAGAGCACTGGTACATACATTCTCAGTATGATGCTATCTCTCTGATCCCTAGTCTTCTAGAGATGTAAGGTCATTAGGTGCATTATTCTCTCACCTTGTTGGAAAACTTCTTCAACATCTGTGGATTCATTTAGACCTATGTAGTTTGTCCCAGGTGATCACGATAACCCGAACTGAATACCGATTATGTTTCCTCTATCGCGATGATCGATTCCATGGCGCGCTTAAGTGAACAATACTTTCCCGCATCCTAGCGTATTGACCATCACAACAAAAGCCGTCTGTCAAGCTGTCAAGCTGAAGTGTTTAGAAGCATTTTCGACAAACACTGTTGACCAGACCAGACTGTCGGAGCAGTCTGATTTGGGTTCCCGCTGTTTGCCTCTATACATAAATAAGTCAATACTGTTTAGGCAATTATTTGCAGCAGACGACTTCCGCAGACGGCATTTTCAGGGGCATTTTGCCGGCACTTTTAGGTTTAATAACGTTTTAGAAAAATTGGTTCATGATGGTAATGCTTCATACATGGGATTATCACACATGGGATCATGCTTGCTCACAGCATTTCAGTGTTTTCGAATGCCATTTGTCACCAGTCGGGCGACAAATGGCAATCGGAAACGCTGTTTCTAACTATCTACGTTCGTCAGTTGTTAAGAGCGTTTTCGATTGCCGCCTATCCGTAGTGTGACAGCAATCTATGAACCCAGTACAGTGTAGGTAGCTTTGTAAATCGCAAAAAAGTGTTGTTTTTTTACATGGCTCATATAAGAATCACTTGTAGACATCAGCAAAGATCAATATCTCAATAATGTTTGTCTCGTGCCGGCAAGATCCATTGTATATCTCTAGCGGGTGGTTCACGATATAATAACGAGTATAAGTCAACTGGTGCAATGCTTAGACTTTTACAGAGAAAAAATGTAATCCGATTTCCGATCTCCATGGTTCTACTACTCCGAAGTTCTGTATTTCAATCTACCTGTGTCCATAATTACAAATTTCCTTAAATTTAAGCATTACAGTAAATCTTGCATTAGTTCGTACATAAAAATAGTTTTCCTCTATGTACGAACTAATAAAAAAAATGTCAATGTACGAACTAATAAAATGAATACTAATTACTTTTTATTAGTTCGTACAGTGACATTTTGAAAAAAATATTAGTTCGTACATAGTGAGATGAAATATTTTTCTGTATGAACTTATACAAGATATAACGTACTTAAGTTAGTATTAGTTTAAGTGAACGAAAAATAACGAATTATAAAAATCTAAACGGTTTCATGTATTAGGTAGAAAAAAATGGCACACATGTACTGCACCGAACATGGCAATGTATATTACATTTGTTATAGTGTGTAAAAATACAAAAAAAATGATTTACTCTTAATATACTGACATGTAGTCTCGCATATTCATCCATCAACGTTTCAAAGCAGTGTCTAGGGGCTGCCAAAAGGATTCGAAAAGTAGAGGCCCAAAATGATTATTACAACTTTGTATCTTTCCAAGTTACATAAGCCGAAAGAGTCCCAATTTACATGAAAATCCGGTTAGTTCTTTTACAAAATAATAAGTAATAACTGCATGCAAATGTTTCAAGAAATATGGCAACGTTTCCGTTTAACGATGGGTCGTGTGTGTTGATCCACCAAATCCCAGTTAGTTTTACTAGGCATGGTGCAATAAATGAATGAGCAGAGAGCATCAAAATCATTATAATTTGTATCTAAGTGTGTATATACGGAAATTCCTGAAAGTCTCTTTCGCTTGTAAACACTAGCAGATTCATTACTTTGAGAAGCCAAAATACATGAACTTGTGAGCTGATCGACTCTGCTACCTGTCTCTCATATACCTGTAGTTTCTTACAAGTATCACCTGCACTTTTCGGCTTTAAAGTGGCTTTCTGTTTTCAGGATTATTTAATGTCTTCGACAGAGTTCTAATAACTTGGAATTAGTCTTGAAATTAGGGGGTAAACCTGTGTGTTGGTAAGTATAAATGATAGGAGTCTAGTACATAGTGAGCTCGCTGACAAGGAATGGATAACCATGTTATCTGAGATGATGTTATTTCGTGTCGGTTAGAATCAGTATAACTTGGTCACGGGGTTAAACAAGTTGTTCTTGTAAGTTTAAACCTATTTACTCTTAAGTGCTGATTTAAAGAAAATCAAATGTCCGCCTCCCCATTTTAACCTGTCCATGTGCCTTTCAGAGTTTAAGCAAACTGTATGCATCATAACACGGAGTTGTTTAATAAGCGAGTCCCCATAACGAAACCAATTGCTTCTTCAAGTAACAGTCCAACAAAATGTGTTTGGTTTAAACAATATTTTATCGAAATATTCTACAGTCATAAAATATATACATTGTCAAAGGCCACCGTGATCTGACAGTATGCTAATAACCAAATGTGTATAATGTTGTTTATAGATGACATCTGGTGACTTTTCTTCTGTATAAGCGCTTCTTCTTTTTTTGATTTTCATTTTTCTTCCTTATGACGTCTTGTCTGATTAATATCTTCTTGTTGCCCTTCTCTTGAGGATGGCAATTATAATTGACAAAGATTGCAGCCTGTATGGCAGCACCGACCAAGTGGTGTAGCATGAGATAGCCCTTTCTGTGAAAATTATCTGTATGTCGTGCCATGGTATTACAACACTAAAATTACATAGCCAGCTCATCGCCATCTCCGCTTGCGGGAATGGCGATGAGGTGGTTGTGTTATCCAACAGATCACCACTTTCAGTTGGCAGCAGCAGCCCACTTTAGTTAAGTGTGGAAGATGACAAGCTTTTTTAGGAAAAGCTTACACTTGTCATACTCATATTTCCTAGCTGCTGCGATGACTGGTTATTATTGTTTTTCATATACATGCATAAAGCAAGTGAGTAATCATGACCAGTAAATGCCACAATCCAAGACCTCAAAACAACCCTAGACACTGCGAGGAAGATACACAACGTTACAACAGACAGTCACACGACAGCAAGAACACAACTAAAGTTAAGCAACCAACTCTCTCAAAATTAGAAAGGATACTAAGGAACATGCCGAATATTTCACCCCCACACAACGGGTACAACATTAATAATCATCAACAACAACAACAACGTCGATAGAAGCCAATGCTGTGGGAGGGAGCTTAAAGTTATCACCTATGAACTACCTTGTTGTTCATACATCATAATCGCAAGTTTGAAGAGTGAAGCAACTTGAAAACTGATGGTTTGCTTCTTTTGATATCAAGGTTACCATTTACCAGCCTCGCGATTCAACAAGTGCTTGGCAAACTTGATATCAAAAGACACTATAGCTTACTGGCCAAATCTTCGCCCTAGATTCTGCTGTTGTTAAAACACTTTACTTGTTTGGCTCACATGGAGGCTTATCATCATATACAAACAATCAAACCAATTTAACTTACTAATAAAAAGAAGTTACTATGATGAAACAAACAAAATGATTAAACTTACAGACAGTCAGAACTAAAGAAAACCATTAGTTGAGCCAAGGCGTGCCCATCCAAAGACAGTTATCAAACACTAACCCACTGTTGAAAGTTTTAGCGCAGGGTCATCATTTAGTCTGATTATCTTTTTGAATTTATCATGAAAGTTGGCTTTCCAACAAACTATAAACCATCACCACCATAATACACTGGCTCTGTGATGTCATGTTGCAGAAGAGTTTCCAAACCATCAATATGTTTAACAAATAACTCTGAGTGTCTGCGATAGAATTAAGAAAATGGTTTATGGCGTTTATAATATCGACAGCCTTCTTTTAGTAACTTAGAAGTCAAAAGAGTGTTACTATTGTTGATGCCACTAACATTGGAAACAAATAGGCAGCGAAATATTTACATTTTAAGAAGGGGCGATTAACATCCCAATCAAGAAATTAGATATCATTTTTTTCAACTTAAGTGTCTTCTCATTTATCTTTATTTTAGATGCAACTATACCGTTTGCTTCAGACAAGTCCAAATTCCAAAAAGGAGATTCAGTGTCAAAATAATTTGTTTTATTGAACTGAAGTTCTGCGGGATATATATGACTTATCAATTTTCCAAAACAAGTTCTATACTAGTAGTCTAGGTATCTCAAGCAGGTAGAGTTGAAAGCTGCAAAATCATCAGCTTGATAATTGTCAGAAAGAGACAACATGAAGTCTCTCTCATTACAAATTCAAACAAATCTGCAACAACAGGAGTATCTACACAAGCTGTTTTAGGTCTTGGTTGTCTGTCAACACAGGGCTGATTGTCTCAGAAACGCGAACTAGCACAAAATCATTATTTTGCAACTTCACTTTAGCCTATCAGTCCAACGGAGAGACCTGTTGGCTGATAAGACTATGCTGGGCTTCATGGTTCCGGGCTTGCGCCTATCATTCCAGACTTACATATACATGTAGGTTACATTTTTCATTTGTTTCAAACATTTCTGAGATGTAACTTTTCTCTGTTTCCAAAAACCATGGGTGCTGAAGTGTGTTTCTATTTTCCGACAAACAACACTAGCGTTTGTTTGCATGTGTATTTTAACAAAGAGATTACGTTGCATTATCTCTCTGATATATCAAATTGGTAAATAGGTTTTCTGAATGGGAAAGCACATGTTTACTGATAAGCCATCAGATGGGGTGTGTATATCCATCTTTTATCAGTTTGCACTGTTTTATTCTTAGAAAAGTAATTGTGTTTGGCAAAAACCAAGACATGCATACTTTTTCAGCTATATAAAACATGCATGTGCAACTGCTGTAGAATTGTGAATGAAAGAACACTTGTAAATCTTAAAATGCTAAATTTCTAAACGGGAATCCTCTAGTTGATTACGTGAACTATAAATACATAACCTGCTAGCCTAACAAAATAAACAAATAGTCGCTGATCAGTCTGACCTGTTTCTATTTTGTTTGCACAGGCTTTGCCGTCTGGTGCTCAGAGTTAAAAACTTCCACAAAAGAGCCCGCGGTGCCTTAGAGCTAGACTATGTTAGATGGCACTGATACGCTAAACATACCACGATGACTACGCTAGATCTAGCCCATGCTGGGTAGCAAAGGAGGTTGTTCTGAGTCTATACCATTATACTGGTATTAACAAGGGCCTCGGTGTTGGGTAGTTTGAGTAGTTTATCTCTGACGCTAAAAGAGTTAAAACTTCCACAAACATACCACTGTGCCTTAGAGCTAGCCCATGCTGGGCAGCAAAGGGGGTTGTTCTGAGTCTATACCATTATACTGGTGATAACAAGGGCATCGGTGTTGGGTACTTAGCGTAGTTTTGTTTGGTCAAAACTTCCACAAAAACTAAATACCGCGGTACATTAGAGATAGCCCATGCTTGGTAGAAAAGGGGGTTGTTCTGAGTCTATACCATTATACTGATGATAACAAGGGGCTCGGTGTTCGGTAGTTTGGGTAGTTTGGTTCTGTCGCTCAAAGAGTTTAATTTTTCACAAAACATACCGAAGTGCCTGCTGGGTATCAAAGGGGGTTCTTCTGCGTCTATACCATTGTACAGATGATAACAAATGCCTTGGTGTTTGGTAGTTTCAGTAGTTTGGTTCGGTGGCTCAAAGTGTTTAATTTTTCACAAAACATACCGCAGTGCCTACTGGGTATCAAAGGAGGTTTTTCTGAGTCTATACCATTGAACTAATGATAAAAATGGTCTCGGTAGTTTGACTGGCGCTCAAAGAATTTTAAACTTCCACATACCGCAGTACCTTAGGGCTATCCCATGCTGGGTAGCAAAGGAGGTTGTTCTGAGTCTATATTATACTGATGATAACAAGGGTCTCGGCGTTCGACAGTTTGAGTAGTATATGGTTCTATCGCTTAGATAATAGGGGAGGGCGTGAGAGGCGTCAATTTTCATTAGCTCCCATGAAATAGACTAAATGAAATCGAGTCGTTTTTTAGATGAGCAATGGGATTTTTAAGATCGATTGTCTCAAGCATCTACACATATGAAGTAAATCCGTTGCATCGTTTGTTGTTATCGTACTGTATCTTGATGCCAGTAGATACAGTATACATGTACCACTTTCCATAATATATTTGTTTGCACTGCATGAACTCATCTCATCATCACTATCATAATACAATCTAGTCAGTCTATCATAGTTTGACTAGGTTCGCCAAATGAGCCACGTTCTGAAATACACTGTGCAAGCAAACCTTTTGAGCATACAATTTAGACTTGCCCAAGTCCCTATATTTCAGAATGAAAGGGGACAGCAACCCTAATGATAAGTATGTTTTATCAGAAAGAGCTATACGAACCATGAATTTTGATACAAGTATAAAATCTGTTGAAAAATTGGGAGGTTATGGGCATTTAAAGAATTCAATATGGCCAACATTTTTTCGCAATTTTTAATATTTAATTAGTTTTCAGAATATTTAGGATATGAGGAGACGACTCGAGAAGTTTCCTGGCATGAACCTTCTTCCATTTGAAAGTAAGTAAGGTTGCAAAGATCAGGAAACGATACAATCAAGTACCACACCTGACCCAGGATACCAATGGGAAAGTGACAAACTCACAGAAGACAGCACAAACGAGAGCCAAGGGGTCAGCCCTTTCCCAGCAGGTGACCACAAAGCACATATAAACAGACGCGCACAAAACATAGCAAACACAAGACAGAACAAAAACATAAAAGATCCACAAAAGAAGTACCGCCTTGGAACGGTCAGTAAAATATTTTACTGGAGGGCTTAAACCGGTTTAACGGCGCCAACCTCACCCTTAATTCAGATGTGGATCAAGACACATAGATATTTGGTTTGCATGAAAGACCCCTAACTTATCAATGCATCAACTCCTAAAACATATAAACCAAGATATAACAAGGAGATAAAGCAAGGATAAGGACTCAACAGTAAATTAAACTGAATACCGGAGCAAAAGAAATCAAACAGGTAAACCCCGGTGGGCCCGACAAACAGCCAAAGCATCAGAAATCAAGTGTAAACTCATATATCAAAATAGAAAAAAAAGAAAACACTTAATGCGCTCCTGCATCTGTTTGAAATGCATTATCTAATTATAGCTGCATTAATTGACGACTCCATTTCCTGTTCAGAAACTTGATAGAAGCAAGAGCTCATGAACGTCTCATCAGCTACTTGATAGAAGTCAATCAGAAATGTTTTCATTAACTGACAATCGCTAATTGAAGTGTTTCATTGTACTTCATTCAGAAATATAAACACTATAGCTAAGCGCAAGGCATCGTATTGTTTGTGCGTCTGTACGGGAAGATAATCGACGAGCTTTGGCCATAGATTATCGACGAATAGACGCAAAAAGCCATGCTGTAGCTTGTTTATTACATATAATATATTTGTAACTGATTCTTTGTTGAATTGAAACACCAATTATCTTTACAAATTTTAATCAAATGGTGACTACGTTTTGACGTCATTGACGGCAGTTGATGTTCTCAGCATAAAATCTCTATCACATATGTCACATAACCATAATAACTTTAATAGGCGTATGATGCACGAGGAAGATGAAAGACCACCAAACGGAAATTCGCATGCTTATCATTTTAGCATTTCTTACAATGGGTGTGAATTTTGCTTACTGGCCCTCTTTGCAATAGTTGCTCTCCCAAAATGCTAGTTTAAATGTTGGCGTCTCTTTATTCGTGGTTTCATTTGCCTAAAATCCTATTCTGGCCATTGACATTGAAATAATTCGATACTGCACCAAGATGAGCAAAAATCGTTACAAACATAAGAAATCGCTAAATATATTGTGCATAGTAAACATTTTGCATTAGAATATCTTTATTTATGTGCAATTAGATTGATTATTGATTGTGTAATGCAAATGAATCTGATATTGGCCTTACATGTATATTTTGCTTATGGTTCCGTTGAAATAGCATGTCTACTTGAATATATTTAGATTTGAATATATTTAGATGTCCCCAGCCCATACAGAAATAGAGTAACCTTGATTTCTAGTAAATATGAAAATGTTTCCAGTAGCTCCTGGTCCACAGTAACTGTCTGTGGTAATTAACAGAAATATGTATCAGACTGTTATTGCTACTTTTTGTGTGGCTTCGCTTCAAACGAAATAGGTCTATCATCCTGATAAACACTGATATCATTTCTGCCTTTATATGCTCCGATTTGGGCCTACATATATATATTGCATATATTAGCCCTTGGGATACAGGAAATCCCTTTACGGGTACTTCAGCATTACGCTGCATTTCATCCGGGTCTGCACTGTTTCCTATGATTAAAACAACATTCAGGGACAGAAATACATCATAATTCAGAAACTTCTACCTTAGACCCATTAAACTAAACAATGGACAGTCCCATAATTTTTGTATATAGAAATATATGGGAGAATCCACCAGAAGATAGATAGATAGATAGATAGATAGATAGATAGATAGATAGATAGATAGATAGGTAGAAAGAAAATAGATAGATAGATAGATAGATAGATAGATAGATATGGTTTATTTAAAAATTCAAAAGGCTATGAAGCCCATGAGGATATACAAAGGTAAACAGATTTAAACAAGCCTGGTATCCCTTTCAAGTGTAATGTATTGTTTATATGGTTTGATTGTATCTTGATGTACTTGTATTTGACTAAATTACTGTTTACACTAATACAACGGGTTGATGGAAATACTCAAGTACAATGTATCTTATATGCCCCATAACATTACTCTGTATAGATGATAGCAAACAAAAGTAATAGATGTACCAATTGATTATAAGTATCTTTCAAAATGTAACACTAACCTAACATGTACGTAGTATACCATTACTATGTATTGATGAATACAAACACAATATTTTAACTTAATTGTATGCACCTTTTAAATAACACAAATTTTACGCAATTATCAGATATGTACAAACCATTCTTATGTACTAAACAATTCACATATATTGACGATTACAAACACTGTAGTTTCACAAAATGATATGTAAGTAAGTAAGTAAGTAAGTAAGTAAGTAAGAAAGTAAGAAAGTAAGTTTATTTCTACTTTAACCATAACATGGTCATGTGTAGTACATGCATCAATACATAAATGCAAGATTCATACACACAGTCGTAGGTCATTTGTGTACTCACCCCCAAAATGCCAATCACAAAAGGTTAAGCCTATATTGCAAACAACATGGACCCTGGTCTGAAAGCTCACTTAGGGTCAGTCCTATCAGAGACCACACTGTTTGCTTCGATAAACAATCTAAGTAAAGTGCCTTCATACATGTATATACCCAATACATATCTACAGTATGTACCTTTCAAATTTTACGTAAATGTTACACGATTATCTAACATGTACTATACCATTAGTGTGCCTTGGTGAATACAAACACAATAGTTTCATTTAATTGTATGCACCTTTCAGATTTTAACCAAATGTTACACAATTGTATAATTATAACATGTACCATATCACTGGTATGTATTTATGATTACAAGCACAGTAGCTTCACTAAATGGTATGCACTTTGTAAACTGTACGTACATTTTATACAATTATCTAACATGTACTATACCATTGGTATGTATTGATGAAAACAAACACAGTAATTTCACTAACTGGTATTCATCTTTCAATTTTTTTCACATTTTTATACAAATTTTACCAAATTATCTAACATATACTATTCCATTGGTACCCTAAATGTTATTCATCTATCAAAGTTTACACATAATTACACAATTATCTAACATCTACTATACTAGGAATATGAACAGATATCTACAAACATAGTTACACCACTAACGTCAAAGGTATCTATTAAATCTAACATGTAGTATTATTTAAAGATGAATATAAACATACTTATATCTGTCTGTATAACTAAATCTGACGTACGTTTCAAACAGTGCTTACGTATCTGGCATGTACTTCAACAGTACCTAACACACTACACTATAATATACTCAGAAAAACAATTGAAGGATATTAAAATTCTTTTGACTGTATAACATTTGAGAAAATAATTTCCATCAAAGTTTATTCTCTACCTGATAGACTACCAATATGCAATTCAGCAAAATGCAAAATAAAATTTACGGGTCATTGGTTATGATACAGTGCCACATCAAATGTACCAACCCTCTTTACCCAAAGTGAACAAGCAAAAGATTTAGCGTTTATATTTTTGCTACAACCTTTACCTGGTCATTGTTTATATTCTAATTCTGACCACAGACAAGTGTTCACATCCATTCATCAGTAATTGCACATACGAACTTGACAACTTCTTCAACAAAAATGCACATATATGGCATACACCAGCCAATATGACAACACATTTGAAGTAAAACACTGACAACGAATACAAAATTAGGTGTCATAATTTTGACTGAGAGCCAGCATTGATTTTGGAGCCAGTCATTACGGAATACAAACGATAAAAATGGGTTTCAATCATTTTTTAATGTTTGAGACTTTTCAGTATAGAGGGTTGAACCATTTGGACATGTACTGTACTTTAATCATTGAAGCGTGACTTAAATGAAACTTTCATTTTGATTGCAGATATCTGGAACTATGAAATGCATGCATAATTAGATTAGTTTTATTGTATTGAATGTTAGAGATGGACTTGAATCTAAATATCCGTCAATTGTTTTTTTCTGAGTATAGTACTCTCTATTGGTAAATACAAACAAAGTTAAACCTCTAAATTGTATACATCTTTCAAAGTTTGCTAACACACCTAACGTACACTTTGAGTTAAACAGTACACATCATTAACTATAACAAAACTCTGTATAGATGAATATTCATTCCACTATATCATATATACGAGTACTTTTTTTCAAATTTTGCCCACGTATTTTACAAACACTATAACAGTACTCTGTTTAGGTGAATGCAAAGTATAACCATTCCACTAAATTTGTATGTGGCTTTCAAAATTATCTTATCTACATAACAAGCACCATGTAACAGTACTATGTATGAAATAATACAGCCATAGTTACGAGTACAAATTTGCATTTACCTTTCAAATTTACTCAATTACCTATCATACATTATGACGGTTCTCTGTACAGATGAATGCCATATATAATATATACCACTGATATTCGGTTGTGCATTCTAGTAACCAATACGAGTAAATATTAGAATTGCCTAAACAAGTTAGAGAAAATCATGGAATCTGAACACTTAAAAACTATAAAGCAAAACAGTTTTCATCAGTTTTCATAGTTCTCTTCTTATACCAGCACTCCTCGGAAATATTGTAAAAACTAGCTCAGCATAATATTAATGGCACTAACATTAGATAAGGCGCTTCTTAGAGATTATGAATTTAAAATCCAGACTGCAACAAAATAATTGACATCCAAAAAGATGAATTGCACATTCTTTCGCATAATTATACCGCCGCCCATAGACAAGATAAGGCGAGTTTTGCTAGTATTTGTTTTACCTAGATATTTGCAACATTTATTCAGGATTTCCTCTTGCTTATGATTTTTAAAGAGTCCATTTGACTCATACTCCCTTTTGTTGAGGGCTTCCCTTTGTTGAGGGTTCCAACATGTAACTTAAGGACCCTCGATTCACACTTCAAAAGAGTACTATCAAACAGACATATAGGTTGTATTTTCTTTGCACAGAAAGATTTAATCTATAAAAATTCAAATACATTAGAGTAGCTTCTGCGATGAGTGCACAGTTTAACATAAAAATTCATGTTTTATGTCATTAAAGATATGTTCTGTTCTGTTCTGTTTTATGATTTGGAATATTTTGTGTAAAGACTATACAAAAATTATCCACCACTAATGTGCACCAAGCTTAAAACTATTTGCACAAGGTGGCCGAGAATTTTATACTTTATGTGTTTTGAAGGTATATTTTATGGTCTAATGCTACGTTTACACTATGTCCCCGGCGACCACGGCAGTTACAATTTCGGCCACCGTGGACGAAACGGGGTGACCGTAACAAAACGTAGGGGAACGGGGTCGACAAACGTAGCTCGCCGTGGTTGCCGTGATCGCCGGGACAGATTTTGAAACAGTCAAAAAATTTGCCACGGCAGCCACGGCGGGATTGACCTACTTAAATATGCCTTAGTAGAACGAGGAGAACGCAACAAAACGTGACGGAACGTAACAGACCTTAACACAACTTGGAGTATGTCCGTAGCTGGGCGGCTTGTTACGAGACGGCAACGCAAGGTCTGTGAAGGTCTATCAAGTTCTGTTGCGGTCTGCCACGTTGTCCTAACCCGACCCCACAGCTCGAACCTGAACATGGAGTCTAAGAATCTCAGATAGATGCATCTGAGGAGGAAAGTAGTGGCAAGGGTAGAAATAATCATTACTAAATGGCCTTGGGTAGTTTCATTGTATTATAGAGGTGTCATAGGTTATAATTTCCCGTGGCAGTATATTGCATTTATTTCTCTGAAGATCAGTAATTGTAGACATTGATAAAATGCTGCATTGTGTGCCATTTCATTAGAATCTTCTGTGATTTAAAAAAAATACTCAAATGAGTCATTAGAGTACAAAGGGTTAATGCCGATACCAATGGCTGGTGTTTTTGTTTCAAGACTCTCATTGTACAGTTTCGGAGAGCTTTGGAGGCCTGAAATGCGTAACCATATTCGATGCGAAGCTCTCTTGCTATAAAAAGTGAGAAATATCCCAATTGTTGCATTCGTTCTTCCGAAAACCATGCCCACGCACTCTGCATCCGTCTTCAACCTTCCTGCTAGACGATCATTCTTCTATACAGATGCTGGTGGCCTCCTTGCTGCCACAAAGGCTAGATATACACTCCTAGCAATTATATAAATACGAAATCGGCTTCTTCATTGCCATTACATGTAATGATGTTTTTGATCAAGGGTGCATAATATAACGATTGCAGCAGCTTTGTGGACCTCCTCTTTATACCGTGGGCATATTGGGGCTCAAACACGTTTTATCGTAGAAAACCTTGACAAAACTTGATAGACGAAGCAGAACTTGACCGCAACGTAACAAAACGTGAGAGGTCCCAACAGAACGTGGCGGGCCGGGATGAAACGTAGAACCATCCGTGACAGACCGTAGCGCGCCGGCGAGCCTCTGTCACGGCAGACCTTGACAGACCGTGAGAAAACGTAGCGAGACTTAACAGAACTTGAACACAAAGACAAAAATGACTAAAAACACCACGGCGAGCTACGTTTCTTGCTACCGTGACTGCCGTGGCTGCCGGGAACATAGTGTAAACCTAGCATAAAGGGATGCAGGGAGTTCCTGAGAGGTTTTTGTGAGTCAGGGAAATAGTAGCACGCGTCAGAAAAAACCTTGCTTATTAATGAAAACACTCATAGTTGAACGATCACCATACTAAAAGTTTTGGATAATCGAAAAATATGTGATCAAAATACGCCTCTTTTCTATTACATGTGCTATTTCTGTTATTTTCATAACTTCGTGAAAAAATAGCGTTGCAGTTCCTGTGCTAAACTCATTTCCAGATGCAGGTGGCTTCCAGATGCAGATACCCCGAAAAAATGTGATCTGTTTCTTTTTTTTTTTTTGTACACTATTCGTCTCTTATACTATTTTCCTCCTTTTGATATATGTTTTACCTTATTATTTGTTTTATTATTTTTATATTTTCATTTTATTTTATCTTATTTTTATTTCATTTTTGTGGGGTGGGGAGTTAGGAGAGTTATATGGTTCTTCAATTTAGGTCTGAAACTAACCTGTTAACCTGGTGCATAATGCTTGTTTGTTCTTTCTAGTCTTTTTAGTTTTCCTGTTTTTGTATCTACATCTTGATGCCATAAGTTGAGTGTTGTATTTTCTGGTCACACTCACTTGGTTTAAGTAGATGTAGTGTTTGTATAAGATGATGCTTTACGTCCCAAGTCATTTCAGGGCGTTGTCCAGGGCTTGAAGCAGTACTTAACATTTTGCAGACCTCCAGATAAGAGTTGGTGATTGAAAAAAAAATCTTATTGTTCAACCAAACATACGTTGTGGGAACTCAAAAGAACCAACTCAGACGGTTCTTTTGAGCACCCAAAACATAAAGTTTGAATTGATTGGTAAGAAATTTTTCAAAACTTTTAAAGTACTTGGTCTACGTTAGTGATTGGCTCGATGGCGAAAAAAGGGGAGTTGATATTGGTACATCAAATAACAAATTATTTGCTATGTGTTTTGTTTAAGCTTGAGGGTATTAATAAAGTGCAACTCTGCTGCTTAGTAATTCATAAATTATTCTTGGGAAGATGACTAATTAGATTGTCATTTCTGTGGGCAAACAAGTATACTAATGTCATGTTTTCTTATAAGCTAGTTTAGGTATTCTTTTATAAGAAAACAACCTGCATACAAACATTACAGCAAGTAAGTATGTATCGTTTATTTTTGTCTCGCCAGTGTATACATTAAAACATATCATACATATAAAACACATGGGTATGTATACAACTGTCATTCTAAAAGAATTGTGAGAGACAGTAATATTTAAGTTCTATAGATATTTACAGTTCTAAAACTATTTCTAAAACATATACCTGAGTCCTGCCATGAGAAAAACTGACACAGAGCTGGGGTTAGCCTTATATTTAAACTATAAAGGTGCGATTGCATTCGCAACCTTATTTGTTTGATTTTGCATTGAGTGATTTTACCTGATAAGAGGAAAGATTAAACGACCCGCCATTTGAAATGATAAAATGTATGAATGTGAAGGTCAATACATGGAATTGTGTGAAGACAGTTTCACTCCTGATGTGATACTTATAGCACACCGTATTTATCGCATTAGCGATCAGCGAACAATCAGGCGCGTCTGCGCATATGCGCAGACGCGCCAGAGTCTTCGCTGCTCGCATACACAAAGTACGAATACAGATGAAGATTCGTGTCAGAAATAAGACCTCTAGCCCTGCTAGATACGTCAGCATGCATGTTTATTATAGATATTTGCGCATATGCGATAAGTACCGAATCTCGTGGGTTTGGCGTGTTTATTAGGCCAAATAAAAAAAAATAAATGTGTTTCGGGGAATGGGTCTGAAAATTTTAGGTAGGGAAGTCACACATATCTTTTTATTATTATTTTTTTTAAAATATATATATTTATAATTTTATGCATTTTGAAAGGCGAAAATTATATATTTTTCCAGAAAAACTGAAAAAATTCTACGTTTCACCAGTAAATTTAGTCAGGGTCGGGTTACCCTAAACACAGGCATTTTTTTTAATTTGGCCTTAATATTGTTTTTGTTTTGGCATAAATAGCATTTTCTATGAGTAATTGACGTGAGATTATTGCGATACCACCGAGCCAAACTTTCTTGTTTCTTTTTTGTTTTCCCTCCAGCATTTATTTTTGCGGACTTATCTTGCAAAAACATTGCATGTACTCCACTATGTAGCCAAAGCCAGGGCAATGTTGCATTTGCTGCCAATAAACAAACGGTTGTATCATGACGGGTTAACTGTGTGCTGGTGTTGGATATCGGACCAAAATCGATCAAACTTTCGATTATCTGAGGGCTTATCCGATTGATTGTCGATAATACAAAGAAAATCGATAGATTTGATTAATTTGAACAACACAACTGTGCTTTTTACCTGAAAATCACAGGACTGGCGTGAACATGAGCATGCCTTAGGCCAGTGACCTATATATACAGAGAATGGCTGCAAAATGCAATATAATACAAATACAAATAATTTTATTCAGCAATAAGTATTTAGCCTACAAAACAAATACAAGAGAGAATTTCTAGTGAAAATATGAATGTGTAAACTATTAAAATAAGCATGATTGTCATATTGCATAACGGTGCCATGTGTTACCTGTGCTGTATATTAGTAGCATTAATTGTATTCGTTCTTCGCCTGTTAATCATTTCATCTGATTACGGTTGGTCAGCATGATACAGCCAGTTATCATTTATATAAATAAGTTCAGCCACGAGAAAATCTCTCCTCGTTTGCAAGACGCAGACTCAATCCAGACTGCTAAGCTACAGAGACTAGCTAGAATCTTGAATCTTGAATTTTTCAGGTTATCAAATATAGTTATAATATTATGAATCAAGACAGCGAATACCATTGGCGCTGATCAGGCTGCGCCAATGTTGTTTGCATATGGCATAAACAGGTTTCTTAATCATTGGTGTGGGTACGTTTTCTCGGGATGATTATTGCGTAAAAGAACGTAATTCATAAGCGAAGCTGCCTTGTTGGTCTGTATAGCACTTCTCTTAACCCGCTCGTTGTAACTGGTAGGTGGAAAGAAAGCACGAATAGAACTTTGACAGGCTGACATATACTAAAACAAGCAAAATGTTTCGAAGATTTTCAATATACTCATAATGAACAAAATTTAATTTCTGCATCTTTTATTTTCAGGTAACGCTTAACCATGGGAGCCGGGGACGACATTGCCCCTAGATTTACACAGAAACCCTCTCTAAAGCAAGAGGACAATGGGAATAAACTTGTGTTTCAGTGCGCCCTTGAGGCTTCCCCTAAACCGGATATTAGTTGGTTTAGGGGCCAAACGCCACTTTCTCAATCTGACAGGATTAAAATGCGCGTTGATGCCGCAGGTGGAAATACTTATAATGTGTTAATGGACATCACCGGCGTTACGCCGGCCGACGGAGGATCTTATAAAGTTGTTGCTAAAAATAAACTTGGAGAGGTTTCAGCATCCATTAACCTAAATTTCAACGGTAAGTCATTTTATATTCACGTTACAGAATCAATCCATTTATGTAAAGCTTCCGTAAAATGGGACAAAAGCAAATAGTGTAGGCCCAGATGAGATGTTACCTAATGTAGCATCTCATCTGAGTCTTCACTCTTTGCTAAATTTGAGCCAGTGCATGAGATTTCCAACAATGTGGTATGTGCGACCAGCAAAGGCTCAGACCAGCCTGCGCATACGCGCAGTCTGATCAGAGCATTTGCTAGCCGCTTGAGTGTTCTATGACCCTTAAGCTACGGAATGAACATCATATGGAGTTTCTAAGCTTAAAGCGAGGCTGCACAGACTCGTCTAAGTCTACACATCGCAAAATACCACATTGTTGGAAATCACATGTCGCGACTCATTTATCATAAAATGTGATAGCAGCAAGATAACATTTCCTTAATTGCCAACTGTACGATTCACACAGTGACGAACTGTCCGGTGTAAAATATTAACACAGTGTAAGCAGCCATGGTCTGAAATATAGATATCCCCAAGTCAAAGCGCCCCGGATTGGTCAATACAAAGCAGGTGATTTTTTGGACCACTCGAGAGTAGAGCTCGAAAACAAAATATAAATTGTCTGTTTTTACTGTCTTTATGTCTGTCTGTCATACATCTACGTTGCTCTTTGTTTAAAACCGACTTATTCAGAATATCAATTTTATATATATGCTTAATCAAGTAAACTTGCGAAGTTGAAAACATACATTGTAACTCGAGAAAACAGTGACCTACTCATATGCGCACTGGTGAAAATTGGCATTCGTTTAAATAATTAAAAGTACTTTACGCTTGACTTAAATTTTAATCTGAAAAATCTTACTTATGAAGGTCACTGATGATAATAGGTTTCGTAAAAAATACTTACTTCACGCATGACTTTTAACCTGAAAAAAAAACACTTGTATGTGAAAATATGCTTTCGTTAACACGAAAAAAGTATATGAAAATGGCATTTGGAAATATACAAACTATTACATAATTTCATATTATGACTTTAGCTGAAAAATCAAATTCCAAGGATCACTGGCATCCGTTGGTAGGCTTACTAGTTAGTATGTCGGACTTTGTTTCGTAAGGTTTACACACACGCCATATATATTCCATACCTAAAATATTGCACAATTCAATAAAATAATGGGAAAACGGAAAGAGACAAATCCTTGCACAGATTCATCTAACGACGTCGTTCTTTAAACTTTCACAGATAATCTTGCTAAACCAATAAGCTCTCATTTGTCCATGGATAGTGTACTTACAGCTTTGCGTTTTTTTTTTGTCTTTTCGTGGAGATTTCAAATCATAATCTAAACTTTTGTTACATTATGGTGGGTTTGATTCATTAGCAAACAAATATATTGGCGGTTCTGACAAGTGATACACACATACATGTTCTGTCTATTCGTTTATAGCTTGACAACATTGTGCATCGTATTCAGCACACCTTCAGCTTTCAAATGATAGATACTAATACATGGTATACCTTGGTACCTATGGGGATGCAACCAACTCCTTAATCAGCCCTGTTATTTAATTAAGTATAAGCTGGTCATGCGCGGATCCAGAAAATTTTGCCAGAGGGGGTCCAACTTTGACAATTTTTTTTTTGAGGGCAGAGAGGATCCAAATAGAACTTAAAGAGGGCCATCATCGGCCCGCCAGCAGAACGCCATTTAAATGGCGTTTCGCTGGCGGGCCGATGATGGCCCAACATTGAATGCTGGCTTGGTAGCTTTGTGATTTTTCAGGGGATCTGGACCAGTACTGCTAAGAAACACTATATTTTTGTGATTTTTCAGGGGGGGGGGGTCCGGACCCCATGTCCCCCCTCTGGATCCGCCCATGCTGGTTGCCCTGTGAACATATCAATGTTCGACTCATGTCTACTGAGGCTTCCAGCTGCAGTATTCCTCCTGTTTTATGTCAAAACACTAAACACTTTACCCTTGACTGTTAGTTAACCTTGGTTTGAACCGACAGGTATGTGGGCAGATGGGCCGGATCACAATAAACCAAAAGGTACAGGTAGCAATTTCGAACGACAAGTTAAACAGGTAAACATATGCAGTAATATTTTGAACGTCAGAAACATATCACCAAGACATGCGTCACAGTGTGTGTTTTGTGTGTGTTGATTTTTCAAGTTGGTCATTATTGGGTGGATTCCGAAGGGCCTAGGGAAAAATGTAACATACGGGACTTTAACGGACATCCAGGTAGCTGCGGTGCGCTGAAGCGGTAATAGGGAATTATAATGGAAGGTGTTAGTTTTTATACTATATCTTTTGAAATTATTAAAGCAGAATTCCTGTGCAAACAAATGTTTTACCTAAATATCTTACGATTATTCTGATATATTTTTTATGAATTTCCCTCTGCAAATTCTTCGTCCTTTTTGATGGTTTTTGATAGAACCCTAAGAATGATAAAATTATATAGTAAAACAGGCTTTTTGAGATCAGCTCATTGGTAGATATTCGGTCATAGTTATTAAAGTATTCAATATATTTTCCCTGTGCAAACGGGACACTATGCTCAGTTCAATTGCGAACAAATTGGTATAATTTTCATACAATTAAAATAAAATTTGATGTAGCCTTTTTAATTTTTCCTGATACAACCCTTTGACATTTTTCACAAGCTTTCCACGATAGTCTATTTTTAGCAACTGTATCCAAGGTAACAACAGGTATTGACCACACATACACTTTAGTAATCGCGTGTCTGTAACTCAGCTTTTTTGAGCGTCAAAGACTATTTATTTATTTATTTATTTATTTATTTATTTATTCTATAAAGTTGCGCTTGATCAGGGTATTCACTGTTTGCATCAAGAACATTCTATTAAATTTTAAATAAAAAATAAAAATACCACCCGACTTAATACAGAATGAACTTGCCAAAATGACAAGAGTGGGAAATTCTGTTGACCTAAATTGGTTAAGATTCTTCACTTGCTAGTGGCGATAAATTTGGTACAAACAGTGTTGATCCAGATCAGGCCCTAAAAAGCGTCGAACTGATCTGGATTCAAACTATTTGAGTGAGAAACGTTGACACTGTGTTGGTATTTCTGTAATTAAAGGATAAACATTGAAATATTGTTTCATAGGCCCAATTTAAGGAGGGACGGCAGACAACTAGATAGCTGGCAAAAATACTCAGCATGCAAAGAGTACACATTGATCTAATTGAATGGCTTCAATTTATTGCCAATTATATAATGTGAGAATTGACGGAGCCTATTCGGTGTAAAAACTGCGAAAAGATTATCTAAAGAAGAGCCGACTTGTCGGTATCTACTACTCATTTAGATCATTTATACTTTGTTCTTCGGCGTCTGATCAGGGTCTCCACGGTTTCTTATAAAAGGTTCTATTAAAACCTGAATAAAGAATATAAATACAACCATACAACCGTTGGTTCAGAAATGGACTTGTCCAACTTATAAGAGTGGGAAATTGGACTCATTAGCTAATTTAATTGTTCTTCGGCGTCTGATCATGGTCTCCACGGTTTCTTATAAAAGGTTCTATTAATAACTAAATAAAAAATATAAGTACCACCATACAACCCTTGGTTCAGAAATGGGCTGGTCCAACTTATAAGAGTGGGAAATTCGGGTAATATTTATATTTCTTAAATTATAAATTATGAAAATACGGCATTAATTTTGTAATATAAATAATTATAATTCGACTGGCACCATTTTTTACAAGTATGTTATATCACAATCAGAATCTTGAAATTATTTTGACTTTTAAGAAACGCCACAGAACTCAGTCACCTCATTCGGGTCTTCACTGATTGCATTGGATAAGCCGTATTTACCAATAAACCAACACGCCGTATTGGACCCCATGCTGTGTGGTTGCGTGAGGTAATTTGTGTCATCTGGTGATTTTTCCCCCAACCAAAATGGACCCAGATCAGGCACGACAACGGGATTTTTATTGGATTCAAACAGATGGTATATCGTATATCTGAAATTTGTTTTTGAAAAAGGTAAAATTAAAAAAAAAAAAAAAAAGATTGCAAGAAAAAAAGACGCTTATAAAATAATGTCAATGCTGCGTGTGCATGCATATGCATGCTAATGCTCTCATATGCTCTCATATGGTATTAACATATTTTCGCATTAGTGATTAATTGATTTGGATCTACACGGTTTTCTGACTTCTCCAACATCAGCTTTTATCAGGGGCTTTTGCGCATGTGCGATAATGTATACCTGTAGACGGATCTTTATTCCCTTTACAACTAAATTCGATATTCCACACTTCTTTCTCTGAAGATCTATATTGTCATAGAAAACAGAGCAGACTCTGTTGTAATGCCACCCGTGTTTTCACTTTCAAAGTATCCCATTGAATATCTCACTTTGGATACGTAAACATGTGCGTTAATGAGTGGCATTTGCGCATGTGCGATCAGTACCAGATTATAGATCAATTGAATTGTCCGTAAAGTTTGAACGGTTAGGTCAGGACGGCCCTTTTTATATATTGAGGGATTTCATAAAAATATTTCATTTCTTTCTCTGGAGATCGAATCTGTCCTAGAATACAGTGTAGATCCCGATGAAAAGTCGCTTGTGCAGTACTTCCTCTAGGTCTTCACTGTTTGTCATAGTCCCCGTTTACTTCAAATTGATCTGAACAAAATCTTAACAATTTTGTTTCGCAACAATATGTGAGTCTAAAACGACTTTATCATTTGACACACCAGCGCATGAAAAAAGCTGCCACAACGATCATTCCTCGTCCGTTTGGACGCACTGTAACACTTTGTGCATTTGATCAGTGTCTCCACTGTGATATGGACAGTTTTAAACTGTTTTGATTACCACTCAAATTTGTGGACAGTGGAAATGATCAGTTTTCGTGACTGTACACGTCGCGAGAAAACCTGACTTTTGTTACCTCCGAACAGCAAAGGTGCAGGACGGAATACGCATCTGCGCAGTCTGATCATCGCCTTTATTTTTCGCTATCTCTTAACTTGCGAAACAGCACGTCCAAAGAATGCGGCGTTTAGGCAGGGTCTTCACTGTTCGCGCACACTATTGAATAAATTTAATATCCCGAGCGATGATCAGACTGCAAAAGTTGTGCAGACTCATCTACGCGTCAGCATGCAAGAAAGCGATTTTCTTGCGACGGTAATCAAATTCATTATGAAGTGTCGGGCCTGATCTAGGTCCACGCTGTTTGCTATACAAGCAGTAACTCCACATGGTCTGGTTCGAATTGCCTATCGTAGAGTTATTATTATTTTATTTAAATCAGGGTCTTCACTGTTCGCTATCAGATGGTTCCTCTAAAAGTTCAATAAAAAATAAAAACCGACACCAACAGCTGTACAATTTGAAATGAACCCGTCCGATTGATGAAATGGGGAACGCTTAAATCTTACTGATCAGAGGGGGCCAAAATACAGCAGATCTCTCTACATACTTTATCAGCACCTAACATAGGTCAACCGATGATCAGACTGTGTCTGTGTACGCGTTGGGTAGACTTATCAACGCGTTTTTCTTTATTTGTTATGAAATGTATTAAAATTATAAATGATACTAAATTTATGCTTGTTTCATTTGATGTAAATCTGATGTACACTCTGATCAATGTTCGATGCACACGCGCAGAAAAATATTCTAATAGTAATGCTACAAATTTTCGATAATCTGTTTCACTATAAAAAGATTGAAACAGTCCAGTGGATTAAACGCCTTAAGCTATGCATGGTTGCTATGGCGACTCTGCCACCTGCAAAGGAATTAAAAATACAGGTAGTGTCCTGGCAGAATGAGATACGAACACTCGATGTCCTCCAAAGTCCGACATGTAAATAAATTTGTTAATCGAGCTTGGCACGCTTACATGTACGTTGATAGAGAAACTTAATTCCCCAATAAACAGCCTGTGGAGTAGGAAATGAAAAAGGCGAACCGCATGGCTGATCTGGACCTTCGCTGTAACGTAGTACATGGATGGAAATAAGTGGTATATAAGACCAACTAAAGACAGATAGCTGGATAGCATGCGTAAAATGGTTAGTTTTTGGACCAAATACAGAGTCAAGTTGTAATGTGCAAAACAAAAAAAAAGAAAAAAAAACAATTGGCCCTTGAGCATGATTTATCAAAGATATGAGCAGCAGGTATATGACTATAGCAGTACTAAAAATAGACATGAGTCATAATATGGTATTGCGTCATCAAAGCAAATAGGGTGCAATCAAGATGGCGGCCAGAAAAGAACAATGAAATGTACTATTGCACAACATTGAGAAACTGACGCATTCAAATTTAAGTTTCACATTTCATTAGGTGACCAGAAGCCGAAGCATGTCAATCATTGAAAGTAGAATATGTTTTTTATTCTGACAAAAAGGAGCCCAGTGTATGTAGAATAAATTATTGAAGGTAAGTCAACTAAATGTTTAGTGAATGTTCTGCAAATTAATAAACTGTATATATACATTGAATATTTTTTTTTCAAAATATTGTATTGGTAGTTAATTAAACATTTAATTGTAGTTAGCAACTAATATCATTTTATGCGTGAAATAAATGTTGTATATCCCTGCTGGAATTGTTTCTCTCCATCTCAGAAAGTAAACAACGTTGAAACAGCGTTGTATCGACAGTGATTCCACATTGGAACTTCTTAACCGTCGATTCGACATTACTTCAACATTATGACCCTCTTTTCATACGGTACTGTGAAAAAATTGCAGTGGTTTTTAATAGCGCATTGGGAATAATTCATTCTTTTTTTTCTTTTCTGGTATGTGAATGAAGACACAATATCACTTGAAACAACAATGATATCTTTGAGAGGTCGAATAGCTCTTAGTTTTTATCAATATGAATTCATCAGATAAGGTCGACCAGCTAGTATTTGATTTATGAGTCTAGACGTCTAACAATACCTTTACCGTGGGGTCTGCTTTTCATCGTCTGTCAGTCAGTTACACACCAAGATAACACAATTAGCTGGTTGGTTACCTACAGATTACTGTATCGCTTACAGTTATTGAGCCGACACAAGTGATTACGATACTGTTCGCATATTTTTGATGAGCGAAAGCTCAGATTGGAAGCCTGTGCAACTGCGCAGTCCCCCCGGTCTTTGCTGTTCGCACAGGTGAATTTTGTTGATCGACTCTGGTTCAGTCTAAGAATCATATATTTAGCCAGCTGAATGGCAGTTTATTCGTCTTTGACGAAAAGCCTTTTCTTATGTCTAAAAAGGATCGTTATCACATGCGTTGGATTAGATAAACTGTTCTATCTCTTAGGTTAGAGAAAGAAAAGAAAAAGGGACAAAATTGAAAATTAAAAGAAGTGATATTTTACTTACAAATTATTAAGATATCCAAGGTTAATGTAAATACAATACAATTTCCTTTCTTGCACCTGATTGGCTGAAAACAAAAGGAAGTGGGCGGGGCAAATGCATATGCTTTTTTTCTTAGGATCTGATTTGCTGAAAACAAAAGTGGAAGGGTCATGGGTTTAATCCATATAATCTGTGTAATAATTCGCTGTGTGCCTATGCATTTAAGTGTCTTATCTATTTAGAGCAAAGCAAGCGAAAGCTTTGACTTCTCATCAGTGTAGGCAGATTTGAGTAATTTCTGTTAACATATGCTCCATAATATAGGAACTGACGTTCGTTGATTAAAGTGCAGTTATGTTATAAATGTTGAAACACTGTAGCAGATTGTTTGGCTAAACCTCATCCATATTATAACCATTATATGTGCAGAAGAACTATATCTCTGGCTAAAATGCGATCTTCTGACAACACAAAATTGGGAGGACATGTTCATTTTATGACCAGAGGTGGTGGTGGCTATGCTCTGATGCTTATAACCCTTTTAAAATGATGTTTTTAGTAGTAGATGGGGTAGAAGCTCGATTCTGTCACATAACTATGGTCAAACCAATCCATTTCATCTTGTGGTATCCATTAAATATAATACATATAATATAGGAGATATACTCCGGATATGCTTGAAATAGCTTTTTCACAAATGAAAATACTTTTTTACAAGCGAAAATACTTTTTTTTACAAATAAAAATTAGTTTTTTCACAAATAAAAAGTCTTTTTTTTACAAATAAAAATACTTTTTTACAAACGAAAATACTTTTTTTACAGATAAAAATTAATTTTTCACAAATGAAAATTAGTTTTTCACAAATAAAAATTCTTCTTTTACAAATAAAAATACTTTTTTACAAACGAAAATACTTTTTTTACAAATGAAAATTAGTTTTTTCACAAATGAAAATTCTCACTATTTTTCTGTTAAATGGTATATTCAATAGGGGAAAGCGAAACTGTTTCTTTGACTTTGATACCCCATCTTTTATGATAATACCTGTGCGACGTTAGAGAACAGGGTACCAAAGATTTACCTGTATAGAAAGAAAATTCGTCTGGTTTGGATTCTTTTCGATGAATTAGCGTATTGATAAAAAAAGTATTACTTTTATAGATGAAAAGTGTTGTAATCGGTATATATAGCAAAAACATGTCTCAACTTGATCTAAATTATACAAAAGACGAGTACAAAAAGAGCTGCACAGTGGGAAAACAACCTTTATAGCCATTTGCGCAACTGACCCTTTTCCCTGGTGTGCTTTCTAACTCTTTGCATGCAAGGTAATTTTGCATTCGTTTAAAACTCAACTTTGTAAAAACAAAATCTGTAATAAACAATTGTCTGACGTTTTGTCAGGCCTGATCAGGGACCAAACTGTTTGCAAAATTTATCAGCAGACGACAATAATCGCCATAAGCGGGCAAAGAGTTAAACACCCACCTATAGATTTTCACCTGATGGTGAAATATTTGTGAAAAAAAAAATCGTCTGCTTCAACGTACCTGTATCTGTTATATGGACAGTGATGGAGAACTTGACTGGTCGCTGTTTGTAGAATAACTGATAAAATATCGGAAAACTCTGCACTTTTAACAAGGTCAAACAGGTATGAATAAAGTATTCTACAAAAATAAATTTTATCGTCTGCTCTAATACACTTTATCAGTAGACCCTGATCGATACTGCACCCCAATACTCTCGATTTTTCCCTCAATCCAAGATGGCGGCTTTATATAGAATATATAGGGGGTCACTGAGTGCTTTGTGCTCAGGATGAGCGCCGCTGGTGACAGACGTGATCAGGGAAAGGTACAATCCGAGTCGCTCACTAATTACCATATTCGTAATATAGTACAAAATTAAAACTAGGGTTATCTGTATGCTATGATATCATGTGTTTGTGTACAAGTGTTGCATTTGTTTTGTTTATTTAGTCGAGTAATAAATGGTCTGCTTTATTGTATTGCGTTTTTTTTTTTTTGTTTTTACTTTTATCATTTTTGTGTCTTTCGATCCTATCATTCAAAATAGGAACGCAAACAACATTAGACCCTACCCGTGATATGAGATAATGGCACTTTTTTCGTTTATATTTTTTTCAAATGCGCATGCGCAACCATCTAGTGGAGCTAGACCCAAACTTCAACCTAGTTCTCTACTACATGTGTGTGTGTGTGTGTGTGTGTGTGTGTGTGTGTGTGTGTGTGTGTGTGTGTGTGTGTGTGTGTGTGTGTGTGTGTGTGTGTCTGTGTGTGTGCGTGCATGCATTTGCACAGCGAAGGTTCACACAGTCTTGTCTGAGGCTTCACTGTTCACATATGCGCTAAGTTCCATTATCTCGCGTTCAGGGTTCAATGTTTGAATCAGATAATAATTTAAGTCTTCGCCGGGTACAGTATTGTATAAATTGTTCTGACAAGGTTTATCATGGTGAACTGAAAAAATGAACTGATGAGAAACAACTCCGGCAGGGATATTTCGTATCAGAGTAAAAATTGTGCAGACATAATATATAATAGTTATTTCTTTATTTTTCCCTTCATAGATGATACATAGATGTCCCTGGTGCAGACAACTGTTTTTCAACGATAATGAGGGGTTTAAGGAGCACACAGAACTACAGGCTTCCATCGATTTACTTAATGGAAACTCTGTTTGCTGTCCCTTATGTCGGGGTGTTGAACTTACTACTTTTCACGCTTGGGAGAAACACATGCAGCAGCACGAGTCAACGGTCATCGAACTCAGTGACAGTAGTTTGTCGTTGGCAAAATTTGACGAATCTTGCGACCTAAATGTCAACGAGACGCGTGGCACGCATAGTGCATTAAATGATCATATTCCGTCGTCACCGGTGGCAGGGCCAAGTCATGAAACTCCATATCAGACTGGACATGGATCCGATGAGACGGATGACAGTGCGCTACCTTACAGTTTCACACAAATTAGAGAAAAAACTTTCAAAAACGGAGTTAAAGACAGACATTTTAGAGTTAAGTTTGATCCTGAAGAAAGTCTAGAAGGACAGAAACTGTCTAAAATGCACAATGGATTGTTAGATATGTTTAACGATGTTATTTCTGAAGCAACGAACAATTTACCGGGGTCAGACTTGTGTAGAGTAGTTGTAAACCATCCGAGTCTCACTAATTCTGTTTTCATACCGCTGAAAAAAATTGACGACATGACGGGAGAAGACGTTTTACAACAATTTGAAAATGTTCTAAACAGTCACCAAGATCTTGAAATGACTGATGGATTTTCCGTCGATGTAGGTACCATGGAATTGCCAAAAGGCGGAAAATTTTTACCCATTCATTGTTTGACAGGGCCAGAAGATGCGGTTCGCAACAAACGGAGTATTATTCAAATTAAGAACACTGATAACAATTGTTTAGCGAGATCAGTGGTTGTTGCTTTTGCAGCGGCCAACGTTGTTAGTCTCGCAGAATGGAGGGAACTGACAAAACATGACTGCGGACTGCCAATAGAGCAACAGGTTTTGAAATACAAAAAATGTCCTCAATGGTTTAAAAAAAACATAGTACAGCAGTCTAAACGACAAAACGATTTTGCAGCCTTGCTTTGCAGAGAAGCGGGACTTGCCGTGAATAAATTTTTAACTATATGTGATATCTCACGGTTTGAAGAGCTTTTAAATGTAGACATATTAGTTGTCAGTTCTCGGCTAGGTAATAAATTCATGAGGGTACCTTCCGACGAAAATAGTATAAAGCAGCGACTTTATTTGTATCTGGTAGAACTTGATAAGTCTTTCCACTTTCATGTCATTACAAATATTTCTCGGTACTTTGGTAAGAAATTCTGTTCCAACTGCCTGCTGCCTTATCAAAAACTGCATAAGTGCAAAAATAGTTGTTTCGTGTGTAAGCGGAAAGATAACTGTACGAGTACTAACTGTGAAATGAGTTGCAGATCATGTCATATGACATGTAAGTCTATGTCGTGTTTTGAAAGTCACAAATCTTCTGAAAATAAGAAGCAGTCTGAATGTGAGCATTGGTGGAAATGTACTGTATGCAAGAAAATTATAGATAAAAACAAGCAGAATGCAGAAGAACACGTGTGTAACACCTATCAATGTCGATCATGCAAAAAAATGGTTGAATCCAATACGCATAACTGTTACATTCGCAGCGTCAATTCCAAAGAAACTCTGCCACGGTATATATTCTTTGATTTTGAAACAACTCAGGTAGATAAGATAACAGAATGTCACCAAGGCTACGTTTCAAACAAAACCCCACACTGCGCAAAATGCAAAGAATTAGGCTCCGATTGTGCACAGTGTTCATTGTGTAAAAACTGCGTGCAATCCGACTGCGGAAAATTTACACATGAACCAAACTTGGTCGTAGCATCAACCGCGTGTGAAGTCTGTATAAATGATAACAGTGTTGCATCGCAGTCTAAATGCGATTTTTGTGGGACTCGCTGTGCGCGCTGTAATAAGTTCAACAAAAAAGAGCAATGCTACGAGAAGCCACTATGCAACACATGTGGGTATCGCGAAGTCGTGTTTAAAGGTGAAGATACAAAACGCGATTTTGGCAAATGGCTTTTTAGTAGGACACACAAAGATTTCACTGCCATAGCGCACAATGCAAAGGGCTTTGACAGCTACTTCATTTTACAGTATCTGATAGACAATTCAATCAGGCCTGAAATCATTTATTCCGGGTCAAAAATAATGTATATTCACGTACAGCGTGGACTGAATATACGAATTGTAGACTCGTTGAATTTCCTTCCCATGAAACTAGCAAAACTACCCGATGCATTTGGCCTTGAAGCCTTGAAAAAAGGATTTTTCCCACATTTATTCAGCAGCAACCACCATTTCAGTTACACCGGGAAATACCCTTCACCAGAATTTTATTGCCCCGATTACATGAGCAGCGATGAAAGAGCAGAATTTTTAGTATGGTATAAAGACAAAATAGACCGTGGTGAACAGTTTGATTTTCAAAAAGAGATTGTAGAATACTGTCAAAGCGACGTTCACATTTTACGAAACGCATGTTTCAGGTTTAGGGAGATCATTTTAAGTATCACTGGGACTCAAGAAGTTCATTTTGACGAGGAAGATGGCGCGCTAGACACAAAATGCAAAGGTGGAATTGATCCGTTTCAGCTTATTACAATAGCCAGTCTATGCATGAGAATTTTCAAAAGCAAATTTCTACCCGAGAATTGGGAAATCAAGGTCACGAATAACAATGAAATATCAGATTGGCTACCCGCTTGTCTCGTAGACGATAAATTCACAGTGGATTTAAATGGTACGTCAATGACTAGTGAGCAACTTCAAGAAAATGGGTATCTTATCGAAGACAAAAAGTTCGTATGTTCCCCTATAGCTCAAGTACCGTCATACGGCTACAGTAGTAGGGATACCTTCAGTATGGCATCAATTCAGTGGTTAGAATGGTACATGGAAGATAAAAAATCTAAGGGTAACCCAATTCATATACGTCATGCGTTGAATGGGGGCGAAGTCAAAATCTCAGGAACTAATTATCGCGTAGATGGTTATGCAGAGATTGTTTCCGAAACAAATGAACAGTCTAAGAAAAGGGTTATTGCTCTTGACTATTATGGCTGTTTCTGGCACGGTTGTCCAGTCTGCTTTACTACCCAAAGGCACCAAATCAAATTACCAAGAACGGGGCAGTCACTTGAAGAGTTGTGGACTCTCACAAAGAAACGAGAACAATGCATAAAAGCGTTGGGAATAGAGCACATTACTATCTGGGAACACCAGTTTCACGAGCTTTTGCGTAGTAATGAAACAGCTAATACATTTGTCAAGTCATTGGATCTACAAGAAAGACTCAACCCTAGAGACGCATTTTATGGGGGTAGGGTAAATGCAACACAGCTTTATTACAAAGCAAACACTGGTGAAAAAATAAACTACCTTGACGTGTGTTCGCTGTATCCATCCGTGAACAAATATGCAATTTATCCCATAAAAGAACCAACCATTGTTACGAGCGATTTCGGCAATATTGAGCAGTACTTCGGCATTGCTAAGATCAAAATTTTGCCACCCAGAAACCTCTACCACCCAGTACTTCCAGTTAGAATGAATGGAAAGCTTGTATTTCCACTGTGCCGTACTTGTGGATCAAAGCAAATCCAAGATCCATGTAAATGTAGCGATGAAGATAGGTGCCTAATTGGCACGTGGTGTACACCTGAGATAATGAAAAGCATTGAACACGGGTACACGATTTTAAAAATTTTTGAAATTTATCATTGGAATGAAACTTCACAATTCAATCGGGAAACGGGGGAATCAGGTTTGTTTGCCGGTTACATAGACATGTTCCTTAAACTGAAACAAGAAGCTAGTGGGTGGCCCGACTCTGTCGCATCAGAAAAAGACAAGGCGCAGTACCTGTCCGACTACAAAGAAAGAGAAGGAATAGTGCTCGACAAAGAAAACATTAAGAAAAACCCTGCTCTTCGCTCAATAGCCAAATTGCTTTTGAACTCGTTTTGGGGAAAATTTGGTGAGAACATGAGAAAAAACAAAACGTCGTTTTTTCACGAGTCTGAAGCAGACAAATTCTTTCAGTGTATCAGCAATCCTTCCAAGACAGTGAAAGATTTCTACATCATATCAGATGATATGATTCAACTGACTTGGGAGGATACAAAAAACTTAATACCAGAGGATTACAAAACCAACATCTTCATCGCTGCCTTTACCACATGTTGGGCGAGACTTAAATTGTTCTCACTGCTAGAGATGCTTGACAGAAGAGTGTTATATTTTGACACAGATTCTGTCATTTTTGTGAGTCGTGTCGGAGACAAAGATCCAGAAACGGGATCTTTCTTGGGAGAACTCACGAATGAGCTGAAAAAGCCAGGCGATTTTATCACCGAGTTTGTCTCTGGTGGACCAAAAAACTACGCTTTCAAAACACTTCTTGGTGAACAAGTTTGCAAAGTCAAAGGGTTTTCTTTTAATTATAAAAATAGTAAACTCATCAACTTTTCATCCATGCTGCAGCTTGTTTCTAATCCACGAGAAAAAATTGTCAATTCAGTCAAAAAGCTGAAACTGAAAAAGAGGAAGCGTAAAGACAGACAATCAGAAAATGAAGTCAACAAGGTAGTCGTTACCAATGAACGAAAAATAACTAGACAGAAATTGAAACGCAAATTATACAACAGGGTAGAACAAAAGGAGTATAGAATTGTGTATGACAAAAGGGTTCTACAGAAAGATTCCTTTGATACGTTACCATATGGTTATTAAAGAAAAGTGAACCATACATACATATATTAAAAAAGGCATCTGTTGAAACAGAATTTCGATCAAAAATCCGTAACAAAGATCATGATTATACTACGTTCTTCATATTGAAATATATAAGTTGATATGCTCGCAATCTCCTTTAAGAAAATGCAATACGATATCGAATGGGAGGTACACTCATGAACCACATCCCTGTAGTCACACAACGTCGAAACATCAGTGATTCAACGTCAATTTAACGTCATTGTTGTTGGAAAGATGATAATTCAGCGTAGTGCGACTTTTGGGGAGTGTGAGGGGATGATTTTATCACACGGGTTGAAAGAAAGCAGACACAATTTGAGTTTTTCAGTATTATTGTATTGCTTCGTTTTAATGATGCAATGGAAAAGTCACATGTAATTATGTAATATATGATATACATGTTATCTATTGAAATATAAGATTATTACAGTTTTATCCATTTAATTTCAGTCTTGCTTGTTTTTGATTTGGGTGGAGAATAACCAGGTGGCGCTCCATTTGTTCGTTTCTTCACAATATATCCACTTCCTTTTTGAGACAAATGCTTTGTGTCATTCCCCGTGCTGCCAGTATAACATACATTTGCTACCAGTGATGAAGGTGTTTCAACATCTGTCAAAGCTTTGTAAAAAATATCAGATCCAACAGGTGTTCGAACAGTTTTGGAACAAACGGCATGGCGAACAAGGTCAACAATATGAGTCCCCGGAATGACTTCACCATTCACTAAAATCTGTCCCCTCTGATTCCATTTGATTGTGTTACCTCCATGCTCATGAAGATACTGTAACAGTCCCATAGCTTTTCGTTGCATTGGTTTTGAAATAGCGTACTGCAAAATGTCAGAAAATAAAGGCATGTTCTGTTCACAGCACAATTCGGCTTTATGCACGTTCTCCTCCAGAATCATATTGTCTCCGAAATACGAGTTGTTTGGGGAATTAATGTCAAGGGTCTGTGGACTGTCCTTGTCCTTCGTCGCCTGACAAGATTTCATTAGAACCTGGTATTTCTCTTTTGCCATCAATATTAGCTCGCGTGCCATTGTTGATCAAAGATAAAACAGGTTTGAGCACAATTGGAAGTATTGTCCGTAACTTGATAAGTGTGGCCTTCTTTTTAGCTTCACTCACTCTTTTGTTGATAAGTGTAAGAATTTCCGCCTTAAATGGTACAAGCTTTTTAACGAAATATTGACTAAGTTTAACTGTTCGTTTGTAAATGTTGTAAATTATCTCACACAATGCATTTAACTGTTTTGTTGTAATTGTTTTTAACAATGCCTTCCTTTGTAAATCGCTGGTGGAGTACAATAAATTTAGGAACGCAGACTGTGACCGAACAAGTCGACTCATCTTTCACGACTGATGGTCTCTGGATATTGTTTCATACTTTTATTTTGGCAAATATATACGAGTATCTTCGCCCGGAAAAATTCTCGTGCGAAGGCGATATTTTTCGGGAGTATTTGCCGTCATATCGATGACAAGATACGTATATGGTTCGCTTGTTGCAAGGTCATAACTTTGTTTGATAAATGCAGATTGTTTAGGAAATGCTTGACTTGCGAGAGACAGTAAAGAACTATTCGCACGAATAGAGCGAAACATGACTACATAGTGACAATTCAGCGATATGCTTCTGGCAAATTTTCCAGGCATGAACAGGTTTTGAGTCAAAAAAATGACAGAACAACACCGATGGTGAGCCGTAACGGTAAACAAGAAGAGCGCTTCTTCACTTTTGGTCACCTACCCAGCCAGATCATCAAGCACGATAACTGTGTGATGGGCGGTGTCCGTGGGGTCCGTCCATTCATCGATCTGTTCCCTCGACGGAATTCCAGAATGCAAAATAAGTCCAGGTATACGTTCTTCCATCTGTTCGAATAACGGTTGGTACTGACCATACGCGTAGATTATTTTAGTTGGCGGTTTCTCAAACATTCCATTTGCATTCTCTAGAAGCTTGAATGTAAACCATGTTTTACCAGATTGACTAATTCCTGATAGTAGAAGAGAGGCAGGCGATGCAAAGCGAATAAGAGACTCTTTTTCCCACCATTTGTCATTCATAGCCGTATTACTGTCAGAACTCATTCCGTTTACTTTGGTGTCAGAAACGAGACTAATAAATAATATCAGGGGCAACATGGCTTTATAGTACACGACAGAAAACAGCGTAATATTTAATTGACTGATATATATATATATATATATTCACATTTCATTCTACACCAAAAGGATCTTAAAATGGACAAAAAGTAGCGCATTACGTTGATACATCTATGAAATTTATAACGATTATTTTTGCTCTCAAAACATAGATTACCGGTACTCGTTATAACCGCGTCAATTAATGTTTTTAATAGCATAAGTAATACTGTTACCTTTTTCCACTTTTTTTCATACATGAATTGGTGTTCAGGAGACATTTATTGCATAAATCTGTCAACGTAATGTCAAAGATCTAAGACATATTTGAGAAACAACAAAAAGTATAACACATATTCAAATACAATCGAAAGCTTTTGTAACATATTCTACAACATATTGATCAGGAAAAACACTTTTTTCTAGCAAGTCAACAATGTCAGGCAACTTTGTGCCATTGCATTTCATAAGCAAGTAACATAAAACATAATATCCGCAAACATCAGAATTTTTACTTTGAAATGGCACATTATTGTAGACACACACATTAGTGTTTTTTGTTAAAAAGTCTTCAAAGTTGGTATTGTACTGTCCTGGCAAATGGCCGAAACTGTCGAAGCACTCCGAATGAACAGGATCGTGAAACCAAAATACTATCCAATGTTTCCCAGGAAGATACGACTCCTCTGTGTTACAAATATATGCAGTAGGAAAAGTCAGAACTTTTGTAGGTAATGTGTCAACAGAATATATATCGCGAGCAACAAAAGTCAAACATCTGTTTTCTCTGATGACGCAAAGAAGTTGGTTTGTATTCATACTCGTGTGTACTTTACTTCTCTCGAGTGGTCCACCTCAATTAAAGCAGGAAACTCAGCATAAGCTAGACAGTTTAGTGTTTCTGTTGTGTTTGCGGCAAACTTCACTTCTAATCTGACGCTTCCTTGTCTCACCAAGTTAATATATTGCTCGCCGAGATCGTTAGGGTCAATGCTAAAGGCATATACGGCAAAGCCTTGAACAAACATGGTTCTGTTTATCTGAAGACCTGCATCTTTATTCCATTTTTCAGCCACCTCAAACAAATTGACAAATGGCGTGACGATGTTTCTGTTCTTTCCTACATCCATTTTCATTGGTCGTGTAGGGACACTTTCACCATTCACGTAAAGTCCCATTTCCTCTGCGATGTTGAGAAAGGTGAATGGATTAGTTGTATAATCGCCATTTACCGCAGTTTGCTTCACGAAAGCGAAAAAAGCCTTGGTTGGCAAATTATTTGACCAAATGTTCTGCCAAATGAAAGTGCCTGAGCCGCTCGGAATAGTGTTCATCTTTAGCTCTGTCCTAGACAGTGGGTATTTAGCAGTGACATCCTTCAGTATTTCGCCATGATTAATAAGCACACCGCTGTCGACTTTGATTTTGCAAGCTTTAAACACAACGTCTAAAAGCTCCAGTTTGTAGCTCGGAGATGCTTCTTTGCTCACAAGAACGAATGCAGCGCGATTTCTGAACAGTTTCAAATGTATGTCAACGCCATTGACAAGGTATTTATCCAGTCTGAATATGTCTTCGTAAAGAGGGCCTTCCATGTCAAATATGTTGCTCTCTTGTGTGAACTGGTACCGTTGAGCTAATCCACCATTGGAGCCTGCATCGGGATCTACGTCTTCGGTATCGTAGTCATCGAGATAGAAAAGCTGTGACTGTAACTGCGACTTTGCTATGTCGTTTCCGTTTGACAGAAGCAGTTTCAGATAGGCCTTCCATGGGTAGTAACTTGTATTTAAGCTAATCAATTTACCGTTCATGTATGTGTCTATCTGTGACCACATACTTTGAAGCGGAATATTAACAATGCCCGTCTTTTCTTTAGCTGCCAGGGCAGTTCCATCCGCCTTGACAATTCTGCATTTTATATACAACCGGCTTCTACGTAAATCAATATATTCGTTTCCTTGACCTGGAATAGTAATTTCAATTGGCGTATCTTCCGTATTATACGATGACACAGGCCTACAGTCCGAAAAGTAGATTTTTTCAATAGCCACTTGATTAGGGGGTACAGAAAAAATAGATAACTCGGAAGGTTGCCCAATGTCAGTTATTTTATCAGTTAGGAACGACATTTTTTAGAAAATACGTTATCGTTATCTTCCGTTTGTTTTAATTCCGAATACTCGCGTTTCTGTGCTTTCTCTTTACTCCACGGGTTGCCCCTTTTTGTTTCCTTGTCACTCGGGTTTCCCTTTTGTGCCTTAGAAATGGGTCCCTTTTTATAACCTTTCTTTTTTTGTGAATTAAGAGATGAACTCCTTTTCGCTGCTGGTTGAGAACTGAAAGAATGTTTGGATTTTGATCCTTTTATAGCCAGTGGAACATGGGGTGCTCCATCTTGAATTGCTTCTTTGAACTCAGACCTTGCCCTGTCTTCAGCGGCGGCAGTTGGTGATACTTCTTTTCCAACCACAATTTTCTGTTCAGGTTCAATGGTAACATGACGATTCACCGGTACCATATATGGCTTTTTTGCGTACATGTTAGCTATTCCACCGCCACTTTGTCGTCCTCTATAGTATCCGGGATGAAATTTACCATCGATCATATTTTGATAAAATGATTTCCACACTCTAGGGTCAGAAACGTACGTTGTGCCCACCATTTTGTCATTAATTTAAAGGAAAATGATGCTTTTTAAGATGAAGCGTTACTGACACTGTATCTCGAATAAATGAAGCCTGCTTGCCTTGCGAGTCGTTTATATAGATATGTACGTCCTGAAATTGACCCATTCGGAGAGGAACATCGTAAGGCATGTGGTATATGATATTCTGTTTGTTGTCCTTTAGCCAAACGCGACGAAGCAATGGAACGTCGTGTCCACCAAGAACTGTATTGTCACAAAGGTTTGAATAAACAAACAATTCAGAGGTTGGAAAAGTGTACCCCTGCCCCCGCTCAATACAAATTTCGAGAAGCGAAACAGTCCAGTAGCCCGTAAGTGATACGGGTGTAGACAGGTGCACACGAAAGTCATGCGGTTTGTTATTTGGAAACATCAATTTACTATCCTCAGAAGCCAGCACCATTCGCAAGCTCATCTTGACAGAAAGTGAATATGATAAGTTTCAGCGTGTTGATTTTATAGGTTTGATAAATAAAGCGCAGCCACTAAGGGACTTCCTGAAGATCCGATTGTTTAATCCAGGAATCAAATTTAGATGGCCACTGATGCCAGGACACTAACAGCTCCATTTCGCCTCTGGCATTTTTTCTCTTCTTCAGTATTTTATTGACTTTCCATATTTCCTGTGTATCAATTCTTTGTAATTCTTGCGAATAGTATGACCCCGTCAATGCCATATTGTCAAAATCTTTAAGCTTATAAACTGGTATTCCGTGTCGCATAAATCGATGAGATACAATAAATATTTCACCTGTCCATTTTTGACTGTATTCCCTCATAAATTTTGTTTTCTCTTGAGTTATGCGCACCTTATCATTCACCTTGAACTGGAAAGGGCTTCTTTTAGTTTTCTTGACTTTCTTTTGTCTTAACTTCTTATTAGATTCAGAACTTTTATTTATTTTTGTTTTGGTTCGCACCAGATACTCATTGAGTCTCACTTCCTCTTCATTTGATTTGCTAACTGCTGAAGGTGCCATATTCCCCAAGGGACGCGAGGGTGTGTTGTTGATAGCCTTCGTAATATGAGGTAATTGTTTAATATACTCGTATGACTGATTGTACATAAACATGCGAGAAAGTCTATTTTGCAGGTTCTGGATTGTTCGTTCTGCAAAATTGGATTTAGTTTCGTTTTCAGTAAAAATCTGATGGATGCCTCTTTCCTTCAACAATGCTGATAAAAAACGGTTTTTGAATTCACTCCCTTTGTCTGTTCTAAGTAATTCAGGTTGTCTCCCTTGCTTTAAGATAGATTTTAGACCGCTGATTACTTCTGAGGCGGTTTTATTCTTAAGTGGAGCAGTGAAAATAAAACGAGAGAATACGTCTTGTAAAACTAAAATGTATTGATAATTTTGGTTATGTTTCGAAATGTTCCGAACGTCCATCAGGTCTCCATCCCACTGAGCATCGATTCCTTCTACGAGAACAGGACTCCGTTTAAATTTTCTTTGTACACGCTTTTGAAGAGAATAGGCCTCGAGACTGGACAGAAACCTCTTGATAGCAGGCAGTCCTATCTTAAATTGTCCATCTTTTTTCACAAACTTGTACAGTTTTTCAGGCCCACTAAAGGCAGCTGGATGTTTAGGATCAGACCAGATGTTTTCTAAATACTGTTTTTCTTCTGAAGATAACATTGCGACTGAAGTGAATGTGAAAAGACACCAGTATATATACACTGACTACGGTCATGTTCTCGAGAAAGAATCAAACTGCGGTTGGCTGTAGTTGTCTTGGGCCGCCATTTATGGCTTAATATTGCAAGGACCATGTGACATTTTTCAACGAGAAATTGATATATCGAAAAGGAATATTCAAAACATTAATGGCCGAAAATGGCGCATTGTTTTATTTTCATGAGCTATCCCATCTGTTCAGTTGTATTTTTTCGACATTTCATTTTCTCGTTCTCCCCTAACAAAACAAGTAAACAACGTTGGCAAGAAAAAGATATGTATTCATTAATTCATACAAATATATACAAATATACACAGTACATGCAACTTTATTAAACATAAATTAGACAAAATACATTCATGCTATTTGTTTATAATCAAGTCCGTTAGTGGTCATCATCTATAAAATCCACATAAGTTTTCAAGAAATTGCATGATTTACATTTACAATTTGTCTTTTTAATTTCACTTATTCTTATGTACAGAGAATCTTCTTTTCCGCTCCCGGGAATCCTGGGAACATAGTCCATCCAGTTACATGTAACTGTTCGTTCTGTACACACATCTCCCTCTTCCATGATTTCGTATCCCAATATCAGCTCATTTTGGTAATTAGTTCTGATCGAAACGAACTCATCAGTAGGAGTTTTTGGTTTTATTTTTTTACAGATAAAACATGCTTGAACACAAACAGAAGTTGTCTCTATAACAAATGTGTTAGTGCTGTCATATTTCCTTTCTTTTACTCGAAATTCTGGTTGAAATTTACAAAAATGATCCATTTTAAATCTTTGTCACTTGAAACTATAAATAAAAAAAAAAAAAAAAAAAGCAATATTCATATAACACTACCAAGCATGGAAAAAGAACACATATAAGAGTAAGCAAAACATTAAACTTTAAAAGAAATGTATATCAAAACAAGTTACTATTTTGAAATCACCGACATATAGTCACTCTTTTCAATGGTTCATAAAATCATTTGGATTACAGTTGGAACATGTCAGAGCCCCTTCTTGATTTTGATGAAATTCCTCGCAGAAACTCACTTTGTCAAGCTCCCCGTCGAGAAGTTCTTCAACAAGGAGCATAGCAGATTTTAGTTTGTCCCACTGAAGAAACGTGAGTGCTATGCCAGTTTTCGTCGGGGTTAATTCCTCTCGGTCCTCTGGTGTAAACCAACGTCGTATGTTCACCAGGGGGTACCCACTTTTCACAGACACGTGGTAATTTCCACCCAAGTGTACCTTAAAGTCCACGGTTTGAGATTCGCGGTATTGTTCCAATGCACTATCAATAGCTTCTAGGCACCAGTATTGCAGTTTCTTCCACTTTTCCAGATTTAACGCTATTCCCTTTTTAGTCGGAAATAATTTCCCATCATCTCTTCTCTCATACTTTCGAATATGAATGAGCATTTGTCCCTTGAACGTATTGCCAACAACATAACAGTCATTGCCAATGTCTATCTGACACAGTTGTTTTTGTTGGGGCTCTCCATCTTGGTCACTTCTAGTTTTCATCCAGTGTGCCCCACTGTCGTTAGCAGGCAAATTCGCTGAACTGTCTTTATTACTAGTTTCTATCACAAGACGGCCAGGCCAATCGTATCCGTCCCTGGCACTCTCATCAATGTCTCTATTTTGCTTCTTATTATTCTGTGCAAGCGGCAGCTTCAGAAGTGCGGCACGACTCACTTTTCTTTCCATAATGAAGCAGATAATATTTTGTCAGTCTTTACAGTTGTGCTACTGAAATTCATATGAAAGTGTTCTCTTTGCTTAATGCGACTGTTCCATAAATAGATCACAATAGAAATCATTATTATACGTCATTTCTTTTTCTCGCGCAATGGTTGTGCAATTGCCGGCCATGTTTGTTTACGATGCGTCACAGATATTTTTAGTAACAACAGTCCCATAATTCAGTATTGTTCTTTGTTCTTTTTTCGTCCGCCATCTTGATTGCACCCTATTTGCTTTGATGACGCAATACCATATTATGACTCATGTCTATTTTTAGTACTGCTATAGTCATATACCTGCTGCTGATATGCAACTGCTCGAATCAGTCTTCTGAAAGAAACAGTTTGCTCATACTGTCGTTTTTGATGTGGTCCGACTGGTGTGTTAATTACAAAACTGCGATACTAACTGCATGACTATTTTGTCGACTCAGCGGCCTTTGGCTGGAAACAATCATCCCTCCGCTAACAGATACATACCAGCAGACTACATGTTTAATATACCTGAATACATGCAACAAAAAAAGAGCGTTGAAGTTTAAATATTTTCTCCATCCATCGGTGTAAACATTTGATTTGGGTGCTCAAAAGAACCGTCACGTGGTGACGGTTCTTTTGAGAACCCACGGCATATGTTTCGGTTGAGAAATAAGATTATGTTTTGATTGCCTACTCTTATCTAGAGGTCTGTACATGTATACATGTAGGAGCCGAGTCACCAATAGAGGTACCTCTAATAGGCCCAATGGCACTAGTGCGACCCATTCTTGAAGGCGCCTATATCTACATGTGAAGCCAGCATAGCCGCCATAGCCAGTCAAGACTATATTAATTCTGACAGTACACTGTAAACCAAATTAGATTCTAAATATCATAACATGTTTAACAAAAAAACAAACCGTTTTATACTAAACACCATGCAGTGTATAAACATGAATTCATGCTCTTTCCTACATATATCTAATAAAGTTAGTTTAAATATTACATGTTTCTATAAAAAAAAATACCAAGAAATCGCCCTTTAAACACTAACAACAATATAGCGGAGCTAGACGCCATCTTACTTTTGGTAAGAACTATCATCTGCTTCTGCACATTGTGTATGCGAACAGTGAATGCTTTGACAAGACTATGCAAATGCGAAGGACCGTCAGAGTCTTGGCTGGCGGATGTGATAGCTGCATAAATCCCATGAGGTGTTTGGCTCAAATGATTAAGATATTGACATGTATAACACCGCATTCTTGGTATCCATCATTTGCTTACAGAAATTCCAAGACTGGCTCCAGTCCTTAAAACATTTTTTCATCAATGTGTCATATCATATTCTTGTAGCCAGTCTAACTCTGATGGCTCTGTTTGGAGCCATCAGATTTAGACTGGCTGCAAGTTTATAATGCATGTTGATGAAAAATTGTTTTAAGGACTGGAGCCAGTCTAAGAAATCCCAATCCAAAATGAAGTGAGTGCAGGAGCCCAGTGATAGAGTGCTCGTCTTCAGATCAAGCTGATTACCCAGATTTCGAGCCTCACCAGTGACATTGTGTTGTGTCCTTGAGCAACACTTTATCCTTATTTCTTAGTACACTAACCGTTCAGGAAATCAACCCACAATGCACATAACCTGTTGTCTTTATCTTTGAATGTTAAGAAGAATCAAACGACCAATACACCACAGGGGCTTGAAGTTATGCTTTTTCTATGAATAACTTTGGTCAAAATTTTCATTTTTTTTTTTCATTGGCTGTTATTTTCTCGAAATTTTTGGATGTAATTAAAAAGAAGGCCCCAAGCATCTGAAAGGGTAGCAAATTTCCATTACTTCAAGCACCTGTGCAATACATAAACAAATTCAATATGAAATATATATAAACAAATCTGGCACCTCTAAAATGGAAATGGACTCGTCCAATTGTTAAGGTCACGAAAGTAAGTAAGGGTGCAAAGATCAGGAAACGATACAATCAAGTACCACACCTGACCAAGGATACCAATGGGAAAGTAACAAACTCACAGTAAGTTCCACAAACGAGAGCCAAGAGGTCAGCCCTTTCCCAACAGGTGACCACAAGTTGGTCTATGTGGCAAATATTGGTTTAAAGACCTATATTTTAGCCTTAAAGTGGCACTACTCGCTGATTACTTTTGACCTTACTTTATCACTTTACATGTACCTGGCAGATCAACGACTTGTCCAAATGAGGGGTCTCTAGAATGGCTTTGGTCTTTTGAGAGGATTACCAATACCTGTACCTCTGTACATAGATATAATATATTATAGTTGATGAGGTCAAATAAAATACTGTGTTTAAGGTAACCGGACCCTACCTAAATTTGCTGGTGAAACCTAGTATTTTTCAGGTTTTCTGGAAAAAATATAATTTTAAGCATTTTGAAAGGCGAAATACCTTTCAAAATGCATAAAATCATTTTTTTTCCAGAAAAAATATGATTTAAAAAAGTATGTGTGCCTTCCCTACCTAAAAGTTTCAAACCCATTGCCCAAAACATGTACGTACTTATTTTTTTTTATTTGGCCTAGCTAAATTCCTAGTATGGGGCCCTTTTAGTTGTATTTAATTTGGGTGCAGGAAGTTTCTTATCAGTTTAATTGATCCTAATAGCTAGCTATTATAAAAAATATAGGTCTTTAAGAATATGCGGTAATGGCCCCTTTTCTAGAAGCTGGCTAGCTTAAAAAGTAGAAATTGGTGGCAATCTGAATCTCGTTACTCTTTTTCTGTGGAGCAGCAGAAAGTCGTTTGTATATGTATTGTAACTAAATTCCTAGTATGGGGCCCCTGTTGGTTTGGTTTGATTTTGGTGCAGGAAGTCTCTTGTCAGCTTAATTAATACTAATAGCCAGCTATTAAAAAATATAGGTCTTTAGGAATATACGGTAAGTGCCCTTTTTCTAGGAGCTGGCTCGCTTAAACTGTAGAAATTCTGATTCTCGTAACTTGTTCAGCTTTATACTTTTTCTGTGGAGCAACAGAATGTTGTTTGTATATGTGTATATGTTATAACGAGTCTAGCTTGTCAGTTGCAAAGAAAAATGGGGTGCAAGCTTTTTCTGCGTAGACAGGTATCCTGCTTTGAACACGTGCCATAGATATAATGAATAAACCACATTTTGGAATGTGACTGTGCATAAAGATTGGAATGCATATACTCTCATAGGATTGGGGTCATCCGAAAAGCATCTTATAATACCACCTTGTATAATTCATAAAATAGATAAAAAAAATATAGTCAACTTTTGATATATTACCTTAATCGGTCTATGCATGTCGACTTTGCTTCCTTAACCCCTCACTTCAACATAAGTTGAGAATGAGGGGGCTTTAAAATCAGCATTTCGTCACTTGCTAATGGAAGACACTTTCCAAAAGTTTGATTCATAATTAACCAAACATCATCGACTTCCGGATCATGACACATATATATGTATAGCAATATAGCCCCCTTCCTCCCCATCTCCACGTCCGGAAACTTGGGGATGGAGTATACAGATCACAGTATGTAAACTGAAATAAACATCCTGTACCGTTCCTCCGCTAGCTCACGCCTTATAAACATGAATAACAGCACTCGTGCGTAACCAGTAGTCGGAAAATGCGTGTATTTAGGTACATGTACACGTTCCGATTTATATTGTTAGCGATACAGACAATACACATTCGAACAAGGTAAGAAAAGCCATTTTATCTATTTTATTCCGTTTTATTCCATGATTTTAACGGTTTCCTCCTTTGCATTTTGCTTTGTTAAAAACGACTTGCTCACAATCAGAACCGTTCTGTGTCGAAAACGAGCTTAAATGCCAGATTGCACGGTTTTAGTGGAATTGGCAATCACATGTATACATGATTACATGGTTGTAACTGTAACAGTTACTTAGATCTATGGAAAAAAGAATTTTAATAGGTGGGCCCTCGCAATTACAGCTGTACCAACAACTCTCACATCACGATTTCCGACAACTGGTTACGCACGAATGCTGTAATTCATAATGTATAAGACGTGAGCTAGGAGGAACGGGTACAGGATGTTTATTTCAGTTTACATACTGTGCAGATTGCACTTTGTCCATCCTTTTTTCCCTCCATCCATTCGCTGTTCATGTTTCAAACGAGTGTCTCTCCGTCACGTTTTTTTGTGTTTCCCTGATATCTTTAAAAGACATTCATGATTGCAGTATGATAAACCATTCTGTGACACGTATAGTGGAGTCTGAAGTAAGTGCAACACAAGTGTACTTTCCTTATTTCTTGAAACGCCATTGCTGGATAAACATGCATAAACCAAGGACTTAAGTTAAGAGTTTGTACCAGAAATATATATTTTTCTTATTTATCAACCAAAACATATGTTGTGCGTACTCAAAAGAACCGTCTCAATGAGACGGTTCTTTTTAGCACCCAAAAACATATGCTAAAAATTATGGGTAAGAAAATATTAACAATTTTACGCTAAATTTTTTTGTTTATCTAAACCTTTGATAAACCCTTTATGCTCTAATGGATTCTTCTTTCTGGTTCGGTACAATAAACTTGGGAAGGTCCAATCATGAACATATCGAAGTTATGATTCCTAATAAAATTGTATTTCTTACGCTGAAGATGGTTTCTGTCTATGCAAACAGCGAGACAAACCCTGTCGAAATGCGGGTGTACAGTTTCCGCCCATCCATTTACTTCTCGCCAAAGTACGTATTTTGGTCATGTTTTGTCAATGCAATTTAGGGCTAAGGGGCTATAGTGGAGTCTGAACTAAGGCCAGATTTTTTTTTATAAATTGATTTACGAACCCTCCTACTGTAATTTTCCGGAAAGTAGAAAAAAATAAAATTTATTGTCTAATTATTTTTTTTATTTTATCCGCCGACTCTAAATATTATTTGTTTGGTTAAAAAAAATGATATTTTTTTTTGAGGTTCTGTCTGTGTATTTTTTAGAGTGACACTGTTAAAAGTGATTGTCCTGTCCAGATTTTTAGGAAAATGATGAAATATATAAAGATTAAATACAGACTGTTGGTTTACCTCACTAGTTTTACTGGGTTTTTTTCTGGAGATATTAAAAAAAAATAAAAAAAAAAAGCTCTGAAAATGACCATTTAACTGGTCATTTTCAGAGCTTTTTTTATTTATTTTTTTTCGTCCCCCCCCCCCCCCCCCCGACCCTAAATCTGGAAAAAAAACCCGTAAATCAACTAATAAAAAAATTCTGGCCTAAAGACGACAGCAAGGACAGAGCGCACTTCCGTAATTCCTGGATTACCATTCATTTCTGTTGTCACGTGATACTTTAGAAAAAAAAATCAAAAAATGTGAGTTCAAATGAAATTAGGTACCGTTATCTCAATTATTATACAATATATGTTGTTTATATTTTTCCTGACAGATATCCCCTATACCATTGTAACTCGTATTTACTTTACTTCAGCCGTTTTATAGTTTGACGTATGGGCACGTTTTTTTTTTTTTTTTTTTTTAAAAAATGGCCAAACAAGAACAGAGCATTCTCATACAAAAAAAGCAAAGTTACGAAAACAAGGCTATCAATATCATAAACTTTTTAAAGTTTTTAAATTCTAATGCAGACACTCAGAGTTGATTGCGAAGTACAATGTTGGTTTGAAGTAAGTAAGGGTGCAAAGATCAGGAATCGATACAATCATGTACCACACCTGACCCAGGATACCAATGGGAAAGTAACAAACTCACAGTTAGACACCACAAACGAGAGCCAAGAGGTCAGCCCTTTCCCAGCAGGTGACCACAATGCACATATAAACAGACGCATACAAATGCATAGCAAACACAAGACAGAAAAACATAAAAGATCCACAAAAGAAGTACCGCCTTGGAACGGTCAGTAAAATATTTTACTGGAGGACTTAAACCGGTTTAACGGTGCACCAACCTCACCCTTAGTTCAGATGTGGATCAAGACACATAGATGTTTGGTTTGCATGAAAGACCCCTAACTTATCAATGCATCATCTCCTAGAACATATAAATCAAGATATAAAAAGGAGATAAAGCAAAGATAAGGACTCAACAGTAAATAAAACGGAACTACAGGAGCAAAAAAAAAAATCCAACAGGTAAACCCCGGTGGGCCTGACAAACAGCAAAGCATCAGGCCCCTACTCTTCTGCAACAGCGCATATCAGAGTCATATTTAATGGTGATTTAGTTAATAATTTCGAAAGATCCATTACAAAGCCTTCGTTTTCTGATTAATTCAAAAAGTGCTGGTCAAAATATTAAAGTTTATCACAGTTTACACACATAAAGAATTGTGTGTGTGTAAAATTGTAAATATCTTCTTACCCGTCTGTTTAAACATATGTTTTGGGTGCTAAAAAGAACCGTCTCATTGAGGCGATTCTTTTGCGTACCAACAGCATATGTTTTGGTTGAGAAATAAGAAAACTTTTTTTTTGGTACGCACGCTTATAGAGTGACATTGAATGATAATTTTGAGTTCCTTGTTAAGATTGTGTAGTAGTTACTTTTTCTGGGACAATGAACTAAGCTCGCCAGCTGATCTGGCTAATAACAAATAACTGGCCTCCTCCCACGCACCATGGTGATGTTAGTAAAAACACATGTTCAGTGGTTAACCCTAAAATGCTAGAAACCACTAAACGGTTACTCTGGCAAACAGTGACGACCAATACATATGAGATGCCACAGAACGCGGCATTTAAAAAAGAATCTTTACCTGAAGAACATTCTCACATTTGCCACTTTGATATGCACAAAATACCATTTCAAGGTCAGTGTATGCAACAAAATGGAAGAGAGCTCAATGGTATACAGAGGATTAATGGAAATAAGTCGAATACAAAACTTCGTGTTATCTAAACATAAATACACTTTTTCATATTACCATAATTGAGGCTGTAGCCCCAATAGATAGCTGTGCATGCAGATTTATTGTTTGACTTGATTCTTGAGGTCTCAGTCACCATTTTTTCAGTCATGTCGGAACGGATCTATCTGTGTTGTTCCAGTACTAAGCAGACGGCAAAGTGTTTTGCTCAAATCTGGTGAGGCTCGAGCTCACAGTTCCTTGATCTCGAGTTGAGCACTTTACCACCGAGCTACCGCGCCCCCCCCCCCCCCCCCCAATGCATGAAGATTTATAGATTGACTTTACGAATATAGCTTAATATTAAAAGCCTCATGGTGTGACACATATATCAAACATATTTCAATTTATGCATGTATATCTAGTGATCAGAAACAGTAAGAATACATGAATCGTTCAGAATGACTTACGCAGCAGCATGTGGAGGAAAGGTATAAGTTACAGGCCTCCAGATAAGCCTGTGTAGCTAAAATAGTCTCTATTTTAGTATCTGTAGTTTCATAGTATCAATAAAAACATATATGTTTTGTGTGCGTAAAAGAGTCGTCTCCTTGAGACGTTTCTTTTACGCACAAAAACATATGTTTGATAGGAAACAACAATAAGAATCATTTTGGGTCTTACATACTTTAATGTCTATAATTCGAACTACTGATAATTCGAAGTAAAACCTTTAGTCCTTAGGACTTAGGATCTACGAAATTCTACTGTACTTTCTCAATTCTTCAAAATGTATGTTGTATGTACATATGTACTCATTATTATGGATCCAACAAGTAGCTAATGAGATATGATCATGTTCATGAGCTCTTGCCGGATCTTATCAGAATTCTTTTTATTTAAAATAACCTTCTTTTGGGCGGAATTTCAATTTTAACAAGGCTTTCATCAGTTAGAACTGCCTTAAAGCGGTGAACATGATGAGTATGTTTTATCCAGAACTCATAAGGTTATATCCAATTTCATAGAACCAGAAAGGGCAACCTTGTGATAGTGAATTTATGATAATTCATGTTTTCACATAACACGACCATGTACTAATGGCAACAAGTTCATTGCCAGGTCTCATGCCAAAACCTTGTTGTACGTTAAGTGTTTTGGGCAATTTTGATGGAAAAAGTGGTAATTAAGCACAAATTCATCACTCCTGCATTTCAACTCGGATGATGCTCGGCAATGTAGTATTAATTCTATGCGAGTATGTCCAATTGTAAATCGTAAGAATTTCTTCAACCCGTGTGATCTTTAAATACATGGTATACACATGAATATAAATTTATTTTATACGCCCTTTTTATTTGTATTTGGGACATCACTGCATGTTTTGCACCTACACACTGCAGACCAGCCTATGGCATCGCGAGGAACAGCCGCAGAACATTAGCAGTTACATGACATCATAAAGACGCCGGATTAAAGTAAAGCAACCAGCTATTTCCTCTTTCCCAAAATCTTTAAGCCCCGACACTCTCCTCGTCTTCCCTATTGTTGAAATCACCACTGATGATTGAATACATAGAGGATCTTACATGAGTGCTCATGTTTGATTGAATTTATTAAACGAGTTGGGAAAAAGAGATAAAATGCGAGGCTTGCCGAGCATTTTATCTCTTTTGCGCAACGAGTTTAATAAATTCAATTATACAAGAGCACGAATGTTAGATTCTTTTTATCATATGACATTAAGATAACTTTGAAAACTCATTTCTGCCGTAAAATCGTTATAATTTTGTCATTATGTACGCAACGTTGATATGGACGTCATAACGTTTCCCGAAAATCGATAAACCACTAGTGGTTTACAGATTTTATTGCATGGCGTTATTTCACTCCGAGGCGCGACGTCATATGATAATTTGAAATAAATGAAATCTTCTTTATAATTTTAGATTTCATTGTCCACGTCTTATCTACAGCAAAGTAACGGATCAAAACACGTGTTAAACGATGGTTTAGATCAGCATATTCACCATATTGACAACCTTTTTAAGAAAGCTCAAAGCCAAGATTTATTTTCTTTCGAGCTCAAAGTCACTGGATGCAATGGTTTCTAGGGTGTGCCTTTCAAAACATCTCTGTTATTTTTTTTTTGATGAATATATTACTGTAAATGTAGAATATATTTCATTGCTTTAAACGAATGGGTCGGTCTACTTGTCCAGATCGTTTGCTTTGAAGCAAACCTTATAGTTATGCAAGCGATTAATTACGTTCTAGCTGCTTGCTAGGTAGATAACATTCCTAAATGGCCTGAAATTAGTAGCGACCGCAAACTGACACGAATGGTCTCGAATATAGATATATTTATACATACAGTCGTATCTTGTAAATTCGAAGCTCTCGGGACTAGAGGTTTTGTTTCGAATTATGTGTAGTTTGAATTATAGAGAGGTAAATATGCAATATATAACCTCCAAAAATTATTATTATCAGAGTTTTTTCTTCTTATCAAACATGTTTTGGTACGTAAAAGAAACGTCTCTCTGGGAGTCTGGGTGATAGAAATATCAGTGTTTCATCTAAATTGAGCTGTGGGCAGTGAAAGAAATGCCGTGTATATATGTCATTCTATGTATGAAAAAGCAAACATATAAGGTTCAGAGAGGTAAAAAATATCATATAAGCATGTAACTCGGAAGCAGAATTTGGTCATAAAGATAAGTAGTTTCTAAGACTGAATAAACACCCAGACTTGAAATGGTGTTTTTATTTCATTTAGGGTCAAGTTTCTTCCTTTTAATCTGTCATGCTTTGTTGGAGTTTATTCTTAGTTGATATTGATAATCATTTTTCTCATTATTGAGCACTCAAGTGACTGTAAATTTACACCAATTAGTAGTGTACACTCATACTGTAATAGCATTCATGCATTTGAAAGAAAGCAACGTATATCAGCAATAACTAAATTAGTTAAAATTATTTTGCTAGTCGTTTGCTTTAAATTAAAAGTTTACATTGTATATTTAGGGACCCTATATTATAGGCCTACCTCGGACCCAGTATCCGAGATTATGTTGAAAGACCCGGGGAAAGACCCTCACGTCGCGCTTATTTAGTGTCATCCCTGCATTTTTTTATCTTTCTTTGAAACCAATTACAACTGATCTTGTTCACTGTGACACTTCTTTTTTATGCATTGATAAACTACATAGATCATAGTATCAGTTTGCAATAGATGTTGAAAACAGCAATTCATTAGACCTTCCGATTTCATCAACTGAACGTTTCTGCACAGTGTTTAACATGTAAATCTCATATTTCGCTAATTTTCACAGAGCACTGGTTGCTGAAGCTGAGATCGCCACCGCGAAATTTAATTTTGCTTTAATCATACCTACCCGAAAAAATGATTAAATCTGTCTTATCAGAGTTGATAAAAATGTTGATATTGTTTGTGTCGATATTGGAGTGGGACCGCCCTGGTTGCTCGGTTGGCCGGCAATTTTGGGAAGGCAAGTCACAGTGAATAACAAGTATTGATTTTCATAAAAGTAGAGAATCAGAAATCGATACAATCAAGTACCACTCCTGCCCACGGATACCAAATGGGAAAGCAACACAATTACAATAAACAACAAACTGGGTATAACTATAGAATCTGTCCAGCGTCCGCCATAATTTGTTTGGTTCATTGGGCAAATGTGCTTGAACATAGCTTACTTGGAAGTAATGTCAAATGTTTAACATCTATTATGATGGTTAGGTTAGGGTTAGGGTATTGCTTGGTAGCTGCTAAGCAACTATGTCATATTCAATCTAGCTACTGAAAGAAGTGGCGGACATATTCTATAGTCGCTCCGAACAAGAGCCAAGAGGTCAGCCCTTTCCCTTCAGGTGACCACAAGGCAGCAAGGAAAGATGGTTTTTCATGCCGCTGTTGTCATCTGCTGACTTTTTTTAAAATAAACTTAATCAAAAAAAAAAATCATTACGGAAGTTCTGAACACTATAGTATATGGTTTGGATCCAGATAATTCTGTCAGTCCGATCTGGAGTCAGACTGTTTGCAAAGATTATCAGCAGCTGAAAGTCGCAGCTAGCAAGGAAGGGGCTAATTTATTAATTATTATTTTTCTTCTTTTTCAGCAGCCACACAGAAACAGTAAGTATTATTTCTTTATCTTTGTCTTTATGCTATTTCAAGATAAAAGTCGTTTATGAAAGTTATTCTATAGCAAAAATTGTGCCATCAGACTTGACCAGATCTAACCTTAAAGTTCAATGTCCAGGTTATGGTCTGAACTATTAGGCATAATAGTGTATTGCAAGCTGAGAATTTTTCTTGCTTTTGCTGCTGTCTGTTGACTTTTTTTTGAAAAAAATTCTTTCACATAGATCTACACTATATAATCAAGTGTCAAACAGTTTTAATCCTGACATTCGGTCCCCTGTGTACAAACTGTGCACATAAGTTAGCAGCAGATGACAAAAGACACCGCTAGCAAGGAAAGAGTTCAGTAAAAAAGTGTTTGTTTCCCTGTTTCATCCCTACCTAGCTATTTAATCCCAAAGCAGAGTGTGAGCCATGTAAAGTAAAAACATTTTTATCCTAAGGCCATAAAATTTGTTGGATAGAAAGCTCAAATGTCTTTCGTTCCATCTCTGACACTTATCTGATTTCCTTATATTTTACGGACAATATTCAGCTGTAGATTAAAAACCCAAATAAGCTTGTAGTTAACTTCTTTATTAGTATCAACAAGTATAAGCTTTTCAAAAAAGCTTGCCATCTTTCAGCACTTACATAAAGGGGTTGTCATCTACCAATTGAAAGTACAGAAGCCATTTGAAAGCTCAGGGCTGTGGAAACACCATGCCCGACTTGTCCGACCTGGTCCCATTTCATTCAGGACAAGTTGAAAATTACAATTTACTTGTCCTTGGACAAGTGCAAAATTTGTATAAAGTTAATTATTATGAGTTCACATATTCAGTGTTAGAAATAAGCAATTGCCCACTTGCCCCTAACGGGTTGAATTTGCTGGGGGCAAGCTGAGAATCTAGGTAGGTTGCCCCCTGGGCAATCTGAAATTCTAGAATATGTAATAACATTTTTTTCATTGTCTTTCTTAAAGTATTGCATCTTCACTGCAAATTAATAAATATGTTGCCATGTTGTCATCTATAAAAGGCCTCAACAATCTAAAACTATGAACCTTTAGAAGTTCAGGTCTAGGCAAACAGACTGTCAGTGCAGACACATATATAAGACCTCTCCGGCCAACAGTGCAGACGAGATCTAGGACTAATTAGGGCTTTCACTGTTGCCATTGTGTCTGCATATTTTGAGCCATATCTGTACATGTTATTGTTAAAAGTACACTGTTTGATTACAGCATTTTTTCACTTGGGAGAGCGTCAGACTCTTGATCACAAGGTCGCGGGTTCGATTCTCACCTGGGGCGCGATGTTGTGTCCTTAAGCAAGGCACTTATTCCAGTGGCTTAGTACTGGTTAAACCCAGGAAGCTGTCCTAAAATTACTGAAAAATGTCAAACGGGACGTAAAGCCTCAAATAAACACATTTTTCACAATAAGCATTTTTAGGAATTTTATGAATGAATCTTGCATGCTGGGCAAGTTAAAATTGTGGGGGGCAAGTTGCATTTGTCTTCAGGTTGCCCGCCGGACAAGTTAAGTTCTCTGGCTTATTTCTTACACTGATATTGCATTGAAAACAGTGATGATCCTGATCAGCTGGCTTCTTCTTCAGTGGATCTACACTGTTTACAAGAGAGTTGATATCTGCATGGTTTCATACTGTTTTGGAAAGTGTAAATTGTTTAAGCACAGAAAGGTATAAGCTAATCTGTACTATCGAACAAGTAAAATGTTCTTAGGACAAGTACATTATGGCCATTTACTTGTCCCTGGACAAGTAGAAAATTTTCTATTTCCACACCCCTGAAGCTGTTTCAAATGAAAGTGATGGTCTCTTTGCAGAGATGGCAATGAGTACTGCATGGGTAATTTTAGTGTTCTGACAATACAAGATTACATGTATAGAAAATAAAAGAAACAAGACAAAATAAAAAGATTAAAGATTACATGTAAACATACAAATGTACAGGTAATTGTCACAGAAAGGGCTATCTCATGCTACACCACTTAGGCTGTGCTACCATGTATACAGGTTGCAAACTTAGTCAATCATAATTGCCATCCACTTGAGGATGGCAATAATGTGTAAAAAAGTGCTACCCTATATTATATGGGCCTCGTCGCAACAAAAACTCTTCGGGGTTTCCGACAAAGCGAGATTCAAACCAGTCTCCTCAGCTACATAGACTAGCTAGAAACTTGAAATTTCGCTTGTAGCAAGTGTAGATATGTTATTTTCCAAATAGCGAATAACAAAGGCGCTGATCAGACTGCGTGGATGTGCAGGCTGGTCTGCGCCTGTGTTGTTCGCAAACCCCCGAAGACAGGTTTTCTCGCGTCGAGGCCCATATGTAACATAACCATCTCTAAAACACCAAGTTGCAAACCAAAGCATGGTGCATTTGAGATGTGAAGACAGGATTTCTTGAGGCATGCTCACCTTGCTTCCACATGAGAGTGTGTTATTGAAGATTATTTTTCTTATTTCTCAACCAAAATATGTATTGTGGGTACTAAAAGAACCCTCTCAATGAGACAGTTCTTTTGGACACCCAATTCACATGTTTAAACTGAAGGGTAAGAAAATATTTACAATTTTACTCTGAAAAATTTGGCTTATCTGGACCTTTGAAATGCTTGTATTTTCTTCCATCTTTTTCAGACAAGACGGTATAGCTCCTAATTTCACACAGAAACCAGTAATAAAACAAGAAGATGGCGGAAAGAAACTTAAATTTGAATGTCAACTCACCGCGGACCCGGCCCCACAAATCACATGGTACAGGGACAGTACACAACTCAGTGCAGGAGGTATGTATGACTTTCACCAATGACTCGGCATGAAAGAACATATTCCTTGAGGAGCAGTCTGATCAGAGATGTTTTGTTTGCAAATAAATCAGTGCTAGCTAGAATTAGTTAATCTGGATGATCATACAGCTGATTTAATTCCAGTAAAACAGTTTAAACTTTTCTATACCTTAATTCCACAGGTGGAGATGAACAAAAAAACAGAAGCTTATTTGTGTTTATTTTCTTATCCATCGGTTTTAACCCTTAAAGCGCCACCTATAATTTGCAGCAGACGACAATTTCAAATTTTGCCGCTTTTTCAAAAATAACCAATAAGGCATGATATTTCATAAGAATCGTCTGCTGGCAGACGATTCTCATGTAATATCATACCTTATTTTTGTCAAAAATTGGAGAAAATGTCCCAAAATTTGTTGTCTGCTGCAGTTTTGATTGGTGCTTTAAGGGTTAAAATTTGTTTTGGGTGCTAAAAAGAACCGTCTCAATGAGACGGTTCTTTTGAGTACCCACAACATATGTTTTGGTTGAGAAATAAATTATTTTTTAAAAACATACTCTTATCTAAGTGCCTGTAACTCATAAGCAGTTAATATTGAAAACAATGAAGACCCATACAAGATACTACTGACGGTGGTATTCTTCATGGTCTTCAACATGTCGCAGTGAAACAATCTTAAGGCCAGAATTTTTTTATTAGTTGATTTACAAACCCTCCTACTGTAATTTTCCGGAAAGTAGAGAAAAAATAAAATTTAATTTCTAAAATTATTTTTTGTTTTATCCGCCAACTCTAAATATTATTTGTTTCGTTGAAAAAAAATAATATATTTTTGAGGTTCTGTCTGTGTATTTTTGAGAGTGACACTGTTAAAAGTGATTGTCCTGTCCAGATTTTTAGGAAAATGATGAAATATTTAAAGAATTAATGTAGACTGTGAGTTTATCAGACGAGTTTTTCTTTGTTTCTGGAGATATTAAAAAAAAAAGCTCTGAAAAAAAGCTCTGAAAATGACCAGTTAATTGGTCATTTTCAGAGCTTTTTATTTGTATTTTTTTCGTCCTCCCCCCGACCCTGAATCTGGAAAGATTTTCCCGTAAATCAACTAATAAAAAAATTCTGGCCGAAAGGACTGAGATGCAATTTTTTAAATTGAAATTCCAATCTTTGACCCCTTAAAATGCCAAATGGACCATCCGAACATCTAAAAGTTATCGTATTAGTCTTGATCATTGATGTTTAAAAAATGCTTAACCCTTAATGCGCCAATCGCAACAAAAGTCGTCTGCTTTTCCCGTCTGCTGAAATGTTTAAGAAGCCTCTGTGGCAGACAGTGTGGACACAGATCAGACTGCTCCAATAGGAGCAGTCTGTTCTGGGTCCATGCTATTCGCTTCTTTACTTAATTTGGCAGTAATGTTAGGCAATTATTTGCAGCATACGACCTACAGCAGACGACATTTTCAGATGGATTTTTTTCTTGGTGCTTTAAGGGTTAACCTCAAAAAGAAACAAAAAATAATCCATGATTCATTATCTGCTGTCTATCTTTCCTCCTGTCACACACCTGTGTATCTTCCAAGAACAAGTCTCACTGGCACAGGAACAATGAATTCTTAGTTACAGCAGCTAGTGTGACCATGCTATATAGAGCACTGACACTTGTTGAGTGACGGGGTCTTTTACCCAGAGAAGAAAAGACAAACACAAAAAGTTCTCAGAACAAGACCCACTGGCACACAAACAATGAATTCTAAGTAACAGCAGCCATCGTGACCATGCTTTAAAGAGCACTGACACTTGTTGAGTGTGGGGTCTTTTACCCTGAAAAGAAAAGAGACACACAAAAAGTTCTCAGAACAAGGTTCACTGGCACACAAACAATGAATTCTAAGTAACAGCAGCCATTGTGACCATGCTTTAAAGAGCACTGACACTTGTTGAGTGTGGGGTCTTTTACCCTGAAAAGAAAAGAGACACACAAAAAGTTCTCAGAACAAGGTTCACTGGCACACAATGAATTCTAAGGAACAGCAGCCATCGTGACCATGCTATAAAGAGCACTGACACTTGTTGAGTGTGGGGTCTTTGTCTTTAACTCAAAGAAGAACAGAGACACACAAAAAGTTCTCAGAACAAGACTCACTGGCACACAAACAATGAATTCTAAGTAACAGCAGCCATCGTGACCATGCTTTAAAGAGCACTGACACTTGTTGAGGGACGGGGTCTTTCACCCCAAGAAGAACAGAGACCCACAAAAAGTTTCCTTCAGAAGGCATCTGCATAAGCCAAAAAAAAATACCAGTGTTTAAGGTAACCTGACCCTACCTAAATTTGCTGGTGAAACCTAGAATTTTTTCAGGTTTACTGGAAAAAAAATTTATTTCATGCATTTTGAAAGGCAAAATGCCTTTCAACTGTTCAAAATGCATGAATTATATTTTTTTCTAGAAAAAAAAAATAGTTAAAAAGATATGTGTGCGTAACCCTACCTAAAATTTTCTGACCCGTTACCCGAAAAACTTATTTTTTTATTTGGCCATATCTAAGTTACAAGACTAAGTTTTTTAGTCAGTCACAGTTGAAAGTATGGGCTCCATTGCCTATTGATTCAGGCCAGAATTTTTTTATTAGTTGATTTACGAACCCTCCTACTGTAATTTTCCGGAAAGTAGGAAAAAAATAAAATTTAATTTCTTAAATTATTTTTTTATTTTATCCGCCGACTCTAAATATTATTTGTTCGGTTGGAAAAAATAATATTTTTTGAGGTTCTGTCTGTGTATTTTTGAGAATGACACTGTTAAAAGTGATTGTCCTGTCCAGATTTTTAGGAAATATTTAAAGATTTTCTGGAGATATTAAAGAAAAAAAAGAAGAAAAAAAAGCTAAAAAAAAAAAAAGCTCTGAAAAAAAAAAAAAAAAAAACACACCTGAAAATGACCAGTCAACTGGTCATTTCAGAGCTTTTTTATTTTTATTTTTTCGTCCCCCCGACCCTAGATCTGAAAAAAATTTCCCGTAAATCAACTAATAAAAAAAAATCTAGACTCAGTATTGAACAATAGATCATTGTCTCCAAATGTTATAAATATATTCCCAAAATACGTAATAGTTATACCATGGGTTGTCCGCCTGTATGTGGAGATAATCCACGAGCTTTAGCGAGTGGGTTATCTTACGTACAGGTGGACAAACATGATATTACTATTTTATACCACCTACATCAGTGTAGACCTTGCACATCACGAGATATTTGGTGCTGAAGTTGGTAAGGGTGGTATAAAGAATGTTAATAAGGATATTTACCCTTTTCTGGCTACTCATGACTTTTGTCATCTGCCTTCTCTTCCGCTTATGTTCTTAAGTAGTCTTCATTGCAAACAGTATGGACCCAGATCAGACTGCTGCCAAGAGGATCTATATTTGCTTCATTGCAACAAATAAAGGCACAACAATTTTATACTAATTGTATAAGTAAGTAAGAAGGCAAAGATCAGGAATCAATACAATCAAGTACCACACCTGACCCAGGACACCACATGGGAAAGTGACAAAATACAAGTAAACATCACATACAAGACAGCCAAGAGGTTAGCCCTTTCCCAGCAGGTGACCACAAGGCTGCAATGAACAGACAAGAAAACATGACAAACACAAAACATAAATAACAAAAATGATCCACAAAAGAAGCACCGCCTTGGAACTGTCAGTAAAAAATATTTTTACTGGAGGGCCCAAACCAGTTTAATGATATTAACCTCACCCTGATTTAAGATGTGGATCAAGACAAGTAGATGTTTGGTTTGCATGAAAGATCCCTAACTTATCGATGTATCATCTATTAAATACTAACCGAGATATAAAAAGGAGATAAAACAAAGATAAGGACTCAGCAGTATATACAACTGAATACTGGGGTAAAAGAAATCCAACAGTTAAACCCCGGTGGGCCCGACTACAGACACAACATCAGGCCTTAATACTTATTTCTTCATTATCTTAGTTAAGCAATTCTGATATAGAATTTAAACAAGTAAATCAGTATTTTCCATAAATGTGTAGTCCTTGTAAACCGTAAGAATGACCTTAAAAACCGATGAAGAGTCCTGAATTTTACTCATAATTGCCTGTATGAACCCTGTACGGAAATTGTCAGAAAGACGCTAAGTCAATATTATATTTGCATGTCCAGCTTTGTCTTCGTCAATATTTTGTGTATGCTAGGGGCAATGGCTCTGGTGAGACTGCATAATGAGCACCAGATGTCCTAACTCTTTACCTACTAGTGTCATCTGTTGATAACTTTTGCAAACAGTTTGGACCCAGATCAGACCCGACAAAACTTTGGCCTGATCTGGATCCAATTTGTTTGACACTCAGATCATATGGTACTCCTGAGTGAATTTTTCGAAAAAGTTGATTTGAAAAGAAAAAAAAATTCAGAGAGGCAAAGAGTTTGTCACTTTCCCATTGGTATCCTGGGTCAGGCGTGGTACTTGATTGTATCGATTCCTGATCTTTGCACCCGTACTTACTTTTATAAACTCAGTAACGAGATTTTGTTATTTATCTCATATGCAAGCAGCAAAAGGCTCGAGCCTGCTTAAATGTCCAGTCTGGCCAGAGTCTTTGCTGGTCACAAAGAAGGAACATAGATAAAGACTCAGGCACCACAAGATGGTCATGGGCAGGGCTCAAACAAGGAGGTGACTATGGAGAGTTTGTGAGTAGTCTCCCTAATCTGGCTCTCGTCTCCGTATTTTCAACCAAGGGAGAAGTTATAATGTATAGAACGTATACAGTGAATTCAAAATTTAGACCAAAACTTCTCCCTCAGGGTGACCAAGCTTCTCCCTATCTGAAAGCTCAAGCTTGACTCCTGCATGTTTTATATCATATAGGCCTCGACGCGAGAACACCTGTCTTCAGGGGTTTGTGCACAACAAAGGCATAGACCAGCCTGCGCTTCCTTGCAGTCTGATCAGCGCCTTTGTTATTTGCCTATTGGAAAGTTTCACATCTAAACTTGCTACAAGTGAATTTACAAGTTTCTACATGTAGCTGTGCTAGCTTTAGTTAAGAGTGTGTACCAAAAAATAACTTTCTTATTTCTCAACGAAAACATATGTTGTGGGTACTCAAAAGAATCGTCTCGCTGAGACAGTTCTTTTGAGCACCCATAACATATGTTTAAACTGATGGGTAAGAAAATATTTACAATTTTACAGCCAAAAATTTTGATTATCTAAACCTATGAGCTAGGCTTAGACACTATAGCTGAGGAGACCAGTTTGAGTCTCGCTTTGTCGGAAACCTCGAAGACATGTTTTTTCATGTTAAGGCCCATATTTGATAAGTACCAATATATGTACATATGCTGGCTGAAATATTTTTTATGTTTGTGTTTGCAGGTCGCATCAGTATGCTCACAGAACCAAAAGGCAACAAAGAATTTTCCATTGTTCTCGAAATCGCCGGCGTGTCACCTCAAGATGCTGGCAGTTACAGAGTCACAGCTAAAAATGACCTGGGTGAAAGTAACGCTACAATTGGTCTCAACTTTGACGGTAGGTTGCTGTTGTTTGCCTTGCGCATGAGACTGAGTATCAGTTCATCAATATATAGTCTAGTGGACCCATTATACATGTACATGTTGGACAAACCACTTTTCAGTTAGCATCATAAAAATTGTTCATGTTTTATTATCATTTTTTATTTCCATAATGGACCTTATAAGGACACTCAAGCCCATTATTCTTAATAAAGTTCTACACCCTCTTTTGAGAACAGTGTGGATCCAGATCAGCTGGCATCTAATGATATGATAACTTTGCAAACAGTTTGGACCCAGATCATGCCTATAATAATGTTAGGCCTGATCAGGATCCAAACTGTTTGACAGTCACACTGATGGTATTCCTGAAAATCAGGATTAATACTGTTATTTATCTGCAGAGACAGACTTATCAAAGTAAAAAAATAATGTTTAAAACTATAGTCACAATTTATTGCCATCCTCTGGAAGATGGAAATTTTAATTTACTTAAATCTGCGACCAGTTGTATGGAAGTAGAGGCTAAGTGGTGTAGCATGAGATAGCCCTTTCTGTGAAAATTACCTGTATGTATTGTCTCAAATGATCCACCCAGCTCATCGCCATCTCCGCAAGCGGAAATGGCAATGAGGTGGGTGTGCCATATAATATATCATCACTTTCGTTTGAAACAGCTTTCAAATGGCTTCTGTACTTTCAATCAGCTGACAAATAGCAAGCTTTTTTGAAAAGCTTATACTTGTTACATTCCATATTCCATCCTATAAGAGCACATATACACAGTACTTTATTGGTTAACACTGTATGAAATTCTGATAATCTGATATCAGCCAATCAAGTAAGGTAGTCAGCTGATCTGGATCTGCAATGTTTTAAAAAAAGGCATAGAATTTATAAAAAAAAGACAATGTGCACAGTTCACTTACTACTGTAGGTCAAATAAGATATTGCGTTTTGGTCTAAGTGTTCTAAAACTTTGAACATTTTCCCTTTCTGTTTTTAAATAAAATATTGGTAAGCAGGGCATGATTTCATAAAATGATTGCCATATAGCAAACAAGGAGAACCCTGATCAGACTGATCTGGGTCTGCGTTGTTTGTCTTGACCTTTTTGGCAGGTAATCAGCGTTGGAACATCTACCATAATCTACCTACCAAAAGCCACCCTATTTTCACTTAGCAGATTTTTTTGTTATCTTATTATTGAACTATATCATACCTGTGATGATAAGCCACTGATGTAAACATTAAATTTACTGGTAAATCGTGGAATTAGAAACGACTGAGCGTTAGAGAAGCTCTTGTAATCACTATTTTATTGGTCGATTCTGATGTTGTCAGCTCAATTTTACGCCCCATTAACTCTGAGCTATGTAACATGAAAGTCTGCTTTTTAAAATAATTTTGGACTATAATGTTGTCAATGTAGTAGAAAGTATGGAAGATCTTAAAATACTAACTGTTTATGACAGGCTGTATCTACGAAAGGCAAAGTTTATGCACAAGGTTTCTTTAGGAGAATGCCCAGCTTATATCAGTGAATTATTTCAAGAGCGTGTACCTAATGAAAACATTCCTACACTCAGATCAACATCAGGACATTCATTTATTACCCCAAGGCCGTTCAAAGAAATCTTTAAGCAAAGCATAACATACTCTGGACCCATTATTTGGAATAGCTTACCTTCAGGTTTGAAATCGATAGATAAAACTGACACATTTCACTCGAATTTCATCAAATGGATGAAAAATCCCTGATTTAACTTTGATATGTAAATAATAGCCTCTTTTTTTTTTTTTTTTTTTTTTTTTTTTTCATGTACATAATATGTATATTGCATTGTTTGTTCTATTGTCAATTCAAAGATAAGTGTGATTACCCAAAGTAACTTTCTGGATTATACCTTGATGGTTTTGATAAATAAATTACATCTATTGTTAAATGTACTGTTGCTATCAGTTCTCACTTGACTTTGAATCTACAATATAAAATCATTGAATATCTGTTGTGTGGTTAAGCAAAGTAAAACCTCAGAGTCTGAGTGAGTTAGCATCTTAATTTGCATCAAACAAGAACAGCCATACAACGCTCTTAAGGAGCATGCTATTTTCAAAACTATTTTGGAACAGCTTTTGCTTTACCACCTTCAGACACTATGTAAAACTGTATATATGTATTTATTAGAGGGCCTCATGGAAGATTAGTTTTGTTACTAAATGTGTTACCCTCTTTAAATAAAGTCTATTATTATTATTATTATTATTATTATTATTAGATGAAAGTGAATAAGTAGACATAAGCCATAATGGGGGGCCTGATTCTAAAAAATTGCAAATTGTCTGTCACGAATGGGTATGCGACAGACAACACATTTTGTGTTATCTTCCATTTTTGAGGAAAATAAGGTTTGATATTTACATAGCAGATGATTGGATTCACATATAATATCGAGCAGGTGAAGGGTCCTTGAAATCTTTGCTTGTATGAACCTTTTTATACAGTAAAACCTGTCTAAAACGGCCACTCAAAAATAAAAAAAAAGATCGTAATAACTGAAGATCAAAAGTATTGCAGAATGCTCCCCTTGGAGCATTCTGCAATACATTGGACTTGCATTAAAGGATAATTAGTCTTAAAATCCAATTTCGGTCTTTTCATTTGAGAGCGGCTTTTTTACACAGGTACATGCTTACGTACCATGTACTGCTTAATGTAAAGCTGTGCCATTAGGTCATGTCTTAGGATGCCCCTGACTATCTGAAAATCCACGATGAAACATGACTTTGTTTTAAACTAGACTTCAGTCGATGGTACACCATCCCAAATACCTGCTTTTGATCTAACCAACACATCTGCAAAGTTTGAAGTTGCTACATCCAACGGTTTAGGAGGAGATGCATTTACAAGAAAGTTCACAATTTCCCTTTTGACCTTGACCTTAGGTCTAGGACAAACACGAAACGTTGCCCAGTATCCTCTACATCATATGACCTATGCACCTGCAAAGTTTGATGTTGCTACATCCCATGGTTAAGGAGAAGATGCATTTACAATTTTACCTTGGGTCAAGGTCACACGAAATGTTAAAAAATCTCCAGATTACCAAAAACATGCAGAATTACATAGCATGCAAAGAGTTGAATCAGTCAAGCTCTTGTTATTTAACTTAATTTAGATAATGCAAATGTTGATGCATGAAAAATCACTTCTGATGATTTTAATATGCTTCAAATAGATTAATGACAATTAAAGTGGTAAAATCAAATAGACTAATGACAAAGTCGTACAGGGGGTGTCATTATTATGTTTTTCTGGGCTTGCTTTATGAAAAAGTTATTTGTCAAATATGAGCAAATGCGCAATGTGGACCCTCATGATAATGTAAATATTCATATACTACGCTCCTCCCTGATTTTTTTTTTCAATTAATTTACATGATTCCAGTTGTTAACATCTATTTACAAACAGAGAAGAAAACAGCGTGGTTCCTGATCAGCTGGTTTCTGAGAATCACACTGATCTGGATTTAAACTATTTTAAACTATTTTAAACTATTTTAGGGTAGGGTATATTTGGATTAAGCATAGTAAGGCTCAAGAATTACACTTTTTTGTTTTATTCTAGATGTCTTTTTTTTCCTTACATATTATAAGAACATGTATGTTGCTATATTTAGTTGTAGAGATAGGTTACAGGCCATTCCTTATAGGCTTATCACATTGACAGGGAAACTCTTTTAATACTAATAAGCCAAATTTGAGGCCTTTTTCTCAGTTAAAATTTTTTTCATAATTTTGAGAATAATAATTTTAAAATCTTTGTCTGCTTGCACCAAAATTTGCCAGTAATCTTTGCAAATAGTTTGGACCCAGATCAGGACCAACAAAATGTCGGTTCTGATCTGGATCCAAACTGTTTGACACTGATAGCGTTTCTGAAAGAGTTTTTTTGAAAAAGTCAGCAGCGAAAACATGAAAAACATGGGTGAAAGTTTTCAGGATTATTCCTGAATTCAGGATTTTGAGACAAAATACTAAACTAGGCTGGATATAATAGCTTTTTTGATATATTTACAGTTGAATGATCTAAAGACAAATAACCCTGTAAACTTGAAATATTATTATTTTGAAGGTATACTGCAAGTTTTGAAATTTGAATTTCAAAAGTTCAGGATTTTGGAAATTTTGAACTTTCACCCATGGAAAAATAACCCAGCATGCAAAGAGTCAAGAGATAATGTGATGTGCCCACAAGATTCCAGCCTGCTTATCTTTTATTTTATCAATAGATAGTTACATGTTCCCATTAGATAGGTATTTTGCTTTATTTCTCTTTTGTTTTACGTTTATTTTCTCATTATTTATTAACACATCTAGCTGGCCAGCAAAGTAAACAACCCAGCGGCTCTGGACCAGTTTTCACTCAGAAACCTCAAATAAAGCAAGCGGAGAAAAATATCATCTTTGATTGTAAACTAACAGCCGACCCTCAACCTAGTATAACATGGCTGCATGGAAACAAGGCTCTGGCTGACGGGGGACGTTATAAATTGTCCCACACCGTCGATAAAAATACACATAGTATCAGTCTAGAAATCATGGACATGGGGATACAGGATGGTGGAGAGTATAAAGTTGTTGCTAAAAATAGCAACGGTGAAGCGACTGCCACGATAAACCTCAACTTGGAAGGTAGGATAGCGCTTGTGTGGGTATTGAATTTGAAGTGTGCATTTAATGATAAAATTTAATAGGGACATCATCAAGCCAAGATCTTTGATTCCTCTTACTGGACCCCACCCAGTGTTTATTCTAGGATTCGAAAACCAGGGGGGGTGGGGTGGGGATTTCTAACGAACAGCGAGCATTTTACTTCAATTTTGATATTTTCTCTTCTTTGTCTGCCCTCTGCAAGAATTTCCCATATGGTTTTGCTCCGCCAAACAAGATGGCTGCTGGAGCTCTAGACAAGAAAAATCTTAAAACGACATCTCCTTCTCAACCACTGGTTCAAATCAAAATAATTTTACAGAAATGTTCCTCATAATGCCCGCTGCCAAAATTGGTTTCGCTCTGTCAAACAAGATGGCCCCAGAGCTCTAGATAAGAAATATCTTTAAATGACATCTCTTGAACCACTTCCAAATGCAAAATAATTTCACTTAAATGTTTCTTATAAGGCCCTCTGACAAAATTGCCCAACCAGTTTAAAAGGCCACCAGGGCGAAAATAGAACTCTTTACATAATATCTTCATTAATCCCGATTCAAAACAATTATACAAAAATGTTATGTATGATACTCCATGTTCCTTATATTGCTCAAATGATTCCACTATGCTTAACAAAAGTGCCTCCAGAGCTAAGAATTCAGGTGAGGGGTCCAGGGCCACCATTGACCTCTTGTTGATATTGCCCATTATTATTGGTTGGTAAGGTAAGAGGAAACAAATGCCTTGTATTTATGGGCATAAAAAATAAATGAGAAAATTCTTATGTCCTGCTCCCAAGATTATAAAACTTTCATCCTGAACTGAACTGAGTATGAGAGTTCAACTGCTCATATAAACTAAAATACTGAAAAATGTAGATTTTATTCAGATGTTGTATTTATCCTGCTAATATATGTTAAAATGCCAACTATTGTTGGCATTTTTAACATTTATGAGCTGGATATGTTTCATGCTCAGTTGAGTTGAGCATGAAAATAATTTTATAACCTCGGGGCATGAGCTGAAGTTTGAGTGTAAATTAAAAATCTTAACACCTTTGAATTAATGGTTGTTTGAAAATGTTGATATAAAATTTCTAATATCCAAGTACGAGCAAGGTGTTTGGTGTGGCAGTTTTTCTGATAGCTAAATAATAGAAGCAAGGCTTGTGATATCTTAATAAAAACAAAGTGTTTGGTGTGGCAGATTTCTGATATCTACACAAAAGTAAGGTGTGTGGTATCTTAAAAAAGGCAATTTATGTGTTTTTCTGGTATCTAAACAAAAATAATGTGTGTCATATCTTAAAAAAAGCAAAGTGTTTGGTGTGGCAGCTTTCTGATATCTAAATAAAACAAGATTATAATTTGAAGTGGCAGCAATACAGGCCTCCAGATAAAAGTGTGTATTGGAAAACTGTTTTCTTTACTTCTAATCCAAAACATATGTTGTGGGTACTCAAAAGAACAGTCTCAATGAGAGGGTTCTTTTGAGCACCAAAAACACATGTTTAAATTGACTGAAAAGAAAATAATCACAATTTTACCTCATAAAATTTCCTTATCTGGATCTATGAAAATAAGAATATATGGTGCTTGGTGTGGTTAATAATTTTGTTCTGTTTTCTGGTATCTAAATACTGATATCTTAATATTGATATCTAAATATTGATATCTAAATACTGATATCTAAATAAAGTGTTTGATGTGGCAAATAAATCAATGCTGCTTTCTGATATACGCAAAACTAAACAAACTAAATAATAATATATGGTAGCCTTATGTGGCATGCTGCTGTATAGCAAGGGGTGGTTTTATAATGCCAAATACTGACCATTTATGCACAGAGGTATTGTTCACCTGAGCTTAAACAAGATTGAGTTTATAAAATAGACATTAGCCCAAGATCAGGTACATGTATTATATATTTAAAAGATATGTAAGGTCATTTTCTTATTTCCTTGTGAAATTATTTGTTGTGGAGCACAAAGGAAGTGTCTCATCGCTTTCTCTTCTTTGGCCAGGTTAACATATTAAATGGGTACTGACTCTCTTGTAGCATATTATATAAAGAAATTGATATTGAAAGTTTGAGAATCCAGACTCTGATTTATCAAAATCTGTGTTTTTATGATTAGCGTTCTAAACAGAACATATAATCTGAAATAATGGCCAGTTTTTTTTTTACAAGCATGAAACTACTAAAAATTTGCTTCTTAAAACTAATATATGTCTTAATAAATATATGTTTTAATCCTTTTTGTTTGAGTTTAAGTTGACTTATAGTTGTGTATCATTTCTGTTTGTTTTTGTGGTGTGCATATTTCAGTTCGTAGTAAGCCAAGTGGTAAGCTATGTGTTATTGCTGAAATTGTGTGTGATATATCTTTAACTTAACTGATCATACACATAAAGGCATATTGCATTCAGATTGACCACAGAGTTTGGGTTGTTATGGATAAAGTGTCTTTTATAAAGACACAGCACTTGTAGTGGACATTTGAACCCACAGCCTTACTGTGAGTCTAGATAAGTCAGAGCAGTAATATAGCTACTACATACACCTATGACCTATCAGGGATTTTCTAAGACCAAAGATGGCCCTTATTTTTCTCAACTTAGAGTTCAATTTACCAATGTAAATAGAGAATTTTCCAAATTCCAATTTTTTCCTACATTTTTTTCACTATTAAAAACATGAAAATTTGTTTTCAATTCGCAAAGTTACATATATGTTTAAACTGAATTATTATTTCAAATTCAAAGTATTGGTTTATGACTTTAACTGTTTTAAAGCAGGGATCAAACTGTTCAATTAGACCAATGCAAAGTTTCTCAATTTTATTATGTCCCCCTCCAACATGTCCAAAGGAAAGAGGGGAATATATTGTTTTTGGTGTGGACCCCATCAGCGTAAGAGTGGATGTAGCTTTTTGTCTGTACACTAACTTGGATGGATTTTGACAAAACCTGCTAAAAGGAATGATTACAATTTTGTGACCATGGCCTAATTTTCAAGGTCACCAGGGCCATATTATATAACTATGAAAATAAAAACCTTGTCTACACTCTATCTTCTGAACCGATGGCCAGATTTTTAATAAACTGGCACAGATACATCATTGAGAGTACCATAAGAAATGGTTAGTTTTAGGTGAGTTTGACTTACTATTAAAAGTCACCAGGATCATGGGGAAGACCTTATCAAATGATTAGTTTAGTGATCTTGACATAATTTTCAGGGTCACCAGTAACTCTGTGACAAAGCCTTGTCTGCACTCTATCTTCTGAACCAATTGCCAGATTTTGACCAAACAGGCACAGATACATCATTGGGAGGACCATATGAAATGGTTATGTTTTGGTGGCCTTTGTCTAATTTTTCAAGGTCACCATGGTCATACATGTATAACTCTGTGAAAAAGTCTTGTTTACACTCTATCTTCTGAAGCAATGATCAGATTTACGGCCAAACTGGCAGATACATCATTTAAAAAACCTTAAGAAATGGTCAGATTTAAGTGAACTTGATTTAATATTTCAAGGTCACCAGGGTCATATAACTATGAAGTGGGTGGGGGCATATGTTTTCTTCTGAAAAACTCCAATTAGTTGATCCACATGCTGTTGTTCTCAAATCCTGAGGTTCTAATTGCTTGGAATAACTTACCCAAAACTCACAATTTTTTTCTGTTGGTCTCGTTCGTTTTCTGAGGCTGACAAAAGAGTTTTTTGGACAGGTCTGTCTTAAAAATATATAGATAGTAAAATAGAAACTCTACCAGTTGTTTTTTCAGGTAATTTTACCTCTTTCCCTGCTGGAGGTGACTTCTGTTGTTTGCTGATAGCCTTTGCAAGCAATTTGGACCCAGATCAGGCCTTAGATCAAGATTCAAATTGTCTAACATTCTGATGGTTTTCTTAAAGATTTTTTGTATCAATTTTTAAATGTGCAAATGACATGAAACATTCAAAATGACCCATCATGCATGGAAAGAGTAAATAGTTGTTAAAGAACAACTGGTTCTGTTAGTCTATTTAAATAATGGCTTCAGTCATCAGTTAAGTTAATCGGCAGGTAAAGCCATTGAGATGAGATGAAAAGAAAACATAGCAGATTAATCTATTTCTGTAACCTCTCGTTGGCCCGCATCTGGTTGTCAAAAAACAAAAAAAAAACAAGTCTTGCAAACAGTGTAGACCCAGATGAGACACAGGAAAATGTGATGTCTCATCAGGAACTGCACTATTTGATATCCCAATAGTTGTTTTTAGTTTAAGTTATAATTTGGTGAATTTTAAGACGCAGCCTCTTTAGAACAACGTAGCAGGAATGAATACTCATTGTCTCAATGGTATTTCGCTTTCCAAACTTCAATTCTGCATTGCACATGTCAGCTTAAATCTACCCCCTACATGTTGAGGAATAGGTGTGTAACCAACAAAAATAATTCAAGAAGATAAAGACTAATATAGATCCAGAAGCACTTATGTTATACCTTGATAAGCTTTCTCTAATTAAGTGAAATTCTGATAGCTACAGTAACTCTTCTAAAATTTTCAGCACTTGTCCGACAGATGGCTGTTACTGTAGACAAACAGTGATGGCCTTGACCAGAGCTCCTGAAGGAGCTGTCTGATATTTGCTGTTTTGCAAGCATTGGACTCATAGGAATATTTTTTTATTGAAAAAAGAGGTTAAATTGTTAGCCTTTACTACACAGGCTATTTTTAGATCATGACATCATTTTCTATTTTTAAACAGCATTGAAAAAATTCTAGAAAAATTTAACTTAAGTTTTGAATACTATTGAAAATATTATTGAAAATGGAGCATTTGCTCCAAAAGAGCAAATGCTCCATTTTCAGTAATATTTTACAATACATGCATGATATTTCAAGGGTGTCAAAGGAGGTTATTATAGAGTAAAAGGTTAAATATTGTAGCAATAATTAATGCTTTTATGAAGGAATGAAAAATCTGGGCCTAAAATCTGTGACTATTTCTTCAATTCATGTAGCAGCATTATCAGAGATCAACTGTTAACCCTGTTTTTCAGTTATGCAATGGATCCTTTGGATCTACACTGTTTGTAAAACAGGATATCAATGTTAGCATGGAAATTGATGCAGGAAATATATCATTTAAAAAAGAAAATGCAATCAATTTATCATTTGTGCAAAAACAGATTTATCTATTGATTTCAAATATTGGCAGTGCTGTATCCTAATCGTAGTGTCAGGTATTACCCTCGAATGGGTACGGTTTTTTAAGCAACAGTACAATATGAGTATTGGTTCCTATATCATGTACAGTGATTTCCCATTACTGACCTTTCAGCAGCATTTGTAAGCTTCTTTTTGATCCAGAGTTGATATGCACACACGCACATTCGTCCCTGCTTAATTTTTACCTGCATTCTTCACACAGCTTTTGATAAGTGAGCCAAAAATAGCATCTACCTCTTATGCAAAAAGTAATTCTTAAAATATGCACCTATTAAGTGAAACCCACTTTCATAAAAACTTAATTCATTCTTTAAATATTCACTTATCAAGTGAAACTAGATGTGACTTGTGCCAGCAATGTATAGTATATTATTATTTGTCCATGGGGAAGTAATCAAACATCATATTTGTAATTACTGTATTAGTTATGTACCTTTCCCTGTGTGATAATGGTAATTTCTTATTCTTGGCATGATCGAAATTCCTGAGAATTGCACCTGGCTTCCAGCTGTGTATATTTAACTTTATAGATTCTGTATATTGGAAATAACTGATAGATTTATGAATGTGATTGATAGGCAAACCTGAAACTGAGCAGACTTTTAGTTTTATTTCTGTTTTTATAGGTAGGGTTAAAAGGTTTACTTTTAGAGTAAATAGAGTGGCTTACTCTTTGATTGCCAGAACCGAATTACTGTACAGTATAGAACCGAATTACTCAGACAGGAAAAGCATGTGCAAACAAAAAAAGTCTCTGGTCAGACTGATCAGGGACTACTTGTTTGCTACTCTCTCTTTTTTCTTGAACCCCAAAGCAGTTATTCCAGTAATGATATTACCTAATCTAATGGCTGCGCAAATCAATATTCTGTTTTAGCAAACATTGCAGAGCCTGATCAGCTCAATCCTACAAAAATGAGCTGATCAGATGTACATTGTTTGTGTTTTGATTAGGTAATTGATTGAAGATTGTTACTTTTCCTGCTATTCAGGACAAATGTTGTCTGCTTTCTCATCTGCTTATGCTCTTTGGTAGCCAATAATTTCAAACGCTATGAACCCAGATCAGACTGCTCTCTTAGGAGCAGTCTGATCTGGGTTCATAGTGTTTAATTCCAAAATAAAATATTTCTGGGGTGCATTTGAATATGGGCAGCAGATGTAATAAGCAGACATAGTGTTTGCATGCTTCCAAAGTAAAATATTTCTGGAGTGCATTTGAATATATGCAACAGACGTAATAAGCAGACAACATTTTCAGGATAAAAATTTGGCAGGATAAGGGTGAAGCAGGTAAAGTTGTTTGATTGAAATGTAAACATAAACAGCTTTTATAGCATTGGGGATCCATAGGGCCAGTTAAGCAAAAATTTTCAGCGTAAAATTGTGATTATTTTCTTATCCGTTAGTTAAAACATATGTTTTGGGTGCTCAAAAGAACCGTCTCACTGAGACAGTTCTTTTGAGTACCCACAACATGTGTTTTGGTTAAGAAATAAGAAAAATAATTTTCAGGTACACAATCTTATCTGGGGGCCTGGGTTCTGAGATCACACCTGGTGTATGGAATGTTTCCCTGTGATGCTGAATAGCTATTTAAATGGACACCTAGATGATTTTATCAATCTTGGTGCTGATTTTATGTTCTTACCCTGGTCAAAGTAAACATAAATACATCAGTTATTTTCAGAAACATTGGTTTTACATTGTAGCTAAATGATAAGGTATTCTAATGGAAAAACAAGCATGATAAATGTTTCAGACCCAAGTAATTTACTGTTTGCTTTTCCAAGGCCACATTTATATTGTGTCCAGGATAAATATGTTCATGATAAATGTACCAAACCTCTTAAGTAGTTTACCACTGACTTTTCCAAGGCCCATTTCTCTTGTGCTTTAGCTATTTGTCCTTGATACATCTGTTAAAGTTAAATGTACCAAACTTCCAAGGAATTTACCTCTTGCTGTTCTAAGGCCACATTTCTATTTGTCGTGGATAAGTCTGTTTAATGATAAATGTACCAAACCTCCAAGTAATTTACCACTTGCTAAGGCCACATATCTACTGTGGTTTATCTATAGGTCCTGGATACATCTGTTTAATGATAAATGTACCAAACCTCTTAAGTAATTTACCACTGACTGTTCTACGGCCAGTTTATCTGTTTGTCCTGGATAAATCTGTTAATGATAAATGTACCAAGCCTCCAAGTAATTTACCACTGACTGTTCCAAGGCCAAATTTCTATTGTGATTTATCTGTTTTGTCCTGGATAAATCTGCTCATGATAAATGTACCAAGATTCCAAGTAATTTACCACTTGCTGTTCTAAGACCACATCTTTTTTGTCCTGTACAACCTGTTGTGATAAACGTACTAAGCCTCTAAGTAATTTACTACTTGCTGTTCTACCGCCACATTTCTATTGTGATTTTTATGTTGCTCCTGGACAAATGTGTTCATGATAAATGTACCAAGCCTCCAATATTATCACTTACAGCTCTAAGGCCACATTTCTCCTGTGGTTTATCTGTTTGTCCTGGCCAAATCTGTTCATGATAAATGTACCAAGCCTCCAACATTACCACTTACAGTTCAAAATTTCTCTTCACTCCTACGACTAGAGTAAATAAATGGATCAGATCTGATCAGTTTTCATAGCAGCAAAATGGAGTTCTATAAATAGCACAGACCCTAGTAGTAGGAGTGTCTTGTGGTTTATCTGTTTGTTCTGGACAAAACTGTTAATGATAAAACTAATGTACATGTACAAAGCCACCAAATGATATACCACTGGCTGTTCCAAGGCCACATTTTTGTTATGGTTATCTCTTTGACCTGGATAAATTTGTTCATGTAAAATGTTCCAAGTCTCCAAGTATTTTATTGAGGCCGTTCTAAAGCCAAGTTTCTATTAAATTTGGTTTTATCTGTTTGTCCTAGACAAATCTGTTCATAGAAAAGTAAGCACAATAAATGTTTCAATCCTTCAATTAGTTTACCATCTAATGACTGTCATGCACTGATTTAGTTGGTGGGGAGACATTGTCAGGCCCCGAGGTTATAAAACATGCTCAAATCAACTGAGCAAAAAATTTCAACAGCACCTAAAAGTGAGAAGTTTCTTGCTTTGAGTCCCTCAGATGTGTATTTAGCATGCTAATAAATGTTAAAATGCCAACAATTTTAAAATGCCAACAATTGTTGGCATTTTAACATTTATGAGCAGGATAAATTTTGTGTTCAGCTGAGTTGAGCATGAAAAAAGTTTTTTAAGCTTGGAACCATGTTTTTCAGAAAACACAAATTATTTTAAGGATAAATAGGTCAAGTTTGGAAGTCTCTCAACTTTATTTGTAATTAAGTGATATCTTAATGGAATCATGAGTGCCTTTGATCATTATGAAATCCTATATTAATCATTTTCTGTTTTTTTCTTGAATTGCAGGTAAAAAGCCTCAGTAAGTATCTGTTTCTTTCATTCAGCATCTTAACTAAAAAAAAATTTATCTGAAGAGTTGGGGTGATGAGCCTTTTAGTACTTTTAACCTTGTTGTACTTAAAATGAGCAAGGCTCTAGCCAGAACAATATAAATTTTATGCTCTCCAAGGGAAAAATCAGTTATCTTATGACAGGCCTGTTGGTCTCCACAATGCAGGGCTTTTAATAATGATAATTATAGCTGGGTTATAACTTTTGAAAAATCATTCCCCTATTTCCTATTGGTGGTGGCTGGGGGCAGTGGTTACAAATGACTGGTTCAGTATGATAGTATGACATATTTAGACTACTCTCATTACCAAATAATGGCGCTTCATTCCAAGGAAGGAATTTGCTTCTTTCTTTGTAACCAAGGTATTCTTTGATGTACAAGGAAAATATTTCCATTTTATCTCCCTTGCATGCAAATATATTTCATTCCCATATTTTTCACAGCCCCATGGCTGACTCCTATAATAAACATAAATTTTGGTCAAACTATATGTACACCAACATACTGTAAGCTAATTTGGCCAAATATGTTGTTTTGTAGGAGGAGGCTTTATGTTTTATTTCTCACATAACGCTATGTTTGGGACACATAGGAATCATGTTATAAATGAAACATGTTATAAAGGGACAATTTTAAAAAGGAATTGTAGGAAAATGACCATCATTTTCCTATAATTCCTTTGTAAAATTCCATGCTGAAAAAACTTCGGAGCCACAACGGTGACATGACATCAAAATACATGATGTAACAAGAGACCACACTGTTTCTTTTTATTTGTGTGAAGCATTGCTCCTTGGGTCTGATTTTTCTGTGTAATTTTTGCAGAGTGCCATCAGGTAAGGCTCCCCACTTTCTCCAGAAGCCCACAATAAAACAACAGGCGAATCTTCTGGTGATGACATGTATCCTCGAGGCCAAGCCCGGGCCCCAGATCAAGTGGTTCAGAGAGACAGAGGAACTCAAGGATGGTGGTAGATATATTATCAAGTTGGAGAACGATCCGAAAACTCCCGATGGATTCATCGCCACACTCCAGATCAAAGTAGGTGCATTCTCAGGGTTTAACTGTAACGCGTCATCTATAATGTGCAGCAGTGACATTTCGAAATTTTTTCACTGCTTTCAGCAACAAAATAAAATATTTGTTAGTGTTGATGCTTTATCATGGCCACCAATCCATCTCCTTCATCGCATAAAATCAATACTGTGTTATGAAGAAGAGGGACCTGTTTCCTATGAATGAGATGGACCATAAATTCGGCAAAATTTTCCGTTATTTTCTCTTAACAATACAAAACTTTAGAAATCCGAAAATGCTATTCAATGGCTTTGGTGTTTACCTTCAACGTACATGAAATAGTGTCCCCTGGCACATAAACTGATTCTAGAATATGTGTTACAATGAAAAAATGTATTTTTTTTCATTACAAAACAGTTTAAGCTGTCGAGCAGAATATCCTTTTAAACCCAATATCAGTGTCGAAAAGTTTAATGAGTGTCTCATAGAATAGCATTGCCCGATTTCTAAAGGACGTGTAACGGTTTTGTATTACAAATGGCCCACTTTTACAGTAAAAAATCGATTGTAAAGAAATCCTTCCAAAATATTACCAAATGATACCTAAGAGTCTCTAGTTTAATGTCCACAATTTATTTTCTTCATTAAAATGTATTTTTATGATAAATTTTGGGGTTAAATGCATGCCCTATCAACCACACTTAACACTAAGTCTATGGTAAAACCAAACACCCTCGTGTACTTCGTGACTCAATTACATACATGTCCACATGCGGAACCGGATAAAACTATTTCTCATTTTATTGTGCATATAATATTACACCATAAAGTGGTAACTCTGAGTCGGTTCCGCATGCGGCAAATACCGTTAAAAGACTTTTTCTGCAAATTTTATCCTGAAATGTACTATTCAATTCATACTTATCAAAGCATTGAGAGTACTAAAATCACTGGAGAGACGTACAATTCCCGTCCAAAAAATGGAATACAATGTACATATTAGCAAGCTCGTATCAATATTATTTCTTATAAAGAGTCTTTGGAGAAAAGCAAAATTACAACAACATTTCAGTAAATGCGAGCCTTATTTGAGAGAGAGAGAGAGAGAGAGAGAGAGAGAGAGAGAGAGAGAGAGAGAGAGAGAGAGAGAGAGAGAGAGAGAGAGAGAGACCAGCGGAGGAGAAGGTGCGAGGAGAGAGATTGATGTGCCCCTTCTTTAACTGATACATAGATTTCTGGAGACAGTTCTTTGGTACAATCTGCTTTTAAAAGACAGCTTACCGCCACTTTTGTTTTGGCATGGCCCATTGCTTTGAATTAAGATTGTAAAAAATGGCAAATTATGTGATCATTCTTTGGAGCATGAGAAAAAAATAATCAATTATTGGTATTCTCAAATCACAAGGCAGACACTGATTAATATGGCCATACTAGAGTAGTTAGGAATGGTCAGTATATAACATTAGATGGTGTTGTCCCCCCCCCCCCCCCCCCCCCCACCCACAAAAGGAGTTATGTGACGCTGGTGATCTTGGAATTAAGGTCAATACTACCGAATTCTAGTCATTCATTAAGGTCTTCCCAATGAATTTTCTGTGTCAGTTTGGTCAAAATCTGGTCATTGGTTAGGAAGACTGAGTACAGACAAGCCTTTTTATATATATATGTCCCTGGTGACCTTGTAAATAAGGTCGAGGTCACCAAAATCTTATAATCTAGCGGTTCATAAGGTAGAGCAAAAAGCTACTTCTCAGCACAGATATCGGAATCATTTGATATGATTCCAAAATTTTGATAGAACTGTGTCAGTTTAATGGTAATGTTATTAAAGTGAGTTTATTTGAACAAAAAGGAGCTTGTGTGATATATACAAATGCACACTCTCATCATATCTTGTAACTGACCCCCTAAGGTAGCACCTAACTATATTTTTTGAAGGTCGTAACTTCTTATGTACATATATGATGTATATAGGTGGCGCAGATATTGTCACAAATAAACCAATGTAATTCTTTGATTTAGTTTTGTTCTTTTCAATTCATTGTTATTTATGCAAGAATGTATAAAAACAGCCAATGGCCTGCATGCGAACGCCACAAGCATTTTATTCATAATGAGTGTAATGCGCTTTTCATGCTTACATGTGCACAATATCTGTGCTAAACTGTTTGTTTCCTCAATGAATATCGCTCTTGTAAAGTGTTTGCTAAAATAATGCAGTATATATACAACAACCACTTATCTGCAGATGTTAAATAGCCCCTGGTACCAACAAACACATTCATTTATTATTCAAGGATCGAAATACTGTATTTTAGATGTTCATTCACCTTTATCAAAACACAATGTAGGTTGTTCAAACGGTTCCGAAATCCCTGCTTTGACAAAAGTTGTCACCCTTGAAATAGATGTCTGCACCACAAATGCTTGAAACATGACTAAGTGTTTTAATGCTCTACCTCAAGTGCGGATACAGAGGGGGGATAGGGGGTCCGCCCCCCCCCCCCCCCCCCCCCCTGGAAAATCACAAGTTATATGGATTTCTATAGAAATTAGCATATGGACCCCAGTGGAAAAAGTTGAACCCCCCCCCCCCCCCTGGAAAATGTTGGACCCCCTCTGGATCCTTCGAAAGTATCGTTTTCTCTGTTATAAAACCATTGGACGCCCTCTATAAACTGTAAAATAAGTTGAGGACTAAAAAAACGTTGTCCAGACTGTTATCTGGACGTCAGGCCTGGACCCCCCCTTGAAAACAATTCCTGGATCCGCGCATGTACGTCATTGCTCTACGTTACGGTGAACCATATTTCAGTCATGACGTTTCCTCGGTTGAACATGTATTACGCAATAAAGATGAAGGGTCTTGCACAATGACACAAACCATATGTTTCTTCGGGATTGTGAACTGCGATCCCTTAGTCACACGTAAGATAATAGGTAAGTAATATAGACCACAGCGCTATCACGACTGTTGGATATCTGAGCTGGGACATGCGTAAAATATGGAGCAGATATGCATTCTGTACATGTAACCAATGACCGCCTGCTTTGACATGGCCTTAAAGTATTCATTTATTCTGCATGTTCATCCACAAAGGTGCTCAGTTTTGTGAATTAATTTTATAATCGAATCAGGCGTTTGGAAGATACGTCACAGACACAAAAGTGTGACATACAGACGGACTGACAGATGAACAGACAGATATACAACACTCATATGTATCTATTTAATAATTGTGGCTGTGAGCAAAATAAAAGTGTTCAAAGCTTCCATTATCATTTCTGTAGCTTTATAACTATTTATATTCATGTTTCATACCAATCCAGAAAAAAGGTTGCGCATGTAATGCCGCGTTTAACATGTTACATGCACGCTTGTGTACATGTCGTACTGATTATATTGATATGAATAAACCAGAATAGGCTTGTTTGAGCTATTGATTAACTGGAAAAGGCGACAAAACACTAAATGTTCAATATATATTACACCTAAAAAACAACATATCATCAAAGTAATCGTAAACACAGTATTTAGCCAAGTTTTAGCATAATTTTTAATTAATGATGGTAGTGTTAGCTCAAATTACGACATAGACATGACGAGTATAAACACACGCATGTTTGGTATTATGTTTGAGGTCAGTTTGCTTGTTGCATCTTTAAAAATATCCACATTCATGAACAAACCTGTTTATACACACTAGTGAGAAACTTTAATTCATGTGACTGCATATGCCGTCGTTAATTCAAAAACATGCTCATGTGAAAGGGCAAAGATCAAACCACCATATATTTAAATTTCAGCCAAATCCATCGTGGGCCAAAAAACGGCCAAACCGTTACACGTCCTTTTGCTCTCAAAATTAGGAAACAGAAAGTTTAATCCAACTGGTATATGCGATGAAGGAGATGGATTGGTGGCCATGTTTATGTACCAGTCAACAGTTTTTCAGTCATGTTGGGATGTTTTCCTTTCTTCCTGGGTTGAACCAGTACTAAGCACTAAACAGAGGATAACATGTCTTGCTCAATTGCAAGGAGGCAACACAGTGCCTTCAGTGAGCCTCAAACTTTGGCCCCTTCGATTCCAAGTGTAACACTTTAGCACTTAGACACTGGGCTCCTGGCAACCAAATATGGCTTTGGCATTTGATGTGGCAAATCCCCTGTTAATTGTTTAACTCTGAAGTAAGTGCAGTTTTGTCATGATTCACTTTCAATTCTCATCAACAAGTGCAAGTTGTGGGTAGAAATTCCAGTCAAGCCCATTATTACTGTCGGTGCCAATATCACGTCTATTTCTGATGCACCTATCTAGTGAAATCATCAGAGTTGCTAATTAAACCTTGTATTTATGGGGTAGTATTTCTAAATGCAGTTCTTTAGTAGAGCTATTTCACAAGAAAAAAACATTTTTTGCATTTATTTTGATGAAAAATAAATACATATTTGACCTGATAAGCACATTGTAGGCATATTTTTTTCAAAAGTATATGCCTTCTAGTGAAAACAGTGTAGATCCAGATCAGCTGGCTTCTGATGAAGCCAGCTGTTCAGGATCCACACTGGTTTTCAACACCATGTATCGATATGAATATAGAAATTACACCACTAGGTTGGCTGGGATTCAGAATTTCGTTAGGTGTATACAACCCATGTTATGGCTCCCAATTTTTTTACCATGGAATTTTACAAAGGAAGATGACCATAGAATTGTCCTTTTATAATATGGTTCACTTTTAGCACAATCCAATCCTGTGGACCCCCAAAATATAGCTTTATGAAGGGTCTAAACTGACAATATGATAAATGTTAAAAAAAAGATATGATTTAAGGGAATTATTCGGGGAATGTAAATACTCTTTTCCCATTGCATTGCTTTAAATAGCATCTAGCATAGTTCAGAAGTTGTATTTATTGCCTATAATTTCTAATCAAAGATCTTTAAATGCTTTATGTAATCCAAAGCTGAGTTAATATACCATTATACAATTTAATTGTCAGCAGCAAGATAAGGCCAAAACAAATAAAATGTTTGTTTCCAGTTTAATATATACTTAACTAATAAACCAACTCCTACAATGAAATTATAATGGATATTGTTGAAAATGCTTTAAAGTACCAAAGGTTGGGATTGAACTGAATTGAATAAGTACCAAGCTGAAATTCTCCAATTTGGGCCTTGGTGCGACAAAACCTGTCTTCTGGGTTACCAGCAAATCCAGACTTAAATCAGTCTCATCAACTACAGAGACCAGCTATAAATTTAGAATTTCACCTGTGAGAAGTTTATATACATGTATGAAAATTACCAAAACTCAAATAACAATGGCACTGATCAGTCTGCACAGATGTGCAGGCTGGTCTGCACTTTTGTTGTTTGCAAATCCCCAAAGACAGGTTTTCTAGCTTTGTGGCCCATTTAGATATGATACTTTGCAAAACTTAAATAACAAAGGCACTGATCAGTCTGCACGGATGTGCAGGCTGGTGTGCGCCTTTGTTGTTTGCAAATCCCCGAAGACAGGTTTTCTAGCGTTGTGGCCCATTTAGATATGATACTTTGCAAAACTCAAATAACAAAGGTGCTGATCAGTCTGCGCAGATACGCAGGCTGGTCTGCACCTTTGTTGTTCACAAACTCCAAAGACAGGTTTTTCTCATGTCGGCGGCCCTTTAATAGTGTAAATAGTAATTAATTTCATTTATGAATTTAGATAGGCATGCAGTCATTGAACCTATAAGAAACAAGTTCTGATATCTTGTAATTATGGCACTGTAGACTGATCAGATGTCTGGCTCAATATTTGATTACTTACCAGTTTTTTTAAGATGATTTGTTGTTTCAATATTCCAACTTATTCCAAATAAGTTGTGCATCAGAATATTGCCAGAAACGTGAAGTTATGTCAGTGACCTTTCTTTTGCATCTAGCTTTGTATTGGCATAATTTTGTTGGGAAACTATTCTTGGCAATATAATGGTGGTCATTTGTTTGCCAGAGACTTCGTAAAAACATGATTACTTAACAATTTGACCAGGATATTAGCAGATAATCTTTGTAAGTTTTCAATTAATTGGAGAAGATGAAGATGAACATGAGTCAGTTTTACTTTAATTCTGATTTTTTTTAAAATAAATAAATTAATTAATAAATAAATAAATAAATCAATAAAAACAGTTGTGAGCAAGAAAAATAATCCATTATTCGTGTGAGGGTAGGATAGAAAAATCTGTCCCTCGGGATCACCGTTTGTCATCACTCGGCAAGCGTCGTGATGCCAAACGGTGATCCTCGGGACGGATTTTTCTATCCTAACCTCACACTCATAATAGATTCTTAAATTATGCCTAACAGTGACGCATACCTTGATATGTGGCACTTGAGGTATGCGGCACTTGAGAGGTATTAACGTGCAGAACACACACGTAGGCGAGCTCTGTGTATCAGATGTGCTAAGGCTACGATCTGTGATTTTTGCATTTCTTGGTCCACCAAAAAAAAGGTGAAAAGTCTAAATTTAAAAAAAAAATCACATGCATGTTTCCCATAAAGCCCTCTACCAAATTTGCACAAACGGTGCTGCATAGCCACCAGAGTTAAAAAAATAATCTTTAAACCTGTGGTTCATATTTAAAATAATTTCACAAGAAAGTTCCCCATAATGCCCTCTACCAAAATTGCTCAAATGGTCTAACAAAATGGCCACCAGAGCTAAATATAGACATATCTTTAAACGATCACTGGCTAAAATTCAAAATAATTTCACAGAAATGTGTCTCATAATGCCCCCTATCAAAATTTCAACCCTTCAGCTATGTTGATCAAAATGGCCGCCAAAGCTAGAAATAGAAATATCTTTAAAAGTCATCTCCTGCTTAACCACTGGTCCAAAAGCAATATATTTTAACAGAAATGTTCTTCATAATTGCCTCTACGAAAATTGCACAAACCGTTCTGCTTTGCTGATTAAAATGGCTGCCAGGGCTAAAAGTGTTTTAAGAGACATCACCTTCTGAACCACTGGTCCAAATTTAAAATAATTCAGAGAAATATTCCTTATAATGCCCTCTACCAAAATTGCACAAACTGTTCTGCTCCGCTGAGCAAAATGGCCAGCAGAGCTTCTTAAAATACAGTTCACCCTTAACCACTCGCTGAAATGAGCCAGGATCCAGGTGAGTGATCCAGGACGCCAGAACCCTCTTGTTTCGCTTTTCAACTCATAATTCTCCAAATTTCTTGGTGGGCTTCATCAATACAAAGCTTCAGCCTATGCCCCTGTAACAGTAACTATGCCTTGTAAATCCCTGGCATAAATAATCAAAGGTTGATGTTTCCTTTCTTCAAATGCCAAATTATTGTTAAATCTGTGTTTTGATAAATATGTTAGGTAGTTGACCCAGCACTTGTTTTCATAGAACATGGTTTTTCTACATCTTTGGCCAAGATTTCTTCTCTACTTCAGAGCTCTACATAAGATAGTTGAGCCGGCCCATGAGACTTGATGTCTTGTAATATAAGCTTTAAGCAAATCGTTGACTCCATGCACAGCTATCTAGTGGGGCAGCTATCTAGTGGGGCTTGATGTCTTATATTGTGCCAGTCATTTGTACAGTAAAACCTGTGTAAAACGGCCACTCAAAAATAGACAATGCAAAAGTCTTAATGACAAATGGTAGCTTAATGAAAGTCAAAAGTATTGCAGAATGTTCCCCTTGGAGCATTCTGCAATATTTTTGAACTGCATTAAGCAATAATTGGTCTTGAAAACCAATTTTAGGTCTTTTTGAGAGTGGCCTTTTTGCACAGGTTTTACTGTATGATCAATATACCAGGACGGGTAGCGCATTCGGTAGCATGTCTGACTACAGATGTGCGTCTGGCTGTAGAACCAGGGGTTGCCAGTTTGATCCCGGCCCGGTTCCATACTTTGGTGGAAATTGATCATTTAATAATTTTTACGGTCATTCTCCTCCCTTCCCCCGATTCATTTAAGAAGGGTTGTTTTCAGTTACAAGCGAAAGTTTGTGCACAAATTACTGGTTAACCCCTTGTTCAAGCTCACCAAAGAAAAGTGTGGTTAGGTGAACTGACTGTCCCCCCATGACCATAGGTGTTGACTTGGGACGTAAAGCAACAAAACAAAAATGTGATCAATACCATTATTTCATTCTTTGCTAGCTCTTGTCGCTGATAACCTTTGCAAACAGTTTGGACCCAGATCAGGACAAACAATGTCGTTCCAGATCTGGATTTAAACTATTTGACACTGGGATAGTGTTTTGAAAAAGTTATTTTGAAAAAGTGAGCGGACAAACAACAATAGCATGAAAAATTACCCAGAATACAAAGAGTTAAAAAAAAAAGTCGCATTGAGTACCAAGAAGATATTATGTTTTGGTTGAGAGATCATAAGAAAATAATTTATGTTTACAAAAACTCCAATACATTATTTGATTTTCAAAGTCACAGCAATTTTTCTAATACACAAAACTAATTTGTAAAGCAGTTTAAAGCTCTTTACCTACTAAGTGTTGTCTGCTGTTCATGATACCCTTCGCAAACAGTTTAACTGTTTGACACCTTGATGGTATTGCTGAAAGAATTTTTCGAAAAAGCTGATTTTGAAAAAAATCAGCAGACGACAAAAAAAAATGCACAATTTTCCAGTAAAAGCGCCTTCCTGTGACAAGAAAAGATATTATCAATCACTTTCATTGCCAAGTCTATAAAAGAAATATCTCAGTGCCAAGCATGATTTATCGATTTAATTATAATTTATTTTATTTTAAGCTGTAAATTAATTTTTACTGATTTCTGCATGTTATATATCACTCAGTAAGGGATAGCTATAAAGGACAATGCCTATCTAAACTGTATAGAATTATGAAAGTAATGAAACAGAAATAAGGCTGCTCATACATATACAGGGATTTTTTTTTGCAATTTTGGGAAGGGGCCCTAGGGCTTTTCAGATTGGAAAAATTAGCGCTGTAAACCCCTAAATTGTGAAATTCATTATAGTGCACAATTACGGCATTTTCGGTCAATTAAAAACAGATTAGCTTTTACACATACTATATTGCCATTAAATAGAACGAGAAATAAGACACAATGGTTGCAGATTGTCACCATTGTAGCTTGTGTTGTTGGTGACTTAAATAAAAATTCTTAAACAAAAAAAAAAAAATTGTAAGAATTTGGAAAAAAGTCACCTAATTTCCATTGGGACAGGGGCTGATTTTCGGCCCCTGAGAACACACAAACACACACATCTTTGCAAACAGTTTGGTTGGGCCTGATCTGATTCCAAACTGTTAGACACTCTGATAGCATTCCTGAAAGAATTTTTCAAAAAAGTTGATTTTGAAATAAATCAGCATAAAGAATTACCCAGTAGGCAAAAACAGGGATATTTCTTGAAGGGGCCCTGTGCTAAAAGGCCCCTAAATTTTCTGAAAAGGCCCCTTCTTCTAGAAGCATGGGCCTTTTTATAAGGTAAGTGTATAGGGAATTGCTACTGTTTGAGCACTTTTCTACGAAATTCCCTCAAAAAGGTTCATCATGTCTGTGAGCCAGAATTATCCCTGCAAAAAGCATAAAAAATAACCCGGTAGACAAAGAGTAAACTAGAGGAATCTTACCTAGGTGTATAAATAAATGAGGATTGGTATCGTCTGGCCAGTTATACTGTGGAATTGTGGTCAGGATAAACATGCAGGAATTTCATTCAGTTCACTTACTGTAATCTTGGAATTTTCTAGGATGTTACCTGTTATATTTGAGATTGATGTAAGATAATTTCTTTGATTTTTTATTTTAATGAAATGGTCTATGCAATATGTTGATGCTTTGCCCATTTGCAGAATTCCTGTAAATCCTTAAAGGGCCAATCACAACATGGGCAGATCCAGATCTGTCAAATGGGGGGGGGGGGGGGGAGAAGGTGTAGGTTCACCATAACAAATAGTTTGAACCCAGCTGCAGATCATGCTGATCTGATCCTACAGGATGGCTAATGGGATAAGTTCCAAAATCTCATGCAAGGTATTGACATTTTGAGTTCAAAAGGAATACATGTACTAAAAACATTGGCAAAAGTGGGGCATAAAATTGTGAATATTTTCTAATCCATCAGTTTTAACATTCGTTTTTGGCCCTCAAAAGAAATGTCTTATAGAGATGGTTCTTTTAGGTAGCCACAGTGTATATTTTGGTTGAGAAATAAGAAAATTAATTTTTAATTACGCACTCTTATCTAAAGGCATGCAAAAGATAAATCAGCAAAAATAATGTTGAGGGCGTAGACAGCATTCAAAGATAGATAGACATTGGCAGTCTAATGGCTAATGGTGATAGTGCTGTGCATTAAATCTTTATGTTTTTATTTAAAATTTAGATGTTATTAATCTAATGAGATGATATTGAATCCATTAAAATTATCTGTCAAGATAAGAAACTAGGGTGAGCTACTCCAGACAAGTTCTGAATCAATCGGAAAATCCCGAGGCCCAATTTTAGAATCAAGCCTTGGGTGTATGTATGGCATAATACTATATATGACATCAGTCTGACTGTATAATGGTCGCAACACGAGGAAACCGGTGTTCAGGGGTTTGCGAACAACAAAGCGCAGACCAGCCTGCTTATCTGCCTAATCTGATCAGCGCCTTTGTTATTCTCTTATTGGAAAGCATCATATCAAACTCACCAGAAGTGAAATTTCATTATTCTCGCTACCAGAGTCTCTGTAGCTGAGCAGGCTGGTTTGAGTATGACCTGGTTGAAGACAGGTATTGTCAGGTTGAGGCCCATGTATGTGATATCTCATGAAACAGATGACAGATTTTAACCAAATTTGCCTGGATATGGTTAATGGTTATTAGGTTTTGGTGACTGAACCAATTTTCAAGGGGTCCCTGTTAGATATAAATTCATAAGCTTAAGCGGCCATATTTCACACTGGTAAATGTATCGTCGATTTGCTGGTATTTACGGGTATTGCCGGTACTTCATAGACCGGAAGTGGTAGATATTGGCGTAAATACTATATAGAAAAACATGCCATATGCCACAAGGACTATAGACTTCAATCATTTTGAAGTATTCGGCATGCACATGGCGATTTATGTAAGCATTTAGGAATAGATTCGATTACCGATCTGGATGATCGGTACTCGAATCTATTCCTAAATGCTTACATAAATCGCCATGCACATAATGAATACTTAAAAATGATCTAATTCTATAGTCCTTTAGGCATATTGAATGTTTTTCTATATAGTATTAACACCAATATCTACCACTTCCGGTCTATGAAGTACTGGCAATACGCGTAAATACCACCAAATCGACCTATACATTTACCAGTGTGTATTTAAACCCAAAGCACTCCTGAGCTACTGAATGATGGCCATCAATTACACTGCTTTGGATGGTGACTGTGTATGTGGGGGGAGGGTGATGGGAAGGGACATAAATCGGTTGTAATATTTTGCAGTTCTTTATGGGTCAACTGTGGGGTAGTGATGGTAGCAAGAAAGTCAATTGAAGTATAGCCGAATATGCATACCTGAGTTTGCTACTTCCTGAGGGCAGCGCCCATGCTGTGCATCTGTTACAGTTTCATAGTGATCAAAGCAAATTGCCAGCAAAGCACAAAATCATACACAGAATTTCTTTCATCCTAATTCTCAAAGAGTTCCCTTTTTGCTTTAATACTGAACTATCGTTTCCATAGGATATATAAGCCAGTGTTTGAGATTTTGGTTTTTATCGCACCGGCAAGCAGCAGAGGCTCCGGTGACACTGCACATCTGATCAGTCTCACCAGAGCCTTCACTGCTTGCATGCATAAAGTATTGAATTAGACGAAGGCTCAGATTAAAATTTAGACCTCTAGCTCCACTGTTTAGATGTGCATGCAAGGTTTAAAAGAGTGGCTTATGTAAAGTCTCACTAGTGATAAAACTCATTATGTCATTCTGTTGCAAAGTCAGGGATCAAATTTAGCACTTGCTAATTTGCTAAATGCTAGTAGTTTTCTCCAAAAAGCAAGTAGAAATTGCAATCACTTGCTATTTTTAGCATGTGGAAACAAGTCACTCTCATATGAACTGACAGAACCAAATTATGCAACACTGCATATGTTTCTTCAGAAGCTGGCTGATCTGGATCCACAGTTTGCAAGGAAGCCTGATTAAAGGTCATTTAGGTTCAGAAAGCTGAAAATGCTAAAGGACCTCTGACGGTGGTAATGGGAATCACAGTGTATCACTGCCTATTATTTTGATAAAAATTAAATTCGATCAAACGCTTCCATCTTCACATATAAGCTCGCTGTTGGTCTCTATTTTATGATTTTGCATTTGGTTTCCTATTTCTATAAATGTACGGCTTTATTTTGGGCCTAAAATGGTCACTTTTTGTATTATGCATATAGGAAATAGAAAAATATTTTTTAAACATCATTCCCCCCCTAGTCCCAACTAATCCTTTTGCACGTAAGTGTGTTCTCATATTTTACATAATATATGTGAAAAGCTAGCTGGGACTCGGGGGGGAATGATATCCCACAGCCCAAAATGTGACGTCTGGGCGAGCCCGATCGTTAGCATTTGGATTTTTGGTGTGCTCTCTTGAAAATCTTTTTTTCCAATATGATGAAATAATAAGTACAAGTAAGCTTCCTTTTCATAACCCATTAGTCATGAAATATTACAACGTTTTAGCATATTTTTCTTTAGATTATGAAAATTGTCCTTTTACTAAATTCAGTTGGTAGATTATTTTGCACATATACTGTATCTATCCAATACACATAAACTACATGGCCATTGACTAGGTGTACTTTATGCATGGATGAATGGTTATAGTACATTGCTGCATAATTTTGCACCAGGTAAATACATTGTCGTCAAGGTTGAATATGGACTACAGGTACACTTTAAAATATTTCTTAACAAATCAGATAGAAAAAAACAGCAACAAAAGTAATCATTAAAATGCTCATGATTTTGGACTTTAAAATACTTTCACTGTGATTTGTAATCGAGGATTGATGATTTAATACCCTTACACGTGAAAATAATTGATTTCTAAATGTTTTGGTGAAGTCAAATTTTGCAACCCCTACCCCCTTTGGTAGCGTCTCCTGTTTTGTCATAGGGATCTGCCTGTTTAATTATAACCTTAATTCGTTTCTAATACATCAAGCGTCATATTCAAAAGAATACCAGCGATATCTTATGCATTGGGAAAATTTGGGAAGCATCTGAAAAATAGGCAGATACCCTATCAAAGTGTCAGAGGTCCTTGGTTTTGTCTATCAATTAATGCTGTGTACATAATTTGTAATGTTACTTAAAAAAATATTTCTAACATTTTCAGTGAAAAAGCAAGTTGATCAGCATCTTTATCAAGTGAGAAAAATAGCCACTTGCTATTTTTAACAAGTGGTTAAAAATCTAAAATTTGATCCCTGAAAGTATCATTCTTAGAGCTGCTACCTGCTAAGCTACCTGACACACTATCCCTTTTAGCACAGTGTTCCTTGCAACAGAGTACCAAATATTCAATATGTGCACCTGAGGTGAGTTCAACAATGCGAGCGCTCCAACGAGCGCTTGTCAGTGTGATCATTGCATTGTTGAACGATAGCGAGCGCTCGCTCAATAAAAAATGGCTGCGCCCAGTAACAAACAAATCAAATTCCCCCATTGGTTGGATATCAAAACGAAACACCTTTCTACCTTCGGTTTAAATTGTTCCATTTCATATATCCACACAAAGAAACATACATTGTCATTCCGAAAGTCGAATCTGAAAATATTTCGTGCACAGTCCCTCACAAAAACCCATTATTGTTTTGATAGCCATCTTTGATTTTCGGGCGGTACACCCATTGACTTGAAGCACATTGGCGAGCGCTTGAGTTCAGGAAGAAAGCACTCGATAGCACTCCAGGCGCTGGCATTGTTGAACATGCCTCAGCTCTTTAAAATGTTAAAAAATATTATGAATTACAACCTCTTGACACCCCAGAGTAACCAAACCAACGAACTTAGGACAGACATACATTTTATCATCCAATTCAATCCTCATAACCCACCGATCAACGCAATCCTCAAAAAGAACAAGCACATACTGACATCCTCAGGATACCAAATACATGTCAAATTACCATTTTCAAATGGTACATAGACGCGCCTTAAACCTGAAACAATCCCTGGTAAGAGCAGACTTGAAATTGATAGATATACCCAAAGGTTCCGGACCCTGCGGCAAACCTTGTGTAACATGTCCCTATATGGAACGAACTACCACCATCTTTTGCTCATCATCTCAAGAAACTTTCCCCATACATGGTCGTTTCAATTGTAAAACCAAAAACGTAATTTACGTCATAACCTGCACTAAATGCGGCCTACAATATGTAGGCCAGTCCAGCAACACGTTCAATGAAAGATTTAGGAATCACCTATCTGAGATAAGACAAGAGAACGCCGACAAACCAGTATCCCGCCATTTCTCTACAAACAGCCACAACGTGAAAGACGTTTCCGCGATAATAGTGACGTCGACTAACGGAAACATTAACGTCAGACTCAGGACGGAAGAAGCCTGGATTGCTAGGTTACAATCACGCATGCCAAACGGACTCAACCTCATTCAGTAATCAACAACAACAACAACAAGTCACTTCACCTACAACTATGAACACCTGTAATATATGCCACAAACAATTTTCGACGCCAGCAACCTTGAGAAGACATACAGATGCGCTACATGCCCAACAAAGGACTAAATTCCAATGTTGGAGCTGTAATAAAATTTATGCAAGGAAAGAAAACGTCATACGACATACAAGAAAGATAAACGGAGACACAGACGGAAAATTCATCATTACTACACTGACAAACACACATTACAAGCCAGAAATATTTAAACCAAAGACATGGGCACCGCCGATGGAAGCAAGACCCAGAAACATCATCAGACTCAACATCACTACACCTAAGACATCTACAGCCACACAGAGAGAAGACATATCCACAGACACAGACACAGACTATCAACTACCCGAATGGACACCACTGACTACAACACAGTTACTTAAGTTATACCCGGCCAGCAACAATGAACTTTTATCAGATCTTGATATATCACCATCATCCTCTACCAGCACCATTTGCCTCGACGAAGGAACAGACACAGACACAGACAGGGAAGTAACCATACACAGTATTTTCAATGTATTCAAGAAACATAACTAAAGTGAACTTTTCTTATTAGACCATAACCTTCATTTATATTGACTGTCCGCCATTTTGTTTCCGGCATAGAAACAACCAGACTATTATTTTATTCTATTCTATTCAATTCACATGTACCGTTTTTTTGTACTTCAGTAACCATATTTTTATGTTATTTATGTCCTGACGAAGGTCTTTGTAAGACCGAAACGCGTCGACTTTAAATAAATTATGTTCCACTAACCGTTGATTATTGTTGGTTCTGTTTTCTCCTTACTTTCCTGAAATATTATGAATGTTATATCAACTTCGCATTTCCAGCTATTCCAATGGTGCAATTTTATCATTAATATGGCTTTTACGTGTTTAAGTATGCATCATCTCGTCAGGGTATGCACTGCTTGCTAAGTAACCTCCCCCCATCCCCCCTTTATAACACAATTCACTTATGACATGATTCATTTCTATGGACTATGGGCCGCGGGTTCGAGCCTCACCTACGTCACTGCGTTGTGTCCTGGAGCAAGAACATTAATCCTAGCTTAGTACTGGTTCAACCCAGGAAGACCTGTCCCTTTATAACTGAAAGATTGTTGATGGGACGTAAAGAATCAAATCAAACAAACAAAAACAAAATTTCTATGGACTCCAACAAACAAACCAATCTGTTGTAGAATGTCTAAAACCAGATAGAAGATTGTTACTCTTTACTCTTTGCTTGGTAATTTTTCATGATTTTTATGTCGTCTGCTGACTTTTTCCAAAATGGACTTTTACAAAAAATTTCTTTCAGAGTGTCAGACAGTTTGAATCCAGATCAGGACCAACGTTTTGTTGGTCCTGATCTGGGTCCAAACTGTTTTCAAAGGTTAGCAGCAGGTGATAAAAGTCTCTGTTAGCAGCAAAGAGGTATGTCCCAGGGAGTTAAGTATACAAAAGTTTAGTTCGAATATATTTGTTATATTTTCAGGACCCTAAGCCAGAAGATGGGGGAGCCTACAAATGTACAGCCAATAATGAGATGGGAGAGTCCAATGCCAACATAACTCTCAACTTCGCAGGTATGTACAGTGACCTTTGCGGATTGTCTCAAAGTTTAATATTTTTGCTAAGATTTCAAAATTTTAACAATATAATATACGCCATTGAGTAGTTTAAAATCAATGAAATAAATGAATTGGAAAAAATAGTGAGTCTCAAAATTTTTAATCAATTTGCTTATTAACTCTTAGTTTCCCAGTCAAGTCTTTTGTTGTCTACATCTCACGTCTGCTTATATTCTTAAGTAGTCTATATTGCAAGCAGTATGGGCCCAGATCAGACTGCTCCCTTGGAATCTGATTAGGGTATATATAGTTTGCTTCCATGAAAAAATCTTGTCTGAAGTGCACTTGAATATATGCAGCAGACAAAAAAGCAGATGACATTTTCAGGAGAGAAAAAAGATAGTGGTGGGGTAAGGGTTAATATTAATATATGTATATAGATTTTGCATGATTATTCGTGCATTAATACTCCTGGGTCCTTTGGAAGCAATTACTACTGAAGCTGTTTGAACATTTAGCCACCAGGCTGAGTGTTGAGTTTTTAAACATCTTCTGAGGGACTCAAAAAGTATTAATAAAAAAATTGTTGTTCTTACATTTGACCTCATTGCAACCAAAAACACACCTTAAAACGCTCATAAAACATCAAAATAAAAGTTTTTCTTACATTGGATTCCTCTAAGCATCATCATTGTTGCTATGGAAGTGTGAATTTAAAAATGGAAGATGGCCTTAACCCTTAATGCGCCAATAGCAACAAAAGTCGTCTGATTTTCTAGTCTGCTGAAATGTTTAAAAGCCTCTATGGCAAACAGTGTGGGCCCAGATCAGACTGCTCCTCTAGGAGCAGTCTGTTCTGGGTCCACGATGTTTGCTTCTATACTTAATTAGTCAGTAATGTTAGGAAATTTATTATTTGCAGCAGACAACTTCAGCAGACAACATTTTTGGATGCATTTTTTTCTTGGCGCTTTAAGGGTTAATCCTTTGTTTACTTATAAATTCTTCTATCTGGTTTGATACAATTAATTGGGATGGTGCATTGTTTATATCAAGGGATCAAAGGTTAGAATTTCCACATTACTGTAAGATTTAATTGTATGGTATTTGAGTCCTTGAATTCTGTTTTTATACCCCGCCACACTTTAGTGTCGGGGTATTATGTTATACCTTTCGGTGTCTGTCCGTCCGTCCGTCCATCCGTCCGTGCTCACCATTTCCGATCGATAACTTGAGTATTTATTCATGGAATTTTTTCAAATTTTGCATACATATTGTTATCGGCGACGAGTGGTATGGGATTGTTAATGGGCAAAATCCGTCCATTTTTAACGGAGTTTTTGCCCTTTTTCGTATTGGAAAAATGGTTTCTGGCCTGTTATTCCTTTACTGTTCATGATATCTGAATGAAACTTCACAGATATGTTGCACATCAAAGGTTACATATTGTGACTAAGGACCGTCACTCTGACCTTCCCAGTTTGTGAGTTATCCGCCCTTGATAGGTCTGAAAAAAGGTTTTTGACCTATTGTTCCTTTACTATATAGAATATCTGAATATAACTTCACAGATATGTTTCACATCAAAGGTAACATATTGTGACTAAGAACTGTCACTCTTACCTTTCCTGTTTGTGAGTTATCCACCCTTGATTGAATTAAAAATGTTTTTTACCCGTAGTTCCTTTACTATGTGGAATATTTAAATGAAACTTTACAGATATGATTCACATCAAAGGTTACATACGGTGACAAAGAACCATCACTCTTACCTTTCCAGTTCATGAGTTATCTGCCCTTGATTGATCTGAAAAATGGTTTTTGACCTGTAGTTCATTTACTATATGGAATATCTGAATGAAACTTCACAGATATGTTGATCATCAAAGGTTACATATTGTGACTAAGGATCGTCACTCTTACCTTTCCAGATTGTGAGTTATCCACCCTTGATTGATCTGAGAATTAGTTTTTGGCCTGTAGTTTCTTTTACTATATGGAATATCTGAATGAAACTTCACAGATATGTTGAACATCAAAGGTTACATTGTTTTAGTAAGGACCGTCACCCTTACCTTTCCAGATTGTGAGTTATCCACCCTTGATTGATCTGAGAATTGGTTTTTGACCTGTAGTTCATTTCATCCGTCCGTGCTCACAGTTTCCGATCGATAATTTGAGTATTTATGCACAGAATTTTTTCAAATTTTGCATACATATTGTTATTGGGGATGAGTGGTATGGGATTGTTAATGGGCAAAATCCGACCATTTTCGATGGAGTTACTGCCCTTTCTCCCTTTAAAAAATGGTTTCTGGCCTGTTATTCTTTTACTGTTTATGATATTTGAATGAAACTTCACAGATATGTTGAACAGCAAAGGTTACATATTACAACGAAGGACCGTCACTCTTATCTTTCCAGTTCATGAGTTATCCACCCTTGATTAATCTGGAAAATGTTTTCGACCTGTAGTTCCTTTACTATATGGAATATCTGAATGAAACTTCACAGATATGTTGACCATCAAAGGTTACATATTGTGACTTAGGACGTCATATCACTGTCTATCTCAGTTCTGTTGCTATTTAGGCATTAAATATCTCACAAAACAACTTTTGGTGCCCCCAGCAGTGGCGGGGTATCATGCAGTGCTTGTGGTGCTTTTATTATCAAAGCTAACAGTGAAGACACTGATGAGATGCTGCATAATGCGGCATTTCATGAGGGTCGTCCCTGCTTGTCTAAGTATCATTTTGCAGATAGTACACAAAGGACACGTGTTTACCTTAATTATGTTACATAATGCGGCATTTCATGAGGGTCATCCCTGTTTGTCAAAGCATCATTTTACAGGTAGATAAAAAGATTAACGGTGTTTACCTTGATTATGTTACATCATTTTACAGCCAAAGCTAAACCTGGTAAGCTGAATATGTTGGCAGTAGTAGTTGTTTTTTATAATTCTGTTGATCAAATCAAGATCAGATAGATAAACAAAATTTTTGAGCAAAAAATTGTAAATATTTTCTTACCTATCAGTTTTAACACAGTTTTTGGGTGTTCTCATTGAGACGGTTCTTTTGAGTACCCACAACATATGTTTTGGTTGAGAAATAAGAATTTTTTTTGGTATGCACTCTTAACTAAAGGTCTGGATGCAACTAGGGTCCAGTTGGAAGGCTCTGAACTGCGGATATATTGGGACATACATTCACAAACAGTGAATATACAGATGAGACGGCTCAGATCGATGTCCATTTTCTGATAACCTTTGCAAACAGTTTGAAACCAGATTGTGTCTGATAAAGCATCAGACCGCATATGGATCCAAACTGTATAACACTCTTATGGTATCCCTGAAAGGTATTTTAAAAAAATTATTGAAATCAAAATGACAGACAACTAAAAAGCATACAAAATTACCCTGCATGCAAAATAATTTATACATTTAATAATTGTAAGTCGTATGTGGTTTACAATATTTCAATGCCAACATATTCACAAAATATTAAGCTCACATTATATTCATATAAACAAAGTTGCACATAGCAATATAAATATATATTTTGTAGTATTTATTTTCAGCATTTACATGTATCAACACTGTTTAGAAAGGAGGGGTATTAAGATGCTTATTCTGGGATTTATTTTTCTAAAATTATATGGACCGGCCTATGAGAATGATATAAGTTAATATTGCATAGGAGAGCAGTCAAAGTTCTGATGAGCTACATAAGCATGTAGTCTGGCCAGAGCCCTTCCACAAAGTACCAGGCCACGTAGCGCAGTTGGTAATGTCACTAACGTGTCTGGCTGCAGATACATGTCCAGGTCACATGTTCGACCCCGCCCAGGTCCCATACTTTTGTGGAGATTGATCATGAAATAATTTCTATGTTCATTCTCCTCCCTTCCGCTGATTCAAGAAGGGTTGATGTCAGTTACAAGGGAAAGTATATATGTGACAAAGTACTGGTTAACTGCTTGGTCAAGCTTGCCCAGGAAAACAGTGTGGTTAGGTGAACTGACCGTCCTAACATGACCATAGCTGTTGGCTGAGACGTAAAGAATCAAACCAAACCAAAACCAAAAAAACACAAAGTATGGAAGAAGAAGGCTGGCCAAATATTGTCTATAGCCCAATTGGATAGCTGTTCATACTCACCTAGCTATTTGCCTGCTAATGGTGAATTTTGACGTCCGCTGATGATCTTTGCAAACAGTTTGGACCCAGATCAGGCCCAACATTATGTCTGGCCTGATCTGTTACCAAGCTGTATGATACTCTGATGTTAATCCTGAATGTATATTTTGAAAAAGAAGTAATGGTGAAAAATATCTGTAGATGACAAATAGTCATGAAACATTACCTAGCATGTAAACTTAAGCCTTTACCTCATAGAGACACCTTTTAACGCTTTTGCAAACAGACCAAACCCAGATCAGGCAGCTCCAGCTCTGGTAAGAGCTGCCTGATCATGGTTTACTATGTTTGCTTAGGGAAATATGATATATCTCATCCTACTCTAGTTGACCTTTGTTCAATGTACCAACATGAAAGTTTATAGTATGTGGAGCCTAGCATGAATATTCATAAAGGAAAGGGTTAACTTGTATGAGTATCATTATCGGATTGGCTGATCTATTTTAGCATCATCTTTTATGAATTGAACAGGCAAGCACCTTAGGTTCATACCAGCCTTCATCATGCATTGTATTAGCATTATCTACTCTCCTTTATATTATTTTTTGGTATATTCTTTAATTTCATTTTAGTATATAGATATATGCACTTTAATAATTATAAATTATTATGCAAAATATAATGTGTGTGACCTATATTGAACAAAAGTGAAAACATTACACCTGAATTGTTTGCCATTAATCTACAAAACCAAACAAGCCAGTAAAGCGAAACAAAATGTGTCTGAATGTTCATTAACTGGGTCATGCATAACAGTAAACGTTTTGCGGCCGTTGTAGAAGGCTATTTGACAGGGGTCCAATTTTTCAGATGGCAAAATTGAACAGAAATCTCTCACAGTATAAGCCGTCAGAAATCCAATACCAACCGAATCCACCTGCAAGAAATTGTGGTCTGGACATGTGACAACCTGAAAATGTCAAAGACTTATCACAAATGACGTGATTTCCAACAATGTGGCATTTTGACAAGTGTAGACTCTGACGAGCCAGTGCAGCCTCCTTTTAAGCTTAGAAACTCCAAATTTTGTTCAGTCAGTAGCTTAACACTCATTGAATATTCAAGCGACAAGCAAAGACTCTGACCAGACTGCGCATATGCCCAGGCTGATCCAAGACTTTGCTGGTCGCACATACCACATTGTTGGAAATCTCATGTCGGGGCTCAAATGTGTTTTGATCGCTTAGAGAATCAATTTTGCAGCAGGGATTTTCATCAAATTGCCAAGCTTGAAATTTTATCATTGAAATCTTCATAGGAAAATCAAAGTGTTGTTGCATCTTAGTCTTGGGACATTCAGAGTCATGGTAGAATTAATGTGCTGATAGGCCTGAGTGATTTGGCAAAAGAAAGTTATCAAAAATAGTGATAAATTGAAGATTACCAAACATTTAATATTCCCTATTTGTTTTTGTCAAAGGGAGACAGTTTATAAAATTGATATATTAGAAATTGATATCTGATCTTGGGGTTGTAACAAAAGACAATGCAGCAGTACCAGATATAGCAATATCAGATATTGTCACAAATTTTTTTGTAGTATAGTGATGTCAACACTGTTTTCACTTTTGCTCAGTTTAGTAGTAGAATGGTGTGCTACAATAGGTATAGATACATTATGCTTGCAAATGGTATGGAAACAAAGTGGTATTTATGCTAATTTTATCTGGCTTAACATCTTTCAAATTATTTCATAGTGAATAAATGTTGCTGTTTTTCAGCTGAAAAAAAGTTGTGCAAAACCGCTCTTCCCCTGCACACATTTCATTTGTTTCAATTGACAGACACATAAGCATAGTTTTTGCTGTCTGATTCTTGACATTTAACACACAACTGTTTAATTTAAGTTATTTTTCTTCGTTTCATTGAGGTATGAAGTGTTGGGAAAATAACATCTAATTTGCATTAAGGTTTTCATGCTAAAATTAGATGTAATTTAAACGACATTTCGTATGTCAGTTAAACGCGAAAAAACTAACTTTCGATTTTTATAATTACAACTTCTTTCGTTATTCTTTCTCCAAGGTATTTTTTTAATTATGTTTTCCTTAAAATGACGTTTCCAGTTGATAAGGTTTCATGCACTATGACGCGTACATAGACATCACGACATTAAAAAAAAACAAGATGGTGGTGAGATCGCATTAGACAGCTGGACGGCATGAATAATGTTAGTTTAAACATTGTATGTAAATTAATCTCTGCTTTTCCACCTGAATTCTTTCCTTTAAGAGCAGATAAATCACTTTATCTTATTGGGTGACCTCCCTTGAATGTTACTATTTTTATTACGCACATGTGTAACTGCGTGATGGGAGCTACTCCAATGCTGAGTAGGGCCAAATGTTTATTCTTGTGGATAAGAAAATAATAGCAATTTTTTCGCTTTAAATATAGCTTTTTTGGACAGTCATATGCATTTCATACATTCATCAGTAAAATGTTTGTCTTCTATAACAGGAGCACAGCCAGGAAAACCAGGAGGCAAAGCTCCCACCTTTAAAGAGAAGCCAACAGTGAGTCAAGAAAATGGTGGAAAGAATCTCGTGATCCAGTGTAAATGTCTCGCCAATCCCAAGCCTGTCGTCACCTGGTACAAAGACAACAAGGTCTTACAGGAGACAAACAGAGTGAAGTCCAGAATGTCCGGTACTGGAGAAGACTTTGTCATGAATTTAGATATTTTGGTAAGATTTTTAGGTATACTCTTATCAGGGCTGTGGAAATACCATGCCCGACTTGTTCGACCAGGTCCTATTTCATTCAGGACAAGTCAGAAATTTCTATTACTTGTCCTTGGACAAGTACAATGTATAAAGTTAATACAATTCTGCATCTTATATTTTGATTAATTATTATTAGCTCACAACTTGCATTGAAAACAGTGTGGATCCTGATCAGCTGGCTTCTGAAGAAGCCAGCTGATCTGGATCTACACTGTTTTCAAGAGAAGGCAGCTGATCAGGATCCATACTGTTTACAAGAGTTGATATGTTTATGGTTTCATACTGTTTTTGAAAGAACAATTTGTTTAAGCATTGAAAGGTATAAGCTATTTTTTTTTTCTTTCGGACAAGTACATTTTGAATGGACAAGTACATTTTGACTTTTTACTTGCCCCTGGATAAGTAGAATATTTTACTATTTCTACACCCCTGCTCTTACAGCACAAACTATGGCCCTTGACGACATTTCATGCTCCAAAGAGTTAGTCATAATTCAACACTTTAAAGAGCCTGTCTTTGCAGTTTTCATTGCTGCTAGTGTTCAATGTTCTTGGCGTACTCTTGTTTTCCAGTCCTCACTCATATTTCAGCATTGATTTCAAGCAGTTGAAGATCCTTAGACTGAATATTTTTATGTACTACAATCCTTCCCAATGTTAATTCCAGTTATAAAAATGTATTTTCAAGGAGAGTGGAAAACACTGTGGATCTTGATCAGATGGCTTCATCAATAGCCAACTGATCTGGATCGACAGTGTTTTCTTAAAAAAGGATAAATTTAAGTTCAACAGGACAATAATTACTGTCTCCGTATCTTGCATTATACCTTGCATTATATCATTTATGACAACAAACAAATGCATTTTATATTATGTGAAATAATCTGGAAAAACAGATCCTTCAGAAATAGAGAGAACCTACTTCATTAGAAAACAGCATACTTGGTTTTATTGAGTCTGTTCATGAGAACTAATGGAAAGTGCAACAATTCTCAAGCCCCCAAGCACCCGCTTAAACTGTGTTCTGCTTTCGGTCAGAACCCAATATTCCCGATGGACCGGCAATGCCAACAGCAAAAAATTAAAAATGTATTGCCTACCTCTGGTTTTTTAAACAGTGATTGGGTTTAGGCAGTGATGTGACAAACTTTGTTTATAATCAAGTTGTTCTGTGTTTTTAGAATTTCACTAAAGAAGATGGAGGGATATATAAAGTAACAGCGAAGAATGACAGTGGCGAGGGAACAGCTAATATCACCATCAACCTTGAAGGGTATGTGTAGACATTTACTAGCAAAATTAAACTTTTTGGTGGCTTAAAGTTTGCCATTAGATAACATTTTAATTTGATTTAAAAGTAAGGCACTGGTAGCAAGCCTAAGTACAGTTAATTCCCCTTTATAATGCCATGTTTGGGGTTCACAGGAATGGGACCTGTTACAGATGTATCTTGTTATAAAGGGACAATTTTACAAAGAAATTATATATAGGGAGCGCAGTGGCTCAGTGGTAGAGTGCTTGACTTTAGACCGAGGGGCCGTGAGTTCGAGCGGCATCGAGCCTCACCGGCGTCATTGCGTTGTGTCCTTGAGCAAGACACATTAATTCTAGCTTAGTACTGGTTCAACCAAGGAAGACCCGTCCCTATATAACTGAAAGATTGTTGATGGGACGTAAAGAATCAAATCAAACAATCAAATATAGAAATTATTTGACAAAATTAAACAAATAAATGTATGGTTCCACCCTCATATTCTGGTGCAGCAAATTCACAGGCACATTCTCCCTATTACATCACAGTTGATGGAGCGCATTGGCTCAGTGGTAGAATGCTTGACTCGAGACCGAGGGACCGAGAGATCGCGGGTGTGAGCCTCACCAGCCTCACTGCGTTGTGTCCTTGAGCAAGACACATTAATTCTAGCTTAGTACTGGTTCAACCCAGGAAGACCCGTCCCTATATAACTGAAAGATTGTTGATTGGACGTAAAGAATCAAATCAAACAATCAAATATAGAAATTATTTAACAAAATTAAACAAATAAATGTATGGTTCCACCCTCATATTCTGGTGCAGCAAATTCACAGGCACATTCTCCCTATTACAACACAGTTGATGGAGCGCAGTGGCTCAGTGGTAGAATGCTTGACTCGAGACCGAGGGACCGCGGGTGTGAGCCTCACCAGCCTCACTGCGTTGTGTCCTTGAGCAAGACACATTAATTCTAGCTTAGTACTGGTTCAACCCAGGAAGACCCGTCCCTATATAACTGAAAGATTGTTGATTGGACGTAAAGAATCAAAGCAAACAAGCAAACAAAACATCACAGTTGATGCGATAACTGAGAACAAAAGTGGCCATTTTTATTCAGTGAGTACAAAATGTACTTAATTTCTTGTGAATAATAATAGTTTTTTGTATCTTATGCACACAAGAAAAAAAGAATGGAATGACATTTAAGGACAGGAAAAGAATATATTGTTGAAATTTCAACCTGTGGCCCCTTAAAATATATAATGAACCACTCATACTTTAAATAGTATCCTACTAGATGGAAAAATATGTCAATTATGGAAGTGTTAGGGTAAAATCAGGTAACTTCGGACATAATACCGTCTGACGCTAATGACCCACAAGGGTTGATGTGTCATTAAGCACCAAACAAACAAACATCAGGTAAATTCGGACAGCGAACTTGTTGGTTTCTTATTTTAATAATTAGAATAAAAAAAAATAAATAACTAAGCAAACAGTGAAAACACTGATGTGACGTCTCATGTGGATTTCCACTGTTTGCAAATGTGTGTCCGAATTTACCTGATGTCTGAAGTAACATGACTTTACCCTAATTAATCCAATAATTTTAATAACTTTAGTGCCAAGCCTGCAGATAAACCAGAAGAAAAGAAAGAAGAAAAGAAAGTTGAAAAGAAAGAGGAAAAGAAAGAAGAAAAGAAAGAAGAGAAGAAAGAAGAAAAGAAAGAAGAAGAAAAACCAAAGGCTGCTGATGCACCGACTCTGAAAGAACCAATTATAAAACTAGAGAACAATGGACAGATCCTTGTCATCAAGTTTGTTGTGTCATCTAAAGCGAAGCCTACCGCTACTTGGACTGCAGGAGGAATACCGGTGAAGTCTGGTGGAAAATACTACCTGGCTGTACAGCCCAATAAACAGTCACCCGGGGATTACTTTGTATTGATGGAAGTGAAAACAGTAAGTTAACTCTTTTTATCGCAAGACGTCGCGTCTGGGAGTGATATAACACCATGCAATAAAATCGATGAACCACTATTGGTTCACAGATTTAGTAACATAACATAATGACGTCCATTATAACGTTGCGTAAAATATGGCAAAATGTTGACGCTTTCGCGCCAAAAAATGTTATTTTTAAGTAATTTTTATGTCATATGATAAATAGAATATAACATTTGTGGTCCTGTATTATTTAATTCATTATAGTCGTTGCGAAAAAGAGATAAAATGCTCAGCAAGCCTCGCATTTCATCTCTTTTCCTCAACTTGTTTAATGAATTCAATAAAACATGAGCAATCATGTTAGATCCTCTATGTAGCCTAGGGACTGGTAAATGGGTACTTTGGCAAAAAGTGAAGACCCAGATGAAATGCCGCAGAATGCATTGTTTGCTAGGACAAAACTGATATTTAGAGCAAGAAATACAATATTATTTGAAATTATAACCTGTGACCCCCTCATTATATACAATGAACCATCCCAAGTTTGCTGTATCAAACCAAGGAAGAATCCATTTGTACACAATGGGGTGAGTAGTCATACCACATTCATGCGCAGTGCACTTTGAATATAGGGATCACACATGTATTTTCATGCATTAACATTTGCTGGGTCCCGAGGAAGCTGTTTGAACACATGGCCTATAAGCCTAGTGTTCAAACATCTTCCGAGGGACCCGGCAAGCGTTAATGCAATGGAACAAACATGTGTGATCGTTATTCTTGCATATTTTATTTTATTTTAACTCAATTCGCACCAAAAACGCTGCTAAAACATTAAATTGTCCATTTTCTTACACTGGATTTTTCTAAACAAAATGGCATCTGCTGTGTACTTTCGAACGTCATAACGTCATCACAACATCATAACCGTACGCAACGTCTTCGCTAACAAAAACATCAGCGAAATGATCAGTCTGGTCCGCAACCCTTTCCGTATATAACCCCATGCAGATAATGCTGGGCTCATTTTAAGTATTTTTAAGTTCAGATCCATATTCAAACAGCATGTGAATCTCATCATTTGAACATGGATTTGCGTTCATTTGACAATGGGTGTAAACAGCTATACGAATAGACATCTATGCAAGAATGGTCATTTTACTGCAACAGATCTTTTATGAAAACATTCAATCTTTTGAGCATATTGTAGCTCAGACCATGTTCTCTTGCACACCAGGTTTGGAGGTTATGAAACTTATTTCATGCTCAACTCAACTGAACACAAAATTGCAACTGCTCATAAAAATTGAAATACCGATAAATGAAGAAGTTTCTTGCTTTAAGTCTGTCAGATGTTGTATTTATCGTGCTAATAAATGTTAAAATGCCAACAATTGTTGACATTTTAACATTTATTATCTACTATGTAATAAAATACAGGAAAATATTGATTAAATATAATGCATATATTTCACAGCCGTGAAAATATAAAAACTTGTATTTTCACAGCAGTGAATTTTCACAGCAGTGAAAATACAAGATTTGATATTTTCACGGGAGAGAAAACGTTAGATTAGAACTACTTTTATTCTATTTTCTCAATATGGTCTAAGGGAAGCAACTCTTTATGGCATATCTGTTTCTTTTCTAAGGGAAACTATTGGTGTTTCCTGTAAACAAAAAGTCAGAGTCACTTAGAAGCTTAATAAAAGAAAGAGCTTTTATAAATTTGTCTGCTACAACTCGAAAATCAAAACAAAAGCTAATGTAAAGTAAGATTTGCTTTTTACCTTAAAGCTGCATAGTCTGTAATTTTTGATCTTCCAATTTTAGAAATAATGTTTTATTTTTCAAGAACACAGTAAAACTACTCAAATTTGGGTAAACATTTTACAATTTTTGTAAATCTTAACAAGTTATCACTATCAAACATGTGCCTTTATGTTAAAAATCAACGGTCTTGAATTATTGGAGGGACGTAAATAATTACCAACAAGAAAAAACACACCTGTCTTTATAAGATAACTCACGTTTTCATGCAGTTTTCAGCTGTACTCAACATTTTTACTGTGAAAACATACCTTAATTCTACTTTTACAAATGATTTGAAAAGAAAAGAAAAATTTTCGAAAAATGTGCATAGTTACAGACTTAGTCTCTTTAAAAGATTATGGGAAATTTGTAGATAATGAATGAAAATTCAACTGTTTTTTGTTAAATATGTCTTTTATATTCACTCATGAAGTGGACAATAATTATATTTCATTCTTGGCTTCGCCACTCATGAAATATAAATATCGTCCACTTCACTTGTGAAATAATAGACATATTTAACGAAAACATTTGAATATCTTCTATATATGAGTATAATAAATTTCGTGCTCAGCTGAGTTGAGCAGGAAAGAAGTTTTCTAACCTCGGGGCCAGATCGCGGCTTCTACGCGGATTTTACCCATTTTAGCAAATTCTATCTCACATATCCCTTACCAACCTGTGCGAAAGATAAAAAACTTCCTCACTTTGGAAAACAAGTAGAGTCACTGATATGTTAAAGTGACGTCATCATGTTATGTGGCATTTCAGCGTATTCAGGAACATTCGGGAGCCTTTTTAGAAAATAATGATGCGGTATTTAATAGCAAGCAAGAATAAAATCCATTATTTGTGTGGGGATGGGATAGAAAAATCTGTCCCTCGTGATCACCATTTGTCATCACTCGACTAGCCTCGTGATGCCAAACGGTGTGCTTGGGACTGATTTTTCTATCCCATCCTCACACTCATGATAAATTCTTATACTTTTGTCAATAAATATTGCCAACTCTGCTAATACAATCAGAATCCAATTGGATCAAAATATAAAAAAAATATCAATACTATATGGGCCGTGGCATGAAATTTCCAACAATATGGTATGTGCGACCAGCAAAGGCTCAGACCAGCCTTCGCGTATGCGCAGACTGATCAGAGCCTTTGCTGGTCCCTTAAATATTCTTTGACTGTTAAACTACTGACCGAACCTCATTTGAGGTTTCTAAGCTTAAAAGGAGACTGCACATGCTCCTCTGAGTCTACACTTGTAAAAATGCCACATTGTTGGAAATCACGTATCAATACACCTGGAGCAGAATGCTGGAAATTTCTTGTATGTGTGGCAAAATAGAACACTACTTTTGAAAGGTACATAAATCTTTTGAATCATCTTCAATTTTTAAATAGCTGAGTTGTAGCTCTTGATTGAGGCACTATAGACCAGTATTTTTGAAAAAAACAAAAATTACAATAATCTTTTGAAACGACTTGTTAAAAAATGTTATATGGATCTCCCTTTCATTAGTAACTGACTGTTAACTGTTTATTTTTAGCCCAGCGACAGAGACTCTGGAATGTACAAAGCCAACATTAAAACTCCACAAGGTGATGTTCTGGCTCAAGCACAGATAAATATCAAAGGTTAGTTACAGAGATAAATACCTAGATATCAATTGGAATTGTTTATAGGTTATCAAATGTGTTTTCTGTAAATTTTTTGAAATGCTGATGTTTCAAAGATGCATAGTAATGAGGCAATTCTATATTTCATATAAACAGGTAAAGATGACGTAGTCACTACCACATGCATAAGCAGTATTCTGTGGTAGGTTCATTATAACTGTAATGTATTATAATGCTTAATATGTCTGCTGCATCTGAAAATGTAGTCTGTTTATTCATGTGAGGAGCCAGATAGGGAACATGGGGTCTGGATCCCCCTGAAAAATCACAAAAATATAGGGTTCTTAGCAAAACTGATCTGGATCCCTTGAAAAAGCACAAAGCTACCAAGCCAGCATTCAATATTGGGCAATTATCGACCTGCCAGGGAAACGCCATTTAAATGGCGTTTTGCTAGCTGGCCAATGATGGCAAACTTTTAGTGGTATTTTCCGTGGATCCTCTCCCCTCATCAACTAAGCCTAAAAAAAATACATGTTATTACATCTGCTACATATATTCAAATGCACTTCAGATAACTTTAAATCATGAAACAAAACATTAAGAGGAGCAGTCTGATCTGGGTTCATATATTTTGCAATATACAAATTACATAAGCAGATGAGACAGCAGATGACAATTGTTGGGGATGGCAGCAATAGAGATAAAATTGTTTATTCTTCTTTTTCTAGAATTGATGGCAGCTAGCAGAGGAGAACCACCCAAATTTTCTCAGAAATTAGCACCAAAGGTAACTACTCAATTGTTATAAAACCCTTATTAACAGGAAGCAAATGTGTTACAGTAGTCTTTATTTTAGGTCTCAGTATTTTTAGAAAGATTTTGGTTTGATTTTTTCTGAATTCTCTAATGTCTTTAAGACTTAGTCAGGCCTCCAGATAAGAATGTATATTGGAAAATTATTTTCTCATCTAAAACATATGTTGTGGGTACTCAAAAGAACCGTCTCAATGAGACGGTTCTTTTGAGCACCCAAAACAGATGTTTAAATAAATGGGTAAGAAAATAATTAAAATTTCATGCAAATAAAATTTCCTTATCTAGACCTATGCTTAGTATTATGAAATTTTCTCATCTTTCATTGTAAAATGTCCATTTAATTAATAATACGGTCTGTACATATAATGTAGGATCAAATGTTTTTTCAATAACCACCAATTTTCATATGAGGTCATGTCTGGTAGTAATACAACGCCATGTAATAAAATAGATAAACTTAACAGTAATATTATTTATCATATGATGTTGCGTCTAGGAGTGAAATAATGCCATGCGATAAAATTGATAAACCACAAGTCGTTTACAGGTTACGTATAGTTACTGGAAACGTTATGACGTCCATAAAAATGTTGCATACATAATGACACAATTATAGCTTTTTTACGCCAGAAATGAGATTTCAAAGTAATCTTAATGTCATATGAATAATAGAATCTAACATTCATGCTCTTGTATTATTGAATTTATTAAACTTGTTGCGAAAAAGAGATTAATTGCTCGGCAAACTTTGCATTTTATCTCTTTACCTCAACTCGTTTAATAATTTCAATAAAACATGAGCACTCATGGAAGATCCTCTATGTTATGACATGCCAAAACATTGCATAGATAATGACAAAATCTTTACATTTTCACGTCATAAAATGCGATTTCAAAGAAATTTTGATGTCATATGATAAATAGAATCTAACAATCCTGCACCTGTGTTTTTGAATTTATTAAGACTTGTTGCAGGCCTCTCATTTTATCTCTTATCCTCACTTGTTTAATAAATCAGGGTTTGCATAGGCTTGAAAAGTACTTGAATTTAGAAGGTTTTCTTGAAAAGTCCTTGAAAATTGAATCTGCCTTGAAAAGTACTGGAAAATAACTCAAAAGCCTTGAAAAGTCATTGAATTCTACTGTTTTCTGTAGGACTTAGCACTGTTGATAGGAGACCTAAATCAGTATAATAATCATCAGATTATCAACGAATCAGAGGACTTAAATCAATATGTGTATTTACAAAAAAACAAAACATCAGGGGTTAATAGAACTAAACAGGGCTGTGGAATACCATGCCCGACTTGTCCGACCTGGTCCCATTTCATTCAGGACAAGTTGAAAATTTCAATTTACTTGTCCTTGGACAAGTGAAAAATTTATATAATGTTAATAAATTTTTTGTATTTCATATTTTTATTAATTATTTTGAGTTCACATGTTGCATTGAAAAAAGTGTGGATACTGATCAGTTGGCTTCTTTAGAAGCCAGCTGATCTGGAGCTACACTGTTGATATCTGCATGGTTTCATACTGTTTTCGAAAGTGTAGATTGTTAAAGCACAGAAAGGTATAAGCTAATTTGCACTGTCGGACAGGTAAAATTTTCTTCGGACAAGTACGTTATGGCCATTTACTTGTCCCTGGACAAGTAGAAAATTTTAGTATTTCCACACCCCTGGAACTAAATATGCAATTGTTTATGACCAGGTGATATAAATACCTTATTGACCCGAAAGCTTATCTAGAACTTTGCTTGTATCTTTCTATTTAGTCTGTCCTCGATGGAGAGCCAATTGAGTTTGTTGCGAAGGTAACTGGTACAGAACCTATCCAGACCAAATGGATGAAGGAAAGAAATGTAATCAACAATTCTGATGTATACAAAATTACATATGAGAAAGGACAAGCTAAACTCCACATTTCTGAATGTTTCCCTGAAGATGCTGGAAATTACTCCCTTGAAGCAAAAAATCAACATGGAATGGCGTCTTCTACAGCCAGTCTTACTGTAAAAGGTAATTGTCACCCTTTAGCATTCTGAAAAAACAAATTTAGGGATTTCCCTACCATTCTGTAATTGGGGCCAGGGGCTGGTTGAATTTGGAGTTTGGGAGAAAAAAGCATTTGGACCATCAAAATTTTGAAAACTTGGTGCAGTCTAAAATAACGGAGCTGCCATTTTAAATGGATTAAAAACCATATAAGAAAGTAGCTGTGTAAAGCTGTAACATATTTGTTGCTTTAATTGCCCATCATAAGAATTCGTGAAAAATTGCATAAAAATGTGAATGAAACTCTGTTTTCATTCGCATTTTTATGCAAATTTTCATGCATCTGTAACTTTGGTATTTTTGTTCAGATTTTCATAGAATTGTCACCAAATTGTAGAGCTCAGAAATTGGGAATGATATAGTTCTACCTGTAACACTTTTAAAATACAAAGTCGGCAATCCCATACATATGGTATCGATATAGATGGGAAAATTCATCAGAATACAAAGGGTTAACTTTTTACCTACTAGTGTTGTCTGCTCTTAACATTTGCAAACAGATTGGACCCAGATCAGGTCCAACAAAAAAACGGGCCTGATCTGGACCCAATCTGTTTGATTTGTTGTTTGTTTTCTTGCTTTACGTCCCAAGTCAACAGCTATGGTCATGGCCGGACGGTCAGTTCACCTAACCACTCTTTTTCCTGGGCGGGCTTGAACAAGTGGTTAGCCAGTAATTCTTTCGCATACTTTGGCTTGTAACTGACAACAACCCTTCTTGAATGAATCAGCGGAAGGGAGGAGAATGACTGTAGAAATTATTTTATGATCAATCTCCACGAAAGTATGGTACAGGGCCGGTATCGAACTTGTGACCCCTGGATATGCGGTCAGACACGTATCTGTGCCAGACACGTTATGGACTGCGTTAGGTGGCCCTCAGATGGTATTCCTAAAAGATTTTTTCTAAAAAGTTGATTTCGAAAAAAGACAGCAGACGACAAATAAGCATGAAAATGTTCCAGGGGGCAAAGAGTTAATGACGAACCTAGAGGAAGAGATACTAGATTATATGCAAGCAAGGACACATAAAAGCAAGAACACAAAAAACAACACAATCAGCATTCTCTGCCTCATCAAGATGAAGACCAAAGACAGGTCTACTTTTCAAAATGAGATCAAGTACACAATCTCCATACACAACAGAAGCACCTGCAAAACAAAGAACTTGTCAACAACAGAATCTACAGAAAGATCTACACGACGAAACAATGACTAAACTCAAATCCCCCGTACACAACTAAGTAAGAAAGACTGCAAAGATCAGGAATTAATACAATCAAGTACCAAACCTGACCCAGGATACCACATGGGAAAGTGACAAAATCACTATAAGACATCACAAACAAGAGCCAAGGGGTCAGCCCTTTCCCAGCAGGTGACCACAAGGCAGCAATGAATAGACATGAAAGCAAGATAAACACAAGATATAAATAACTAATGATCCACAAAAGAAGTAAAAAAAAACAACAAAGAACTTGTTAACAACAGAATCAGAGCCTTAGAAAAGACAGCAGATGCAGCCACCCCAATATATCCTTTAATCTGGGACAGCTGGCTTTTCAGAGAAGCCAGTTGATCAGGATCTACACTGTTTTCCACTCTGCTTGTAAATACATACTAATCATAAGAGACAATAATAGACATAAAAATATTCAGCAGGGTTAAAGTATCTTAGGGATGTTCCAGAATTAACCATATAGGAAAGGTTGGTTGGGTGTGTGTATGTGGGTGGGGGGTGTAGCTATACCCAACCACATACAAAATAATTTGAGAGTACCCACATATATACCTCCCCCCACCTGACTTAAAAAAGGTCCCCATCCTGGATTTGAACCTTGGACCTTTCACACATCAAAAAAAAGAGTAAAGTGTTGTTTTTTTTGTCACCAGGCCAGCACTGGATTATCTCATTTGTGGTAGACGATTATTGGAGACAGTTATATGTAACATACTTCAGATTTTAATGTGGATGATTTTTCAGAATTCACATTATTTTTGACAGCAAGGGCTAATGTAACTACAGTGTAAATATTGCCATAGTAAATACGGGACAACATATAATTTGGACGGTTGGGTTATCGAATCGGGCATAATTTGGACGGTTGGGTTATCGAATCGGGCAAAAAACTTCTTTGAAGTGTTTATCATAAGGAATTTTTCAGAGCATTATATACAACTTTCCATTAAAGAACAGTACTATAGATTCTTATTCCGAGATAGCAATCTCAACAATCAAGTTAGTTTGTAGAAAATTTACATCTTGATACAATTCAAATATGTAGCATATCATATGCATTTCAGTTGACAACACTGCACACTAAACCCTCCACCATTCTTTCTATCAAGAACAAATATCAAATGATGAGTTAACCTTTTAAGGGCTCTGTTGTGGATATCACAGTATAAGTAAGTAAGGTTGCAAAGATCAGGAATCGATACAATTAAGTACCACACCTGACCCAGGATACCAATGGGAAAGTGACAAACTCACAGAAGACACCACAAACGAGAGCCAAGAGGTCAGCCCTTTCCCAGCAGGTGACCACAAAGCACATATAAACAGACGCGCACAAAACATAGCAAACACAAGACAGAACAAAAACATAAAAGATCCACAAAAGAAGTACCGCCTTGGAACGGTCAGTAAAATATTTTACTGGAGGGCTTAAACCGGTTTAACGGCGCCAACCTCACCCTTAATTCAGATGTGGATCAAGACACATAGATATTTGGTTTGTAATCATTAATTTGTTATTAGGTAGATGGTTAAATAGTAAATGGTCTCTGTCCTTTGTGAAGCTGAAAATTAATGTTCAAAATATTATGATTGTAAAATGCCTTCCTGATAAGGTTGATTCTGCACTAAAAATAAACAAAATGTCATACTTGAAAGTATCTTATATGAAGTGCTTTGTGTTTCCATCTAATAAGTCAATACAAAATTAAATTTGATTTATTGCCACCTAGTAGTCTTAAATTCAACTTATCAGTTACCTCTTATATTAACTGCATTGTCACACGTTGCCTGATAAACATTGTCTATCTCACAGCATGTTGCCTTTATCAGGTCATGATGATATTGCACTTTTTGAGTGACGGCGCTTATGACGCTGAATCTACATAAAAATCGAAAATAACGTCATAATCACTAGTTTGAAGAGTGAAACAGTGGGTAATTTGATAAAATAGAATACCAGATTCGCGATGTCAACAAGCGTTCTCAAAGCCTTGCCTGGAAAATTTGATTTCAAAAGACACTTACCTAGTATTCTCGTTATTCTTTTTCAGATAATCCAAAACTTAAAGAACCTGTTGAAGAAGCTATGGTAAGTCAAACTTCCTTTTTGGAGACATAGAGGATCTTACATGAGTGCTCATGTTTTACCCCAACTGGTTTAATAAATTCAATGATACAAGAGCACGAATGTTAGATTCTATTTATCATATGGCATTAAGATGACTTTGAAGTCTCATTTCTGGCTTAAAAACGTCATGAATTTGTTATTATGTACGCAACGCTGTTATGGACGTCATAACGTTTCCCGTAAATCTATAAACCACTAGTGGATAATCGATTTTATTGCATGGTGTTATTTCACTCTCACACACGTCGTCATATGATAAATTGTGGTGTACTGTGTAAACCACTCACCTTCAAAACCAGGGGTTGCAGGTTCAATCATCAGCATCAATCTCAGAATTATTGTTCCCTTTTATATGATTTTTTACTCTCTTTAGTGTGATAGAGTATCAGCCCCATGATTTTTTTTCCTGTGGTATGTAATTTTTTTCATCTTTTGAGTGTGATAGAGCATTAGCCTCGTGGTTATTGTTCTCTATCTATGAATTGTTCATCTAGTTGGTGTGATGAACATCCATCTCATGATAAATGTTTCCTGGTATATGAATTATTATTTATGTCTTTGAGATAGGGCATCAACCTCATTGTTCCCTCATAAATAAATTGTATCTCTTTAGTGATAGAGGATTAATCTCATGATAATTGTTTCCTGGTAAACACATTTGTTTCATATCTTTAGTGATAGAGCATTAACCTCATGATTATTGTTGCCTGGTAAAACCTTTTTTCCATCTCTTTAGTGTGATAGAGTATCAGCGTCATGTTTATTGTATCCTGGTAAATAAATTGTTTCATCCCTTAAGTGTGATAGAGTATCAGCCTCATGATTATTGTTCCCTAGTGAATAAATTGTTTCATTTCTTTCGTGTGATAGAGCATCAACCTTATGATTATTGTTCTCTCATAAATAAAGTGTTGTATCTCTTTAGTGATAGAGGATTTATCTCATGATAATTGTTTTCCTGGTTTGTTTCATATCTTAAGTGTGAAAAAACATCGGCGTCTTGATAATTGTTTCCGGGTAAATAAATTGTTTCACCCCTTTAGTGTGATAGAGTATCAGCCTCATGATTATTGTTCACTAGTGAATAAATTGTTTCATTTCTTTCGTGTGATAGAGCATCAACCTTATGATAATTGTTTCCTGGTAAGCAAATTTGTTTCATCTCTTTAGTGATAAAGCATTAACCTCATGGTTATTGTTGCCTGGTAAAACCTTTTTTTTTCATCTCTATAGTGGTGATAGAGTATCAGCGTCATGATTATTGTTTCGTGGTAAATAAATTGTTTCATCCCTTTAGTGTGATAGAGTATCAGCGTCATGATTATTGTTTCCTGGTAAATAAATTGTTTCATCCCTTTAGTGTGATAGAGTATCAGCGTCATGATTATTGTTTCCAGCCTCATGATAATTGTTTCCTGGTAAACAAATTTGTTTCATATCTTTAGTGTGAAAGAGCATAGGACTCATGATAATTATACCCCCCGCAAACTTTGTTTGTGGTGGGGTATACTGTTTTCACGTTGTCCGTGCGTGCGTGTGTGCGTCCGTGTGTGCATCCGTCCGTCTGTCCGTCCGTCCGTCCGTAACGTTTTGTTTTTTTAATATCTTGAAAAGTCATTGCTGGACTTTCATCAAACCTTGCAAACATGTTCATATATGCAAGACAAATACTTTAGACAAAAAAGTAAGGGCTAGGGGTCAATTCTATTAGAGTTATTTCCCTTTGTAGTTCTAAATGGCTTTTAATATAGGGTTTTATGCTTATGCTATTATAGGCCATACACGGGCCGATCAACTCCTACCACAGCTTTTGATGGAACACTTTGATACTTTGCCTATACAATGTAGACACATCGAACATATGCATGAAGGAGTTTACTTCAGAAAAAATATTTTTTGACAAAATGACAGCTGTGAGAACTTAGACAATTTTTCCCTAATAAGGCTTTTGTATATGCATAGACGGTGCCTTCATGGGCCGATCAACTCCTACCACAGCTTTTGATTGAGCAATTTGATACTTTGCCTATACAATGCAGACACATAGAACATATGCATGAAGGAGTTTGGTTCAGAAAAAATAATTTTTGACAAAATGACAGCTGTGAGAACTTAGACAATTTTACCCTAATAAGGCTTTTGTATATGCATAGATGGTGCAAAAAAAAATTTTGACAAAATGACAGCTATTGGAACTTAGACATTATTACCCAATATGACTTTTGTATTTGCATGGATAGTGCCTTTATGGGCCGCTCAACTCCTACCACAGCTTTTGATGGAGCAATTTGATACTTTGCGGATACAATGTAGACACATTGAACATATGCATGAAGCAGTTTATAATTTTTGTTTGCACAGATTCTGCTGAAATCTTCTTTTCAAAACTTAGGTCTGCTGGTTTGAACTATAACTTGCCAAGTTTTTTCACTGAATCTTACTGTGCGGGGGGTATCGAATAAGCATTGCTTATTGACTTTTTTCATTGTATCCTGGTAAATAAATTGTTTCACCCCTTTAGTGTGATAGAGTATCAGCCTCATGATTATTGTTCCCTAGTGAATGAATTGTTTCATTTCTATCATGTGGTAGAGCATCAACCTTATGATTATTGTTCTCTCATAAATAAAGTGTTGTATCTCTTTAGTGATAGAGGATTAATCTCATGATAATTGTTTCCTGGTAAACAAATTTGTTTCATGTCTTTAGTGTGAAAGAGCATCAGCCTCATGATTATCGTTATCAGTCAACAGCTATGGTCATGTCGAGATGGTCAGTTCACCTAACCACACTTTTTCCTGGTTATTATTTTTCCAGGTATATAGTACCAGTCTCATTATTATAGTGTCCTGGTATATAAACTTTTTTACCGGGCCCGGTAAAGTGCAGTCAGTAGTGAGTCCAATTGCAGATCCAGGGATCACACATTTATTTCTGGCCTGGTTCCATACTTTCCTGGAGATTGATCGTGAAATAATTTCTACAGTCATTCTCCTCCTTCCGCTTATTCAAAAAGTTTGTTGTCAGTTACAAGCAAAAGTATGTGCACAAAGTACTGGTTAAACACTTAGTCAAGCTTGCCCAGGAGAAAAGGGTTGTAAGATGAACTGACTGTCTCGACATGACCATAACTTTTGACTGGGGCGTAAAACCTCAAACCAAACAAAAATATAAACAGTTTCTTCTTTTTCATGTGAGAAAGCATCAGCCTCATGATTATTATCCCCTGGTATACTTCAAGGTGATAAAGCATCAGTCTCATTTAGTGTGATAGTGCATCAACCCGGTGATAATTGTTTCCTGGTTAGTGGTTTCTTAAGTATGATATAGTACTAGCCTCCGAAATATTGTTCCCTTGTATATTATTGTTTCATATCTTTAGTTCAGTCATATTTTGTACTTCCTATTTGGCTGATTTTAGCTATGATTTAGAAAATGACCCACCCAGTACATCCTTGATAATTTCTAGATCAGGAGGATCATCTCATTTTCTTAATTGCTGTATTATTGAGCAACTTTTGTCCTTGTGCTGCTGAATAGTAATACATGTACATGCATCTGAATTCTGGCCAGTCATAATGCAAACTTCTGTTTAATACCATGTCTTGAATTGAAAAAAACCCCTATAAATCCTGAGTCCTGCTAATCTAGATATACATTATATACCTGGTTCCAGAAGGACAAGGTTTATTGGACATGGGTAACTTAAAACTCAGACAAAGGAGTGGAATCATGCAAATACTGTGTTCAGTGTTATAGCTATACTTATCAGTCACGCCTAATATTATCTGCATTGTTTCAACATGACCTAATAAACGTTTCTTATCTCATGGCATGTTACCTTTATCAGGTCATGATGACGTTGCACTTTTTGAATGACGTCGCTAATGACGCTGAATCAACACAAACATAAAAAATTATGTCATTATCGCTAGTTTGAAGAGCGTTCAACAATGGGTAAACTGATAAATAGAATACCAGGTTCGCGTCTTTTGATATCAAGTTTATCAGGCTCGTCTTTGAGAACGCATGTTGAATCGCTCGGCAAGCCTCGCGATGTCAACAAGCGTTCTCAAAGCCTTGCCTGATAAACTTGATATCAAAAGACACTCACCTAGTATTCTCTATGTATTAGCTAATAATGGCACACCTGGAAGTGCAGTCACCTGACACCAAGTGAGTATGACCAAGAAATTCCGCAATCACAGACCACAGACCAACTCTTGGCACCAATAGGAAAAATACTAACACGCAGGTGAACCAACAAGATGTATATTCAACAATAACATAAATAGGCAAAGCAGCCAGACCCAACAAGACGTCAAGCTAGAAAACACATAAAGCAAACTTGAATTCTAACGATATGAATGTTTCAAAGGCAGACCTGCTTGGGTGATTATATTATTTGTACAGGTCCATTAAAAATGTTATTTCACTACGCAATATTTCAAAAGTTTTTTCACATTTTTATACATTAATGTCCTAAATTTTACCATACATGTGATTTAATTCTCATGCCATTTTATTTATTTAAATCATATCAACGTATAATCAGACAACATTTGTATATGAATAATAAATACGATCCAATGAAAACACAACAACATACTTAAATACATTACAATGAAAACACAACATACCTGTATGTCTACAATCTATAAAGTCAGTATTCGTTGCACCTCCCTTTGTTTAATTAGATCTGCAATTCTCCTTGGTATTGAATTGTTAAGTTCATCCAGGACGTTTGGTCGTACACTATACCAGGACGTTCGGTCTTACACTATACTAGGAAGTTCAGTCTTACACTATATCACGCTTCACACACTCGCTTCTACATCTCTTCTTTTAAACATGGAAGTTGGTTACCAATCTCTTTCTTCATTATATTCCAAACGTTCTCTATAGAAATCATTTCTGGCAAATTCCCTGGCCATTTCAGAACAGGTATTTCTTTGCATTCAAAGAATGTTCTAGTTCTTTTAGGCTTGTGGCATAGCGCAAGATCATGCATAAAGATATATCCCTTCTGTGGGAACACAACGCATTCACATTAGTCTGTATTTTACAGTCATAGCAATCGATACCATGGTCGTGTTTGGCGCAAACAGAATAAGGAATATCATGCTAAGTGTATTCAGGCTACTGTAAAATCGCCAGTAAGCATGCAAGTCTAGGGAGCCATTAGCAGCAGATGCATCTCTCTTCAGAGAAAAGAAACTGGTAACATGGATAGTGCAAAATACCAGAGTGATATTATCCATGGTATTGAAATATTATGTGAATTCGTTATGTTCCCAAAGAAGGGATATATCTTTATACATGATCTCGCACCATGCCATAACTGTAAGAGTACTAACAAAGTCAAAGAATGTAAAGGAAAACCTGTTCTAGAATGACATGAATCCCATAGAGAACGTTTGGAATATAATGAAGAAAGTGATTGGTAACCAAAAGCCATGTAAAATGAAGAGATGTGGAAGCCAGTATGTGAAACGTGGTATAGTTTAGCACTGAACGTCCTGGAAGAACTTAAAAATTCTATGCCAAGGAGAATTGCAAGATCTTATTAAAGCAAAGGGAGATGCAAAAAATGCTGAATTTATGATGTAGACCTTCAACGTTGTTGTGTTTTCATTGAAAAGTATTTGAATTATGTTGTTGTGTTTTCATTGGAAAATATTTGATATCTATATACAACTGCTGCTTGATTATACGTTGATATGATTTATAGAAATAAATGCCATGAACATTTAATAATACATATTGTAAATCATAGACCATAATGTATAATAAAAATGTGAAAGTACTTTTGAAATATTGCGTAGTGAAATAACTTTGTTAATGGACCTGTAAGCACAGAATGCTTATTAATTTGAATATGGAGTATTGGCTCAGTGTAATGTATTGTGAGTAAATGTATAGGACCGCAGTGTGCTATACTTGAGGGTCCCTGGTTTGAAACTCACCAGAGGCACCATGTTGTATCATCGAGCTTGACACTTTATCTTATGCTTAGTAATGGTTCAAGCCATGAAATGTCCCAATATGAGTGAAAATTTAGTGACTAGGATCCAGGATGTAAAGCCTCAACACAATTGCAAGCCCCCAGGTGAGAGTGTGTAACAAATTTTTTTATATTATTACTCAACCAAAGCATATGTTGTGGGTACTCAAAAGAACTGTCTCAATAAGAGGGTTCTTTTGAGCACCCAACACATGCTTTAACTAAAGAATAAGTAAATAATCACAATTTTACGCCAACAAAATTGCCTAACTGGCCCTATGAAATGTTACTAAATGTTCTTGTGTACATAGACAAAAAAGGATGCTAAACAAGCTGAGTCGAAACCAGAAGAGAAAAAGCCAGAAGAGAAGAAAAAGCCAGAGGAAAAGAAAAAGCCAGAGGAAAAGAAAAAGCCAGAAGAGAAAAAACCAGAGGAAAAGAAAAAGCCAGAAGAAAAGAAGAAGCCAGAAGAGAAGAAGAAGCCAGAAGAGAAGCAAAAGCCAGAAGAGAAATTGCCAGAAGAACTTACACCCGAGGAAAAGAAGGGTAAGTGGCAGATTAAGCATGAATACATTGATTAAATGACCAGTAAATAGCTTGCACATAATATATACTGCACTTAGTTCCCATGTAACCATTTGCATAATGAAACAACTGAGCTCCTGATTTTGAAACCAATTTAGAATTTTAGTTCCTGTCTTCCTTTGGATTATTTATATCATTAGCTTTTTTATGTAAGAACATTTCACATTCTTGGTGCAAAATGTTCTGCCTTGTATTTTTATTTTTTTATTTCCCTTTTATTTTATTCCATCCACATTATATGCTCAAATTACTTTATATTGTGTAGCATGCCGCAGCCTTTTATACTTAAGTTGTTCTAAAAACTCATTTCTTTTCTTTTCCAAAGGTGTTATAGAGTAAGTCTCTATTAGCAGAATTTTGATTACAAATATATAATGGTGTCCAGGTTAGATTTGACTCCATTGTTCAGTGCCACATGTCAACAGCAACTGTTAAGCAATGTCATTTAAAGTTCACATGGAAATGTCTAAATATTAACACATGATTCTGATAGACAATTTACTTTATTGACACCTCATGGGAGTCTATATCTTTGTAATTATGCACATATCATTAGTCTTGCACAGAAATTTATTGAGCCTTTGCTTATTTTAGTTAGTCTTTTATTTACTGTCCCAAATTTAACAGAGCCTAAAGAAAAGAAAGCTAAAGTTGCAGAACCTAAGGAAGAGGCTAAGCTGAAAGAACCAAAAGAAAAACCAAAAGAAAAACCAAAAGAAGAGCCAAAACCGAAAGAGGAATCAAAACCCAAAGAAGAAGCAAAATCTAAGGATGGTAAAAAGAATATAGAGAAACCTACTGAACCCCAACCAAAAGAAGATGCAAAACCTAAAGATGTTGGAAAACCAAAAGAGGTAGATAAGAAGAAGAAAGATGAACCAGCCCCAGTCCCTAAAGAACCAGAAGAGAAGAAAAAAGAACCTGCTGGAAAACCAAAAGAACCAGAACAGCCTAAAGATGTGAAGCTAAAACCTGGTGAAAAGAAACCTACTGAAGCCAAACCAGAGGAAAAAGTAGAACCCAAACCAAAAGACACAAAGCAAAAGAGTCCTGAACCCAAAGAAAAACCTAAAGAAGAAGATAAGAAAATAACGGAGGCCCCAGCTATTGTAGTTGGAGAAGGTACATACATGTCAATGTTTATTTAAAATTTCTAGCACTAATATGCAGTGTGATTGTTTATTTAAGTTGTTTGTCAGGCATATATGAAAGGTTAGTATCACTGAATTTTAAATTTCAATATCAGCCGCTACTTGTTGTAAATCCAATCCTGACTAATATTTAATACCTGAGAGTGTTCAGTTTGTGACAAGATTTACTTACTAAAATATGTGTGCCATAAAAAATATTTGATTTTCTTTTTTTAACATGATTTCAGAACATTAAAATTGTATGTAGGTAGACAGATCTAATTTCTAGATATACACCTTCTTAGATCATGTTTCTTAGGGAAAAGAACCCCAAATAGGAGGTTTAAAAAGTATCAGAAAAAGCCCTCTATCATCATGGAAGAAGGTAAGGTAAATTTGTTTTTGAAATGAACAAGAGATGATGTTGACCAAACTTTTCAGTAGCAGAGCAATAAAAGGCTAATAATGGGAAGTCCTTAGAGAAAAGCATTCCATTAATATCAGCTGCTTAACAAAATGATAAAAGACACTTTGGGTTAGTGTGGATGGTAGTGTGGTGCACTCTCTACTGCAGCTGCCTGAGATATGGCCCTGTCATATTTGGCTGGTTGGCAGGATGAAATTTGCTTCACTTGAGGCAAAAATGGATGGTGGCCGGACCCTTTTAGTTTATCCCAATCTTCTATTTCACTCTGCCTCTCTCTTGAAGAGTCTCAACATGACTGAAATATTGTTGACTGGGACTTATAGCCTTAACTCAATCGAAAACAACTTTGGGTTAGTGATGGCTGTAATGTCTAAATTCTAATAAATAAATGGCTGGTATTAAAGAAGAATTGAACTTAACTGTAGATTATTAATATGGGGGTTCCACTCAATATGGATATAAATGTTCCCTGTTACCTGTGTTAAGGGTTCCAAATTATACTTATGGGGTGTATTACACATATGTAAGGTTGGTTTTATCCATTAATGGTATTTTCCATTTTACAGAAACAGTTTTGAACATAGGAAAACTTCAGATACACGCACCATGTTACAAATGTTTCTGAATGGTTCATGCATTCAGTTCTAAAGTTACAGTTTTTCAAAGAATTCATCTGTTTTCACATGTATCAGACTTTGAATCTTTCACAAATTTAATTCAGAGTTTAATATATTCATGTGTTATCACATTCATACTTTTGGATATGAATGGATGCACAGGTATTCTCAAGGGGGTATCAGATAGGGAGTCTAGAACCAGAATGCATTATGCCGTAAGAGGAAAAACAATTTTCATCATCACAAAGAAGGATGTTTGTTTAAACATCTCTAAATAGAATTACTTACTTATGTATTAAAAATGGTTATTGGTAATTGTAAGAATAGCCTTATCCAGATTTTTTTTCATATCTCTTGGTCATTTCTGCATGATGGCAGCTAGCTGCGTCATTAGTTGTTTAATATATACTTGCTCCTTGTCTATAAAATCTGATAGTAGTTTAAACTATTCGATATAAGGAAGAAAAGAAATAGCAGCAGTATTTTGATATAACAGTGTACAAAATAAAATAAATTTCAACTTGCTCACTTACTTTGAAATTTTGCAGAATGATTATAGTAATCAAAGTAATGTCTCACAATTTTGTCTGCATATACCTTTACGAAGAAAGAAATTTATTTCTTCTAAAGTTGTGTTTCATCTATCTCATAACAAGCCCTGCTGATAAAACATTGTGCTGAAAGTAAATATATGTGTAATTGCTTTTCAATGTTATGTAATGGCATGTAGCAAGTATATGATATGTAAATGTTCCTGTGGTCTTGACCTTTAGAAGTGACCTTGACCTTTAGTCGTGATGTTCATAAGCAATTGTTCGCAGTACCTGCTTTAGTGTTAAACAGTTCAAATTGTGAGCCCATGCTTTAACTAGATAATCCATGATATTGTTGGCATTGCCAGATAGTTACACTACAGTTAAATATTTAGTTTTAAAATAACCCTGAAAATTAACTCTGTTCTTAGAAAAAAAAAATGTTCCAACTAATGCTTCAAAGGCTCTTTCTGCTATAGATGATTATGTTTATGTAGGTTCTTTAAACTAATGCTATTAAAAGGCCATACATATATATGATACAAACACTAACTTTGCTTTAATTATATTCTTTCACAGAATGTCCATTATATTCAGACTAATTGTTTCATATTGTAGCCATTTAAGTTATGCATTAACTTAGTTGTTGACTCATATCTAACTTTAATATATCAAAATGTTACTTGTATGTAGAGCTTTATTTATATTTCTTTCATTTTTACTTTTTATTTTATACTTTCTATACCGTGTAGAACAGTTATTTGCAACAAATGCTATTCTTAGAATGCTAAAGTTTCCTGATATCCATTTAGTGTTACTCTTTTCTGTATGTTTATTGAAACTTAGACGCTAGCTTCATGTTCTGTTTAAATAATCTGGAAAACGGATCCTTCAGAAATAGAGAACCTTCACAATTTAAAAGCTGAGTCTGTTCATGAGAATTAATGGAAAATGCAACAGCTCTAATGCCCCTTCCACCGGCTCAGGTGGTAATCTGCTATCTGCCAGAATATGAAAAAAAATACTAGCACTAGGTTGTTGTATGGGGAAAAGTTCTCCCAACTCTATGCTGCATAAGAACAGCTGTTGCCACCTGAATAATCTCTAAAAAATATATTCTCTGGAAAAAGAGTGAACTTTCAAAACTTAAAAATGGCAGACCCATTTGCTTGAGCGAATGGATAGCACAACAACTCTTATGACCTCAAGAACTGACTAAAGTTAAGTAATATTGTGCTAGAACTCAATACTTCCAAAGTATCTGGATCTGAAAAAATACCAACAATATATTGATGTACAACAATTTTACTAAAAGAATGAAAAGTGTTGGTGATCATTTGAAACATCTACCAAAATAACCTTTTTCATTAAAAAAGAAAAGACACCATATTTTTAGCTTAGAAATATATATGTCTTATTTAAGGTCATAAAGATGCTAGTAATTTGAGCATGTAGCTTGTTTCTGAATACTTTCTTTTGCTGCGTTAAGTTAATTGAGAAATAGTAACCTTTAGAACATACACAAACTACTTTTAACAGTAATTTTGTCAGTACAGTGTCAACAGCAGATGAATAATGTTTTCAAATCATTTTCAGTGACCCTATTTTGAAAAAAACCCAACAGAACATTGCTCCAGACAAGGGCCATACAGCAGTAAATTAAGGGTCTGTTTTTGAAACAGTCAGTATGGGCAAAAGAACTGGTTCTCACAGAAAGCCATTTTTAGTAACCTGTAAGACTGGCATAGGTATCTGCAGTACTTGCATGAATGAACATAATAATTTTTGAGAAATTTACTTCCATACACTGTTAGCTATAGTTCTAATTTACTTTGACTTTCCCAAATGAACAAGTCTTAGCCTGCGAGCAGTAACAGTCATGGAGATTACCCAGTATTGATTGATTGAGCAAAGGCTACTCAGACAAACAGCCATAGATCGTCCATTTAAGTTCTTGCATGGATTTTACATGCAAATTATTGCACAATGATGACCGGTTTCTCAGCTTTGATATATATTTTTAACTCGCTGTTAAGTTGTTTGATCTCTGACTCCTTTTTTGTCTTTTGGGTAATTAATTAGTGTGTGAAGATAAAGCATAATCATACATGGCTTTCAGTTAAAAGGAGAAGGAAATCAATACATGTTGTGAAAAATAGGCCCTGATAATTCCTTCAATTTCTTTCTCTTTCCCAGACTGGTATAATTGATAACTTCAATTACATTGAGTCACTGTTGTTTTTTTCTTCATCTTTTGACAAACATGATAAAAACAAGAACATATCCTTCTTTGTTTTTTTCATATGTTCGTTAAATACCACTTGTTATATAGATGTAATTATCTGCCCAGTTTGATACAATATATAATAGTACTGTTCACTAAATATGTGTCTAAAGGTTGTTTTAATCTTTGATAATAGTGCAGACCATGATGAGAGGATACTTTCTGTGATATTGTATCTTGAATTAGCTATTTGTGAATGTAGTTACCAGTGTTACATTTGAATTTTAAGAGCAGGGACTTTGAGACATTCTGATATGATATTATCTTTGTTCAAGCAGTGACCAATACATAGATCACTAGATTATGATCCTGTCTCTTATAGCCTTGGGCTGGCTAGTTTTCCACATCCTACACAGGTTTTCCACCATTCTGACTAGCATGGTACTTAGTGTGTTGGTAATTTTCTGGATACTAGTCTAATATGAGCTATAGTTATCCTTCTCAGCCCCCTTTCATTTTTGTCTTGTCTTTCAAAAGAGTAAACAAACTGCTTATGCTAAAGGCCTATCGATCAAAGTTTTTAAAGTGTTAGGAATCTGCCAGCTGAGTGTCTGGAATTTTGATTTAGATTGATGCTGACTTGCTTTAAATATAACTTGTAGTGTACTGATTGTATTTTTATCTTGGACATGGTTCTAATTTTAATCTAATAGTTTAAATCTTTGGAGGGTCCCTTCAAATAAATTATTATAGTTATTTACATCTACTAATTGTGGCAACATAATATCATTGTTGAAACACTCTTGTTGATTTTTTTTATGTTTTGGGAAATTACTCATTAAGGTAGTTTTTCAAATAAGTTACAATGGCTTTTAGTAAGTAGATAGGCATTTTCTAATTATTCTAATCAGCTATAGGTCTTCTTTAAAAACTTTTATACTGCATATATTTAGAGTCTCTATAAACTGTATGAGTATGCCTGCCTTTATGAAGAAAAGATGCTTAACATATAGAATCTAGCAATCTTTAGAAACAGCTGTTTTTTCAAAAGTTAAAGAGGTTTTATATGCTTTAGAAAAGGTTGGATGCATTTGTTGCAAATGCTGTTGATGAAATCTGCACATTTCTTTTCAAGTTTGCTTATGATCACTTATGATTTCATAATTTTTTCTAGACCTTTTTGCATTCATTACATTCACAGCAATAAATCAAGTTATCTAAGCACAAACTCTTCCTTAATATTTCCAATTTTAAATCTAAGATTTCCTTTCATTTATATTGATTAATGTTAGAAAAAAGTAACATTGAGTGAATGGTGAAATAGCTTCTTTTTTAAGTTCTGTTTGTTGACAAATATTTTCACTAAATCTGTTCTTCAAAGCAGTATTTATTATTGCAGAGAGCAATTTGAAAGGGCAGTACCATGTGTATCCTAAATGTTCAGTCAGATAGCTACAAATAAAACAGTGTAAACCCAGATCAGACAATTAGGAGCAATCTGATCAAGGTAGATACACACAGTATTCCAATCATTAAATTCCTGTTTATCCACCATCACACTTGTAAATGTATACGTTGATTTGGTGGTATTTACGCGTATTGCCGGTACTTCATAGACCGGAAGTGGTAGATATTGGTGTTAATACTATATAGAAAAACATGCCATATGCCTAAAGGACTATAGAATTAGATCATTTTTAAGTATTCAGTATGTGAATGGCGATGTATGTAAGCATTTAGGAATAGATTTGAGTATCGATCATTCAGATCGATACTCGAATCTATTCCTAAATGCTTACATACATCGCCATGTGCATGCCCAAAACTTAAAAATGATCTAATTCTATAGTCCTTTAGGCATATGGCATGTTTTTCTATATAGTATCAACACCAATATCTACCACTTCTGGTCTATGAAGTACCGGCAATATGCGTAAATACCACCAAATCGACGCATACATTTACCAGTGTGACCATCATGTTGTCATGAGTTGTCTGAATATTTAGGATACATCCTGTAAAACACTTATATTTGGCGGCTATATTTATTTGATGCTTTTGGCGGTATAAACAAATTCACCAAAATATGAGACCGCGAAAAACAGTTTCTAATTCAGTTACACAATTTGCAATTAATTGACACACATCATCTGTATAGATAAACCAACTCTTGATCAGTAGAGTACATGTTTGTTTCAACATCAAGGAAATCAAGTCTTAAAACAGGCTACTTTTAAAGGAAAAGATATGATCCCCTTAGGAAGCATATTAATTCCTTTAGGAGTAGCCCCTATGAGCATAGAAAATAATTTTAAATGGCATTAAATTGAGAAACTGCCAAAATTAAACTACACCATTATGCCAGTCTTTTAAAATCGCCAAATTTTGACAGCAGGAATATAATGTGTTTCGCAGTAGCGTAATGTTTTTTCTGCTTTAATTTACTTAATCACTCTTCTCTGTTAATGCATCAAAATTGTTTACCTTACTTGTGTGAAAGATTTTATTTTTTACAATTTTAGTTTGTATTTCGTGTGAAAATTTAACCGTTTGGTACTTTCAATTCCTCTTTTTAACAGATATTCTGCATAAATAAATTCATATACACATGAAGAAAATAAAGGTCACTTGTCTCAGGAACATAACATTGTATTTTATGAAAGCATTTGAACACTTAGCCTTGAGTTTGTTTAAAGAATATCATACAGTTCATTTAGTTAGAATTTGGAAAAAGTTACATGGCCTTGTGAACTTTAACAATTTGTTAACATTCACATATCTGGAGTGTGATTTTTTGAAGCCTGGGCCCGAGGTTATAAACTTTTTTCATGCTCAACTCAACTGAGCACAAAATTTCAACTGCTTATAAAACTAAAATACCCACAAATAAAGAAGTATCTTGCTTTTAGTCTCTCAGATGTTGTATTTATCATGCTAATTATTGTTAAAATGCCAACAATTGTTGGCATTTTAACATTTATGAGCAGGATAAATTTCTTGCTCAGCTGAGTTGAGCATGGAAAAAGTTTAATAACCTCTAGGCCAGAAGATAATCTTTGCTATTAAAATAACTCAGAATATTTTATGGCTGAGAGTGTTCAAATACTTTATTCATCTCTGGATACAAATGAATGGCATTCGAAGATATTGTTAAGCCTTGGTCTACTTTAAGGGAACATAAGAGCCAATTTGTATATAATGAATAATGTATAAGCATAAACATTTTTGTTATTCAATGTAAAGAGAAATACTGGACACATAATTTGGCTGTTTATTTTAGTGAAAAATGAATGAACGAGCCTAATCAAGTATACACAAAACAAGAACTAGATGGATTAGATATCTAAAAAACTCAAAATGATTGAATGATTTAGATAAACCAGTCTGCAATAAATGACTTTTTCTTGGCCGTATTCACTATGATTTTATATAAACCAAAATACCAGAAAACGATTTTTGTTTATCAATGTCTGTTTTCAAATCGGTACCTATAATAAAAAGTCTAGCTTTGTATCTGGAGATATTATGTGTGATATGACATGATTTCTCTTCCTCGAAGACTATGATGATGACGATGATGCAGATGATGAAGGGGGAGGGGATGTATTTGGGGACAGTACCCCACCCACTATACCCATTGTAATGACACCAGATGATGAGGGTAAGTCTATTTCTGTAACAGCAATTTAATTTGACTAAATGTTCAGAGGAGTCATTTATTTATTAACTGCCCAACTTAAAGCAGTGGTAGGCAGAGAAGTAATCTTTTTTATAGCAACTGGCTGGATTGGAGTTCAAATTCATAAGCCCACTCACAGGAACCGATATATACATATTATTATAATAGTAAATTGATCTGGCGTACTGTATTACATCCAGTGGATGAGGTCATACCAAAGGTGATTCGATGGTATGGCCTCATACGTGAGACGTGATACTGAAAACCAGATCAAGTTTCTATTATAATAATATGGTTATTATATACCTTTTTCTGACATTATTCTGATTTTATAACTTGTTTTCGTCTTTAATTCCGGAAAATTGCAGGCATTTTTGTCATTACCTTAAGTTTCTTGTCTTTACCTCATCATGTTTTCCGTCTCTGGTTCCATGCTTGAAATTTACTTTACGCAACGTCGCCGCAAAAACAGGTAACTGACGTTAGCCTCGTTTTAAAGGATAGTGATATGGAATCAGAAAACCTCAGTTTGTTGATCCTGCTTTCTGTATCAGATAGCCAGAAAACAGACAGTTCAATAGATGTATCATTTATAGGTATATAATAAGACTATGAACTGTTTGACCTAAATGTCTCAGCTGTACTCGGAATGACCTAAAATTGATTCTTTTAAGAAAAGACATCAGAAAAACCACAACATCAAACATTTGATAAATGGCTCTGCTGCATTGATTTATCCTGAAAGCACTGAATCAAAATGTCACACCACCATATACTGTAAATACTTTTTATTCTGTTTGGTACAACAAGTGCCTGGATCAACTTTGTTCTAATGACATTATGTACTTGTTAAAACATTTTTTAAGGAAAAAAACCCCTTGGCATTTAAATGAAATGCCAACTTAAGTTGGGGAGTAAAACACTCATTGAATCTCAAAAAATCATTTAAAATACTCCATATTCAAAATTTGTTTCTAGAACGCTATATGTTTGATTTCTCTTTGAAAGTTATATGCATTGCTATTGTGACTGGTAAATCTGATGCTTTGATTTGTGCTTTTAGCACCTGTTACACAGTCACAAGTTACTTTTGTCATGACTCGGGAACCTACTCAATTAAAAAAAGTAATCAACTGTTTTGGTTGAAAAATCAAAAAAGTATGTCCTATTCATGTTTAGAGTATTTTCACCAATATATAGTTCCTTTGTGATTTTCAAATTCGCAGAATATCACCATATGTCTTGTGACTGTTTAAAAGGTAATTTAAGTTAAATGTGTGTGACTGTAAAATAGGTGAACATATCTGATAGATGGCAAGGTAGGTACTAGGTTTGTTTATTCTCTCTTGTATCAGTGTAAGATCCAATCTTCCTAAAAATGTGAACAGATATTTGTAAAATTGCTAAGGAGGTACACTTTGATCAGATTTGTTTATTCCTTAAAGGCAGGAGTGGGGTATATAAGACAGAATAACCTTCAGTTTCATCAATTTCTTCATTGCCCTCAAGCTGTGAACATCTACAGGAGCTTATCTCTAATTTGATTAGCTTTTGGCTTCTACCTGGATTATAGTTGACAGGTCTTATCAGCTCAGTGACCATGCTGTTTATCAGCCTAAGCAAGCCATTGGTTCAATTTAATCAGACAGTAGTTAAGCTCCACCTAATTATTGTCTCATATTGAGGCCACTCCCCTGCCGGGGGGTACAGGATCCCTGCCTTTAAATTGTGCATGATAATGACTCGCCACTACATGTGAAGAATGGCATGGTCATTTACAGTGCAGTCCCTTTTTGCAGGGTTCCCATAAACTCTGGAAAACCAGGAAAATAACAACAAAAAAAGTTCCATGCATGGAAAAATCATGGAATTTGTTTAAACCTGAATAATCATGGAATTTTGTGAAATAATTTGACGAAACCACCAGTAGCCAGGTAACTAGCTGTCAGACACACAAAAGGGTTTGACAGCTAGTTACCTGGCTACTGGTGGTTTCGTCAAATTATTTCACAAAATTCCATGATTTTTCATGATAATTCAGGTTTAAACAAATTCCATGATTTTTCCATGCATGGAACTTAACTAAAAGGGGAGGTTGGAATAGTCATGGAAATTACATTGTTGATCGTGGAAAATCATGCAAAATCATGGAATTGTGTTTTTGTTTTTTCTGTGGGAATCCTGTTTATACCCCACCTTGTTATCTATCATAGATTTGGATATTCTATATGGTCATGTTGTGGGTGATGTTGTGGCACCCAATTTATTTTACCACAAAATTTTACAAAATGGTCATCTTTGTAAAGTTGTCCTTTTACAACACAATTCACTCATAGCAGGGTCCATTGTTATGGACCTCAAACATAGCATTATAAAGGGACTGCACTGTATCATGGATTCTTCATTCAGCAAGGATGAATCAAGGTTTGTTCTTTATAACTAGTCACTTTTTCAAGATCTATGCAAGATTTGACATGTATACCAAGTTAAATGACTTGAAACATCACTATTTAAGCTGCATACTCTGTAACTATGAACATTTTTCGAAAAATTTTATTTTATTTTTAAATCATTTGTAAAAGTAGAATTAAGCTGTATTTTCACAATAAAAATGTTCAGTACAGCTGAAAACTGCATGGAAAAGTGAATTATCTTATCAAATAGGTGTATTTTTCTCTTGTTGGTAATTATTTGCGTCCCTCCAATAATTCTAGACCGTTGAATTTTAACATAAATGCAGTTGTTTTGATAGTGATAACTTGTTAAGATTTACGAAAATGGTAAAATGTTTACCTGAATTTGAGTATTTTTACTGTGTTCTTGAATAATAAAAACATTATTTTTAAAATTAGAAGATCAAAAGTTACAGACTATGCAGCTTTTATAGTTGTAAAATTTTGTGCAGTAGATATTGAAATCAGTTCTACAGAAATAAAAATATATAGAGGTCATATCTTCATCTCTTTGCCTGCTTGTGCTGATAACATTGCAAACAGATTGATATGTTAAGACCACTATTAAATGCTGCTGTCACTGTTGGTAGCTTCTGATGATCCCGTACAGGTTTCAGTTTATAAATGTAAAAATATTGTATGAAAATAGATGTTTTTGTTTATGTATCTGGTTGATAAAGTGCTCTGTTGTTGTCCTGTCATTCATTTGTGTTTTTACCTGTTTGACATGTGCTGTAAATTTCCTGTGTGTGCGTACATGTAGTTTGTAGAATGAAGTGTTTATGTTGTTATTGTTATTGTACATGATGCAAAAGAATTTTAAAATAGGAAGAATTATAACTTTACTTGAGTCCACTTCGCGAGAAAACTTGTCTTTATATTTTTCCGACCAAGCCTTAAGGTTATACAACAACTCAAATGAGCACGAAATTTCAATTGCTCATAAAAACTAAAATACCAACAAATGAAGAAGTCTCTTGCTTTAAGTCTCTCAGGTGTTGTTTTATCTTGCTAATAAATGTTAAAATGCCAATTAACATTTATGAGCTGGATACTTTTGTGCTCAGCTCAGTTGAGCATGAAAAAGTTTTATATCTTAGGGGCCAGGTCATACTGAAACAAGCCTACTCAGCTACAGAGACCAGCTAGAATCTTTTAATTGTGCATGTGGAAAGTTTAGCCATCATACCTTCCAGAAAGTGAATAACAAAGGTGCTGATCAGACTAAGCGTCTGCGCCTTTGTTGTTTGCATGCTGCATAGTCAGGTTTTCTTGCAACAAGGCCTATATTATGTTTTACAGCATTCTGTTGTTTAACTTTCTTTATAAGCAATAGAAATATGAGTTAAAATGAAGATGAAATAATTTTGAAAGATAAGTATATCATCACTATATCTTGGTTTAATCACAATAAGGAGTGAGTATATTAAGTTGTTATACATGTGATGTCCATGTGTTTGACTTTCATGAGTAAATTTATGTTTTATTCAATTTGATAATATATTATTGATAAATTCCAATGATGGCAATTTACTGCATTCTCTTTTTAATAGTAGCTAATGTAAAACTTATAAGTTGGTCAAATGTAACTTTGAGAATATTTTTTTCCACAGTCATTCTGATTAAAAACAACTGTAGAGCCCAAATAAAACACTGAAAGCTTTGATGTGTTTACCCTTACATGCTTAATCTAGTATATCTTGTTTTGAGAAGACTGCCAGATATGCTGGCTTCTGAAACCAGCTGATCTGGACCAACAGGGTTTCGACTGCCCTTGTTAATTCATGGTTATCACAGGAATCTCACAAGTAAAGAGGGCTGATTGGTAAGTTGTCAGCCTTGTATTGAAGTAGTTAAGTAGGGATGTAATTTCGGCCCTAAAATTCCCTGACTATTTAAGGCTGTGTACTCAAAGACTGGTGTCATTTGGTCAGTTTATGTCCAAGTTGTAGCACTCTAAGGTAAACAAGGCAAGTGACTTTTGCAAAATGGACATAAAATGCTGAAAGAGAAGGGATTCAATATTTGCATAAGAAATGTCTACCACCTAAGGTTTTCCATACTGTTATGGTGGCAACACTAAGGAATGGTGCCCCTTCACATATGTTACAGTGAAAAGATTGGTGGCAAAATATAAGCATGACAGAGCATTGAGGGTGAAACCTGTCCTGGCAGGCCTGTAACTGTTATAACTCCAGGAATGGTCAATAAAGTCCATGTTGTTGTTATGGCTCACAGGCAAGTTACAGAGAGATATATTGCCAGTAAAGTTGAGATTTCACATGAAAGAGAACAATCCATTCTTCTGAAGATCTGGCAATGAGAGAGCTCTCAGCTCTAAGCCTGTTGGGTACCAAGACTTCTGACAGTTGATCAGAAGCACACCAGATGGACTTTGTCACATGCTAATTTGAAGGTTTCAGAGGTTTCTGCAGAGTTTTGTGTCGATGGAATCATTTCACCCCAGAGGCAAAACAGCAGCCTAAAGTATGTATGCACCCTGGTTCACCCTCACCAAAGACTATTCCATCAGCTGGAAAAATTATGGCCTCCATTTTACTGGGATGCTGATGGTAGATTATCTGCAAAAGGGACAAACACTCAATGGCACACAACAATGCATCTTTTCTTATATAGGCAGTAAAGAGATATTAAACTCAATCACTTTCGAAAACTCAGTTAAGGCGAGTTGTTCAACTTGGACAGTGCCCCAGTTCCACAAGTCTGTCATTGCCATTGCTCTCATTAATGATAATGTCTTTGAATTGATTGAGCATCTACCGTATTCCCCTTATCTCCCTCCATCACACTTTCATCTATTTACAAAATTGAAAAAAAACATTTCTGGTTACCACTCTCAGTCAGATGATGAATGATATCATACATGCAGTGGATGACTTTCTGAATGGTCATAAAAAGAACTTCTTTAAAAGTGGCATTCAGACGCCCTTAAACATTGCCCTTAAACATTGCTGGCAAAAATGTATAGATACTGAAGCAGATTATTTTGAAATAAAAACAATGCCTTATGTCTGCCAAAAGTCAAATTCTTAAATGAGCCAGTGCATGAGATTTCCAACAATGTGGTATGTGCGACCAGCAAAGCCTCAGATCAGCCTGCGCATACGCGCAGTCTGATCAGAGCCTTTGCTAGTCGCTTGAGTATTCTATGATTGTTAAGCTTCTGACTGAACACCATTTGGAGTTTCTAAGCTTAAAAGCAGGCTGCAGAGGCTCGTCCGTGTCTACACTTGTCAAAATGCCACATTGTTGGAAATTTCATGCACTGGCTCAAATATGAGGCTCACAACTTCTCAATCAGCTCTTGTAATTAGATCAAAAGTGTCTAGTAGTACATCAAATTTTCAGCATTGTAACATGGCTGAAAATAGTTCTTTGTGACATAAATTATCAGCTAGAGCAATCAAACATGTTGATAGCCAAAGTAGAAAGGCTACAAAACACTTTATTATATAATCAAAAAAACAACTTTTACTTGGCTCAGATGCCTATCCACTGCCACTGATGTAACTACATGTCACATGGTTTTATGGAAGTGAGTGCAAAGCACACGACACCTGGTAATATTGCATGGCTTACAGGAAGTGACGTGAAGTAATTTTGGCATGATCCATCTGTAACGTCAATGGTTTTGATAGTCCAAAATGGCAGGAAATACATAGCATACATTTATTATATAATAAAATAATTGTTGACTTTTGTTTCAGTAGACATGGAATGTTATTGAACAGTAAACTTAATCATATTGGCCTCCACTCCGCGTCGGTTACTATGACGTTTACTGTTCAAGAACACTCCATATCCACCTCAGCATAAGTCATTTATTGTATAATATCACAAAGCCAGGACAAAACATGACCCCCCCCCCCCCCCCCAATTGTTTGATGCAGCAAAAGACAAAGAATTAGCAGAAACAGTACTACTGCCTTAGAACAGAGAGAAGCCACAGTGACTGGGGTCTATATGAGAGCTCGGAAGATATACTCATTTCACATTACTATGATTAGTTCAAGTATCATATTATCTAGCCAATCAGAACTGCCTCAGCCAATTCCTTGGAATCAGACCTCAGATGTACATCGAGGATCTTCTTTGATAATGTGACGCTGACGTTGCATAACATGATGCTGACGTCACTGAAACCATGCTAACACAATAACAAGTGTGGTTGCAGCAAAACAAAGGGCTATAAAGTGAAGTTAGCAATATTTTATTGAAAAATACATAAACTTCATTTATTCTGCTGATTAAACTTTTGGGTAGTCAGAAAAATGAATTATAATAGGTCTGAACCCACATGCTTCAGAACTAATTTTCCTTACGTCAGTTCCAGCTAACAAAATGGAGCTTTTTCGTAATATGTATAGTACTATGCGTAATGCGCCTTACATACACTCGTTGCTTGATTCAATTTTCAAAATGTGCCGGGCTTTTCTGATTGAATATCTAGCCTCCTAAGCTTATCATTAGCTTGGGTGATTAATTGATAATGTTATTCATTTTGCGATGTTTGTATCTTTTTCAGAAGAGCTCAGAGTGGAGGAGGTGAGACCATTTTTCTTTTATCTTCATTAATTCTATTGCATTCTGAGCTGCCAGAACTCCATAAAGTTTTCTCATAGAGTTTTGGCAGGTCCGAATGTAATAGTGTTAAACATTATGCAGCTGTTTACTTCTAAGAACTGTAGGCTAGCATTAAAATTGAAAGAGCATTATTTCTCATATTTGGATAAAGGTAGGTTTATACTTTCATTTGTCTTAAAAGCTAAAACTTGTTATGAGGGAGTAGGATGCAAGTTTCTACTGAAGTTGGGGAAGATTTTTCATACCAGCACTAATTTGTAGGAAGAATCTAGCCTCACTGTTATGGGATCGGTATGGTAATATTTTTTTTATAACTCTTTCTTTTCCATTACCCTCAATTAACTGAAACAACTCCACTTTTAAGCCTTAAAATACCTGCAAAAGATGCATCTGAAAATGTTGTCTGATTAAGTCATCTGCTGCATATATTTACTGATAATAGTATAGAGGCAAAGTATGTGGACCCAGTAGAGATTGCTCCTACAGCAGTAGTCTGATCTGGTCCGACAATGTTTGCATAATAAGCTTCTAAAACATTACTAGCAGATGACAAGCAGACAAGTTTTGTTGTGATTGCAGCTTTAAGGATTAAGCCTTTAAGTACCACAACAAATAAGGCATTTCATTTTTTATTGATACAACCAACCTTATAAGACTTGACTTGGTATGTCAAATATGATCACGAAATGCCACAATTACAGATCACAGTCCAGTCCATGGCACAGTGAGGAAGAGACATTCAAACTTAGGCAAACAGACATACATTTGTACACATGAAAGCAGGTACAGTAAAACCTGTCTAAAATGGCCACTCAAAAAATAGACAAAACAAAGATCATAATGACAATTGGTAGATTAATGAAGGTCAAAAGTATTGCAGAATGCTCAAGAGCATTCTGCAATACTTTTGACCTGCATTAAGCGATAATTGGTCTCGAAAACCAATTTGTAGTCTTTTTGAGAGTGGCCATTTTACACAGGTTTTACTGTATGCAATTCTAGTAAAGTAACCAGGTCTCTCTTCCTCAGTGAGATGATTGCCAAACTAGAAAGGTCAGAAGGAGCAACGTCACAATCTCAGAACAAAACACAAGACCTGAACAAATTTTTTGATCTTATAGTCATAAAAATAGATACACAAAAGGCACTACAAGTTGGTAGAATTCTCATTTGTGCAAGATAGCCGCTAAGTTCGCTACAGATAACAAAGCGCAAGTCATGTAACTAAATGATATAGGAGGTGCAGCGTCAGCAAGCGGTGATTTTGGAGCAAAACTAACTGTATTATAGTGGCAAAGTACTACTTTATGATGGCTCTCTATTAAGGTTGCAATCTTGATCTTTTTCTAAGACTTTTTCTACTTTTTGTTACTCACATTTTTTCCTATTTTACTGGATACACTATTTCAGATAGAATTTAATTTTTTCTGACATTTTTTAAGTATAAACTACACTACGACCTTTTTTAAGACTGAAACCACTAATTACATGAAATTTTGTTTTCCACAGCAAAAAAAAGGTATTAAGACTCGGAGGAGGTCCCTAGGTGATGTGATAATGTCTCTATCATCCAATCAGATTGGATACAAATAACCAGGATTGTAACCTCTGTAAAAATTGGAACAGAAGCGACAAAGCATTCCAAAAATTTGAGTTTTTCAGTTTAAATTTAATGCTAATATTTCTAATTATCAGATTACAAGGGAGGGAGCACAGGACTCAGTGGTAGAGTGCTTGACTCGAGACTGAGGCGCCACGGGTTCGAGCCTCACCAGCATCACTGTGTTGCGTCCTTGAGCAAGACACACTTATCCTTGCTTAGTACTGGTTCAACCCAGGAAGACCTGTCTCGACATGATTGGAAAATTTTTTGACTGGAATGTAAAGAATTACATCATTGCATGGAAATATCTAAAAAAATGTTTTAAGAAATGCAAGTTCAATAAAACTTTACTAGAATACATTGGGCAGCACTCAAGATTTTGGTACTGGTGGCATCTGCAAGCATCAATGCAGCCTCGCATTTGATTCTTGTTTACAAAAGTATAGAAGCAGAGAAAGCCTCAGACCAAATTATTAGATATCTAGCTCACTACGTAGCTGCACCTGCATCATGCCATACTTAACTCTGCCTCCTAGTGTCCTCTGCTGATATTTTTGCAAACAGTTTGGACCCAGATCAGGCCGGACAAAACGTCGGGCCTGATCTGGATCCAATCTGTTTGACACTCACGTGGTATTCCTGAAAGAATTTTTCGAAAAAGTTGATTTTGAAAAAAAATCAGCAGACGACAAAAAAAGTGGGAAAAATTTCCCATGAGGCAAAATTTAAAAATGACTGCATATTCGATAAGTACCACAATCTCATGAGACGGCTCATATATGAATAATATTCTAGTTTACTGTGCAGTGGATATAGATTTCAGCTACAACATGTTTTTTCAGGATGAATATTTAGATGAGTTTGGTGACGAGGTACAAAATATCTTAGGAAAAAAACCCTTATAGATCTAGTCACTGTATCAATATGTAGATCATACCCTATGCCCGCCAGTTGTCAAAACAGAAATAACAGTTGGAAACAGAAGCAGCTGACATTTCACGAGTGATTTTCATGTATTTTACCAAAGGTACAGGCATTCCTCCTTCCATGGGTCAACATTGTCAAACATCTTCTCTGAAACTGCTGGGCCCATTCAGCTCAAACTTCATATGGAGATTCCTTACAGTGGGTTCAAATGGTCCTGGTCACATGACCAAGAAGGCCACCATACATATGATAAAAACCTTTCAAAATATACTTCTTGGGAACCATAAGCCCTATGGCCATGGGCATAAGTATAACAAATGGAGATATAGACCTTTTGAAGTTTGCTCAAATGTTGATCATGGGTTGACCTTGATTTAGCTTACAGCAAGGTCAAGTTTGATACATGTACCTGAAGCATTCATATGGAAAAATCTTTAAAAGTTGATTTTTCTATAACAGTTGAAGCCATATTCAATATACTTACCAGATATATTTAACTTAAGTAGACAAGGACTATAGATTATTAATAAAGGTCATGGTTGATCACTGACCTCTGATCCAAGGTTGCAGATAAAGTGTCAATGTGTTATATAGATGGCAAGTTAATCACCCATGAAATGTTGAGTGTTATTGTTTCCGACTTTTTCTTTCTTATTGACAACTGCTGGGTATAGGTTGTGTAGATGTTCCGTTGATTTCCTTTTGTAGTTGCGTCAATTAGCATTCTTTATTTTTGGTCTGTGTGATTATGTCGAACTATAAACATGTGTTGTACCAATGTACTCAGTGTATTTATTTTTTACATTTGTGCTCTGTCATTTTTTCTGTGCATTTATGGTTTGAAAAATCAGCTAGGTAATTAGAAAGTGTAGGCAGAAAATGGATACAAATAGAAAAATCAAATTCTTATTCGCAGAAAATATAAAGGGATACATGTCTTGCAGCTATTGCGAATGGTTTTGCGCAGCGTTGAAAGTTTTGCTTGCCGTGCATTGTATGAAAATTCTCTTTATATGCAAGCATTGCACTCTGAGTCCTTGATAAGAATGATTTTATAATTAAGTATAATGCTACTTTTTCTTATTGCTCCATATGCTTTTAGGAGAAATAAAAGGGAATATTGATAAAAAATTTTTTTGAAATATGGAATTTCATATAGAATTTTATTATTGCAAGGAGAAGCATAATTATCTGCCTGTCAATATTTTAATGTAACATGAAGAAAAGACAGCATAGGTAAAGGTGTGAAACTCCATTCAGCACAAATTTGTATAATGGAGCCGAAAGCTGACTTGCAAAAGAATATGAGACCTTGTAATTTATATTCCATATTTAAGATAAATTTGAAATCAAAAAATCTTGATCCCCCTCTGAATATAGCTCTTATCAAAGACTCTGAAACAGTTTTTATTTCTGCAATAAGGCTTTTGTAGCTTTAGTGTATAAATGCGCACTTGTCATAATTAGTACTAGCATTGCAAGCCTTGCATCGTTTTGGCAGCTGTCAAAGGAGAGATACAATTCTGACATTGATTGGCAGCCACTCGTTGAGCAAATATGAAGTTTGTTCTCTGCGATGATGCAAAGCTGTGTTCGCAATCCATTCATCTGTATGGGATTTTTATACGCATTGTTTTACGTGGAAGTTCATTGTTAGTGTTATTACTAGCCAATAGTAGTTTCATCAATCTTCATTGCATTTTTGTAGGTATTCAGAAAATGGTGTTACAGTGCTGGTAAAAAAAATCACTTTTCTCTGTGATCGGCAACATTTTTTCATGGTGAAAGGTAATGAATTTCGTGTTTTGACAATCTCAATTTGGCCCGCGACATTTTGCCCCGAAAACTTTTTTCGCAGAGAAAAAAGCAAAAACTTTTTCGCTGAGAAAAAAGGTAAGTTCATCTTCAAGCTATGATGATGGTTTTTGCGGAGAAACACAGAGAAATTTCATCATGAAATGCCACAAAATCGCTTGCTGTTCTGTCTTTTTAAGCTGTTTCTCAGCTAAATAGAAAATTTGTCACTTTCCTTAATTTCAGAAGCGAGAAATATGTTTTTTTTCTTTACCGGCACTGTATATGCATTGCATTACATCTGTTAGGATCAGCAGTCTCTATATAAATCCTTGATAAGATTGTATGTTAGTGTTGTCTGCATTGTTCATAGTGTTGTATACATGTGAAATATTTATCCTAAATATTATCACACCTTTAATCACATCATAATTCATCCAAAAATTTGTACATGTCTAATTTACAAACTACATAAATAAGGGGATAACTGTATTCAAAATTTTCATTTGGGGAGGTATATCATTGGATATATGTTTGGAAATTTAGTTTTACGGTGACGCACAAGCAGAGTCGTAAAAGGTTATTTTGGAACATATATCCGATGATTCGTATATACCTCCCTAAATGAAAATTTTGAATATGGTTATCCCCATTCTAATGCACTTCTGCAGTTTCCTCTCAAATTGGAGTGTTGCAAGCCGCTTTCCAACGAAATGTGCATAATTAATGATGTCAAACTATTTACGCTTGTTTACCATAGTTAATTCAAACTCTCTTACAACCCTAGAAAAATAGTTCAATAGCTCCGGATATCCATATATTTGGATACTTTAGATAGATTTGTCTTATATCATCTTCTAAAGGTATGTTGTGTGTAATCATTAGAATTGCCTCATTTAGGCAATTCTTAGAATTGCCTCATTGAGGCAATTCTTATGATTATACACAGCAGACCTTTGTTGTAAGACCACAATATTATCCCCTTTTTGCTCCCAGATTAACTCTCAACTACCCTTTCTTTTTTTTCATTGTCCCAAAGCTATTCAAGCAATTGAAGTTTGTATTTAGGCATCAGCAAATATTGTAAATAATCTGGAAAATGGGTCCTTCAGGAGACATATGATCTCGGTTTACACTGTTTGTTAGGGCTCATCTGTTGAAATATTTAGGATACATACATTAGAACTGTGTTATTGATATCTAATTAATGTTTTGATGCATATTTAATTTTCCTTTTTTCCCATCAAATTGATTAATTAGGCCAGAATTTTTTATTAGCTGATTTACAGGAATTTTTTTTTTCAGATTTAGGGTGGGGGGGAGGAGGGTGGGGGAACGAAAAAAAAAAAATAAATAAAAAGCTCTGAAAATGACCAGTTAACTGGTCATTTTCAGAGCTTTTTTTTTTTTTTTTAATATCTCCAGAAAAAAACAGTAAAACAATAGTCTGTAGTCAATTTTTAAATATTATATCATTTTCCTTAAAATCTGGACAGGACAATCACTTTTTACAGTGTCACTCTCAAAAATACACAGACAGAACCTCAAAAAATATTATTTTTTTCAACAAAACAAATAATATTTAGAGTCAGCGGATAAAATAAAAAAAATTTTTTAGAAATTAAATTTTTTTTTTCTACTTTTTGGAAAATTACAGTAGAAGGGTTTGTAAATCAATTAATAAAAAAAAATCTGGCCTTAATTGGATCTACTGTCATTTTTAACAACAATAAAAAGACATCTTTAGAACACAACATCAACAAAACACACACACACACACATCAATAAGAAATAATTGAAAGGCACATAGAATGAAAAGAAACTCATAAGATATGGGTACTTGAAGGAATCATCCAAGTGAGCTCATTTGAGTATCCACAAAGTGTGTTTGAAAACGGAAGCAATTTTCAGTTATTTGAATAAGTACATGTATTTTTAACTTGTTTAGGAACATTTCTGCATGTGTAGATTTTTGTAAAATACTGACTAAGTATTATAATAAGTCTTCTAGTTCTTATTGACTTGCGTTTGATTGGTTGCATATTGTGGTAGTGTGTGGTGAGATTGTAGAGGTCGTCACAACTGTTCTATTTTTAGATAGGTGAACTTGTCAAACGAAGGGAGTCTGAAGTTTTAGTACAGGTATAGATGGGAATGATTGTCTAACTTGTTTAATTACTAACAAGAAAAATAACACTAAAAGTGCCACACATGATATGCAGCAGACAACATTTTCAAATTTTGTTGCGTCACTAAAGAAACCAGAATCAGACTCGTATGAAAAAGCATTCATTACTTTCGACAAAATGTCAAATTATGGTAGTAAATTTGTTGTCTGCGGTAACCACATGAAGTGCACTTTTAGGATTAAAATACTAACATGAAAATTAACACCTAAAGCACCATCTATTATTTGCAGCCGACAGCACTTTTGAATTTGTTGCTATACTTAGCAACTAGATAAGGCTTCAAGCTTGATGTAAATGGTCTGCTTATGTTTTTCAGTAGGTGACATATTACATAAATAGAGAACACGTAAATAGAGAATACTAGGTGAGTGTCTTTTGATATCAAGTTTACCAGGCAAGGCTTTGAGAATGCTTGTTGACATCGCGAGGCTTGACAAGCAACTCAACATGCATTCTCAAAGCAGAGCTGGTAAACTTGATATCAAAAGACGTGAATCTGGTATTCTATTTATCAGTTTACCCATTGTTTCACTCTTCAAACTAGCGATTATGGCGTGATTTTTGTGTTGATGCAGTATGATTAGCAACCTCATTCAAAAAGTGCAATGTCATCGCACATGCTGTGAGATAGACAACGTTTATCAGGCAACATGCAACAATGCAGTTAATATGAGAGGTAACTGATAAGAAACTATATAAGATTTGATGCTTCATGTGAATCAAGTACAACATGAAATTTTAAATCTTATTTTCCATGAAATGAAGAGATATCACAAAGTTTGTTGTCTGCTTCAGTCATTGATTGTGTGCTCTAGGGGTAAACCGTTGTTTTGCAAAGAATTAAAAAAAAACAATCCGAAAAAGCCCAACTGATTCCAAGTGCAATAGGAAAATAAGTGTGACAGTATGCAATGATGATATTGGTCAAAGAATAATATGTATTGGCATGGTTTGTTAACTCTTTGACGCCTGGGAAATTTTTCCCGCTTTTTTCAAACTAAACTTTTACGGGAAAATTTGTTCAGGAATATGATCATAGTGTCAAACAGTTTGGATCCAGATCAGGCGGACATTTTGTCCGGCCTGATCTGGGTCCAAACTGTTTGCAAAATGTATCAGCAGACGGCACAAAGAGTTAACTAAGTAGCAAAACAACGGTTAATTTGGCTCGCTCTCACTGATATTAGAACCTTACCTCATTGATCTTTTGTAAAATTGGTTTGAAACTGTTGAGTCCTGTTTGTAAGGAGTACCAGACATTCTGTAACAATCTAACGTTGATGGCAGCTTCTATATGATTATATGATATAAATACTTATAGTCAGAACAAGATACACAACATAATGGCTTATTAGATGTAAGTCAAGCAATTTTGATTTGACCTTATGCCTTTTAACCATATGTTGTTCAACACTCATGTAATTTTTTAGCTGAAAACACAGCTGCCAGGAGGCTTAGCTTATTGCAGCTAAGGAAAATTTAAAAAACTTCTCCTCTGCAATGGTTGATTAGAATTCAAAATCATTCGGCAGAAATGCCATTGGGTGACATTCTTCAAAAATAGCTTAATTAAATTAGATTTTTGGAAAATATGTCATTAGGATCATTGCCAGTTTCCAACAGAATACCTGCACAAAAAGCAATATAACTCAGGTCACTCAATGGCAAGTGTCTCTTGGCCCTTTTGCCTAGATATTTGTGCTTTTAAACAGAGATTCTAAATTGAGTGTCAGCTTCAAATTTTACTAAAAACATTAATGAGGTTTGGATCTTAAAAGAAAAGGCATTTTTGAAGTACAGTCGATTGTAAAAAAACAGAAACATTGACAAAAAGTACAAGTGCAACATTGCCTTTTTCTGTATTTAATTGTTCCCAGGTGTAGGTTTCCTCCAAAAATTGGTGTGTGAAATTATATGAACTTGTAGACATAAAATTCACAAGAAACTAACATTTGATAACATTAATATTCAATGGTCTAAATGCAGCTCTCAGAGCTGCTTTTTGCCCATTGAATATTTTTGGATATCTTAACAATGCTTCAGCAAGAATATTATAGAATAAACAAAATTCAATACCTTGTAGGCCTCTTCTGTCAGATTACCAATGGTTCACAGTTTACATATATTTTCACACTACAATGATACATTCCTTAGAAACATTCCATTGCAGACTTAACCCTTAAAGCACCAATCACGACTGCAGCAGACGACAAATTTGGTCACATCTTTCCTAAATTTGAAAAAATAAGGTGTGACATTTCATGAGAATCGTCTGCCAACAGACGATTCTCATGAAATTTCATGCCTTATTTTTTATTTTTGAAAAAGCAGCAAAACTTTAAATTGTCGTCTGCTGAAATTATAGGTGGCGCTTTATGACTTAATAAGCCAGCTCCTGAGATAACTATACCTAGTGCATAGTCAACCAGAGAAGGTTTAGACAAGCCAACACTTTAAGGAAGATCTTGCCAGGGAAGATATAGATGAAGGACCTGGTTCAGACCAAAAAAACAGTCATCCTTGTGCGGATCCAGAGGGGGGACGGGGGGTCCGTCTGGACACCCCTGGAAAATCACAAAGCTATAGGGTTCCTTAGTAATACTGGTCTGGATCCCCTGAATAAATCACAAAGTTACCAAGCCAGCATTCAATGTTTGGCCATCATAGGCCCACCAGCATAACGCCATTTTAATGGCGTTTAGCTGGTGGGCTGATGATGACTCACTTTTAGTGGTATTGGGACATCTGAATTTTTTTCTAAATATGTTATTTTGAAAGATTTTCAAAGTTTTCCTATAGAAAAAAATAATCAAAAAAGAAATTTGCCTAGCTACCAACCCTTAAAAATATTGAGACAGTTCTGGAAACAAGGCATTTTTTTTTTGGCCTGAATATATAATATATGTACAGCTAATTTTCTGCCATTGAAGTTTTACTCTAAGTGTATGCGATAAGGTATATCTACCTCATGGTCTTGCCTGTGTGTTCATGCTACATACTCTATGTTGCAGGTTCATTGCTGAGCTTACATGTTAACTCTGTCATAATAACACATCCAAATGCTATATTGATCATATATCCTAGAGCATATCTGCTAAACTTTTATATTTACCTTTTCACTCTGATAGATTATCCCATACATAATGATACAGTAATTAAGTATGGAATTGTCCATTTTGTATTTTAAGGGGTTGTAGGTCAAAAATGATATAAAAAGATGTTGTTTCTGTCCCTTAAGATTGTTTTTAGTTTAGCCAACAGTGCAGAACCTGGTGAAATGCCACCTTATGAGGCATTTAATCTGGGTCTTCACTGTATGCCAAAGTACCTGATTACTGGTATGCAGAATGAATTGGGTTAAAAATAATTTCCTTTTAAATTTAAAAAGTGTGCAATGGATTAAGTTGTGTTAGTATGACATGATCTTGCAGGTAGTAACCATCCATTTAAAGTTCCTGAGAAGCTGCAAAATCAGAAAAAAATTAAGCATACACTTGATAAACATGTGCTCAGTCATTTGTTTGCTGTTGATGAGGTCATAGGTCCACCTTTTAGGTTTTTTGTTTAATGGTTAATGAATTATAAACAAGATTAAGACACCTATTCATCAGACAACAAATGAGCACAGCTTTTCTGATCTTGTTGCTTTTGGGACAACTTTTCTGCTTTATTGAGATCCTTGGGAAAACCAGTGTTTGTAAAGAAGTATCAATAGGAGCTCAGTCAAAGTACAGTAGAACATCAGATATTTGAAAACTATGATTGTTCCAAATAGTCACTAATCCGAAATAAATTTGAGACTAAATGGATTCAGAGAAAAGGGACTGTTTGTGAAGTATTTTGATAACTGTCTATAAAAGCATATGTTTTGAGTACATAAAATAAACTGAGACGTTTCTATTACGCGCCCAAACCATATTTGATAGGGAAAAATAATAATAAAAGAAAATCGTTTTTGGAGTTTATATAGACATTTATGTCTATCTACCTTTAATTTGAACAGCTGATAATTCGAAATAATACTCAACACTCGAGGTCTTCAAATTTACGAGATTTGACTGTTATTATGTGGGAGCTACCTGGGGTTGTAAGTGAGCGGGGGTCGGGGGGGGGGGGGGGGGGCAAGAGCCACTAAACAAGCAGGTTGTAATGATATTCGCAGTGTAGCAGATTGATGTTTCAGTGGATTATCTCTTTATTACCAAAAAGAAAAGATGTTTAGTCCTATTTCATGAAAAGTCTGTGACTTTTTTAGACAAAGTTTGGTGGTAAATTGCTTTGTAATTTGACAACATATCTGGGAGTATACTATAATTCAACACCATGCTTCTATTGTAGACCACCTGGGGTTGTGTGGGGTGGTGGTGAGGGGGGGGGGCAGGAGCCACTAGACAATCAGGTTGTAATGATATTTACAGTGTAGCAGAATGGTGTATATTGATGTTTCATTGGATTATCTCTTTATTATCAAAAAGAAAAGTTGTTTTGTCCTATTTCACTATAAGACTAAATTTCTGTAACAAAGTTTAGTGGTAAAAACACCATGCTTCTATTGTGGACCAATGCTCCTTATATTCTTTATCTACTAGCCCTTGTGTTCCCAAACAGATCTCATTGCTATAACAATTCTGAGTATAACAAATAAAGTTTGTAATATGAATTACATTTAATAGTGTACAATTTGGCTTTGGTTTACACTGTTACTCAGCTATTCCAACTCATCAAACTTTAAAGAGTTATTATGGCATATAGAGCTAACTTTGGCACAGATGTTTTTGTGTTTCAGCTTCCTTCACAAGCTAATGCTCTTCATCCCAAGGGTCGTGTATTGTGTAGATAATTAATATCCTGTATCCTTTCACATCCCAGCCCACTACTTCACTCAATCTGTTACATGTTATTTGATACTTGTGATATATTTTAGTCATGCTCACTTTTATTGAGATTTATGGTTAAAATTTCAGAATAATCTCAATTCTTTTGTCCCTCAATCATATGTTGTTGGTACTCAAAAGAACTGTTTCCATGAGACAGTTCTTTTGATTACCCACAATTTATGTTTTTTTATTGAATGATTATGTATCTTAAATTTTTGAGATAACAACTGAGTTTTAAAATGTGTGTGTTAAGTTTTTTCTATGCATTTATCAAAGCTATTGAGGTAAAAAAAAATGGAAATATCAAATAAAAGGTGATACATGTATTAATAAATAGTTGATTGATTAAAAGTTCATAAGTAAAAAAAGGTTATTTTTTGTTGAAAATAAATGTACTGTAGCAGCTTATAACATGTTATATAACTATTCCATTAAAATGCCTGTATATAGTGAAATTTTATTCTCAGATATTATTTGCTGGAGGAAAGCTTAACAACTGTTTGTTATGATAATAATTACTTATACCATATCCGATGATGACATAATATATATCAGTTGCAAAGGTGCAGGTTGTAAGATAACAAATTAATCATTTCTAAAATCAAATTTGGTTATAAGAGTCAGGTACTGCTATAAATTTGGTATAGTTCTCTTGGGGCAACTTGACATTATGAACATACAACAGTCATTTGACACAATACTGAGAAAAAAATAAGTGAAAATTTCCAAATATATTTTCATTTTATTTAGTAAACATTTTTCTTGGTTATACATTAACGTTTGTTTTATGTTTCTTAAGTTAGTAAATTTATCAATGCTGAATAATTGCCAAAACATTTGATTAATATAACCAAGTACTTACTGATAGAGCATTTTAAAGCTAACAGTTATAGTATTTTCAGTTGTTATTGTAGTTTATAAGTTGACATAACATATTTTCAGAAGACCCTCTGTTGAATAACCATGGAGACATTTTTCTTCGCTTATAGTAGACCATGCTTGTCCAATCATTTCTAGATGTGTGACTGCCCCATCATTTTTTTTTACTTAAAATTGTTATTTCAGGGAAATATGAAAAGAGATTGCAGGTACATGTAACTAAATTAAGAAAGTAACGAAGTTACCAAAATTTCTTTCAAATAATCAAATATATAAAAGCTTTTTGGGAGACAGAGAGAGAGAGAGAGAGAGAGAGAGAGACTGTGTCTTTGTGTACTTGTCATTTACAAGTGGAAGTATGTGCACTGAATACGGGTTCACTTGCCTAGGAAAATAGTATGGTTAGGTTAACTGTCTCAACATGACCAAAGCTGTAAAGCCACAAACCAAAATGTGTGTGTTTGCAGGAGCGATAAAGAAATAGTCAGAGAAAAGCAAATATTTTAATAGCAAGACATTTTTATATTCTGTTCTTTTTAGAGTTTTTATGAACTTTTTAATCTAAGCTATATATTTTAAAGGTTCTTTGAGTCAAAGGTTTGTATGAGCGTCAATGAAGAAGAAAAATGCATGAGATTAAAGTAACTGAGTCAGACTTACCATATTGATGGAGCTTGGTTTATTAAAGTTGAGATGATAGTATAAATTTTTGGACTAATTCTAGGACCAGCCAAGGGAAGGTCGTCGTATTTCTGTTCACAAGGCCAAAGAACCAGAGAAGAAGTCAATTGATGGACCCACTCACAAGATAGTGGATAAACCAGCCAATCAGAGTCTTGTTGAAGGTATACAAATGGTTTCTTTTTGCATGCAATTTATTGTCATGGGTCACACTACCTGTACCAGACCTTATTTGAACCATCTCAGAGAGTTTTGTACTAGTTGCACATGCATAAATTAATAAATTTAAGTAACTCTTTGAACATGTATGTGCAGTAAGTTATTGGGACTTGCATATGAAGCATCCATTTGATGAGACAACCTAAATATTACTACATGTATAAGGTCCAGGTCACATGACCAAAATAGCTGCCATGCCCAGGTTAAGTTTGTTTTAAGAAGTATTGTAAAATAAATTAGCACCACACTTTACTTTTAAGTAACCTGGCATATAGAACACTTTAACATATACACTGGGATGCCTTTAGAACGCGGTACCTGGATGCCACAGTCTGCCGACAGGGTAGTAAGTGGTCATAATCACTACAACACATTACCCCACCCACCTGCCCACTGCACAATGATGTTTTATCTGCGATGCTGAAACATGTCTATCAACTGTAGCATCATGAATTACGATGTAAACTACCTTTATTTCCATATCAATGAAAGCCCCTTAAAATGATCTTAAACTCGCTTTTAAAAAACATTTTTCTCAAAAAAATATTCACTTGTTTATAATAAGGGAGCTAAATGCTGCAAAGGACATAACGCTTATATAGCAATAGTAAGGGAGATAATGCCCTTTAAACACGCTAAAAGTAGTTCGCAGATGCTCAATAGTTTTGAAAAAACAAAAACAAAGAAATGTGATTTTTTAAAAGGATGATAATTAGCTTTTAGTACTGTTTTGGTGAGCTACAATAAATTTTTAGTTCAGTCCAGTGATTGAACAATGCGGTATGTTGATTTAAAATATGCAAATTTCACAACAACAAACCACTCAAATTAGATCTGACAAGGTGAGAGATTTCCGAATAAATTTTTACAACACACTTCCCAAACGTGTCAATCTGGCTGATTGGAGTTGAAAAGAAAACAACACAAGTGATTAGGTATAATCAATATATCAAGTCTTATCAACAAGGGGATGGGCAATGTATTAACGCTTCAGTGAATTGACCGTTTCAGACATGTCCACAGTGAGTGTGTGTCTCGCCTGCCATCTGCTCGTTCTTTTCATGGGAAAACGTCAAATTTTAGAGAAAAAACGGGGTCCATGTCAGACGAGCATTATATCGAACATTGTGTTATATGTGTTCGCATTTTAAAGGCGTTCCAGTGTTGTTTATTAAAATATTTTTGTATTCTCTGTTTATTATAAGACAAGATGCCAAACACTAGTCATTTAAGATTGCAAATGTTTATGTTTTTCTTATGCCTGTAAAGTGTAAAGATTAATGTTTTTTTGATATCATGAATAGTTGGGCCTCACCTGAGAAAACCTGTCTTCGGGGTTCTCCAACAAAAAAGGCACAGACAAGCCTGCACATTCAATTTTCTAGCTAGTCTCTGTAACTGAGGAAACTGGTTTAAGTCTCGCTTTGTAAGAAACCCCGAAGACAAGATTTGTCGCATTGAGGCCCAGTTTTTTCAGTAGCAATTCTGCTATGACAATTTCAGACATGTATGTAAGACAAGGTAAGGGGTTCTTACAGGGCTCTACAATTTTCCCCTTATCCTACAGTTATGATTGTTAAGCATTTCTGTTCATGTCAATTGTTCTTTCTCTGTGATTCTGGAATCTTTCTTGTCGTGTTTGTGTTTGCCAGAGCTTTCTTTTGAATTCTTAAAGGTAAAAATGGCACTTTAAACGATAAGTAATAAAAACAAAACAATAAATAAACAAAATAAACCAAGTGATAATGACTTAGAAATAACACACAGCCATATATCAAAGACTATTGAGACTAACAATAATCTCTGTTTTTATATACCTATAAATGATACATCTTTCGACTGTCTTTTCTGGCCATTTGATACAGAATTCCAGATCAGCAAACTGAGGTATTTTAATTCATATCACTATCCTTTAAAACAAGGCTAACGTTACCTGTTTTTGTGACAGAAAACTTGACGACCTAACGACTAACATCAAGAAACAAAACACAAAGGCAAACATTTCAGTATTTTTTCTGAATTTAAAGGCCCAAACAATTTATAAAATCAGAATAATTTCAAAAAAGGTATATAATAAACATATTATAATAGTAACTTGATATGGGGTACAGTATCATGTCTTGTGCCAAATCATCTGATCACCCTTGGCACTTTGCATCTCATTTGATCTGATGATATGAGCTAATCCACTTGACGTGATACTGTACACCATATCAAGCTTCTACATGTATTATAATGATATATATGTACCAAGAGGGAGAGACATATGAATGAAGGTCTGAAAAGGCACACGTTAACCCATATCAGCCTAGTGTCCTTTTTGTGGGACATAGGCAGACCCAGCTCAGACGCCGCAGAATGTGTTATCTGATCAGGGTCTCCACTGATTGCTTACAGAATGTTCTATTAAGATTTGAATGACAATGAAAAATACCACCCAACTACCCTTAAAACAAAAATGGACAGTGGAAAATCCATTCGGCTGAAACCAGTTAAAGCAAGAATACAACAGGGTTCGCACAGGCTTGAAAAGTACTTGAATTTAGAGGGCTTTCTTGAAAAGTCCTTGAAAATTAAATATGCCTTGAAAAGCACTGGAAAATCACACAAAGGCCTTGAAAAGTCCTTGATTTCTTCTATTTTCTGTAGGAATTAACACTGTTGATAGAGATCTAAATCAGAATAAAACTGTTGTGCCTTTATTTGGTGCAGCAAATGCTGCACCAAATAAAGGCACAACAATTTTATATTAACTTTCCAGTACTAATGTCTCCATTATCTCAGTCTAGCATTTCTGAAGTAGAATTTTAACACTTAGATCAGTATTTTTCATTAACTCTAAGTCCTTGAAAACAGTTGAAGAGGCTTTAAGAAGTCCTTGAAAAGTCCCTGAATTTTACTCATACTTGTCTGTACAAACCCTGTACAATAAGTAAAACAATCAGCTCTCTTTTCCTCAGCGAGATGATTGCCAAACTAGAAAGGACAACCACTGTGTCTGAGAGGGTTTTCTTTGAATGACATTACATTTTTGATATGATCTGAATTCATTAGGATTTCACCTAGTAAATCATTTCAAGACCTTTATTTTACTGTGTTAAGTCTTCAAATGCTGAATCAAAGTTCTTCCTTTCACTAAAAAATCAGTCATGAATATCAAATATATATATTGTCATCTACAGGACAGAAAATGTTTTGGAATCTTTGAAAATTTTGAAAGCTATACTTATGTTGTTTTTTTCTTAAAGTATAGTATAGCGTAAAGCCTTTCAGAATTTTTTTATTAAAAAACAACAACAAAAACCGGTAAAGTTCAATAGCAAAAAAAAAAAAAAAAAAAAAAATATAATAATAATACTTATAAAGGAAACAGAAAATAAAAAATGAAAATCAAATCAACGTAATTATGTATAAATAATTTCACTCTCCCAAAATGCATATTGAGCTAAAGTGAATGTGACTTAAATCCTATTTTATTTTTAAGGACATATGCTACTAAATACTTCCCATGTTGAAATATTTCCAATACTTTGCATTCAGTTTGTTTTATGCATGGGCTATCCATTTATGAAATAAAAAGGATATGTCACCGTGCTTATTTTTTCAGAATCTCATATTGAAGTTTTCAGCATTTGACCAATTTTCTAGAAATATAAAATAATAACACTAGTCCTAATTATCGAGCTAAAACGGTTGTAATCTTCAGCCAGCTTCTTTCTTTTAACTTAAATTACTGTCCATGACCTCAAACTTTTAAGAAAATGTGCATGTTTACTTGTTATCCTATGCTGTGACAAGATACTGCATGATATATTTTGGCAATTCGTCGAAAATGGGATTTTGTTTTTAGAATAATCATGTATCAAAAAATCTGATGTTGAAAATCTTGAAAATTTATTTTTAATTATTAGACTATTATAATACCTTTCAGAAAAAAGAATAAAAATCTGGGGTCACCGAACTAGTTCTCTTTCTAGAGGGCCAAATTTAACCCCACCCCCATAGGTTTCATGCGTAATTCAATATAAAAAAGTTCAGGGATGACCATTTCGGTCGTTTTGATGATGCCATTTTACTAGTATATGAAGTAATTTAGCATTAAAATGTTAAAAAAGAAAAAAAAAAAACACTGAAAATATGTGCGCATCCGGGAATCGATCCTGGTCCTCTGGCTTTGTAGCCAGACACGCTAACCACTAGGCCACGAGGTCAGGTCGTGCGCCACTCTAAATAACCATACAAATAGTATAGACTCGGCCACTATCCTATTCGTAACCAGGGTTATTGTGTACGTCGTTTGATTTCGACTGAGCTACATTTATCTGTCTTTAGTGCTGAGACAATCAGTTCTGAAAAGATGTCAGTAGATATTTCGGACACACTTTAATTATTTATTTTGTGAAGAAAATGTCGGAACACCTATATGACATAAGAATATCAGAAGCTGTGTTGATCCGAATCCGTTAAGGGTCGAAAGACAGGACCCAGACAACTTTCCCCGTTTGCAGACGCAGGAAAGGTGCGCATTGGAAATAGCCGCATATGTCTTTAAATGATGCTTCTAGAAAGGTTCCAGGCAACATTTTTGAAGCAAGCCTGGTAATAATTCTCTGTCAATGAAAACTACAGTTTCTTTGTCACCAAGATCCTGCTCTGGTTCATGTTTACCAGAGATTGTTCATAGAGTTCAGCCTGTGCTCTAGCATGCAGTTCAAATGAGAATGTTTGTTTGTTGGATGATCTTTGATCTCAACACGCTGTTTTTGCCAAGGCTGGTATTTCTGACACACATTGAATTACCTCTTGATCTATAAACATATCAGTTGTATTTTTGACACTGTAGTCAGTTGTATTTTTGACACTGTAGATGCTTAGAAAAAATTGTCAAATTGTGCATGGCAAAAAGTAAAGCCAAGTGTTAGCATAAATGTCTGAAGCATCAATTGAATCAATCAAAAGAATTTGTTTAGGCGAGTGTTGTGTTTTAAACAGACTTGGAGTTTGGTACATGGCTTTTGCTATAATTGATAAACTGTTGTCAAACGCAGATGCTGCATGAAATACAGGAGTAAAGCTTTTCAGGAATTTACCTGAATTTGTGGGTAAAACTTTTGAGGATTATGCCTGAATTCAGGATTTTTGGACTGACTTAATAACACAGAAAGTCACCCCCAAATCAAGAATTAATGATCATAAATTGTTTATTGGTTTCATTGTTACATCATTTACAATCCTTAGGGCAAATATGCCATTTCTTTGAAAATAAGTTGCCATGTCTTTTTGACAGTTACAATAATTTGATAGGCACTAGATACGGATACACAATATTCAACTTCTATCAACTTTTGCTGTTTCTCTTCAATTATATAAATTCTGTGCCAAGCATGTTTCTGGTAATAAATCATTGTAGTGGTTTCCAGTTTAAAAATGCTGTAGCTCAGTTGTAGGCTTTTGATGGAATATTAGCATGTAGATCAAAATTTCAGGTGATCCTTTACGAGTGAAGATTACCTGCGATGTTGTGCCCGATCTTCCTCCTCCAATCATCAAGTTTTACCGTGCTAACCGAGAAATCCGGGAAGACTCTCGCACCAACTTTGGTATGAGTGACAATAAGGCTATGATGCAGATTAAGAAAACAAGGTTCACAGATGAAGCCAAATATATGCTGACCTTGGAGCAAGAGGGAGTAATAGTTGACAAGGTCACATGGAGTGTCTTTATTAAAGGTAGGTTGGCCCCCAGATAAGAGTGCGTGACTGAATATTATTTTCTTATTTCTCAACCAAAGCATATGTTGTGGGTACCCAAAAGAACCGTCTCAATGAGACGGTTCTTTTGAGCACCCAAAGCACATGTTTAAACTGATGGATAAGAAAATAATGGCAATTTTACACTGACATTCATTTGCTTAACTGGCCCTATGGGTAGAGCAAAAGCTACTTAACATGTCTTTTAATTCAAGGATGTTAAAATTATGGAATTTAATTCAGTACCATCTATAAATGACGATCAAATTTATACAGCTGCTGTTTTTCCTTTTTAATGTATTTGAATAAGTTAAAATCTCCTGTGACATCATTGAATAATGCATAGTGGTTAAATATCTAAAAAAAAAAACAAGGAAAGAGAACTCAGTTATAGAAAACAGCATGTATGTCGAATAATTACACATAACTTTTAAAGGGATAGGAAATTTTTCTTGTGGTTTTCACCAAAATGATCGTGTTTTCTTTTGCCATAATCATAGAAAACGTCAACAATTTTACATATCTTCCTATATCCCAAGGTTCGTTTTTGTGCTTTCATGGAATACGTATCCTGATATATATGCCATACTGTAATGTACATGTGGGCCTCGACGCGAGAAAACCTGTCTTCGGGAGTTTGCGAACAACAAAGGCGCAGACCAGCCTGCGCATCCGCGCAGACTGATCAGCACCTTTGTCATTCGCTTTTTGGAAAGTACTATATCTAAACTTGCTACAAGCGAAATTTCAAATTTCTAGAGATTCTATGTAGCCGAGGAGACTGGTTTGAGTCTCACTTTGTTGGAAACCCCGAAGACAGGTTTTCTCGCGACGAGGCCCATGTAATTCTTGTTTATAGAAGATATTGTTCTTCTTTTTCTCCTACTATTTTTTATCCCACAAGCTCCAATTTTTCACCATTCATTTCAAAGCCCGCTTTCACCATTAACACTTATTATCGCTAACAGAAACCATGCTGGATATCTGTATACTACACTCTTCCCCAATTTGCATCCAACCACAGGATTTCAGTTCTTTTAAGGTGTATTTACAGAGTGGAAAACAGTGTGGATCCTGATCAGCTGGCTTCTGAGAAGCCAGCTGATCATGATCTACACTTTTTCCAAAACAGAATATATGGGTAAGGGTTAATTTCCTCTGCAATTATTGTTGCATGATGGATAACTCCTGCATGTAAATCTCTGACATACTGTAATGGATTATCTCCTCTTTGATTTTCAGATCCTAAAGATTCTGCTATGGACTTCAGATCTCTTCTGAAACACAGGTAGGCTTTACTTTTTGTTAGAAATCATCTGTATTTCAGACTTTTATTAACCATTTACTAGCATTGTAAATGATCAGTAGGCATTTTTAAGCTCACCTGTATAAAGTTAATGATCAGTAAGCATTTTTAAGCACACCTGTATAAAGTAAATGACCAGTAAGCATTTTAAGCCCACCTGTATAAAGTAAATGATCAGCAAGCATTTTTAAGCGCACAGGTATTAATTAAATGAACAGTATGCATTTTTAAGCGCACCAGTATAAAGTAAATGATCAGTAAGCATTTTTAAGTGCACAGGTATTAATTAAATGAACAGTATGCATTTTTAAGCGCACCTGTATAAAGTAAATGATCAGTAAGCATTTTTAAGTGCACATGTATAAATTAAATAATCAGTGCGCATTTTAAGCCCACCTGTATAAAGTAAATGATCAGCAAGCATTTTTAAGCGCACAGGTATTAATTAAATGAACAGTATGCATTTTTAAGCGCACCTGTATAAAGTAAATGATCAGTAAGCATTTTTAAGTGCACATGTATAAATTAAATAATCAGTACGCATTTTTAAGCTCATCTGTATAAAGTTAATAATCAGTACGCATTTTTAAGCACACCTGTATAAAATTAATGATCAGTAAGCTTTTTTAAGCGCACCTGTATAAAGTTAATGATCAGTAAGCATTTTTAAGCGCACCTGTATAAAGTTAATGATCAGTAGGCATTTTTAAGAGCACCTGTATAAAGTTAATGATCAGTACGCATTTTTAAGCCCACCTGTATAAAGTTAATGATCAGTAAGCATTTTTAAGCGCACCTGTATAAAGTTAATGATCAGTAAGCATTTTTAAGCCCACCTGTATAAAGTTAATGATCAGTAAGCATTTTTAAGCGCACCTGTATAAAGTTAATGATCAGTAGGCATTTTAAATTTCTCCCAGTTCTTAATATAGGTCTTTACTTGTCTGGCACACTGTGAGACCGAGTCCTGTGTACCATACAAGTACAGCCCCTGGTCGTGGAGCAACCAACTGTTGCCCTACGATACAGGAAAACACAAGACTTGCTTTTGGGAATCTGACACCATGTATTTTGAAAATTTCCCGAACATGATATACATATACTTAAGGTATATCAACATTTGAAGAGCAAAGACTGTATCATGTCCACATGATTAGAAAATTTTCAACATACCTCTTACACAGAGAGGAATTAATATTTAAACTAAACTGTGGGTGTTTAATTAATATGTGGCTTAAATCTGAATTTGATTCATGTACAGCACTAGTGCCCACACAAGTCTTATTGGTTATAACTGTCTGTTGTATATATCCATCAGTATTTTTAATCGGAATCACAGATGTGTGTATGTTCACGTTATTGCGGATAATATAATCCATCGTCATATTCACTGAGAATCACTTTTTCTTTCACATTATTACATGTATGTATAATCCATCATGATAGTCACTGTGAATCATTACATAATTTATAAATACCATGTATATATCCCTTCTCTCATACTTATAATGCGGACTGACATAGATTTACATGAATGTGTATGTCCATGCAATTCCCCATCATTCCACGTTGAATAATTCTTTCAATTATCATTTCTAATTGGATCTTGAGAGAAGGGATAGAATCACCTCTCCTAGTTATATATGTTATTCACAATAATTGTGTCTCTTGAGGTAACGTATATAATATCAATTCATATTCCCTGGCTCACTGTTTATTATATTGTATCACTGTATGAGCTCTATATACACTTACATGGTGTCAAAGTATAACTACTCTACTAAAAAAGAAACAACAATAAAAAAAATAAAAATAAAAACAGTCTATGAGAACATATTTTATAATCAATGTATTCATGTCACTAGCCTGGGAGTGGGTGGGAGGGAAAAGAAACTTTTAGCGTGGATCTTAACTGGTCGCTCAAAATTTTAAAACTGATAAGCCAAGCGCTACAGCGCTTGAACTGCAGCTTCCACAATCTGATTGGTCTATTCAAATTCTGCAATCAAAATGATTGGCTGAGAGGTCAAAACATTTTGAGAGCCTCCTAACGGTCAGAGCGCCCTCTAATTATATTTGGGCCGTGTGCACAAACAGATGCCCGCTCAAAGGCGAAATTATATAACATTAAAGTAATTATTTAAATTTGCAAATCTTAATGCCTTAGATCATTGATAGTTAAGTTTAGGGTAAAATGTCAACACTAAAATTCTCTTACTACTCATCCTTAAAATTCATTAAAAATAAAGAGATCTCATCCAACGGGATTTAGCGAGATTTCCCCACCGGAAGTGGGTGGGGAAGGATAAAAATGGCTCACATGCAATAAATTTAAAAACAGATTAAAGGACTATAATCTTGCTATTAAATTTCTCCCAGTTCTTAATATAGGTCTTTACTTGTCTGGCACACTGTGAGACCGAGTCCTGTGTACCATACAAGTACAGCCCCTGGTCGTCGAGCAACCAACTGTTGCCCTACGATACAGGAAAACACAAGACTTGCTTTTGGGAATCTGACACCATGTATTTTGAAAATTTCCCGAACATGATATACATATACTTAAGGTATATCAACATTTGAAGAGCAAAGACTGTATCATGTCCACATGATTAGAAAATTTTCAACATACCTCCAAACCCCCAAAAGCAAGTAATGTAGAATGTAGGGAAATAAAAATGGTTTAAACTGTTAACATATACATATACCCATTATATGCACATCCAACACACAACAAAACCACACTGTGTTCATATATACATACATGTACCATATAGCAAAACCCAAGTGCAAGTCAAGCCCATCACACCGATGGCAACACTGTTCCTCATTTATTGAAGCGCTGATATGCTGCTAAGCCCATTGTTGATGCTACTTTTTTCCGAAGCTCTAAAGAGGGAGAGAGATAGCGCTCATAAGCATTACTATTCCAGTCCCCCTGAAGTTTTATTAAGTCAACAGGCAAACCACACTCTAAAGCAAAGCTGGCCCCTCCTCGTCTGAATGAATGCCCAGAGTATAGCTCAGCCTGCAAGCCACAGGTTCTGAGACAAAAACGAAGCTTGTCAGAGAATAGCTTATGAGTTAGCGGAATATTGCTAGCACCAGAGCAGCAGTATCTGATTAAGGGAACCGGTGATGGGCAAGGGGGGTTTTCAATTGCTAAAAGTAAAAGTGCGGTGGAAGGACAAAAGGGGGAATTTTTTATTTTGGGGAGTGGGATCAGAAGGGTTTTCTCCCTAAATTGAATCACCTTAGACCACCTTACTGTGAGGATGGCTCCCGTTGATGTAAACTGAACATCACTGGCACACAAATGACGGCTTGGATTGAACAACATGTGTGATGGGACAAGAAGATTTGACTTACGAAAAAAGGAGAAAAACCCTACAACGCAAGCTGTCCAAAAAGCTCTATCAAAAGAGGATTGCAAGTTTATGGTAAGGAACACCCTATGCAAGATATCTAAGGTGATAGGTAGTTTTTGGGAGGGGGCATCTCCTTTGATTCTACGAACACCTTTTAAAATTGAAGACACATACCAATTGTCATCAAGGGGATTTTTTAATCCTGCATCTAAATGCACCAACCGCACTATATTTAGGTACTGACGAATGGAATTAAAAGACAGACGTCTCGAAAGCAGGGCTATATAGCGCCCTAAATTTCTTTGTGATATAGGCACAAGAGGGATTTTTAAATTTCCGCAAAAATCAGCGTAAGCTGAAAAGTGAGCAGAATATGTCTTTATTGTCGAGGATGCAAAGCTATTTGTTCTGTAAAAATTCACTTCCTTGTCCAATGTGGCTGACAGTGAGAGGTTAGAATGGTGGGTCCCCGGCGACACTTGATGAACCTTTCGAGGATTCAGCAGACCACGATCGGTACCTGTCAAACAAAAATTTTAATGTACTAGGTGACATATGCAAGCAGAGAGGGGAATAATTAGTAAATGGAAGCAATTTCTCCAAATACCCTGGTAATTGAATCCGCGATGCACTGTCAGCCACCTCGTTTGAAATGCCAGGGATGAACCTTGATGTTAAGTGGAAATTATAAATAGCTGACAACCAAAACAGGCTGCGTAAGCATTTCATGATGGTAGCATTGCGGCAAGAACCCTTATTTAGAGCAGAAACTGTAACTGAATTGTCAGAATAAATTATGACCTTCTTATTCCGCCAAAGGGGGGCCCAACGATAAGCTGCAATGGTAACGGCTACCACTTCTTTTTCATTTATATGAAATGTCTTGGCTTCAGGCCAGTCCAGGGCCCAGTTAAAGTAAAACCAGTCTCCCTGAAAAGTACCCCCTGCACCCTCATTGGAAGCATCAGTAAATACACATTCAATAGGACGGGAATCTAGTAGAGAGGATCTACCATTAAACATTTGAATAAATTGGTACCACCACCTGATGTCTTGGCGGGTTTCCGCTGATAACTGTGCGCGATGGGAGCCATGCCTGAGCATGGCAATCTTGTTGAAGATGCGACGGAGAAATACTCGTCCGCCTTTAACAACACTTGCTGCCCATGACAGTCGCCCAGCCAGGGACTGGAGCTGCCTTTTTGAAGCACGCTTGCGGTTCAGGAAAGATTGAAGTTCCTGACGAAAAACTTGTATTTTTTCTGGGGGGAGACTTAGCGTCATGTCAATCGAGTTTAACTCAACCCCTAAAAAGGTTATTTTTTGTGTTGGGTCAATCACTTTCCCCCAATGAATGCAAAATCCTAACTTCCTGAGAAGCTGAATCAATGTAGCTAGTGCCTGAGCACATACAGTTTCTGAATCTGAGATAATCAAAAAATCATCTAAATACACGATTATGAGGTCAAAGCCCTTTCTGGCCATGATGCGCTTAACAGCCTGGCTCAAGCGATGGAAAATTCCTGGGGATAGGGAAGCTCCAAACGGAAGCCTGGTGTCTTTCATGAAAACTTTTTCACCCTTTATTTCCCAGCTTAACCCTGTGACATCTTGGCTGAGTTTAGACAACCTAACTGATCTATAAGCATGCTTAAGGTCAACCTTGGCGAAAAAACACCCTTGAGTCATCAAATTTGCGGCATCGTCAATTCGGGCGAATTTTTGTTGCCAGTCTGTAGAGTTGTAATCATTAACTGATTTGCCAGAGGGCCTAGAGCAATCATGTATCAATCGGACACCCCCATCTGGCTTTGGGATTGCTGCCATAGGGCTTACAATTTTAGGTGGTGTGTCGCAAATGACATAGTTGCCACATTCAATCTCACTTAAGACTTGATCTGTTGCTTTCTCAAAAAGTTCACTACCTGGTTTTGCAGATTGGTGGTTAGGGAGTTGAACTGGGGTAACCTCAACATCTTTATCAATTATATCAAACCCATTTTTAATACCATTTAAAAGAAAGACACTATCAACATCATTTTCTAATTCCTCTTCCCAGGCCGGCAGATAAAGACCAGGCAAGGGCTTGACCTCAATTCCTAGTTTTTTCCAAAATGTGTTGTTACCGGATGCTTTAAGTTACACCCTGGTGATATGCACTGGTGCAGATATTTGCACTTTTGAAAGCTACAACCTTTCTCACTATTAAAGTTCTTACAGATACCACTTTCCCCCTTAGGTTTTGAATAGTTGGGCTGGGAATTGCTTGCGTTTTTACGGCCGGTGTGGTTTTGGGTGCCAGTTTTAACTTGGCGGTCCCTAGGTTGGAGATGTAGCATGTGCAGATGTTGTACATCCGTACCCCACCTAAATCCCATATTTGACTGAAGCTGGCGATATTCCCTATCGTATAAGAGTACCGAGGCCAGACTGCATTTTTGAACTAATTGATAGATTTTTGTCGTATAGGACAAATAATCCATCAGGGCGGGGCCAACTAACTTCCCTTCATTGGTAAGCCTGTATAAAATGGATAGGTTTGCAATAGACCATTGAGATAGTGAGAGGGTTTCAAGTTTAGGCTTTTTCGGTCCAGATTTAACAACAACCTGCTGTTCACCCTGCCCCCCTATAACAAGTTCTTCTTCAACAGAATGAGGAACAAAGTCGCACACATCAAGGTATGATAAACCTGACTTACCCGTAGCCGTTGCGATATGGATCTGCGGGTCCTGCCATGACGGCTGTGCCTGATCTATGCCTAAATTTGCACTTGCAGGGGTTATAGAATTGTTTGTAGGGGGAGCACCAGAAGCTTGGTTACCAGCTAAGTGTGTTTGCTGGGCCACTAATGAATTTATAAGTGTCTGGCTATAAACATCATCTTGTTCTTCCACCACTGGTTGTACATGTACAATGTCACTAGAACTAGTGCTTGGAGTGGGCTGACTGCCATGGTCAGCCTTCTGTAACGAAGTTCCGCCAATTACCAGAGATTTGGCGACATGGACGAGTAGCCGGCGTTGTCCCACAGGGATTTTCTGGGATTTTATGTCCTCCGGGTCCAATAGACTGAGGGCTTCAAGACTATCAAAGCCCCTTTCTAAAATCTCATCAACCACACTGCGCTGGATTTTATTGTCCAACAGAAATTTTATGACCTGGTCTGATGAACTCATTTCTGATACCACTGCTGTTCCACCAACGTTTTGCGCCATTTTGTTTTTTCCTTAATTTCACTAGACTTTGTTGTTGCTGTTATTGAAGTACAGTTAATCACGTGGTGCGTATGAAACGCATAAACTACACAGCTTCGTTACGTTGGTGCAAAAAAAGCATTCAGTTCCTGAACAAAACGCAGAACAGTCCAAAGCTCTAATAAGATGCGCTTGCGCAAACGTCGTGGGCTGCTCTCTTATTATTAAACTGAAAAGTCTGGTTTCTTCCGCTTCAGTCATGACGTACCATTCTGGAATATCGAAGAATTTCTTCACTAACCATGTTTTAAGAATTGCGTTGTCCGCCATTTTTGTTGTTATTGTCTCAATAAACCTAAACGTCCTGAACTAAACCACATCGCACGACCATTGCACTAATAGTGTCACGTTGTGTTATCTAATTGTCGTTTGAATGGTTTGTGCTGTATCGCACCGCCGCCATTAGCGTTTATCTATTGTTGTGCACAATTGAAAAATAGGCAGGTCCCTAATAAAGCCTGCAATTCTGTAACATCAAACTAAATCTATCCAATCATTAGATCCACGTATTCACTAGTCCATCGTTATTACAAATGGTATGATTTCACAAACTTTTTATTCGTTTTTATATGATTTATTAAAAGAAACTTTTAGCGTGGATCTTAACTGGTCGCTCAAAATTTTAAAACTGATAAGCCAAGCGCTACAGCGCTTGAACTGCAGCTTCCACAATCTGATTGGTCTATTCAAATTCTGCAATCAAAATGATTGGCTGAGAGGTCAAAACATTTTGAGAGCCTCCTAACGGTCAGAGCGCCCTCTAATTATATTTGGGCCGTGTGCACAAACAGATGCCCGCTCAAAGGCGAAATTATATAACATTAAAGTAATTATTTAAATTTGCAAATCTTAATGCCTTAGATCATTGATAGTTAAGTTTAGGGTAAAATGTCAACACTAAAATTCTCTTACTACTCATCCTTAAAATTCATTAAAAATAAAGAGATCTCATCCAACGGGATTTAGCGAGATTTCCCCACCGGAAGTGGGTGGGGAAGGATAAAAACGGCTCACATGCAATAAATTTAAAAACAGATTAAAGGACTATAATCTTGCTATTTAAGCTCACCTGTATAAAGTTAATGATCAGTAGGCATTTTTTAGCCCACCTGTATAAAGTTAATGATCAGTACGCATTTTTAAGCGCACCTGTATAAAGTTAATAATCAGTAAGCATTTTTAAGCGCGCCTGTATAAAGTTAATAATCAGTAAGCATTTTTAAGCGCGCCTGTATAAAGTAAATGATCATTAAGCATTTTTAAGAGCCTCTGTATAAGTAAATAATCAGTAAGCATTTATAAGCACACTGTTATAAAGTTAATGCATGATCAGTAAGCATTTTAAGCTTGCCTGTGTAAAGTTAATGATCATAAAGCATTTTTAAGCGCGCCTGTATAAAGTAAATGATCAGTTAACATTTTTAAGAGCCTCTGTATAAGTAAAAAAACAGTAAACATTTTTAAGTGCACAGTTATAAAGTTAATGCATGATCAGAAGGCATTTTAAGCTTGACTATAAAGTTAATGATCTGTAAGCATTTTAAGCGCGCCTGATTAAAATACTCATACATGAAAAGCTTTTGCAGTATCTATGGGGTTAGCAGCAGCGTAAGCATTGTTTAGCATGTTTGGTTAAAGTTTTCAAAAGGGCTGTGTCTCCGGAACCCTTTAAACAAGTACATACCTGCCCGGTTGTTGGATACTGGTCCGAATGTTTATGCTGTTCCACAGAAACCCACATTAGTGACTTTTCAGTCAGTGTCACAGACTTTTGGGGTTAAAGTTATTGAATAAGCTTTATCTCCTTAACCTCTAAATTAAGCAGTAATATACATTAAAACCTGTCTAAGCGGCCACTCTAAAGAAGGCCAAAAACAGGTTGTCGAGACCGATTATCACCTAATGCAGATCAAAAGTATTGCAGAAGGCTCCAAGAGAGCATTCTCCAATACTTTCGACCTCCATTAAGCTACCATTTCTCTTTAAGACCTTTGTTTTGCTTATTTTTTAGTGGCCACTTAAGAAATGTTTAACTGTATCTGAAGTTAGTTGATGGTCTTAAGTGTATTATTGCATGATGACAAATCACATAAGTGACCTTCAGGTCATGATTTAAACAATGATCCTTAGTCTTAGGGTATAGCATTGGGGATGTTGATCCTACAAAGTTTGTTTAAATGGTGATCCTAGGTTGACCTTGACCTAGTTTATGACAAGGGCAAGCTTGATCCCTGGGAAATATATCAACTGTCAAAGCTATTGCCATTTTACATGCTAGATATCTTTAACCTAATGAGACTGATGACTAAAGGTATGTTCCAAAGGTAAAGGTTGACCTATGACTCATGGTCAAAGTCTCTCATATTGGACTGCAAGGGATATTTTCTCCGAAGCCAGAGAATAAACTGAAGTCAATTTCATATGGAGTTTCGTTGGGTGAGACAACCTTAATATGACATTTGTGACTTTACTCTCAAGGACATCAGACCAAAAAGGCCCATGCTATGTGCTACCAATTGTCATTAAGATCTTTGTTTTATCTATTTTTAAGTGGCCAATTTACACAGGTTATACAGGGAGTGCAGTGGCTCAGTGGTAGAGTGCTTGACTCGAGACAGAGGGGCCATGTGTTCGAGCCTCACCAGCGTCACTGTGTTGTGTCCTTGAGCAATAACATTAATCCTAGCTTAGTACTGGTTCAACCCAGGAAGACCTGTCCCTATATAACTGAAAGATTGTTGATGGGATGTAAAGAATCAAATCAAACAAACAAAAACTGCATAAAGGAGATCTAAATTCTTGTGACTCTGTGTCAGGTGAGCCCTTCAGGTGGTTGGTTTTTCTCATCTTTTCTCATCTTTGCCCTGGAGCATTCTACCTCAATATAAACACACTAGAAGATTAATGCACAATTTCCTGCTCATATTGAGGTATACCAGATACATTTATGTCATTGCCAAATCCTCATTGTTGATTCATTTCTTTCAACGATTTCAATCCTCCTTGCAACAAAAAAACTAGAATTGCAAAGTTGATGGCATGCCATCTCAAATCTCCCCAAAATCTCATTTCTTCAACAATTTCAATCCTACTTGCAACAAAAAAACTAGAATTGCAAAGTTGATGGCATGCCATCTCAAATCTCCCCAAAATTTTATATTCTTCAATAATTTAAATCCTTCTTGCAAACAAAACAAAAACCCAACTAGAATTGCACAGTTGATGGCACTCCATCTCAAACTCCAATGGTCTGGTTCATACTGCCCCTGGGGCGTGGCCAAAATACTCTGGCATGTCTCACTTGTATAAGTAAGTCACTCAAAATGTTTGGTTGGGATTGGTCTAGCTGTTCAGGAGATGATAGCATAAATGGAGACTGACAATTTTATCTGAGGACGCTTTTCCCTAAAGGAGGCATAGAGGCAGCCATCTTGTAATTTTTCAAGTGATATCCTCAGTACTGTATGTAGATTCAACCAAAACTTGGTTGAAGGCATTTGGACAAAATGGTGATTCAAAATTGCTGCTGATGCTTGCCATAGTATCCATCTGGCCCCTGGGCCACCTAACCCAGTAGGTAACATGTCTGACTGCAGGTCCAGGGGTCACAAGTTCGCTCCCGACCTGGTCCCATACTTTCGTGGAGATTGTTCATGAAATAATTTCTACGGTCATTCTCCTCCCTTCCACTGATACAAGAAGGGTTGTTGTCAGTTACAAGCTAAAGTATATCACACAGTACTGATTAACTGCTTGGTCAAGCTTGCCGAGGAAAAAAAGTGTGGTTAGGTGAACTGACTCTCCCGACATGACCATAGCTGTTGACTGGGAAGTAAAGAATCAAACCAAGCCAAACAAAATACAGGTGAGAGATGGTGGCCCATTTGAGCCTCTCTGTTAGACATGAACCCTTTACCTCATAGAGACGCCTTTTAAGGCTTTTGGAAACAGATAAGACCCAGATCAGGCAGCTCTTGTAAGAGCTGCCTGATCAGGGTTACTCTGTTTGCTTTATATGGAAATATGATATCTGATCCTAGACTTTGTTCTAAGTTTATTTATATAATTATTCATAGTGGGTGGAGCCTGGCATGAATATTCATGAAGGATAGGGTTAACATTATTGTCTAATTCAATATTCACTAGTTTATCCCTTGTCATGCTGAATATTTATGTACACTCCATCCCAATTTTTATCCTGTTAACCCATCAGCTTTCTGGTTGTAAGCATGTAAAAAATGTGTTTTCAATCAGAGTGGAACACAGTGTGGATCCTGATCAGATAGCTTTGTCAGGAGCCATCTGATCTAGATCTACAGTGTTTTCAAATCAGGATAAATCTGGGTTCAGCAGGACAAGGGTTAGCAGAAATTTTCATCAGTTTCATACTTTTTCTCCCACTATTTTGAGCCACGACATGTGATTTCCAATGTGGCATTTTGACATGATAGACTCAGACAAGCCTGTGCAGCCTTCTTTTAAGCTTAGAAACTCCATTTGATGTTCAGTCAGTAGCCTAAGAGTTATAGAGTATTCAAGCAACCAGCAAAGGCTCTGATCAGACTGTGCATATGCACAAGCTGGTCTGAGGCTTTGCTGGTAGCACATACCACATTGTTGGAAATCTCATGTTGCGGCTCATTTATTTACATTTTGCAGCGCTTTGAAAAAGGGGTAAGGAATCATCGCACACATTTTATGTCTTTTGTGAAAAGCACGCTTTTTTCAGTACGCTCAAGCGACGTATGCCATGAATGAATCTAGCAGTACTTAAAGCGACAATATGTAGCGTTTTAGGCACCAGTAGCGGCAATATGCACTAATAATGATATTTTTAATGTCTGAAATGTTTTAGCAGATTAGAAGATTAGATGTCACTATAGCTATGTATTTTACAACTAAACCTCCCCAGCCCCCCCCCCCCCAAAAAAAAAAAAAAAAAAATTAGGACTGATTATTTCAATGAAATTGTACCACATTTCTTTAACACAGTTCCGATCTAGTCATAAAATTTCAGTAAAAAAAAAACCACATTCTCTGTTATCTGTGTCCCTGATATGCTGAAATGTTATTGTAAATGTTCTAAAGTTCTGAACACTTCTCTTTCTGTGCTCAAATAAAATGCTTGAATTTGCAAAATGCTCGTCAGAATAGCAAACAGAAGACCCTTATCAAGCAGTCTGGCCCCGAGGTTATTAAACTTTTTTCATGCTCAACTCAACTGAGCATAAAGTTTCAACTGCTCATAAAAATTAGAATACCGACAAATACAGAAGTTTCTTGCTTTCAGTCTCTCATATGTTGTATTCATCATGGTAATAAATGCTAAAAATGCCAACACTTGTTGGTATTTTAACATTTATGAGCTGAGCTGGATACATTTTGTGCTCAGCTGAGTTGAGCATGAAAAAAGTTTTATAACCTCGGGGCCTGATCTGGGTCTGCACTGTTTGTCTAGACCTTTTTGGCGAGGAACAAGTGTACGAAAATTTAGAACATCCACTGTAGAATGAGATACTGTACACCTGATCATTAAATGTTCTAAAAATTTGAACACTTTCATTCTTTTCTCAAATAAAACACTGATATTCAGGGCTGAAATTCACAAAATGCCCGTCAATATAACAAGCAGGGAAGACCCTGATCAGACTGCTTCTCAAGAAGCAGTCTGATCTGGGCTGGCCCTGTTTGTATAGACCTTTTTGGCATGGAACAAGTGTACGAAATTTTAGTACATCTACTGTAGAATGAGATGCTGTATACCTGTTGAATTAGCTGGTTATCAGCCAAGTTCTTACCTGTATACAACAGCTCTAGGAGATAATCTGTTTATGCCTACTTAGATAGTACATGTTCAAGCCAGGTCACGAGAAATGCTGTCTTTTTGCTGTATGAGAGCCCCAAAGGCTCAGATCAGCCTACGCATTTGCACATTCTGATCTGAGCCTTTGATGCTCATCGTCTACAAAGAATCATAGTTATAAGTGTTACATCCAAATTAATATTCAAGATTCTGTAGCTTAACCGGATAAACCCCTTACTCCATAATAACGCCTTTTGACACCTTTGAAAGGCCCTTTCATGTATTTGAAAATATTATGGAAAATGGAGCATTTGCTCTTTTGGAGCAAATGCTCCATTTTCCATAATATTTTAAAAAGGATTCAAAACTTAAATTAAATTTTTCTTGAATTTTTTCAATGTTGTCTAAAATAGGAAAATATTTTATGATCTAAAAATAGCCTATGGAGTAAAGGGTTACAAGGTTTGAACCATATCTAGGCCTCTAGATGAGAGAGCATAATCAAAAATCAATTTTCTTATTTCTCAACTAAAACATATGTTATGAGTGCTCAAAAAAGCTGTCTTAATGAGACGTTTATTTGAGCATTCAAACACATGTTAAAACTGATGGATAAGAAAATATTTATAACCTATCTGGAACTATGCATATTGGGTTGCAATCCTAGAAGACAGTTTTTCTGGCGACATGGCTAAGATTATAGCATAGGTAGTTGCTACATCAGCCAAAGTATTGATGTTTATATCTAGTCTCCGTAGCTGAGTAGTCTGTATAGTATTAGACCTAACAGGCCCACATCTTCTTATAATGGACACAAATAGTATTTACTATATGAATTTCTGATTTCCAGTCCATGCGCAGGTCCAGAGGAGGGGGCATGGGGTCTGGACCCCCCCCCCTCCCCTTGAAATATCCCAAAAATATAGGGGTCCATAGCAATTATGATCAAGATCCCCTAAAAAATCACAAAGCTACCAAGCCAGCATTCAATGTTGGGCCACCATCGGCACTCCAGGTAATCACCATTTAAATGGATTTCGCTGGCATGCCGATGATGGCCCACTTATAGTGGTATTTGGATTCTACCTTCCCCATCATGAACAAAATAAAACATCAATGTTGGACCCCCTCTGACAAAACTGTTTGGATCCGCGCTTGCAGTCAATCCAGTTAATGTGTTATTTTGTTGATGAAAAGTGTAGATCCAGATCAGCTGGCTTCATTCTGATAACAGGTTAGATCCAGATCAGCTGGCTTCATTAGAAGCCAGCTGATCTGGATCTAACCTGTAATCAGAAGAGGATATAGAATATGAAAAAAAGGTATGAACACCAGGTGCTTATTAGGGGCAATATGGAAGTCTGCTACTCATGATCTGTTTAGATGGCTATTCCCTATGTATCATTCTTATAGTTTCTTAGACTAGACTAGACACCAATCCATACTTTCCCTGATGTTTAGAAGTAGGTCCCTGCTAACATGAGTGCTCATGAATCATTGAATTTATAAACCTTAAAGCGCCAAGAAAAAAATGCATCAGAAAATGTTGTCTGTTAAAGTCGTCTGCTGCAAATAATTGTCTAGCATTAATGACTAATTAAGTATAGAAGCAAACAGCGTGGACCCAGAACAGACTGCTCCTATATGAGCAGTATGATCTGGGTCCACACTGTTTGCCATAGAGGCTTCTTGTAAACATTTCAGCTGAATAGAAAAGCAGACGACTTTTGCTGCGATTGGCCCATTAAGGGTTAAACAAGTTGGGAAAAAGAGATAAAATCCAAGGCTTGTAAAGCATTGTGTCACTTTTTTACAACAAGTTAAATAAATAAATACAGGAGGAGCTTTAATGTTAGATTCTAGTTATCAAAATTATGACATTAAAATTACCTTTAAATCACATTTATGGCATGAAAAATGTTAAGATTTTGTCATTATGTACTCAACATTGTAATGAACATCATTACTTAAGGTTACTAATACTGTAAATCCGGAAATTTTCCGGAAATTTTTGTGAGAATTTTATTTTCGCAAATAGCGTTAAAAGACATATTTGCGACACTAAAGATTTGTGACTAGGACATGATTTACTTGCATCAGTAAACAACATTTCTGAAGGATTTTATTTTCACGAAACTTCGCATAACCTTGCGAAAATTTCCGAATTTACATTTTGTGAAAAAATCGTACGACGACAAAACACATTATAAACTTCCCAGGGGGCAGTGACTTAAACACCACAAAAAATGTAAGGGAGAAATAAAAAATAATGCATAGGTGCAGTTAAAAACATAAAAAAAAACTAAAATTGTATTTATTCATATGGATTAGATTTTAAGTATCATTTTTGTGCTCAAAAGAGCCGTCTCATTAAGACTGTTCTTTTGAGTACAAACAACATATAGTTTGGATAAGAATAAGTAGTTTTAGTTTCACACACTCCTATCTAAAGACCTGTTGTATTTTGGTTGAAAAGAAGAAAACAACAGATTCTATAAAGTTTCAACAGTACAAGGGTTAAGGTATCTTATCCTGGAGGTGTGTGATTGTGCCAAGATATTGGGGATTATTTATATCTATAAGTTAGTTTTTACCTGGAAATCAAGGTTAGGTGATAGGTGGATTTTCATTCTTTTTCGGAATTGGTGATTATTTTGCTGACTTGTGTTTTTTTTTTTGAGTCAATGGTATTTTTTTTTACAAGTTTTAATGTTTTTTTGGGGTTTTTTTTTTTATATTTAGGCTTCTCACTAAAATTTTCAAATTAGTATATGGCCAATAAAAAAAGAACCATCTTAAAATTTCATATGAAATGATCACTCTATATACGAGCTAATAGGCAACAAATATTATGTCATAATTTTGCTGGACACAAAATGGAGCAAATTTTAACCCTTTTCATTCATACATATTGATACAATGAGCATGGATTTGTCCATTTTGTATTTTAATGGGTCACAGGTTTAAATTTTACTATATTTCTGCCCATTAAAGTTGTTCAGGGTGACATTTTCAGGAAAAAGATATCAGGATAAGGGTTACCTCTTTGCATGCTGGGTAATTTTTCAAGAACTGTTAGCATTTTAGCATTTATTAGTGGGATGAAAAAGACATCTGAGTGTTTTAAAGCAGCACAAATTTTAGTTTTTATTAGCAGTTGGGAATACGTGCTTTGTTAAGTTGACCATGAAAGAAGTTTTATCAGTTACATCTCATATTAACTGCATTGTTGCACCTTGCCTGATAAACGTTGTCTATCTCACGGCATGTGCCTTTATCAGGTCATGATGACGTTGCACTTTTTGAATGACGTCGCTAATGACGCTGAATCAACACAAAAAACGAAAATTAAGTCATAATCGCTAGTTTGAAGAGTGAAACTATATGTAAACTGATAAATAGAATACCAGGTTTGCGTCTTTTGGTATCAAGTTTACCAGGCTTGGCTTTGAGAACGCATGTTGAATCGCTCGGCAAGCCTCGCGATGTCAACAAGCGTTCTCAAAGCCTTGCCTGGTAAACTTGATATCAAAAGACACTCACCTAGTATTCTCAATTTATAATATGGAATATAGGTGTCTACTTTGGGCATATATGGTACAGCTTTTGCTAAATTTTTAGAGTTGTTAAGACATTAACCCTTAAAACGCCAAGAAAATATGCATCTGAAAATGTTGTATGCTGAAGTCGTCTGCTGCAAATAATTGACTAACAATACTGACAAATTAAGTATAGAAGCAAACAGCGTGGACCAAGAGCAGACTGCTCCTATAGGAGCAGTCTGATCTGGGTCCACCCTGTTTGCCATAGAGGCTTCTTAAACATTTCAGCAGACGAGAAAAGACGACGACTTTTGTTGCGATTGGCGGATTAAGGGTTAAGTTTGTTTTGTTTTTTAGGGAAGGTGAAAAGAAGAAAGATGATGATGAAGATATTGACTGGGGAAGTTTGAAGCCAGGTAGGGTGTTCTATATCATGTCTATATGGATATAAGCTAGCTATAGCTTCCAATTTCAATGTTGTTTTACATAATCCTCTTGTTATGTCATTATAAATGTTTTGAGTGAAGAATTGAGTTATATGACTTTATCGACAGAGTTATCTCTTCCTACATGTGTCTCTCATTCATAAATCCATTGTTTGGGGGTTGGGTGGTGGGTGAATATCTTCAAAAATGGAGATAATTTGGATTTTTAAATTTCAATCAATGCATATAAAATGCTATAAAGATATTGTAATGGTTACAACATTCAAATTTTGTTACTTATGGACTATGTATTTACTCAAAAGAAATTGAACTATTTTTTGCTGAAGATAGCAATAATGGCTCTGGACTTATTTCTAGATACCCTGTGGATAAGTTAGATATTGGATTCCTTTTTCCTAATATTGTTTTCTTGGCCTTTTATGCTCTATATCTCTGCTAGCTCGTTCTAACTATGCCTCAAAACTTTCCCTTGTCTACTGAGCAGTCTATCCAATTTTAGTTGTCTGCTTATGGCTTACACTTACAGGCATTAGTAAATACCTTTATGTTAAATGATAATTTCATAAACTGCCATGGAAGTGCAATAGGTTATTGGATTCTTTGTTCTTTTGACATTGGCTTTAATAATTGTTGCAATTAGCCCTTTACGTCATAGAGACGCCTTTGCAAACAGAGCAGACCCAGATCAGGCAACTCTTGTAAGAGCTGCTGATCAGGGTCTACTCTATTTGCTTATAGAAATATGATATATCTGATCCTACACTAGTGGAGCTGACAAGTAATTTCTTTGTTCTATGTACCAACATGAAAGTTTTTTCATATGATCATTCATAGTGGGTGGATCCTAGCATGAATATTCATGAAGGGAAGGGTTAAAAGGAAGTGAGTATGACCAGGAAATGCCTTAATCACAGATCATAGACCAACACATGGCACATGTGGTAGAGACATTCTTGCAAACAGGATACGGATATTTGAAATTTCACCCTGGTATAGATTATCTTATCTGACCCAAGTTATCTTAACAAGGCTGTCATGTGAGGGCTGTACATTGGTTGTATTGGAACTTCTGGGAGCATTTTTAAAACATACAATGCGGTATTTAATGATGAGCAAGAAAAAGAATCCTTTATTCCTGTGGGTGGGATATAAAATTCCGTCCCTCTGGATCACTGTTTGTCATCACTCGGCAAGCCTCATGATGCAAAAGATTGATACTTGGGGCGAATTATTCTATCCCACCCTCACACTCATGATAGATTCCAAAATTAGAACACATACAAAGACTCCCACATAAAAGCAAGAAAGCAACCATTTCACACTTGCTCAGCAGGATAATTCTTAATCTTTCTAGAACGACACAAAGAAATAAGGACAAAACACAAAATCCCCACACACAATCACACTGGTAAATGTATACGTCGATTTGGTGGTATTTACGCGTATTGCCGGTACTTCATAGACCGGAAGTGGTTAATATTGGTGTTAATACTGTATAGAAAAACATGCCATATGCCTAAAGGGCTATAGACTTCAATCATGTTTAAGTATTTAGTATGTGCATGGCGATTTATGTAAGCATTTAGGAATAGATTCGAGTACCGATTATAGGTACTCGAATCTATCCCTAAATGCTTACATAAAATGCCATGTGCATGCCAAATACTTAAAAATGATCTAATTCTATAGTCCTTTAGGCATACTGCATGTTTTTATATATATTATTAACACCAATATCTACCACTTCCGGTCTATGAAGTACCGGCAATATGCGTAAATACCAACAAATTAATGTATACATTTACCAGTGTGAACAACAAGCAATGAACCAACAACAGTAGAATCTTTGCCTTAATGGACAACAGCTGCAGCCTCCAGGGGCTTCAATATATTTTACAGGCCTAATCTTCAATCACATTTGGAATAATTTAATCTTTATACTTCAAAATTTCATATCAGCTAAGTATTTAGTAAATTCAGTTATTCAGGTGGATCTAAAACATGTTAAAAAAGAGCGTACAGGTATGTATTCCCAAAAAATACACCTTATTTACTGCCAATTTCCTCCCTTTTAAGAGGCCTGATATATATGATATATGTTCTAAAATTACGAACACTTTTTTGGGGGTCATCAGATCATCAGATTTGTCTTTGACTTGACAAACTGGGGAGGCTGATTTTTGATTAATGCAGATTTGGGTCTTCTTTGTTTTTCTAAACTTTGATTTGAACACATCTAATGTTTGTAATTTCAGAGCATTATCACTATTCTTAGCCAATACACCTACTCTATCGACACATCCAATTGTATGGTCACTACACTTTCATTCAACTTTATGTCCAAACTATGATATTATCCATTCACCTTATTGCACACAACTGATTTGGTTTTTGATAGTGCACTTTGTTTTTCAGAAATGATATATACAAGTGTGTTTCCATTTATCTAAACTCTCTTTTCCCACCTCCCATATTTCTCAAATATTTTATTGCCATAGTGTTATCAAATGGTGTTTACCGATGTTCACATGAAAAGTTACAATTTGATTCTAGTGTATTTGCATACTATATAATCTATTTATCCTTTTTAAATGTACAGTTACTTATTTCTTTTAAATAATGTTGTTAAAACTCTTATGTGAAAAATTAAAGTGAACTGTATCTTAGATTAAATAGACTTAATTATGGAATAATGTTTTGAATATAATTTTCTCCAATGTAAATAGCTCAACATGTTTAGTATATTTAAGTTAATATTGGACCAGTTTTCAAAGTGTAACTGCAATTTCTGTCTATATAAAATAATTTGTACATTTTTTTGTATATTACCTGTCTTATCAGAAGTTGCACTCTTCTTTAACTTTAAGACTTTTATTTGGAATGTTGGCCTTGTCAGATTATTTGTTTCACATTTATACTATTCTATACACATTAAAGATGATCATCACAGTATTGTCCCAAAGGCTACAATATTTATTGCATTCCATAACCTATCCATGTACCCATCATTCCTATGTTTGATGTGATATCCTTTAAACCCTATATATCTACTTCAATATTTACAGTATATTTCTAAAACAATTGTCACCATGACTAAATGAGCCAGCATATGAAATTTTGATACTGTAAATTCGGAGATTGTTGTGAAGGTTCTATTTTCGGGAAACTTGGCGGGTGTGAAATTTCATGAAAATAAAAGCCTCACGAAATGGGGAAATCACTCTGTCGTTTACTGATGTAGGTAAATCATGCCCTAGTCTTGAAGTTTTAAAGTCGCAAATATGTCTTTTAACACTATTTGCTAAAATAAAATTCTCACAAAAATTTCCGAATTTACACTGCTAATTGCATTGTCGACCAAAGAAGGCTTTGGCAAGCCTGGGCAAATGTGCATACTCACCAGAGCATTTGCTATTTGCATATACAATCTTCAGATGTAGATGAAGACTCAGATAAAAAGTTAGGACCACTCAGCCTGCTGGATACGTCAGCATGGGCGGTTAAAGGAGGCTTTTACGTGTATGCAATAAGTATCAAAATCTCATATACTGGCCCATGTGATAAAAACGTATTCTCACTTTCATTAACTGCTTTAAACAACTATTCTTCACTCACTTACCTATCAGATAAAGGTACATATATCTTGATTTATTCACTTGTATCCAGCACAGGAGATTTTGGTACTATCCCTTATGCTTAAAACCAGCCCTTATCCATGCATGTGAAGCTTTCTAATAAGGCTAGAGGCCAAAATTGTGGTCTCTACCTCCATCCTTACTTTCTGTATGCGAGCAGCAAAGACTCTGGTGAGACTGCAAGGATGCTGCCCATTAGATAAGTACCAGAATCTCATTGGCTGGCCAAAGTGAAGAGGAAACATTTGAAGATAATATACTCAAGGTTTCCGAAAAAATTTATTTGCCTCCATCAAGGAAGTGAGAGTGGTGTATTGTTTTGAATGTGGTTTGGGTTTAAACAGACTCAGACTGAAGATTGAAAATCTTCCATTGACTTAGCTTGACCTTTCTTCAAGTAAGTATGACCAAGAAATGCCACAATAATGGAGCCCAGGCTATTTTGGGCACCATGAGGAAGAGACAAGAAAACAATTAAAGTAAAGCTGTTAGTTCTCTTCCTTAAGTTTTAAATGTTTTAGTTGTTTTTTACTAAATTTTTTTCGATACATTATGATGAGTTAGGACAAGGTTAAAAGAAGGTTTTAAATTTGTAATATTTTACCTCCTTGTATGCTAACCTTTTAAGAGCGCCTTCTTTTGTGGATGCAGGGCTTTGCAATTCTTTCTACAACATATACTGACCCACACTTCCAACACAAAACATTTCAGGAATGTTACTTTAATTATTATATGAGGTCTTGCCATAATCATTGTACCGGTAAAGGGTTATGGCAGACATTCACCCAATCAGGTTATGATTAAAAGGGAATGATTGACTGATGAAGTTCTACTTTCATTTTCATAAATAAGTGTTTTAGTTTTTCATAAAATTGCATTACAATGGATGAAACAATATGTAGTATTAAAGGCTCTGTTTGATTTTGCATTAGAAGTGTGGTTCAGTATACATTAACCCTTTATCGGCTGATTATTTCTCCCATTTAGTTTGACACAATACTGATTGGATAGTCAATTATATGTTTTGAGGGGTCATAGGTAAGTATTTACCAAATGCATTGTATTTCTGTCAGTGAAGACTGTTTAATCTTAGCAAACATTGCAGACCCTGACATCTGAACTTTTTGTCAAGGTACCCAGTTACAGATTACAGTGCGGTACATGTTCAAAAATTTCAATCACTAGTTGGCAACAAAAAATGTCTAGACAAACAATGCAGATCTAGCTCAGACTGCTTCTGAAGCAGTCTGATCATGGTCTTCACTGTTTGCTATTCTGACATGTATTTTGTGAATACCAGCCCTGATAACAGACATTTTATTTAAGAATAGAAAAAGAAAAGTGTTCAAAATTTTAGAACATTTACCGTACCAGTCAATAAAGGGTTAAAATGCGCGCACTCAGTTGTACATTATGATATTGCTGCTTGTCCATTACTGTTGTTTATTTCCTTTTTTTTTTCTTTTTTCATTTATCTCCTTATCTTCTTATTTCAGATGAGCCACCGAGTAGGTGTCTTTCCAGTTGTGTGTCTGTCTGTCTGTCTCTTACAATGTATTATGTCTTGTCTCTGTAGACCATGTATGGTTTAGTGTTAGATTTAACATTGCTAACTTCACACGGTGTAGGGGCTACAATTATGAAATTAACCTTTAAAGCGCTATTAAAATGCTCAAGCAGAGGCACATTTGGATTCAAGCTGAAAATGTTATACACTTGCACTTGCACAAGCAGAGGCACATTAGGATTCAAGCAAATTATGTGATACCCTTTGCACTTGCACTTGCTCAAGCGGAAGCATGTTTGGATTTATACATATAATGTGGGGCACTTGGAAAGACAAATTAGGATTGATAAACTATACACTTGTTTAAACATTGACACATTTGGATTCATACAAAAACTATGATAAACTTAACACTTGCTTAAGCATAGATACATTTGGAATCAAACAGAAATTGTGGCACATTCGTAAATTTGTGAAAGTAAATTAATGCAGATTTGGATTTAAACTGACAAAATGTAAACAAAGAACCCCTGGATTTTGTGCTTAAAAGCAAACCATAGTAAACAAAAAGCAAACAAAATTCAATATAAGTGACTGTGTTAAAAAAATAACCTAAAATTTAAACATTGATTGTCTAATGATGTGTAAAATATGGCAATGGATGCACCTAGGAACCAATAGCTTAACAAATGAATCTCAATTAAAACTGAATCTATGTTATCTTTAAAAACCTGTTGTATTTCAATACTTGCAGAAATCGCTAAATAATATGCTTTTGATTAAAACATAGATTAGATAATTAGATGCAGCAATTTTGTTCAGAAAGCAAGGAAATGGTTAACTCCTTCAAGCAAAATAGTACCAGATATGGACTGAGAGGTCTGTGCAGGGACTTAGAGCTATTTGTTCACTTAATTTACTAGCATTTGTACATGTATATATTGATGAGCCATAATATGCTTACACTTATAAAGTATTGTAAGTGTTCACTGATAAAAGTATCTATACTGATAAGCAATTGAGAAATATTTCCTATCTGCAAATCTCTTAACAAATCTGCCAGAGTATTTATAACTTATTATCATGGAACTGTTATTAACCACTACCATGCTGGATATTTTTATGTACTACACTCCTCCCTAAAACTTATCTAATTTACTTGCATATTTCCAGTTTTTAAAACATGTAGTTCTAAGCAGACCGGAAAACATTGTGGATCCTGATCAGCTGGCATCTGAGAAGCCAGCTGATCTGGATCTACACTGTTTTCATAATATAAAAAGTTCTTGGTTCAGCGTGGAAAATGTTTAGTTATTTCAAGAATACCATTCTCGATAACCAGCTTACTGCCTCAAGTCGTAGCTCTTAGCATGCTGGGTAATTCTGCCATTTTGTATGTAGTCTGTTGAATGTTTTCAAAATCAACTTTTTCATAAAATTATTTTAGGAGTACCATAGAGTGTCAAATAGTTTGATCCAGATCAGGACCAACATTTTGTCTGGCCTGATCTAGGTTCAAACTGTTTGCATGCAAAGGTTCACATGCAGACAATTTTAAATTTTGATGGTACTTTAATCATGAAACCAAATGCAGATTCACATGACATTTCACGCCTTCCCTTACCCCCAATCAAGAAAGAAATGATAAAATATTGGTTTCTGTTGCATTCTCTTATCCAAGAAATTGTTCAGTAAATATATTATAATTGCAATAATCTCAGATTTAGTTTAGATACTTACATGTGTTTTGACAATACATTTAGGAAACAAAAAACAACAACACACTCACACAAAAAAGACCCCCCCCCCCCAAAAAAAAAAAAAAAAAAAAAAAAAAAAAAAACAACAACAACAACAAAAAGCCAACAACAACCCTAAACAACAAAAAGAAGCCTGAAGAACTAAAAGAAACACACACACACACACACACACACACACACACACACACACACACACACACACACACACACACACACACACACACACACACACACACACACACACACACAAAAAAAACAACAAAAAAAAAACAACAATGAAGTATTAAAATGTTCTCTTTGACAAACAACAGTCATGAAAATCTACAGTTTGTAAATGGATGAATAAAATCTAATCTTTGCACAAATATAGTCATAAATATAATAGTCAGAGAAGCATACTTTCACAAACAGCAACTGCAATACACTTCAAGCTACATAGATTATGATCAGAAACTTACAGCTCCATCTCCGGTACTTGCCCATATGAATATTGAATGTCATACTTGTCCATTACTATATAAGTCACATCCTGGTAAAATACCATCTAAATTGAACACCAATGAAGACTACAGCAGGCACGTTTGTAAATATTGCCATCTGTCTGGTGTGGTTCATTACTCACAGGGTGCAGTTCCTTTATAATGTTATATTTGTGGGGTCCATTGGAATAGACCGTGTTATAAGCAAATCATGCTATTTTAGAACATTTTTACAAAGGAATTATAGTAAAATGACCATGTCATTTTACTATAATTCCTTTGTAAAATACCATGGTAAAAAAACGGTAGCCACATGGCCATATTATATCTAAATCTGTGTTATTTATATATAACCAGATGTGCTATAAAAGGACTGCACTGATTTTGTATGTATCATGACGTGGCTGATATATAATACAATATATATATGTAGAATGTATTGTTAGCATTAATTTTTGAGTCTGCTTTAGAGTGGTGGAGGTTTTTAGAATGATAAAAAGCAGATACTAATGTTGTAGCTACAGAGAAGTTTGAATCTGCTTTAGAGTGGAGGTTGTACAGACAAAGCAGACAGCCATGTTGTGTCAAAATTTTTTAGTCTGCTTTAAAATGAGGGTTATATGGATAAAGCAGACAAATTTGTGCAAATGGTCTCTACTTTAACTCATTACTACCATATCTGCCAGATATTTGGACTAGGGATAGAGATTATACCCTGCTTGTACAAAAGGGAATTTCTCCAGAAAAAGAGATGACATGTAGCAAAAAACAAAAAGTTGCAATGCCATTATATATGTAGACTAATCCAATTGAAATAGTGAGTTAAAGTGGAGGTTTTTGTGATTAAATATGCACTCTGTTGTAGTGAAGAAATGATTCAGATAAGCTGTATACAAAGCAGGGAGTGATGGAGTATGTCCACGAAGTACAAAACCAACAACATTTATCACATTTATTCTTATTGTATCTTTGGGTGATATTCCAAAGTTTTACATCAAATATCTCGCAATGTACAAAGTGCACATGCATACTGGTGCAATGAGAAAGGGGAGATAACCACGAGCTAAAGCTCGTGGATTATCTTCCGATACATAAGCACCAACCATACAATAACTTACACTAAACAATAATAATGCCACATTCTAACACACCTCGCCTATAGAGCCAACGGAAACGAGCTGTGATATATCGCACAATAATTTACTGCTTAAGTGTGTGATAGCTGACGTCAGTAGAAAATGACGTCACTCATGGCGTGAGACGGTGTAATGTCGTTTTTACGCTTGAAAGACGTTACAATTACATGTAAAGGTATGCGACGTAGTCTAAGAATTGGCGGGAGTTCTTCAGTGCAATGGCGGAAAGTTGGAAGAAGCTGAAGACTTCGAATGTGTTTTTGTCGTTTACTGTGTGTTAGAATCGAAATAGATCAGCTCCAGTGCGTGAATTGTTGAGTAATAATTCACTGTTTGTCGGTCAGTTGTACGACGATAAATCACTCGCGCTGCACGCTCGTGATTTAATCTTCTTTACAACTGACCTCCAAACAGTGAATTATTACTCAACAATTCACTGTTGGAGCTGATATATTTCTTAAATAGTTGCTCCTTTTATTTGCCTTTCTGAAGACAGCTTATCTAGGTCAATTAAGTGTAACAATAATCATAATGAATAAAATTTCTGAATCAAGTTTGAATTTTGCTCATCCAGTAGAAGCTACTTGGTATTCACTAATTTTATGCCACTCATTTAGACTGTTTTTTAGTAAAACTGAGTTCACAAAATTTCTTAACCCATTTAAGCCGAACGGTATTTCCAAATCAGTCCATTTCTGTCGTAAGGGTTGAACGGTGGTACTTTTCATTTTTATTCAAATTTTGATAGACCATAATGTAAGCAAACAGTGGAAACCTTGATCAGACAATGCATTTTGCTGCATCTGATCTGGGTCTGCACTGTTTGCTTTATGTCCCACAAAAAGGACGCCAGGCTTATATGAGTAAATGTATTTTTCATCTTTTTTTACAGTTGCTTACAAATATCCCCAAACAAACATCTTCAAACTGAAGCTTTCTTGGATGAGCAGCTATACACCCCTATTTCATTTAAATTGTCAATAGATTTTTAAATTGGAAAGAACAAAGAATAAGTTTGGAGCGCAGTAGCTCAGTTGGTAGAGCATTTAACTGGTGATCAAAATTTTGCCAATTTGAGAAAAAAAAAGAATCTTGCAATTTCCATTCTTCACACCTACCAGTAAATCTCTCCTTCATATAGCATAAAAAATAAAAAAAAATAATACTGAACTGGGACCTGTTGATGGACCTAAAATTCAACAAAGTCATTAAAAAGTTTCGTGTCAATGGAAAATTTTAGATTTCAGCAAATGTTAAAGATGTAATTTTTTTTTTCTTCATTACAGAGCATTTTAAACTGTCAAGCAAAAGATCCTTTTAAAAACAATATCAGTGTGCAAAATGTCAATGATTGTCTCATTGAAAAGCATTGCCCTATTTACAAATTTTGATTTCAAAAACAGGAAACAAAGTTTAACCCAATTGGTATTTGCAATGAAGAAGATGATGGATGTGTAGGTGTGATTATTGTATATTAAAAGATCAAGTGTCACTCACAGAATATTAGTGTTAAAATGAGATAGGGATGTACATACATGTATATCTTTGAGCACTGAACAGAAATGTTGGCATACAAAGATATTTACAAAAAAAGGCCAGCAGATCAGGATCTACACTGTTTCAAAACAGGATATGTCTTGGTTTATTTGTAACGATTATAATACTTGAAATTATGTCCAGTGCTCAAAGTGATACATTTGTAGTGATACACAACTAATCATTGGTGTGATATTAACGGTGCTGTAGGCTAGATCACCGGCGCAATACACTGCATTAGGGCATATCAAAATCTGTAAAAATAATGCAATGCATTCTTTTTATTGCAAGCTATACAAAGGCACGGCTAGCGGTAGGTATAGATACAGAATAAGTGTAAATACTTTGACTGCATTTTGAGAAGTATTGGATATACACCTCAAGATATCAAATAATTTATTTCATAAAGATGAAAAAAAAAAGTTTGCATTCTTAATGCAGTTTACTCAAATGCAGTTCTTGTACCTTGCAATCATCTAAGAAGTTTTTGAGCACAGCAGTATATATGGAAGACCCAGTAGAGCTAACTTTAGGACCATACCTTTAGATAAGGCACTTTATTAACTGAAAATTGGCAACATTTTTCTTGTTAATTTCCCTGAAAAATACTAGTTATGGTGCACATTAGAAGTGCCTTGATGAGGCACTTCTAAAGAGTGCCAGAATAGCACGGCTGAAAGGTGAGATACATATAGCAGTGATCCAGATAAAAAAAAATTAGTTGAAATTGTGATGATTTTCTTATCTGTCAGTTTATACATTTGTTTTGGGTGCTCAAAAGAACGGTCTCAATGAGACCGTTCTTTTGAGTACCCACAACATATGTTTTGGTTGAGAAATAAGAAATTTATTTTTTAATTACACACACTTATCTGGATGCCTGGATATGAAATAAAGAAGTCTTATTTGGGCCTCGACGCAAGAAAACCTGTCTTCGGTGGTTTGGGAACAACAAAGGTGCAGACCAGCCTGCGCATCTGCGCAGACTGATCAACGCCTATGTTATTCGCTTATCGAGAAGTATCATAACTAGACTTACTACGAGCGAAATTTCAATTTTCTAGCTAGTCTCTGTAACTGAAGAGACTGGTTTGAAACTCGCTTTGTCGGAAATCCCAAAGACAGGTTTTCTCGTGATGAGGCCCATTTTATCTGAAGCTGTTGCTGAACATTGGCAAGATGTATGGAGCTTTCTACAGGTGCAAGTCATGTCTAAGCTTGCATATACTGTAAAATTTAGACACCATAATTTAGGTTTTGTCAGATTTTTTAATTACATGTGCATAGCTCAATTTATCAATGTTTTACTTTAAAGTAACAGCTTAACAGCAATCAAGTTCTAGCAGTTTTTGATTAAGCAGCGCAGCAATGGTTAAGCAATAGCAATAAGAATTGATATTAATAGCAAGAGGCAACATGCTTATATGCGCAATGTTTTATATTGTAACTGTATAAATTTTCTTTTTTCTTGGCTTTGTAGGATTCTGTTAATTCGCTTGACTTATAGTTCCTTGAAATGAATTTAAAATTGACTTGAAAGCAGAGCAAATGAATTGCATGTTTTAGATTTTTATTCAGGTTATTGTTAGGTAAATGTTGAGATTTTAGTGTTTGTCTCAGATTGTCAGATGGAAGGGATTTTAAAAAATATTATTTTTAACCTTTTTAACCCCTTACTCTTAAAGAGCCATCAAAATTTGCAGCAGGTGACACTTTCAAAATTTGTGTCAGCGTTAAAATCAGCAAGTCTGCAGACAGTTCACATTGAAAAATGAAGCCTTGTTTCCACCGAAAATCTAGAAGGCAATTTTGTCTTCATGCTGAAGTAGTGATTCATGTTTTAGTCCTTTACTCCACAGTCCATTTTTAGACCACAACACCATTTTCTATTTGTAGACAATATTGAAAAATATCAATAAAAATTAAGTTAAGTTTTGAATACTTTTGAAAATATTATGGAAAATGGAGAATTAAGGCGATATTATGGAGTAAAGGGTTAAGTTTTAAAACTTCTTCATATGATTTTTATTTTTGCAAAAAAGGCACAATTAGATAAAAATCTAAAACAGTTTTTTTGCTCTGCATGACCTAACCACTGGACCGGAACTTGCAAAGGTATTCTTAATGATCTAATTGTGTATATTGTTGCAGTGGAGAAAAAGAGACGTCTTTCCCAGATTGAGATCACTAAAATGGCTTTGAAGAAAGTTGAGAGTGACTCAGAAGAGGAACGGGTAAGGGCCTGAAAAACATTTACTGGCTTTAAACGGATTTCACGTAAATCCCATCCCAGTAACTGTTGAAATACATGTACCATATGTGCTTAATATTAAGTAATTGTCTTAGTTGGCAAGGAATTTCATGCCAATGATAGCTGAAATACCATATATGCGTGGTTATAAATTGCTTTGTCTGCTCAAAGTGTACACTGTTTACCTAGCAGTCTGAGAGAACTGGTAAACACTGGATAGAATCCACACTGGTAAATGTATATGTCGATTTGCTGGTATTTATGTGTATTGCCAGTACTTCATAGACCGGAAGCGGTAGATATTGGTGTTAATACTATATACACTGACCCAAAATGAAAACTTTACATAGTATTAAATAGTATATATTTTGATGATAAATTAAGTTTTGTGGTTAGTTTTTTCGGTCATCGAATCTTCAATGCCTTATCAATGTCTCTGAAAAAAATATTGAATGAAAATCATAAATTGCATATTTTTTTATGAATAATTCAGTTTAGAGGGGTCAAAATGAAAATTTCTAAAAACAATTAAACCATTCACACAGATTTTGGAAACAAGAAATTACTGACTGCGTGCTTTTAATGATGTTAAAAAGATAATCAGTAACCAGTGTGACCTTCATTTTTACGGATGCTTAGCAGAATACGTTGCCTCATTGAAATTACGTAACGTTGTATTAGCACGTTAGGGATACGTATGTAATGCTAACAGAGATGCATATTGGAGTCATTTAACGCATCAATTTGACGATTGGACCTGACCCTCCAACCAAATTCATCCAATACGTGTTCTATGGGGTTCATAACCGGATGAAGCAGGCCAAGGCAAGAGGTTGACATCATTTTTAACATGAAATTGTGTGGTTATTTACGTGTTTTGTGAGGCCTTGCATTGTCATTCTGGAAAGTGCCAGGTCGTTATTTTGCACGAAATGACTAATTATCTTCTCTGCATGAACCCCGTAAAACGAGCAATAATGGTTGCCGTTTAAAACGATTACGTGGGTGTGTTAACGTGTTAACGCGATAAGGACGTAACGTCGTAAAACGTGCGCGACCACGTCTTCAACGAACTCTGATATACCCAGTTCTGTTGTACCGGTTCATAAGATAATGAATATACTGTCTAGAGCAGCCAAAATGATGCGGGGTATCATTTACCATAGACCCCGTCTTGAGCACGCCAATAACTTGGTTTTTCTTATCTTTTGAATGACGTGCCGTCACTAAATGGAAGCGTTTTGTAACAATAAATTTTTTTTTATTACCAGTACTCAGCTGCAAATGTTTTCCGGTCGGTTTTAAAGCTGTTAATGAACCACCTGTTCCTCAGCACGTGCAACGTAAGGAACACGTTTTTCAGGCGTTGACACTCGAATAGACCTGGGATTTGAATAAAAATTGCATAATCGTTATCTGTGACGAAATCTCGATAAGTATGCGTAAATCTTATAACGACATGTATACTAACAAAACAGTTATTCAAAGAAATAAAGTGTAAAGTTTTCATTTTGGGTCAGTGTAGATAAACATGACATATGCCTAAAGGACTATAGAACTAGATCATTCTTAAGTATTTGGCATGCACATGGTGATTTATGTAAGCATTTAGGAATAGATTCGAGTACCGATCTGGATGATCGGTACTCGAATCTATTCCTAAATGCTTACATAAACCGCCATGCACATACTGAATACTTAAAAATGATTGAAGTCTATTGTCCCTTTGGCATATGGCATATTTTTCTATATAGTATTAACACCAATATATACCACTTCCGGTCTATGAAGTACCGGCAATATGCGTAAATACCACCAAATCGACGTATACATTTACCAGTGTGGAATCACCTCATAAACATAAAACATAATGTAGGTCAAATAAACAATACTCATTGATATAAAAATTTGTAATATTCCACATTATTGGCATTTTTGTCAGTAATGTACATGTACTATCATTTTCTCAGCGAATTCATTTTGACTAATATATTAAAAAATATATAACAATTTTATTTAATACCATGATTAATTGTTAGTATTAACTCAAAATATCCTTAAGAAATATTGTGTACTCTTGATTTAGACCTAAGGAGAATCTCCAAGTTCCAAGTTTGCCATTAATACACCACAAATATCAAGCTTTATTTTCCCAGTAAATCATGAAAGATATCTCAAAATCCTCTGCTGCAATTGTTATTGGCACAATAAGGGATAGTAAATGAGCATATATCAATTTTTCTGAAACTGTATTCATCTAAAATCAGAGGTTTCACTTCCCAAATTGCCAAACATTCGGGCCCCTACCAGATGGCTTCCGCAAAAGCAGTCTGATCTGGGTCTGCTCTTCCATTGTTTTTATAAAAACAGTCAGTGAGTGAAAACAACATGGACTTGGGGATTTTTAAATGTATTTTCTTTCATTTATTTTCTTTCCTCTTCATTTTTTATTTTTTCCATTCACTTTAACATTTAAAGAAATGCAAAAAACTTAACTGTATTTGTTGTCTGAGAAATATTTCTATAAATGTCAATAAATATGTTCTAGTCCGAGATAAGACGTTAATCGTTACCGATTTGAGACGTATTTCGGGCAATCATTGGACACATCCTGTGGAGATATTTTCAATGAACGCTACAATGTTTTTGATGAGAAATAAGAAAAAAAAGTTTTTTTGTGGTTGAAAACTATGTCTTATCAAGGTCTTTGTATGTTTTAGAGAAGATGTTTATGTCCTTGTATGCATTTACAACCCGGACTCACCATAGCACTGGCAGCAATTTTCAGCAGGCACAAAGTGCACCGCTTTGTCTTCTGTTTGGCCGTGAAAGTTTTGAAGAGATTGCACATTTTTCTTTGATTCAATGCTGCTCACAGTTTGCAGGGCTGTTTGCTGCATGGGCAAATGACATTCTTTTAGAATTTGCATGTAACAGTTCTTACTGGCTGTTCGCTTCACAGTTTCATAGTAATTATCTCCCCTTATTCATGGATCTCAATGATAGAGTAATAATTCTGCCTTCACCCACTACTTGGGTCTTAGCAGAGTTGCTATCCTCGCTAATACATGGGTTTCTGCAGCAAGAGCAGTCTTATAATATCCCTCAGCCCTTAAAGCGCAAAGAAAAAAATGCTTCTGAAAATGTTGTCTGCTGAAGTGGTCTGCTGCAAATAATTGCCTAACATTACTGAGGAATTAAGTATAGAAGCAAACAGTGTGGACCCAGAACAGACTGCTCCTATAGGAGTAGTCTGATCTGGGTCCACACTGTTTGCCTAAGAGGCTTCTTAAATATTTCAGCAGACGAGAAAAGCAGACGACTTTTGTTGTGATTGGTGTCTGCAACAGAATTAATATCCCCCTTATTATACTTGGGTCCCAGGAGCAGAATCATAATTCCTCCTTAATCCCAATGTATTTGGGAAACCCCAAAACAAGTACTTTTGCAAAAAGTGAAGACCAAGATTAAATGCAGCATTATGCTGCATTTAATCAGGGTCTACACTGTTTGTAAAGGTAAAAAAAGAAAATCATTATCTGACACCCAATAGATATATACAATGGACTATACCAAGTTTATTGTATCAAACCAGAAGGAAGAACCAATTAGTATACAAAAGGTTAAATCTGGGTCTCAGTAACAGAATCTGGGTCTCAGCAACAGAATCATTATCCCTCCTTATAGATGAGTTATCCCATTTTATTCCTGGGTCTTGCCAACTGAACAATGTCTCAACTTATATCTAGGTTTCAAGAATATTATCTTTATTCCCACTTATGCGTGTAGAAAGGATATTATGTGCTCAAGATGAAAAATAATCATTACTGCATTTCTTTGATTGTTAGTGTTGTGTGTAACCACCAAACTTGTGGGTTTGTTATATTCTTCTAATTTTTCGTACAATGTTACAATATATCCCATATTGACATTTTACTTTTATTTATGGGAAATTATCCGATTCCTTAAAGATGTTGGCTTGCATTACTATAATTAATCAAAGATGTTAGAATGTCTTGCACTTCTTTTGGGTACAGATGTGCTTATATTTCCCAGTTATATTGTTTTTGCTAAAATTCCACCTACATTATCTGCTGGGATGAACTTCCAAAATCCAACTCTATTAAGAGCAGTCTCATCTGTTCCATGCTTTTGGGCATGCAAGTTAAATTAATATGTTGTAAAAGTAAAAAAAATACAGCAGGCAACATTTTCAGGTGCACTTTTAGCTGATGGCTAAAGAATTAACTGAAGTGATTTGTTTCTAACATCTTTGAAATGTTATTTAACCATTATATGCTATCATTAATAATTTTCTTTTGTATTTATTTTGTGTGATTTTATTTAGCAATGTGTATGAATTCAGGTTTGGAAGCTTTGCCTACCTACTACATATATTTTACTAGTATATACCGCTGCAGAACAAAATACCTACATTGACCATGTCAATTAGTTTTATAAAATTCTAAATATGCATAGTTTTTATGATATATTAACTTAACTGCAAGAAAGACTTATCTAATCGTTACATTTTCGATACTGCTTTTCATTGCTCTTTCTGAAGGTTTATCACCCTTTGCTGCATACATTTTAAAACTATTTCTGTATAATTTGCTCACAAGGCATCAGTGGACAGAGATTTAGAAACAGAACCAGAAATCAGCCCTGTAGCTACATTCCCAGAATCTGATCACCAGTCAAGGCTCTCACATTCAGAGACTCAAGGAAACTTAGAACTTCACAAGGAACCTCTTCACTTAGTACTGAGAAAAGGTTCAGGACACCACCAAGAAACAGCACCTTTTGATTCTGAATTAAATGGGCATATTAGTTCTGACAAGGTGACACTGGGTTACAATCTTAAACAAAGAACAGAATTATTGCAAGAAACAGTTGAAGAGGGGAAAGTAGAGCTGAAATCTACAAGTGGTTCACAGAGAAATGGATCAAGCATAACAGATCCTGATCCATTCAAAGTCCAGTTGAAACACAGAGAAACTGGAGCAAAGGCGGGTTTGCTAGTCAATGGTGTGGATTTTCACAGAAATATAGTTAGCAGCTTGACATTTTCTTCTATAGATATAGATATACACATTATTATATGATGTGTTTCAATATTAAAAATAGAGATTTAGCAAAATTCGTTTTGCAGTGTTTGAATAGGGAATTTGACTGTTTTCTCCTATAGATATAGAATTATTCAATAGCTTTTTGTCCATTTTTCAGAGAGATTAGGGTGTTAGTAAAATGATGTTGCAGTGATAAATAAGCTAGAGAAATAGTTCTGCAGTGGAATGCTGTTGACTTGACTTCTTTATCTTGAGAAACTTTTTTGTATTATAGGTTACTTTGCAGAGAGCAATTTTGGCTAGATAAAAAATTGATCAAAACTGATTTGAAAATCTGAGTTACTTCGCATTTGATTGACAAAGATCATGGAATTTTGAAGTTTCTCATTTGAAGAAAAGCTAGTTCACAGTACCTGTGTACTGATAAGCCTTTTATTAATATCCTTATTTTCCTTTTACAGGTTGTTTTGCACCAGCCATTATGAATACTCACTCATTTTGTTTATTTTCTTGGCATTTGACCACTATCATTAATCATGGGTTGCATTTTAGTTGCTATAGAGCTGCTTTTTGGTTTCATCTGCACTTTTCTTTATTGCAGTTTGTTGCATTAATACCATAATATCTTTATTATAGTACTATATCTGCTAAAAACTAGCAATTTAACTGACAGTGTAGAGCCTCATCAAAGTTTTTCCTAATCTGGTTCTCCACTTGAAGTCTTTAGCTCTGTTCCTAAACTAGCAGCAAGTAACCTAAGTTACACCAATTGCAACATCCACAGAACACAACTTTGGGGTACTTTTCTTATTTCTCTTACAAAACATCACGATGAGTTCATGAAATGTTTGATATCAATTGGTAGATATTTTTTAAGAAAAAACATTTCCATGTATATTTGACAATAACCTGATTGTAAATGTAGAGAAAGTATATAAAATGAAAGTATAGAGGAAAGTCAAAAAAAGGTTTGCGGTCATACTCACTTACTTTTTGTATGGTTAGTTAATGTCTTGGCACTTAACAAGAATTCTCAAAAACTTCAAAATTGCAATGCCCATTAAAGCAATTAAATTCATCTAATGTGTCATTAATTTCAAGTAATTGTTTTACAGATTTTACTCAATTTTGTATCGAAGGGTTTGTTTTAAAGTAACTATGATTGAAATCATATTGACAGGCATGGCAATCTCTTTTATATAAGTCATAGAGAAATAAGAAAATATATATCATGTGGAATCTAGTGTTATATGCAAATTTCTGCAAGCGGGTTAGTTTAGCAAACAGGAAAGCTTCTATTGATAGCATTGCAGTTAAATTTACTTACAGTCAAGTCAGAACTGTAGTTGTAACCCAGGTGAACATGTTCAAATGTATTGCAACTGACATTCTACCTGTATAAAGTATTGCATAATCAGAGGCATGCAAACAAATTGATCAATCAATGTTAGTTCTGCTCTTCAGCAAATGAAATAATTTATAAAAAGTACAAAAAAAGATAGTGAAAAAATTCTTTATATACCAATAATTAATGAAGAAAGTACACCAATGTACTAAGACTATAGCACCAAAATGCAACTCAGAGACCATTTTTTTTTTTCTTTCTTATGATCCTAACAAAGAAAACTGCCTTTAAAATGGGCGCAAATACTGTAGGACCAGATCATCCTGCATGTTTGTGCAGGCTTACCTGGGTACTCATTTTCTGTGGTTCTGTTATGGAATCACAGAAATTTGTTTTAATTAAAAAAAATGCCATGGAACCTATTAAAAAGGTGTTCAAAACATTCTTGTAGGTTTCTTGGTATTTTAGACACGATTATTTATAGATGGATAAATTTTAGGCAAAATAAATGCTACTGTATTCAATGTAATCAGCTCAATGTGCATACTGCTTTCAGCATATCTGCTTTAGTAAACTGTGTAGATCCTGATCATCTAGCTTCCGATGAAGCCAGCTGTTCAGGATCACAACTGCTTTTCGTCCACAAAATGAACCCACATTAAAAATGAAATTACACCAATAGACAATGGAAATCAAAAGTTGATATTGGGATCACAACTCAAAAAGAACCCAGTATGTACTTAAATGAGCATTATGAGGTCGAATGAATTTGGTTTATGTAAAATTAGCATTTTTCTCTTGTTGGGCATCATTTGAAATTCCATTTCCAAAGCCTTACTTCCTTTTTGATTTGTTGTTTTCTTTTAGTTGATACTTTAAAGCTTTATTCAAGCTTACGCCATTTGTTGGTTAACTTGAATGAACTTAACATGAACTCTCATTAGTTATAATCTTAGATGTAATATTTTGATCCCAGACAAACAGCAGACGACAGTCAATTGATGAGGGTGGTAATAAGTTGGATATTCCCACTGTTAAGAAAGTATCTGTTGAAAAATTAGAAGCCATGGACCAACAACAGAGAAGAGCTTCTATGCAAGGGAGACGACTCTCCCTGGTTGAAGTAATTCCAGACTGGCCTTCACTTAAACATGCGGAAAAAGAACCTGAGGTACAATTAAATAATAGGGAATCAAGTATTTTATACTAAATTTAAACCATCTTCAAAACATGTTGCACATAAACTATCAGATGTGTCTTTATAAATGCAATATGAGCTTAGAATGTGATTTTAACTTTAGCAATGGGTCTGGTAGTGAGAAGGATTTGTGCCTAAGCAAACAGTTTAGACCTGGAAGACAATATGAAATGAACACATTGGGTAGGTGGCGATCCCAAACACAGTGTTTTAAACAAAACAGCAGTTAAAAATGCCAATAAAGATGTTTTCCATGGCAAAAATATAAATCACAGCAATTTGATAGCATTATATTTGAAATTCTTCAGTCATTGTTTTGACAATTAAAATGTTTCTGGTGATCCAAAAAATGATTTGTTTACATAAATCAGTGTGTTCAAGATCGCTATGTAACCAGTGTGATCAGTGTCTGCACTGTTTGCTTAGATTGATGCAAATTCAGTGCACATAATATTTCTAAACCCCTTAAATATATAATGTACCAAACAAACATTATTTTATCACTCTGATGAAATAAACCATTAACAAACAAGGATTTGATAAATATTGAAAGATGCAAGTTGTCCAAAAAAGGGAAAAGTAAACAGTGTGTTTTGCTGCACAAATTAATCTAACTCTAATCATTGCTCACTGACAAATTTGCTTTTGGTGTCTAACAGCAAGCCTAGATTTTAACAAGCTTTTTAATGAAAATAACTTAAGTGCTGTGAAAAACTAACTTGTTTAACTGTTGTGGATAGTTGGAGAGTATTGTGGGTAGTTTGTGTAGTTGGGGAGCTAACTTATCAGGGAAAGTCACATGCTCATAGAGTTGTAGAGAGCTATTTCCAAAATGTCAGATTAATTTGAATTTGGTCATTTTACTCAGTTTTTTGTATCTAAACATCATGTTTTTTTTTCTCATTTATTCTGTTTAGGTCATCTGTATTGTTCTGTGTGTAATTATTTCCAGAACATTTGGCGCAGTGTTTGTCTAAGTCAAGTTTAGCTTAATTTAGATCTAATTTACCTGTATAGGCAATCATTTTTATAATATACATTTAATGAATAAGTCAGTTTGTTCAAAAATTTACTTTTGTCACACCATTTTTTAAATGTTAGGAATTTACGTTGAAAAATGGAATTTAGATATTACAACATCCTCAATTGAAAGGTAAAACTTATTTTATATTCTGACAATTGTATTGTCTGCACTGACATTTTTTTTTTTAATTTGTACAAATTACTATTTGAAAGTTTTCTTTTTTTCATTTAGAAATAGCATAAATTAAGTCAGATATTATTATTTTCTTTGATTGAAAGAAAACATCCACCAAAACTTAAGTTACACTTATATAATTGTTTTGATAAAAGAAAAAGCTGATGCTTTTAGTTTGTGTGAAAAGTTATTTCTTATGGAAACTCTGGTGATGTTACTTTTTTAAAATGCATTCCAGTCTGTAACATATCAATGACAGGTATCAATTGCAGGTCATCTAATGAAATGGACATTTTGATAGTTACATTATATAAATTGATCTGTTTGCTATTTTTTGCGAAAAAGATTTTTTAAGTAGAAATCTTACTGTGAGTTGATGTTGTCTGGTGAAATATGTATCTCTTGAATTTGCTTTTTTGTGATTTCAGAATGTCATACTCTCAAGCAAGCATTTTATAACCTTTGGTAGCATTAACCCTTTGTATTCCGGAAACCCTTAAACGAGTACTTTTGCAAAAGGTGAAGACCCAGATAAAATGCAGCATAATGATGCGTTTAGTCAGGTTCTACACTGTTTGTTAAGGAGAAAAGATCTTCAGACAAAAATACTTTTTTTTTTAATTTTAACCTGACACCCCGAGATATGTACAATGGACTATCCCAAGTTTATTGTATCAAATCAGAAGGAAGAATTCATTAGTATACAAAGGGTTAAGAAAAACTACAAACTGATGACGTTGATTTGCCAAACCAACTGTTTTCTCTAATTCTTGATGATGTTCTAGAATCTAAAATTTAGAACACTTTTCTCTCTCTGTTCTCAAACAAAAAGTTGGTTGTCAGGGTAGGAATTTACAAAATGCTTGTCAGTATAGCAAATAGGGAAGCCCCTGATTAGAGAGCTTCTCCAGAAGCAGTCTGATCTGGGTTGACACTGTTTGTCAGGTCTTTTAGACAGGCAACTTATATTCAAAATTTCAGAACATTTACCTAATATTTGATGATGTTGGGCTGTTTCAGAACTTGCAAACCGAAAGTGCATAACAATTATCGATAATAATGCATTCTGTCGGATGATGTTCCAAGTAATTCCAGTTTTGTAAAGCAAACAAATTAAAATCAACATTGGATTATAAAACATAGACTGTCTAATGATGTTAGAACTGACTTGGAATTTGTTAAGCAGTGATGGAGATGGTAATAACTATACAAGTGGTTTAGAAAAGTGCTTGAAAAGTGACCAAAGAGCATATCAAAAGTGGATGATTATGAAAACGACTGATAATGTTGAGATTCTAAAAATGCAAGCAGAAATTGGTTGATGAAACATACTGTTGGATGATGTTGCAACTGACTGAGAGATTTTAGAACAAATAAAGATAACTCTGGATGATAATGCATCTTCTTTGATGTTGCCACCCATTTAGATGAAACAGAATAATGAATGGAAATACAATACTGTTAGATGATGTGGCTAGCGATGGGGAAAACAAACAGAAATCCTATAAAAAATGAGTTAGTGTGACCAGGAAATGCAACAATCACAGGTCACATATATCATATACATGTACATACATATTTTTATGCAAACTGTCAGATGAAGTTTTTGGAAAAGCAAACACATAAGTTAGTTTGACCAGGAAATGAGACAATCACAGATCACATATATCATATACATGTTCATACATATTTATGCATACTGTTAGATGAAGTTGCTTGAAAAGCAAACACACGTATATATATATACTGTTTTGATGATATTAAATTTGTCACCGGACTTATAAAGCAGACAGAAAGCTAAGCAACAAGGACTGACAATCAACATTCATTCAGACAATGTTGCAAGTCTTCTTCAACTTGTACAGCAAACAGAAAGCTAATCAACAGAGGATGGTAATGCATTCTGTCAATGATGATGTTGAGACCGGAAGTACCAAAAATGTCAAGAGTGTGATAATGCGCTTTGCTTTCATCTTGAAAACATGTTTGAAAAAAATATGGGACAAAAACTCTTATAGGTTTGTAGAAAGAGGTACATTAATTCAACCATTTATAATAATAGTGTATGTGGCAGAAATTCCATAAGACTTATAAGAGACTTTATATCTTCAATCTAGATGTTAAAAGTGTTAAATTACAATTTTTAATGCTTAAAAATCAGTATGCAGATTTAGGGGTGTTAAATAAGGGATGAAAACGGCTCAACATTACGGAGTATGACATTTTGTTATCTGTTGTATTTGTCTGCTTTTTGGTGGCATTTCTTGTATATTTTTTGTTTATGTATATATTAAGGCACTTTATTGGATAAAAATGAAAATGTTTCATCTGACACAAACAATCAATTAGACATTTGGACAGTGATGCGAGAAAACCTGTCTTTGGGGTTTCTGACCAGTAAGACCAGTCTGCTAGGCTATAGAGACTAGCTAGAATAATGAAGTTTTGTATGAAGTAAGCTTAGATAGTACACTTTGCTGTGAGTACAAAACAAAGGTGCTGATCAGACTGTGTTGATGGGCAGGCTGGTCTGCCCCTTTATTCTTCACATGCAACAATCTCAGGTTTTCTTGGAACAAGGCCCCATTTGATATCATTCAGAGACGCAAGAAAACCTGTCTTCATTGTTTGCGAGCATAGAGCTCTATATGATAAAACATGTATGGAGTATTGAAGGTATAAAAAATGAAATCAATTTGGATGATTTGTCAGAAGCTGCTTATTTAGATCTACACGGTTTTCAAAGCAGGATAAGTTTGAGTTAATGATTTATATATTTGTAACTATAGCAATAAAATTAATGTTATAAAAAACAACAGCAAAAACATGTGCACAGCCTTAAATGTATTCATCCACCTTTTTCTTTAAAAAAAGTTTGTAGGATACTCTTTTATATTAAGTTCTTAATGTCACCTTTAGTTATGGGACTCTGTTTTTAAAATTAATGTCAGATTGTGGAAGGGGACGGATCGTTTAGAGCAACTTTCAAGTATTTTTTTTATCAATAGGTGTATTTTTTATAATTTTTTTATTATAGGATTTTCAATAACAATTACCTTGTTGGATTCGTTGTAGGACAGTATTTTTGGTGTTGTATTCTTTAGTTTCGCTTCAGTCTGCATTGAGTGCATATACTGTTGCATGAGCTGCACCTTACTAATACATTATGTATAACATAGTATCTTTGCTGATTATTTTCTCTCTGAATAGAAGATAGCGGTAAAGAAATGGCTGTATTCCATGACATTCCCATGCTACACATATTTTGTTAGATCCTGTAAACACTCTAACCCACAAAATGCCATTTATAATTTGCCTGAGGCAAACTCTTTGCTTGATATTTTGTGTCAGTTTTCTGCAGACAATTGACATGAACTATCAGAGATTATTTTTCAGAGATATTACCAAACTTGTCATCTGCAATAGTGAATGGCACTTTAAGGGTGTCCCACCTAAAAAGTTTTAACAGTTCATTAATCCATCTCCACAACCATGTTCCACTCACACAGAATGGGTTGTGTTTTAGAATACAGCCATAAGCTTTTTATGAAATCACAGTAGCTGAACTGTTAGTCTGCTGACTTATTAGACACCAGGTTAGACTTTTAAGCTAAACAGGTGCGTATTAAGGTGTACACTTTTGCTTGAACATATGTGTCTGCTACCAATCACAAGTTGTGCTTTAGGTTGCTATTTGAGCCGCAACACAAGATTTCCAACAATGTGGTATGTGTGACCAGCAAAAGCTGAGACAGGACTGCGCATATGCGCAGGCTGACCAGAGCCTTTGCTAGTCGCTTGAATAGTCTATAACTAGTGACCGAACATTATTTGGAGTTTCTAAGCTCTAAAAGATGCTACACAGGCTCGGTGAGTCTACACTTGTCAAAATGCCACATTGTTGGAAATCACCCAGCTCATTTATACAAGTGTTAGTGATTAGCAGACTTAGAATTTTGACTCTTGCAAAATTATAAAGAAACTGCAAATGTATTCTGTATAAAGTAATCTGAGCTGGTGGTTATGTTCAGATTCATTTGCTTATTTTTTCTTTCAAAATAATATCAATGAGAATACTTTCTGAAAGGGCTTTTAAGTGATGCACTACACCTTTTGGAATAAAAAAGAGGAAAAACAACAGCACAAGATACAAAGCCAAGCTAATAACTAGGAATGAAACTAAACTTACAAAAAAAAAGATGATGAATGAATGAAATATATTCACAAGGAATAAATTAAAGACTAAGATTTGTTTTTTATTTCAATCTGCAAGCTGACAATGTTCCATGTCATTATTTTCATTGCCATCAAACAAAGCGATGTCAGTTGTGAGATTAACAAAACATGGTGTCAGAAGTCAGAATTTTACGAAAACAAATAATCCATATCTTTGTGTTCACTAAGTTTTTTATACTTATACTTTTTTTACTTGAATACTGTGCAGTCACTTTATAACATACCTCATTATTACACAAATTTGGATATAACAAAGTCATGTTGTTGCTCCCAATTTTTTTACCATGGAATTATACAAAAGAATTATAGGAAAATGGCCGTGTAAAATTTTCATGATATGACACAATTCTCTTAAAACACGGTCCATTCCTATAAATTCCAAACATAGTGTTAGAAAGGGATTGCACTGTATATAGCTTAACAAGTTAAATTATTGTACCATTCAAAAGTCAAAAGTTTGGCCTAATAAAAGGAAAACAACGTAGACTAGTTACTAGCTTTTGCCTAACTTGACTAACACTTGCTTTTCGTCCTACGTTTAAACACACCGTGTAGGTGGCAATCGAAAATGTCAATACTATCGAGGAAGGTAGATCAAAAATCAATATAAACAGTGTTTTCGATTGCCATTTGTCACCCCACTGGCGACAAATGGCAATAGAAAACACTGTTTCTATTGATTTGTGATCCTCGTTTGTCGATTGTTGAATACGTTTTCGATTGCCGTCTACCTGGTGTGTTGAATTCTGTTTATTTTTCCATTTTCCACAGCTTCTTCCCAAGCTTTTGTTCTCCTTAAACAAAATAATAAAAGAAATAATGATGATAAACAATTAATTTTATTAAGCAATATTGAACTGTTCATTTTTATGAACTAAATTAATTGTATGATTTTGTATTATGATAATAATGATGTGTTCTTTTTCAGAAGATACACTCTGTAAGCCAAAAAAAAAACATATTCACTCATGCTGTTGATTTTATGTTACACATACACACTTTTTTTTAGCAATGATTGATTGAAACATGTGATTATGGCTGTCATCACAATTGCATGGGTGAAAGTTTTCAGGACCATCCCTGAATTCAGGATTTTGAGGCTGACTTTCAATATGCCTCAAAATGCTGTATTCAGCAGATTATTATAGGTTATCTGATTTATATTCAGTTCGTCTTAAGACAATTGACCATTTAAGCTTCAAACTGCGAGTATTTAGTGGGCATATTGCAAGCTTTAAATCGGAGTTTTGAAAGTTCAGGAATAAGGACATTTTGAACTTTAACCCATGCAAATTGCATTAAGTTCTTAAACCCTTACCAGGCTGAATATTTTTATGTACTACACTCTTCCCATTTTTTGTCGACTCAACTGAATGCAGGATTCCACTTATTTGCGGGTACTTACAAGCAGAGTGGTAAAACAATGTGGATCTTAATCAGTTACTTAAAAGCTAGCTGATCTGAATCTACAATGTTTTCAAAACAGGATATATCCAGGTTCAGCATGGTAAGCACCGGTTTAGATAAACAAAAATGTTCAGCGTAAAATTGTAAATATTTTCTTACCCATAATCTTTAGCATATGTTTTGGGTGCTCAAAAGAACTGTCTCATTGAGACTGTTCTTTGGAGTACCCACAACATATGTTTTGGCTGAGAAATAAGAAAATAAATTTTCTGTTACACACTCTTAACTAAAGTGCTGGTAAGGGTTAAACATGCTTGCACACAAAATTATCTGGTGGGGCTTTATTTTATCAGTGAACGCTTTGTCAAGCCTGTGCAGTCGGCTTGTCTGAGTGTTCACTGCTCTCCAATATGTAATAACATGAGAGGGCTCAAATTAATTACCATAATCAAAATTGAGCATACCTCACTTATTGTTGTTTGCAGTTTAAATTTTATTTGTCAGATCTTCAAATAAAAAAAATGCCTGTTATAATAATTAACGTGTTTTGACTGCATCTACGAGTAGTCTGATCTTGGATTGCACTGTAAGGCTAAGCCATTTCTGAGAAACAAGCATTCAAAACATTTTAACATTTACTGTAACGCAAAGTCTGTGTGAAACTGAAATAGGCTTAAAGCCCCTCCAAAAACCCGCAGCACATATTTTCTTATTTTGTCTCTACTTAGAGGCTCCATATTATGTGAGTCATTTGCTCAGCAATGGCAAATAAGTCACATAAAATGTCAACCTTTTTATAGGGATCAAAATTTGAAAATTCAAGAGTGCTAGCAGCTATGAAGCCACATGCCACAATCAGCATGTTTTTTGTTTTTTTTAAAAAGTTGCACAGCTTTATACACATTCACATACTGCAGCCATTTTTTAAGTAAAGTCAATAATTATCTAATGAGAATCAAATTGCATTATAGGTAGAGGTTGATTAGGGACCTCATGGAACCAAAAAAAGCTGTGTATCAGAATTATTTTTCATATAACTCCAAAGTAATTAAGCATCACTGTTACAGCCACAAATTGGTTTAATTAAATGAACTAAACAGATTTAATTGCTTTTACATTAATTAATTAATATCCTAAGTATACATGATAGAATTTGTTTTTATATTTGGCCAGTTCCCCTTTAAATAAATACCTTATAACATCATTAATAAGACATTCAGGGTCCATTCATCAAACATGACTTTTTCTCTCAATATTTAGTAGATTTAACTAATACTTTCATCTGAATTGCTGTTTTAGATGCCAGAAAAATTCCTTAAAGACATTGAAGATGTAAAATGTGTAGAAGGGACAGAAAAGGTTGTGTTTGCCTCAAAATTCTGCAAGCCAGAGGCACCTTTCCGTTGGTATAAGAATAAGCTAGAGATCTTCGGCGGTGAGAAGTTCAACTTCAAGAGTGAAGGGGAAGACTACGTACTGACTATTAACGGCATTAAGCTAGAGGATAACGGAAAGTATACTCTTGAGTGTGGCAAGGGACCTTGTAAAACTTCTGCCTGGCTCTATGTGGAAGGTAAGATTTTAATACACTAAAACCTGTGTAAAACAGCCACTCTCAAAAAGACCAATAATTGGTTTTCAGACCAGTTATTGCTTATTGCAGGTCTAAAGTATTGCAGAATGCTCCAAAGGGAGCATTCTGCAATACTTTTGACCTTCATTAAGCTACCGGTTGTCAATAAGACCTTTGTTTTGTCTATTTTTGAGTGGCTGTTTTACACAGGTTTTACTGTACTAATTAATTTCAAATCTTACTCTAATAGATTATTCCTGATCAACTCCTGACTATGTTAAAGTAGCCATAAATTCATCATTTGAACCGTTCCATTAAGTATGGTGCACAATAATATAGGTTTTTAAGTCCTTTTTAAACATTCATGGGCGGCTGTTCTAATAATGGGGCCAGGTGTCTAGTTTTGTTGTCTGAGTATTCATCTACTTGCATATTTGGAGTTTGGAAAAAATAAACACTGTCAAGGCTGCAAATTCTGAACCTTCACTGGTTGCGATTATAATAAGGACCAGGCAAATTTGTTGGATTTAAAGAGAAGGCAATGTTAAAATCAAAGACTATTAAATCAAGGAAAATGTAATAATAGGGATCAAAGTCAACTGAAAAATTAGAAAGTTATGGATACAGTTCAATCTCCAAAATTCAGAGAACTCTGGACTAGAGGTTTTTCTTGCTTTTGTTATGCTTTTGTGCGTCTGTTTATTAATGCCTTGTGGTCACCTGCTGGGAAAAGGCAGACCTCTTGGCTCTCGTCTGTAATGTCTATTGTGAAGTTGTCACTTTCCCATTGGTATCCTGGTTCAGGTGCGGTGTTTGATTGTATTGATTCTTGATATTTGCCCTCTTTCTTACTTTTTTTTTAGAATTATCAGTATTAGGAATTATAGAGAGGTAGACATTAAAGCATATAACCCCCCCCCCCCAAATGATTATTGTCATTTTTTTCTATCAAACTTAAGTTTGGGCGCATAAAAGAAATGTTTGAAGGAGGTGTTTATTTTACACACCCAAAACATGTTATTATAGACAGTTATTAAAAAAGATCATGAATAGGTCTTATTCTCTGAATCCTGTTTGTCCCAAATTTATTTTGATTTAGTGAGTATTTCGAAAAAATCACATTCAAATTTTGGAGGTTGTGCTGTATTTGTATGGGCCTTGGCGCGAGAATACCTGTCTTCGGGGGTTTGCAAACAACAAAGGCACAGACCAGCCTGTGCATCCGCGCAGTCTGATCAGTGCCTTTGTTATTCCCTTATTGGAAAGAATCATGTCTGCACTTGCTACAAGCTAAATTTCAATTTTCTATTGTCCGATTTTATTAACCTGACACAGGTGCATAATTTCACGGTTAGTGCACAAGATACTTTTACCTTCCATCGACTTTCGGTATTTACCGTAAGTTTTACAGGAATTTTGCAATATTTATGCAGATAATGAAACGTTTTGTACCGTCCTACTGACTAGTCAAGTGGTTATGATACAGAGTTTACAACCAAAAGGTCTTGAGTTTGAGTCAACGTGTGTGTGTGTTTTTTATTTTTACCTTTATTCGATTTTTTTAATTTAATTATTATAGATGTACCACGACCTCTGAGGAATGAAATTTTGGATCATTCTATTTCAAAAGGTTGATGCGTAACGCGTATAATGAGCCAGTCTGTCCAAAACATTTTCAGAGATTATTGGAAAATATTTTTCCATATTATAGCCAAAACATATGGTTAAAATGTATTCACTATACAAGTTGTTTGAACTAAATTTCAGTGGGAAAACGTCTGAAGAAAAGTATGCAGCAAGTCTTGGCACTAAGGCATTTTTTTTATAAATATCTGCGATTACTTTAAAAATATGTCAAAAGCACAGAGATTCAACACCACACATCAAGCAATGGTAAACGTTCTCGGTGAGGGTCCTACAAAAATAACAATAACAAATGCAAGTATAGATAAACAGATAACTTTGAAGCGTGACTATATTTACAAAATTGAATATACTGATCTATAAATAGGGTTTCAGGCGTTTTATTACGTATACTATTCTATTTTGAAGCACTTAGATGTTACAGACAGACTGGCTCAGTGCATGCGTTACGCATCAACCATTTGAATATAATGATCCAAAAGACATTACTAAGAGGTTGTGATACATCTATAATAATGAAGTTAAACAAATCAAATAAAGAGGTAAAAATACAAAAAAAAAGAAGAATTTACGTGGACTCGAACTCAGGACCTTTGGTTGTAAACTCTGTACCAAAACCACTTGACTAGTCAGTAGTACAGTGCAAAACGTTTCATTATCTGTATTACCACTAGCAAAATTCTCGTAAAACTTACGGTAAATACCGAAAGTCGACGGAAGGTAAAAATATCTTGTGCAGTAACCGTGAAATTATGCACCTGTGTCAGGTTAATAAAATCGGACAATAGCTACCTGCTGTAGCTGAGCAAACTGGGTTGAATCTGACTTTGTCGGAAACCCCGAAGACAGGTTTTGTTGCATCACACAGCCCTAATTAGGAGTTGCAGTTATGTAGTGGATAAACCACTCACCTTATAAACCAGGGGCCACAGGTTTGATCCCTGGCTACAGTTAAATCTCATTAGATCAAAGTTCATGGACCTTTTTCAACTTTATGGACAATTTTCATTTAACTTAACAAGATAAAGAGGAGCTGGCCCTTAAATACAGTCAGGGACCAAAAGGAACTCCACAATATCAGAAAGTTTGTAGACTTCAGTGTATATTCGCATTTGCTGGAAATTTTACTATGCTACAGCAACCAAGATTTTGTCACAAACCCAAAGAAAACAAGGGCCTTATGCAAATGGTCAACTGACACTGCTGATTTACATTTTCAGAGAAGCCCCCAGAGTATTTCTTCTCACAGCCACTCCCCGAGAAGTACGGCATCCAGAGAAAGAAGGATGGAATGTTGGAATGTTTCGTGAATGATCCTAAAGCCAAGGTGAAATGGTTTAAGGATGGAAATCAATTAGAGGTGAGGAGCAATTTAAATTCCATGCACGGATACAGAGGGGGGACAGGGGGTCCGGATCCCCCCTCCCCTCCCCCCCCCCCCCTGAAAAATCACAAAATATAGGGTTTCTTAGCAATATTGGTCGGATCCCCTGTAAAACCACAAAGCTAACAAGCCAGCATACAGTGTTGGGCCACCATCAGCCTGCCAGTGGAACCTAAATGGCATTTCGTTGGCGGGCCAATGATGGCCAGCTTATAATAGTGGTATTTGGATCCCCTCTCCCTTAATCAACCAAAAAAAAAAAAACAAAAAAAGTTGGACCCCCTCAGAAAAAATTACTGGATCCGCGCATGAATTCCACTTTTTGCCCTCTGGAATCTTCCCTGAATACTCTAGTGGTGAAAGACTATCCCCTCACTGTTATTAACTTATATTTTGATTTTTGTTTCTGTGATTCACAAAATGCTAAACTCTTCAAGGCAGATAAGTGTTGAATATTTTACTGTTTGTAGAAAGAGTAGACTTTTTTGAGATAGTATAGCCTTTCGCCAAGCACAGATAATTGTCTTGATTTTACAAATCTCTTGAAAAAACAAACTGTGGATATTATATCAATAAACCATTAAAAACATAGTCTATGGCTGAGCCCTTTTGCACTCAGACCACCAAAAACTCTGAGTGCAAAAGTGTGAGGGCTTGAATCATTCTTGGTGAGTCAAGGTATAGCTTGTTTATGAAATGATTGTCTATGTTTTCTAAAAGCTTTTGTTGTTCTATATGTATCATAACTTGGTGAAGATCTACCAGCTTTATCCTCATCTGTTCCATCGTACATCACTGGATGTTTATCATACACTTTCCTTTGGAAATACTTAGTCATGTATGCATCTCCTTGATTCTGTGTCTTCGTTGAAACACTTTTACTTGGATACTTCAGTGGGGAAACATACATACTATCACCAGAAAATGATGGATTTGGCAGGTTTCTCGGATTGCTAGAACCTACTACTGCAGTTTCATTACCCATAAGCAGCCTATTCTCATCATTTCTTTGATATAGGTTTTTCCACCATCTTGGCATCATGTGTTGAACTTCACTTGCTGGCTTCGCCTTTTTGGGTGTCTTTGGCACATTGAGTCTTAATGGCACTGTCACTCTTTGTGGTGATTGTCTGTCAGTATTGGTAGTTTTTGGTTCACTTTGAGATTGATCAAGCCATGATTGGACATACCGTTCTGTCTGAGGCCATGGTGGACTTTGTTGTCCATCTGGCCATGTTCTTATGTCTGGCTCCGCCACCTTCTTAGGAGAATACTTCCTTTTAGTGTCAACATGAGCCTTATCTCCTCCCTTGAACGTCTTAGCACCTTCAGCAAACCATTTTTCTTCATCTTCAAAGATTGCTTTTCTTTCTTCAATTTTTTTTAGTTTCGGCTTTGCTGGTTTATGTTCTATCATTTGCTGCAGCGGGTGGTTTGCTGCAGGGAGAAGTTTTTTGCTCTTCTTCTTCCTTGGTAGCATGTATTTTTTGGTTACTCGAGGAGAAAAGAACCAGAAAAAGAATGTTTGTAAGCAAGTTAAACAACCTTCAGGAATGTCATCTGAATTCCAAATGCTTTTCTTTATCTCTTCTGCTTTTGGTTTAATTGGAATTTTTAACTTTACAAGAAGATGCCCTCTTGTAATGAAAAAGGTTTCCATGAAGTTTGAGGTTTCTACAAACACTGATGTTCTTGTGGAAAACCCATGTTTGTACAATTTTGTATCATTGGGTTGTTTATATTCTTGGCCAGAGATCAAAATGCGACAATTTGATATTGCATGACCAGATTTGAGTTCAATTTTATGTTTTAGGTCCCTGAATGTATCATTGACATCTACCATAGTTTTATAGATTACTCTGTCAGGTGCGTGAATGAACACTGGAAACTTCTCTACTTGTAATGATAAAGGAACATTTAGGTCATGTATTACGTCCTTTAGTTTGGCATTATTTGGAAGTTTTGTATCACCTATCACTAGCTCATACATTGATGCATTGGGAACACCAATGCTTTCAAGACGATTCTTCACATCTTTGACTGTCTTAACTGGAGAAAGTTTTATGTTTTCTAATATTCCATGTCCCAAGCCTATTTGAAGTGGTATTCCAAACATGAGGTCTTCATCTACATGAGTCACTAATACATTCATAATAACTGGATGTTTTCTGTTTACCTCTCCAACAACACTATTGAAATCCACCCGTACTTTATCAACATATAATCTTATTAAATCTACTGGAACACCTGTATGTCCATGTAACATAAAGGCAACAACTGACCACCTATCAAATTGAGAAACTTCCACCTCAAAAAATTCCCCACTTTCTGAAACAACCTTGATCGTTTGCATATTCAGTTGACTTTTTTGTCCTACTGTATTGAGTTCTATAGTATCACCATTCTTTATTCCAAAGTAACCTAGACAATAGTCCCAGTGAATTGAATGTCTCTGGTGCTGTAAGATTAGAACATGAACTGGTACATATAGTTCATGCACCAATACTTGATCTGGGCCATACTTGCTGAATGTTCTTCCAAACACTGTATATATGATATCACTCCCTGTACTGCAACGATCCACATAGAGCCGGTAGGTCTGTCCCCAGAATGTCTCGATGTTTACTAAAAAGTCAAAATGAACTTGAATTAGAACATGCATTATTGTGCCATCATGTATTCTATATTCATATAGTCTGTGGGAGTTCTCCAGTGATTTGTCCCGAAATAAGATATCTTGCTGGTCGATAGGAATGCCTTTGATTTTCTTTATGTAAGCTTTTATATCATACACAGTAGCGAATGGATCGGCACTCATTGAAAACTTGGCTTTCAGCTGATTGATTTCAACTTTCAAATGTAGATTATGTTTCTGTATGACCATCACAACACTTCCAGGATGTATATTATAAATGTTAGTTATTTCATGAGGGATCTTGTCACCGGGGCTGAGCACCAGAATCTTCTCATCCCTCCTATCAAAGCAGAGCCTGTCCTCGGCATAGCGGACTGCTCGGTACAGTGTGTCATCAGCTGATGGAGTGAAGAGAGCTAAACTCTCTGGTTTAGTATATGTCCACACAGCTATGGCCTGGCCTACAGCATGGTTGATGTCAATATCAATGTAGTCAGACAGGGAACAGTCTGATCCCTCGGCGGAGTCAAATTCTGAATCGCTGTCCATCAGACATTCATTTTCCAACTGTAACAGATGAAAAAACTTTATGATTCACATTCATGAACATTTTACCCTTAATGCGCCAATCCCAACAAAAGTCGTCTGCTTTTCTCATCTGCTGAAATGTTTAAGAAACCTCTATGGCAAACAGTGTGGACCCAGATCAGACTGCTCCTATAGGAGCAGTCTGTTCTGGGTCTACGCTGTTTGCTTCTATACTTAATTTGTCAGTAATATTAGGCAATTATTTGCAGCAGACGACTTCAGCAGACGACATTTTCAGATGCATTTTTTTCTTGGCGCTTTAAAGGTTAGGCTTAAACTTTTCTTCATGGATAAAATCTCCAATCTAATGTTATGATTTAAGGGGTCACATGTTTTAAGTTCTAAATAAACTTTATTTCTTCTCCTGGGGATTGAGTTTGTATCCTCACAAACAGTGAAAACAAAGGTTAATTGCTTTCCTTGTATGCTGGAAACTTGCTACAGCATTTAATCAGGGTCTACACTGTTAGTAAAGGTAAAATAGACAATAATACATCGTAATTTGGGACATCTGACCTGTGACCCTTAAAATACAGTGCAGTCTTTATAACATCATGTTTTGACAATTTTACAAAGCAATTATAGGATGGTCATTTTCTTGTATTTACATTTTTGAAGCAATCCTTCAATGAACCTTTAGATTTTTGCGACTGTTCATAGCCTCGTGAATGATACAAATATGATTGACAGCTGTCAAGCTCACTTGCCCGTGCAACACGCTTTGAACATCAAATTCATTCGCCAGACGTGACACTGGTGTTGTGATTGACAGCGAGCCACACTAGAGTCACACATGCAAAACAAGCCTCTTGTTTGCTCCATTGGCTGTCCATGTTCACGCTGGCCATTCGGCTTTTCCGTTTTACATTCCTACAAAACCATTAATACAATTTCATATTAAATTCCTTACTGTTTGTTTCCTAAATTATATATAATTTTTATATTTTAGATATTTATAATAAAATGTAAATTTAATAAATTTAATTTTTGGTCAGAAGTACTCATAATTCCATGAACAGACCAAAATTTGAATTCATTTCATAAAGAATTCCTTTGTAAAATTCCATGATAAAAAATTGGGAGTCATTCGCCTGTGCTATATCCAAATCTGTTTTAAATGAGGTATGTTATGAGTGAACTGCGCTGTTTATGAAATAAGGTCCCTTCCTTATTGTATCAATCTGCCTGAAAAAAGTCCATCAGAATACAAAGGGTTAATTTATGGCTGTTGAATCTTTTAATGTACATGCTGAAAATGACAACTTAGTAATATATGATATATGGGTAGTCATTATGTTAGAGAAAAAGAAAAAAAAATACATATCTCATCATTCTGCTAGAAACATTTTTTTTGTAACCAGAAAACTTTAATATTTTTTTTTTTTATTATTTCACCATGGAAATATTTGCAGCAGTTATGCTTGAAAGTGTTTCTAATAATCACAAAAATATTTTCATTAAAAAAATATGCATAAAAACTGTCTGTTTTTAGATCATACAGTAGTCATTGTGGCTCCAATATGAAGAAATTTATAATATATATCTAATTAAGCTAATTTTTGATGATAAAAAAAATGGAAAAAAAAACACATTAAAATGTAAACTACTCACTATTAGAAAAGTTATCCCAGGTTAAATTGATTTATTTTTTCAATATGTTTCTTTATAAATTCCTACTGAGAAGTTTTGTTTTCATTTTCTCTTAGAATATACGACAAAGCTATTCTCAACAGTCAACAGCCTTAAATTGAATATTGATAATAAACCAATATCTTTAACCATTGTACTGCTGTGTAAATAATCAGCATAGATCCATTAAAGGAAACTATGAGTGTAAAATTGTAAATATTTTCTTACCCATCAGTTAAAACATGTGTTTTGGGTGCTCAAAGAACCGTCTCATTGAGACGGTTCTTTTGAGTACCCACAACATATGTTTTGGTTGAGAAATAAAAGAACTATTTTTTGTATTACACACTCTTATCTGGGGGAGTGATCAGTATCTGACATTACTTATGCTTTCAAGAAATATTTCATTGCAAGTATATGCATTGTGTGGAGAAAATGAAAGAAAGCATGATGGATTCTGGTCAGTCAGCCAATCCGGATCTTCATCGTTTGGCAAAGAAGTTAAATTAGTTAAGGTCTAGCAGGACTCGGGGTAAACATTATCCTGCTGAACCTGAATATATCCTCATTTGAGAACAGTGTAGATCTAGATCTAAGAAAGCCAGATGATCAGGATGTTTGTTTGTTTTGTTGCTTTACGTCCCAAGTCAACAGCTATGGTCATGGGGGGACGGTCAGTTCACCTAACCACACTTTTTCCTGGGCAAGCTTGAACGAGCAGTTAACCAGTACTTCATGCACATACTTTTGCTTGTAACTGACAACAACCCTTCTTGAATAATTCGATGGAAGGGAGGAGAATGACCGTAGAAATTATTTCATGATCAATCTCCTGGAAAGTATGGAACCGGGCCGGAATCGAACTCGCGGCCCCTGGATCTGTAGTCAGACTAGCATCTGTTGCCAGACACGTTACTGACTGCACTACGTGGCCTGGTATGATCAGGATGTGTACTGTTTTCCACTTTACTTGAAAGGGTGGGTGGTAACTGGAATTAAATTGGGGAGGAATGTCAGGGTGCCACTGGTCAGGGAAAAGTCAGGAAATTCTGTAAAATGGTCAGAGAAATTAGAAAATCCTTTAAAGTCAGAGAAAAGTCAGGAAACTTTAAAAGAGTATTTGTTCAAATGCTCAAAAATTGAACAAGCAGATATGAGATGATGACTGTGTTAGGTTTTAGATGACTATTATGTGATCCAGTTAATATATTTGTGTCTTTGCTAGCATTTTTATGTTGAAAATTGACTTTAAACCTTATTTTTGTTTCTTGTTTTTTTTAGTTTTTTTTTCAACTTTCAATGCGACTTAGTGGTTATATGAAGGCTGAAGACACGGATCGGAAAGACAGAGGGCGGCAGTAAAGCGCCGTGAATGGTCAGGGAAAAATGAATTTTAGTCAGGGAAAAGTCAGTGAAAAGTCAGGGAGTTTTATTTCAGACAAAGAGTGGGCATCCTGAATGTAGTACATGAAAAATAACCAGCATGAAAAAGGTTAATAATAATATATACTGGTATAAAGGTCCTTGAATTATCCAATATAATATTGTCAATCTTTGTAATCAATCCTTTGGCCTGCTGACTAATATTTGAGTGCTTCAACCAGTCATACAATTTCTGCATATTCATTGCCAGAAGCCAAAAATGTGGCTCTTTTCAAGCAGCAGTTTGGTATTCGAATAAAACTAATGTGCCTTGAGTTTTCCGTAGTATTGAGAGTGAAATTAGAAAAAAAAATTGAACAATTTAAATTTGAGAGTAGGTGTCATTAGAATAAAAATTGTTGAGGGTCATTCTATATTAAATGAACAGCACCACAAGAAAACCGGATTGGCAGGTTGCGAAACAAGGTGAGGCTCAAACAGCTTGCTCAGCTACAGGGACTAGTTAGAGTATTGGAAATTTGGATATAGTAACTTGAGCTAACTGGACAACAATGGTGGGGATCAGACGGTGTGGATATGCATGCTGTTCTGTACCTATTTTGTTCACACTTTGCAGGTTTCTTAAAAAGATATGTCTGAGCACTTGAATGAGCAGTCTGATCAGGGTTTACACTTTAAGTCAGTCAACATATGTTTTCTGGGAGAATAAAAAAAGTCCATTCTTGCCAGCAGGTATGGGACTCTTTCCCAAATAACACCCTCATAATTAAAGATCAGTGGGACAAGGTTTAAATAGATTCATTAGCCAATTTTCAAAATCATAGACATTTAATTTTGTCAAATATTAAGATTGTATCTGCGAACAAAGCTTTAGATAGTATACAGGCTTTAAATTAAGTTGAAATTGGGCCTTAACATTAGTTAAGGTACTGTGTCACATAAAACCAGGGAATCAAATACATGTACAAAGTTAATTTTTTTGCTTACTGGTGTCGTCTGCTGTTAACCTTTGCAAACAGTTTGGACCCAGATCAGGCCAGACAAAATGTCGGGTCTGATCTGGATCCAAACTGTTTGACACTCTGATGGTATTCCTGAAAGAATTTATTGAAAATTTTCAATTCATTACTCTACAAAAACATGTGGAGTGTGCTTCAATGACATTCTTAGTACCCACAACATATGCTTGTTTCAGGAAATTTGAAAATAATCAAATTATTAAAATCTTAAAGTAAACCTTTGAAGAGATTCATCTGCTACTGAATATATGTACATACATTGTACATTGCATTAAGATTTTATTGTCATGAGAATGTACCTACTGATCATATTCTTCACTATCCATACATTGCTTGAAGGGCCCTTTTCCCCGAGTTCAATCTAAATTAATTGTTCTAATTGTGTTAAAAATTCGGTGTGTTGGTAAATATTAAAATGAAACAAAGGGTTTTATTCATAAAATTCAGTGATAAGCTTTTAGGATATTCTACATTTTCTATTTAATTGTTAAACCTTAAAGCGCCAATCACGACTGCAGCAGACGACAGATTTTGCGACATCTCTTCGAGTTTTCGACAAAAATAAGTTATGCTGGCAGACGATTCTCATGAAATATCATGCCTTTTTAAAAAAAAGTGGTAAAATTTGAAATTGTCGTCTGCTGCAAATTATAGGTGGCGCTTTATGAGTTAATAATATTACCTTGTCAAGTTTTACTACCCAATTAAGCATGGTCAGCAGGCCCTTGTGTAACAAAAAATATATAATTTTTTATTTTTCAACCAAAACATGATCCTCTACCATGGAAAGTGGGTTGAGTCCTGACCTTTCCTTGGAAGAAAAAGAATCTGTCTTTCGGAATCTACATTTGTCATCATTCAGCAAGCTTCATGGGGATCCTTGGGACTGATTTTTCTATCCCACCCTCACACTCATGATAGTTTCTTATGACACCTTCCTGTTTTCTAACACCTTTAACTATATTTTCAGTATTCGGCTGGTAAATACGAGATCAAGCGTCGAGAGAACCGCTGTCTCTTAAACATCGTTAATTGTGAAAACGCAGACCAGGGGAAGTACGAGTGTAAGGTGACACAGGGTGAGGCTGTTACAACTTGTGTTCTTAAGTGTGAAGGTAAGTGTAAGCCCTTAAACCTTTTGTATACTGGAAAATCCTTAAACATGCACTTTGGCAAACAGTGAAGACCCAGATGAAATGCAGCATAATGCTGCATTTCATCAGGGTCTACACTGTTTGCCAAGACGAAAACGATCTTCAGAGAAGGAAATTCAATTTCAATTGGAAATTATAACCTATGACCCCTCAATATATACAATGAATCATCCCAAGTTCATTGTTTGATATCATGTGGAATAATAACACACCAGAATAAAAATGGGTGAACCTTAAAACGCTCTGATGAGCCTGCACATATACTCGCAGTCTTACCAGAGCCTCTGTTACTCCCACTCACTAGGCAGATGATCAGACCTCTAGTTAAGAGTGCTTCATCAAAAACTTATTTTCTTATTTCTCAAACAAAACATATGTTGTGGGTAATCAGTCTAGGCACCCAGACCACCAGCCTTTTAATGTAGGGAACACTTTTCAACAAATTTAGCAGTTTTTCTGAATGTTGGCTGCCATAGAAACATTTTTGGCAACTGTGGGTTACTGTTTATTAGAGAAAAGATGAATTTGAAGAGCGAAGAAAACCCTATAATTTATTACTCCTACTTTTTATCACAAGATTCCTAATTTTTATCATCAGATTTCTGCTTTTTTTCTACTTTGTCTAGAAATGATTCCTACTTTTTTCCTACTTTTTCATCAAAGCCACATGTAAGCCTGTAAGAAGTATTTCTTGTGATGTCTTACAGAGCCCGAATGGGAGTTTATGAAGAAGTTAGAAGACGTTGAAGCAGCGGAGAGAGAAAAAGCTTTCTTTGAGTGTGATGTCAGTGATCCTGATGCTGAAGTCACCTGGGAGAGAGATGGCAAGGTATTAATAGACTTTTCGCTTACTGTAAAGGGGGCAACTTTAATTTTCATATCTGGGCGTGGTTCGGCTATTTCATCTGCTAAACAAGGGAAATCAGGTTCTATTTATAATTTTGTGAAGAAATAATAAGTTGTTTGGGCCGCGCAAACGTGCGTGTATTTCATGAAAGTCCTGACCCTATATACACTGACCTCACATGTATTGACCCTTAAAGCATATATCACAAAAAGTCATATGTTTTTTGTTGTCTGCTGTTACATTTTGAAGCCTCATTAACAAACAGTGTAGATCCAGATCAGACTGCTCCTATAGGAGCAGTCTGATCTGGGTCCAAGCTGTTTGCGTCTTTACTTATGCTAAACAATAAACAGCCACTTTCGAATGTAGTTATTTTGCTGGCGTTTTAAATTTCAAATAATTACTGTCTTTACTAAGGTGTAACAGTTACCTTCGAATAAAATTACATCTTATTTTCAGCTTTTACCCATGTCTAAAGTAGACCAGTCCTATTTACGCATTTATGAGGTGCCGCCTTTTCAGTAACCAAAAACTTCAATAATACCAGAGTGATGCTTTATTTCTGCAACTTAGCAGAATGTTTTCAGGATTATACCTGTATTCTGGATTTTGGGGCAACTTTCCAGAAAGTCTTCCCTAAAAATCCTGAATTAGGCATACTGTACTAGTTTCATTGTTGAACAGTTCCTGGATTTTAGCTGCACTGGACATTTTATTTCATTTTCCTGAAAATAGGCTTACGGGGGTGTGGAAATAGTAAAATTTTATACTTTCCAAAGGACAAGTAAATGGCCATAATGTACTTGTCCAAAGAAAAAAATACAAAACAGATTAGCTTAAGCAAAATTACTTACTGTGCTTAAACAAAATGTAAACTCTTTGAAAAACAGCTTGAAACAGGAAGTCATCTCTCTTATAAACAGTTTAGGTCCCAATCAGGATCAACACTGTTTTCAATGCAACATGTAAGCTCTTAATAACTGATCAAAATATGAAATACAGAATGTTGTAAATTTTCTATTCATCTATTCTTGTCTAATGACAAGTAAATATAAATTTCTAACTTGTCCTGAATGAAATGGGACCAGGTTGGGTATTTCCACAGCCCTGGGCTTAGTTGACTAAATTTGCCATGTTCTGGTCTGAATTGCAACCAATTCATTAATTTAAAGGCTAATATTGTTTAGCTCATTCCATTTATCGTTATGGGATTAGGAGCTGCATGGTAAGCAGTTTAGATCCAGATCAGATGACTTATGTAGAAGCCATCTGATCAGGATCTACGTTGTTTTCAGGAGCCACTGTACATAGGTTTAGATTGCAAAAAAAATTCTGCGTAAAATTGGAAAAATTTCCTTACCCATAATTTTTAGCAATGTTTTGGGTGCTCAAAAGAACTGTCTCATTGAGACGGTTCTTTTGAGTACCCATAACATATGTTTTGGTTGAGAAATAAGAAAAATATTTTTCTGTTATGCACTCTTAACTAAAGGCCTGATTATAAAACAGGTGTTGTGGGTTCTCCATATGACCTTATATGGTAAGGGGGTGGGGGACTATGCTTTTTATTGGAACTTGGAAGAATCCTCAGATTTTGATTAATATATTTTAATGATTTTTACACATCTATTTTATACATCTTTTTCTAGCCTTTACGATCTGGTGGAAAGTATGAGTTCTTGAAAGATGGCCACAAGCGTCGCCTGCAGATCAAGAATTGTAACAACAAGGACGAGGGAAAATATTCCTGTAAAATGCTGGGCAAGGATACCACCGCCAATTTGTTTGTGGAACGTAAGTATCTCTTTCCCTGCTAGTGGCGACTTTTTTGTCTGCTTATAACTTTGCAAACAGTTTGGATCCAGATCAGGACTGACAAAATGTCGGTCCTGCTCTTGATCCAAACCGTTTGACACTGATTGTGTTACTGAAAGATTTTTTTAAAAAGTCAATTTTGAAAAAAGTCAGCAGACGGCAACCTAAATCATGAAAAATTACCCAGCATGCAAAACAGTTAAATCCATCATTCAAGATAACAGGTATTAAAAAATGAGCCGCGGCATAAGATTTCCAACAATGTGGTATGTGCCACCAGCAAAGGCTCAGACCAGCCTGCGCATACGCGCAGTCTGATCAGAGCCTTTGCTAGTTGCTTGCATAATCTATGACTGTTAAGACTGTCCAAACAGCATTTCGAGTTTCTAAGCTTATAAGGAGGCTGCACAGGCTCGTCCGAGTCTGTTCATGTCAAAATGCCACATTGTTGGAAATCACATGACACGGCTCATTTTCCAAGATAACTGTGTTTGTTTCAAAGTGATTTCCTGTGTCTGGATTAGACTTGATGATCTCTAGGTAAATCTGTCGTTGAGGTCCATCAACCTTTTATGATAGTGAATGATTTTATAAGGACCTTGTCACTAGAAAACCTAATTTTGTTGCATATGAACAACAAAAGTGCACCCAGCCTGTTTGATCAGGATCAATGCCTTGGTTATTCAATCTCTGTAAAGTCTATTATGGCAACTAAACCTGCGAAATTTCAGTACTCTAGCTAGTCTCTGTAGCTGAGCAAGTATCTGATGAACAAATTGCAAACAACAAGATTAAGCCATTGAAAATCTGGCTATGAAAGATAATGGGCCCTTTTTAAGATTATTATTATTTTTTTTTAAAGTGAATTCTTGTGTATGGATATAATTTGATAATCCTTAGGAAATAATATTTACTTCCATTATGATATAACCATTTATCCCTTGTCATGCTGAATATTTTTCCCCCAATTTTTGGCCTGTTAGCCTGCAGCATTCCTCCAGTTAAAAGTATTTTCAAGCGGAGTGGAAAACAGGGTGGTCATGATCAGATGGCTTTATCAGAAGCCATCTGATCTTGATCTACATTGTTTTCAAAATAGGATATATCGGGGATAAGCTGAACAAGAATTCAGTGTCAATAGAGACTGTAGCAGATGACAAATTATAAAATATTGCAACTTAAATCCACATTCTTTTTCCAAATTCTATTATTTTAAAATACAGTAAAACCTGTCTAAAACGGCCACTCTCCAAAAGACCAAAAAATGGTTTTCAAGACCAATTATCGCTTAATGCAGGTCAAAAGAATTGCAGAATGCTCCAAGGGGAGCATTCGGCAATACTTTTGGCCTTCATTAAGCGACCATTGGTCATTCAGATCTTTGTTTTGTCTACTTTTGAGTGGCCACTTAAGACAGGTTTTACTGTTTATATATAATCCTGGGCCACATAGCACAGTCGGTAACGATTTTTGACTGCAGATCCAGGGGTCGCGAGTTCGATCCCAGCCCGGTCCCATACTTTCCTGGAGATCATCATGAAATAATTTTTACGGCCATTCTCCTCCTGCTGATTCAAGAAGGGTTGTTGTCAGATACAAGCTAAAGTATGTGCGCTAAGTATTGGTTAACCGCTTAGTCAAGCTTGCCCAGGACAAAGTGTGGTTAGGTGAACTGACGGTCCCGACATGACCATAACTGATGACTGTAACATAAAGCATCAAACCAACCGAAAAAATATCACCTGTCCTGACATAACTGGAAAATTGTTGACTGGGATGTTAAGAATAAAATCAAACAACTATTTGTTTTATATTTTCAGCTGAGATCAAGTTCTTCAAGAAATTGGAGAATAAGAAAGAAAGGGAAAAGGGCACTTTGATGTTAGACTGTAAGGCCTCTAACCCCAACAGTGCTCCTGTGAAATGGTTCAGAGATGGCAAACCTATCACAACTGATGATCCGTATGTATTCATAGGTTAAGATAATCCTTTTTTTAGCGTAAAATTGTGAATATTTCCTATCAATCAGTTTTAACACATGTTTTGGGTGCTCAAAAGAACCATCTCATTCAGACGGTTCTTTTGAGTACCCACAACATATGTTTTGGTTGAGAACTAAGAAAATCAATTACACTCTCTTAACTAGAGTCCTGTTATAAAAAAGGCCTTTTGATTGTTAATCAGTAATTTTCTACAGAGATTTCAGAAAGGTTTAGTTTTACCCTATTCCACTCGGAAATTAGCAATCTAAGTGCAAAAGGGTTGTCAAGTTTTGGCCAATTTGAGTTAAATAGGGTTACATAACGAAAGTTTGTACATGTAGTAGAATTTTCATTGATTTTTAAAGTTTTTGATCTTTTAACATTCACCAGTCATAAAAATGTTAAAATGTTAAAAGATCAAAAACTTTAAATATAACATTCACCAGTCATACCGGGCCGCGTAGCGCAGTCGGTAACGTGTCTGGCTACAGATGCGTGTCTGACTGCAGATCCAGGGGTCCGAGTTTGATCCCGGTCCGGTCCCATACTTTCGTGGAGATTGATCATGAAATAATTTCTACGGTCATTCTCCTCCCTTCCGCTGATTCATTCAAGAAGGGTTGTTGTCAGTTACAAGCGAAAGTATGTGCACAAATTACTGGTTAACCGCTTGTTCAAGCCTGCCCAGGAAAACGTGTGGTTACGTGAACTGACCGTCCCGCAATGACCATAGCTGTTGACTTGGGACGTAAAGCAACAAAACCAACCAACCAATTCACCAGTCATATCTAACATATTTCTTTTCCCACCAGCTACATTTTTAGTCGTCTACTCCTCTCATAGGTACAGTGTAAAACCTGTGTAAAATGGCCATTCTCAAGATAACAAAAAAATGGTTTTTAATACAAATTATCACTTAATGGCATTCTGCAATACTTTTGACCTGCATTAAGTTATAATTGGTTTTGAAAACCAATTTTTGGTCTTTTTGAGAGTGGCTGTTTTACATGTTTTACTGTAGGTTACTGAAAATGTCCAAGATTCTCTGTTTCTATACAGGTAGCTGTGGGCCTAACCTGGTCGCAAACCTTTCTCGTAAGGGGACCTATATAGAGGATCTTACATGAGTGCTCATGTTTTATTGAATTTATTAAACGAGTTGGGGAAAAGAGATAAAATGCGAGGCTTGCCGAGCATTTTATCTCTTTTTCGCAACGAGTTTGATAAATTCAATAATACAAGAGCACGAATGTTAGAGTCTATTTATCATATGACATTAAGATTACTTTGAAATCTCATTTCTGCCATAAAAACGTCATAAATTTGTCATTATGTGCACAACGTTGTTATGGACGTTATAACGTTTCCCGAAAATCGATGAACCACTAGTGGTTTTGCAGATTTTATTGCATGGCGTTACTTCACTCCAAGACGCGACGTCATATGAAAAATGGATTTCTCTGACTGTTTTCAGGCGTGTTGAGATCACAAAGAAAGGAGAATCGTACAAGATGATCATCAAGAACCTGGTTGAGGAAGATGCCGGGGAGTACATGTGTAAAGTTGGAGACAGACCCACCAAATGTCAGGTCACTGTTGAAGAATGTAAGTTTTCTTTAAGAAAATGTCAACCAAATGTCAGGTCACTGTCAAAGAATGTAAGTTTTATTTGAGAAAAATGTCAGGTCACTGTCGAAGAATGTAAGTTTTGTTTGAGAAAATGTCAACCAAATGTCAGGTCACTGTCGAAGAATGTAAGTTTTATTTGAGAAAATGTCAACCAAATGTCAGGTCACTGTCGAAGAATGTAAGTTTTGTTTGAGAAAATGTCAACCAAATATCAGGTCACTGTCAAAGCTGTTCAAAGATTTTAATTCCATGCATAGTTCTGGTTACCATGGCAACCCCCCCCCCAAAAAAATCTTCTTTTCAAAAATTACTGGGCCGATTTTAAAATAATTTGGAACAAATGGTCCTTGGGTGAATCTCTATGACAGCAATCTGATCAAGGCTAGTACTTTTGTCTCAATATTTAGGGTAATTAGCAAGTACTGTAAAACCTGTGTAAAACTGCCACTAAAAATAGACAAAACAAAGGTCTTAAAGGTAAATGGTAGCTTAATGAAGGTCAAAAGTATTGCAGAATGATCCCAATCTGTATTGCAGAATGCTCTCATTTTGCAATACGCTTGACCTGCATTAAGCGATAATTAGTCTTGAAAACCAATGTTTGGTCTTTTTGAGAGTGGCAGTTTTACACATGTTTTACTGTATCCAAATTTGGAGTACATACAAACATATCTTTTGAAGAGAATTGTTTTATCTGCCATAGCTGTTTATCACAATCTTCCATGTATGTTTCAGTACCTAAGCCACCCAAAGTTGATTTCACCAGAGTTCCTAAGGAAATTGTCGTAAAGAAAGGTGAAAAGATAGAAATCGATGTTCCTTTCGTTGGCACACCTAGACCGGACGCCGAATGGGCCAGAGACGGCAAGCCTCTGTCAGACAGAGACACAGACATTGAGACGAAGGACAAGAATTCTAAACTGTGTATTCCTCACTCTGAGAGAACTGACGCTGGGTTGTACGAGCTCACACTCACCAATGAAGTGGGAACAGAGAAAGTTCCAGTCAATGTTATCGTCAAAGGTACAACCAAAATATTTTTTCGTTTTTTTAAACTTGTAACAAACCCTCTGTAATTTGCAACAGGTGACTTTCTGAAATTGTGTGGCTTTTTTGTATTAACCCTTTAAACACTAATGGATTCTTCCAGAAATTCATGCTTGAAGATTTTTTTAAAACTAGAAACTTATTATACTTGTAATAGAAAACTTGCTATGTATGTTTTTAGCTTCGGACATGTTATAAAGTGACAATAGGGAGCGCAGTGGTTTAGTGTTTGACTCATGACTGAAGGGTTGCAGGTTCAAGCCTCACCGGCACCACTGCCTTGTGTCCTTGAGCGAGACACATTAATCCTTGCTTAGTACTGGTTCAACCAAGGAAGACCCGTCCCTACATAACTGAACAATTGTTGACTAGGACTTAAAGAATCAAATCAAACACACAAATAAAGTGACTCATGGGTGAAAGTTTTCAGGGTTATTCCTGAATTCAAGATTTTGAGGCTGATAGAAAGTCACCCTTAAAATGCTGAATTATGCAGATAGTAATAGCTTTTCTGAATTAGTTTCAGTTTATCTAAAGGTATTTGACCATTTATCTTAGTTTTTTTTTATTATTTTGGAGGCATACAGCAAATTTGAATTCTGATTTTCTAAAGTTCAAGATTTTGGAAATTTTTAACTTTCACCCATAAGTGACTATACTTTATTTCCAGATATTCCCGGGAAGCCTAAAGGACCTTTAGACATTGTTGATGTATTCTGTGATCGCTGTGCTCTACTCTGGGATACACCAGAGAACGACGGAGGTTGTCCTATCACCAACTATGTTGTTGAGATGTCAGAGAACGGACAAGACTGGAAAAAGGTAGGTTTTGCTGTAACAGATCAAGACTGTGTCCTATCTTAAAAGGGTTTACTGTTAAGTGAAGACTCGTAAAAGCCGCCCCAAAAAATAATGGTTTTAACAGGGTCTTCAAGCCATTAGCAAAATCAATTTCTACCAAGCTTTAGTTTTTAAACGTTTATGGTAACAAGTCACTCTTAACCCTTAAAGCGCCAAGAAAAAAACTGCATCTGAAAATGTCGTCTGCTGAAGTCATCTTCTGCAAATAATTGACTAACATTACTGACGAATTAAGTATAGAAGCAAACAGCGTGAACCCAGAACAGGCTGCTCCTATAGGAGCAGTCTGCTCTGGGTCCACACTGTTTGTCATGGAGGCTTCTAAAACATTTCAGCAGATGAGATAAGCAGACAACTTTTGTTGCGATTGGCGCTTTAAGGGTTAAGTATACATCTGGCTTGGTGAAGCATGTAAAGCCGCTGTGGTGTAGTGGATAAACCACTCGCCTTGTAAACAAGGGATTGGGGGTTCAATCCCTGGCTTCATTAGTCTGTCGGGTGAGACTTTTAGCTGCATGTGGCCCCGTCTCCATATGACCTTAGCTGTTGGTGGGAAGTTAAACACAAACACACAAACATTGGTGAAACATGTCCCTCACTGTCACTACAAATACACATATGCCAGTTATTATGATAGTTTCTTTGATTCAGATTAAGTGGTTGAGTGGCTTAGTTTCATATTTTATAAGCATGTATATAATCAAGCTTGATATTGGTCACAATCTATCACTTCAAATTACTTTGAAAAAATGAGTTCGATGCTTTTCAATCTTAAACCATACTGATTATAACCATATTTCTCTTGCATGTTGATTTCCCTTTGCCTTCTATGAAACAATGCATGTAAATGTTTCATCTGACAAGGTTGTCTGCTGCATTTAAGTGCTAGCATTGCAGACTTATTTCAACATACAGGCAAACAGTGTGGACCCTGATCAGACTGCTCCTAGAGGAGCAGTCTGATCTGGGTCTATACTGTTCGCTACAGTGATATTTTGAAAGGACCAGCAGACAACACACAGCAGACAACATTTAGTTCCAATTAGCAGCCAAAGAGTTAAATCTTGTTGATAATCTCCTCAGTTCACATTCATTATCTTTAACCCTTTCCTTCATGAATATTCATGCTAGGCTCCACCCACAATGAATAGTCTTATAAATAAATTTTTATGTTTGACCATAGAAAAAAGAAATTACTTGTCCAGTCCACTAGTGTAGTATCAGATATATCATATATCCATAAGCAAACAGAGTAGACCCTGATCAGGTAGCTCTTACAAGAGCTGCCTTATGTGGGTCTGCTCTGTTTCCAAAAGTGTTAAAATGCATCTCTATGAGGTAAAGGGTTAATCCTTATCAATTCAGTTGAGGAGCTTGGTGGCTCAGTGCTAGAGTGCTTGATTCGAGGTAGGGTTGTGGGTTTGAGGCCCACTGGAGGCGCTGCATTGTGTCCTTGAGCAGAACACTTTATCCTCTGCATAGTACTGGTTCAACCCAGGAAGAACCGGCCAAACATGACTGAAAATTTGTCAACTGGTACGTAAAGAATCAAATCAAACCATTCAGTTAACTTTTATAATTGAGCCATGGCATGAGATTTCCAACAATGTTGTATGTGCGACCAGCAAAGGCTCAGACCAGCCTGCGCATACGAGCAGTCTGATCAGAGCCTTTGCCAGTCTATGACTGTTAAGCTACTGACCTAGCAGCATTTGGAGTTTCCATGCTTAAAAGGGGGCTGCACAGGCTCGTTTGAGTCTACACTTGTCAAAATGTCAAATTGTTAGATATCTCATGCCGCGGCTCATATCTCTACTGAACAGGTCTGCGATACTGATGATGTTGAGATTGATGTTGCCGATCTGTCGCTTGGAAGCCGCTACACATTCCGTGTGTCAGCTGTCAATGAGATGGGACAGGGCCCTTGGCTCGAAGCTGATGGAGATATCGTTGCCAAGGACCCATGGGGTAATTTTTTAGTCATTGTTTATAAATAATTTAATAATTTACGTTTCATTCAATCCTGTATTTTTACTTTGCTTTCTTTGCTTAAAATATTCAGCATTTAAAAATAAGGTATTGCTGTATGCATAAAATGTTGACGGAATACATAAATGTGTTGGGTCACATTATAAGTAATAATTATGATTATATAATTATGTCTCCCAATATATGAGCCGTGACATGTGATTTCCAACGATGAGGTATGTGCGACCAGCAAAGGCTCAGACCAGCCTGCACATACGCGCAGTCTGATCAGAGCCTGTGCTAGTCGCTTGAATATTCTTTGAGTGTTAAGTTACTGACCGAACCGTGTTCCCAGTTTCTAAGCTTAAAGGGAGGCTGCAGAGTCTACACTTGTCGAAATGCCACATTGTTGGAAGTCACGTGACATGGCTCATATTGTTTTATGGGATAAAAGGGTTTATTTGAGGATGGTCAGTCTGTCATAAAGTCTGAAACAGTTAAATCAGGATGGTTTATTATATATATTGAGCGTTTTAGGAGCCGCTGTGGTGTAGTGGATAAACCGCTTGCCTTGTAAACCAAGGGTCGCAGTTTCAATTCCCTGCTTCACCAGTCTGTCGGATGAGACTTTAAGCCGTGGCCCCGTCTCCATATGACCTTAGCTGTTGGTGGGACGTTAAACACAAAACGCAAAAATATATATTGAGCGGTCACAAGTTATAGCTTCCAAAACATATTATTGTTACAGTATTTCTTTCCCTGAAGATAGACTTTTTCTTAGCAGACAGTGCAGAACCTGATGAAATGCCGCATTTGGCGGCATTTCATCTGGGTCTTCACTGTTTGCCAAAGTTCCCACTTTGGGATTTCTGGTCTTCAATGGGTTGACAGAAGTTTACTATGGTAAATGTTCTATAATTTCGAACACTTTCCTCGTTCTGTTCTCAAATAAAATTTTGCTTTTCAGCTTTTCAAGGCTGGAATTTGCAAATTGCTTGTCAGAATAACAAACAGGGAAGACCCTGATCACAGAAGCAGTCAGATCTGGGTCTGCACTGTTTGTTTAGACCTATTTTGGTAGGTGGTAGGCAACTAGTGTTCAAAACGTTTTGAAAATTTACCATACTCTTTTGGGGTGGTAAAGTAAGGTATCTCTTACAGATCCAACTGATCCTCCCGGAGATCCCAAGATCGAAGATTATGACAAGGACTACGTTGAGATTGGCTGGTTACCACCTGAGAGAGAGAACGGGGCACCAGTTGATAAGTACATCATTGATGTGAGAGAGAAGGGGAAACCAGATTGGAAAAAGGTTAGCAAGTTTTTTTCATGTTTTAAAACCGTGGATTATTACTTTGCTGAGAAGGAAATATACATACTTGCTACCAACGCAGTCAAAGATGATTTCTGTGGACTTGACAATTGAAGATAATTTCTGTGAGTTTGACAGTCAAAGATAATTTCTGTGAGTTTGACAGTCAAAGATAATTTCTGTGGGTTTGACAGTCAAAGACAATTTCTGTGGGTTTGACAGTCAAAGGTAATTTATGTGGGTTCGACATCCATTATCTTGGTTTTAATGCAGTATATGATATCTGTTCAAAAGAAGATTGTTTATCAAACATTTGGTATCACTATAATGATCTTTAATTTTGATATTGGTAGGGAAAAAAAGTTATTCAAATTCTAATGCACTTTTGTCTCAAATTGGAGTGTTGCAAGCTGCATACAAGAGCATGTCATCCAACCAAATGTGACATAATTAATTACCTCAAGCTATTTCAGACAGTATGTCGGGAGATTTACGTTTGAGCGGATCCGTCATACGAAAGAGCAGATTTATTTTTATGAAAGAGCATAACCTTGAGGCAAAAGAGCGGATGTTTAAATCATTTAAATGAGCGAATTTTCCAGGTAAACATCCAGATGCAGGGGTAGATCAATGATTTCTGGAATGGGGGTCCATAAGTATAAAGGTGTGGGGGTTCGCTTTGCTGATTTTATCTCATTTATCTTAAATATCCCATGAAAATGAAATAATTTGGTCTCTGGTCTCAGTGAGATCAAATTATTTCATTTTCATAGGATATTTAATAACAGGGAGGGGGAGCGAACCCCCTCTTGATCCGCCACTGTAATGTGCTCCCAATGACTGCAATATTGGCCATTACAGGTAATACAACTGAGTGAATACTCATTTAAAGGTCATTACCTGGAAAATTCGCTCATTTGAATGAATTATCTATCAGCTCTTTTGATTGTATGGTTCTCCGCTCATTTCATACTCCATCACAGTATGATTTCCGCTCAAACTTAATTTGCCCTGTCATAGGATATACTGTTTCAAAATCTTGATGTTATCTAATCAAAAGCAAATGCATTAGAATAGCATAGTGCTTGTTCTAGGATTTGAATATATACAGAAAAACCTGTCTAAAGCGGCCACTCAAAAAGAAGACAAAAATTGGTTTTCAAGACTGATTATGGCTTAATGCAAGTCAAAAGTATTGCAGAATGCTCCAAGAGAGCATTCTGCAATACTTTCGACCTGCATTAAGCTACCATCTGTCTTTAAGACATTTGTTTTGTCTATTATTGAGTGGCGGCTTAAGTCAGGTTTTACTGTAGATGTTTGGTTGCTAGGACTTTCAGCCATGATTTCTCAGTGCTATCATGTCTTTCATATACTTCTAGGGGACAGAGGTACCAGGTGACTTAACTAAGGGGACAGTTGAGGGCCTACAGGAGGGGAAGGAGTATGAGTTCCAGGTGAAAGCTGTCAACAAGGCAGGACCCTCTGAGCCCAGTGCTGTCTCACCTCCCGTTGTCACCAAGGCAAGAAAAGGTACAATATTACATTTCTATGTTTAGGCTTCAGTTAATTTCATGGTCTTAGGTAGGATGTTAATATTTGGGCGAATTACGTTTGAGCGGAAATCATACTGTGACGGAGTATGAAATGAGTGGTGAACCATACAGTCAAAAGAGCGGATGGATAAAACATTCAAATGAGCGAATTTTCCAGGTAATAACCTTTAAATAAGTATAAACTCAGTTATATTACCTGTAATGGCCAACATTGCTCAATCCTTGATAGGTGATTTGGAGGGCATTACAGTGGCAAATCCAGAGGGAGTTCAGGGGGCTCGCCCCACCCTGACCGCTATTAAATATTCTATGAAAATGAAATAATTTGGTCTCCATGAGACCAAATTATTTCATTTTTATAGAATATTTAAGATAAATGAGATCAAATCCACAAAGCGAAACCAACATCTTTTATACATATGAACTCCCTTTCCAGTAATCTTTGATCCGCCCCTGCATCAGGATGTTTACCTGGAAAATTCGCTCATATGAATGATTCAAACAGCCGCTCTTTTGCCTTATGGTTCTCCGCTCTTTGGTAAAAATAAATCTGCTCTTTCGTATTATGGATCCGCTAAAACCGTAAATCTCCATAATATTTCTAGGCCCATGACTAGTATGAATCACAGCAAAGTAAAGTAAAACCTGTCTAAAGCGGCCACTCAAAAATAGACAAAACAAAGGTCTTAATGACAAATGGTAGCTTAATAAAGGTGGAAAGTATTGCAGAATGCTCCTGGAGCATTCTGCAATACTTTTCACCTGCATCAAGCAATAAATGGTCTTAAAAACCAATTTTAGGTATTTTTTGAGTGGCCACTTAAGACAGGTTTTACTGAACACTTAAAGGCTTGTAATTCTAGTAACTGTCAAATCTAGTAAATACTGACATAGTCTATGAGTATAACTATATTGAGAGAAATGATTGTTGATTTTTATAAAAAAAAATGTTGCCTTCAGTTAGCATGTCCATATCAGGCTTCAGTTAACATGTCCATGTCAGGCTTCTTATGCAGCCTAATTTAGAGAACTAATTTTCTTGTCCATGGATAAGATTAAGGAAACAGTTTAAAAAAATTTACACCTTTTTTCGTGCCATTGTCTGTTTGTCCAAATATTAAATCACTTCAAAAGATGTATAGCCGCTCAAAATGAAACCATTGAAATAATTACATCTCCGTGTAGTATATTCTATTCAGTTCCCTTATTTACCTTCCCTGCATTTCCATGCTACCCCTAGCTTAAACCTTAGGCTTATATTACTTTGAAAAATGCCTAGTGCTTAAAGTACGATAAATGTTCTAAAATTTCGAAAAATACTTGCCTGCTAAAAGGGCCTTGTCAAACAGTGCAGACCCAGATCAGTCTGATCAGGGTCTTCCCTGTTTGCTATTCTGACAAGCATTTTGTGAAATCCAGCCTTAATCACCCAAAATTTTATTTGAGAACAGAAGAGAAAAGTTTTCAAAATTTAAGAACATTTACCGCAACAGCTTTTTTCTTTTTTATCCTGTATTTCTTATTTTTATTTTACATTAAACATAGTTATTACCTATTGCTATATTACACAGCTATTTTACCACAGAAAATGCTGCTACTTAGTGCTACTTTTCTCCTTAATTTAATAATAGATGTCACTTACTGTAGTACATAAGTGAAAGTTTGAATTCAGGCTTTTGAGGATGACTTTCCATAGAATTGCCAAAATACTGAATAGATAGATTATAATATCTTCTGATTAATTTCAATTATCTATTGACAATTGATCATTTAAACTTGAAAATAAATTTCTTAGCTCAGAAGTTTGGTTATTTTCAGCTTTCACCGATCTTGATGCTTGATTTTCTGTTTGATGATTTAGCCACCTACAGTGCAGTCCCTTTATTACACACCTCATCAAAATATGGATTTGGATATAACACAGTTATGTTGTCCCGTCTCCATATGACCTAAGCTTGTTGGTGGGATGTTTAACACAAATAACAACATCAACGGTCATGTTGTGGCTCCCAAATTTTTTACCATGATGGAACTTTGCAAAAGTATTAGTGGAAAATACCATAAAATGGTTATTTTCCTATAATTCCTTTGTAAAATTGTCCCTTTATAACAAGATATACTTTTAACAAAGTCCATTCCTATGGGCCCTAAACATAGCATTATAAAGGGACTGCACTGTACTGTAAGCATGTTAGTGACCTTAGGCTATTTGTCTCACCCTTCCAATGGCGGATGAATGTATGTTTCTCATACAATTTTATTGTTGCTTTTAGTTTACAAGCCCTGCATCATTTAAAAAATATTTTATTTTATTATTTTCTTCTAGAGAAGAAAGGTAAGATAATTGAGCTGTGTCACGTGATTTCCAACAATGTGACATTTTGACAAGTGTAGATTCAGAGGACCCTGTACAGCCTTTTTTTAAGCTTAGAAATTCAAAATGATGTTCAGTCAGTAGCTTAACACTCATAGAATATTCAAGCTACTAGCAAAGGCTCTGATCAGACTGTGCATATGCGCAGACTGATCTTAGGCTTTGCTGGTTGCACATACCACATTGTTAGAAATCTCAAGTCGCAGCTCAGATGTTTGAGTGTACAACTGTTAACACAATGTGTCCTGTTTCATGTGTTCAGTTTTGTCTATACAGGAGAACCTTGTAAATTCAAAGTCTAAAAGGACTATAATGTTTGTTTTTTTTAATAATGAGTAATTCGAATTATAGAAAGGTAGACATAGAATTTTATAGCTCCAAAAATGATTATTATCAGTTCTTTTCTTATCAAATATATGTTTTGGCTGCATAAAAGAAACGTCTCAGGGAGACGTTTCTTTTACACACCCAAAACATGTATTTTTATAGACAGTTATTAAAATAGTTCATGAACAGGCCCTGTTCTCTGAATCCATTGTGTCCTAAATTTAATTTGAATAAACAAGTATTTCGGACAATAAATCGGAGTTTGAATTTTCAAGGTTTTACTGTATTTGGACTAACAAAGAGAAAAAAGCAACTCTGCTTAGCACAGTCTGTAATAGCCAGTTGGATTAGTGGTCTCTCTGTTCATCCTGAGTGATGGTCTTGAGTTTGAGACCTGGTAAGACCATAGTGTCTCATAGCAGAGAGTATTGTCTCCCTTTTGGGGGAAGTTGACAGGTACTCACAAAAGTAATGATGGTCACACTCGCACTAAGACATTGTTGAAAGCAAAATTAAAACCCCAAAACAAAGTAACAAAAATATATTGTTCACAGGTGGTTCTTATTGTATTTGTTCAAAAGATTTGGACAGAATGGAAGTCCTGATCAAATATTGTATACTCAGATTAGGTAACCTGATTAGGGTGTACACTGTTGGTCATTCTACTCTTCCATTTACACAAGTTTTTAGATTGTTGATGGTTTCTGAAATTTTAGGGTAAATATATTTCCGTAATATCTGTCTAGTCCTTAAAAAAAGGGATAACTCATTAGAGAGGTAGATCTATATTGTCAGAATTTCAGATTTAGAGTGACTTATGAGTGGAGCCATAAATGTGCTATCAGATTGGACTGTACATGTATATCCAACAATACACCTCCCAAAATAAACATTTTGAATATGGTTGTCCACGTTCTGTGCTTTTTTACTGTAAAACATTTGTGCTGAGCACTGCAAGCTGCATAAAACCGTGTGTCATCCAATGAAATGTAATATAATAAATGACCTCAAATCATTTCTGACAGTATTTCGCAGGATATACTGTTGTGATTTTTTTATGTTGTCCGATTTGACGTCACTTTACATTTACAAATGGATTAGAGTGTCTGTATGTTATGTTTGTCACCTCAGCAAGGTAGACGTGTTTGGTTTCAAATTTACTTATTTGTTGATGTTATAACAGTAAAACGATTACAAGCATGCTAATTAAACTAAATGTTACTGTTTACTATACAAAAGGGATTCAGAGTATTACAAATTGTTTCCCCCAATATTTATCTGCACTAAATAGTAACTGACACATATAAATTTTATGCAATTGCCAAAAATATGATTAAGAACACAATTGGAACCAATTCTAAGGGCTCTCTTTATTTTGCATTTTTTTTTTCAAATTTTCCTTTTCATCGGTCATAGTTGTGTAGTTTTACAAGTAAACATAAAATGGGAAGAAAGTTTACAAGATATTTTGAAATTTGCTGCAAGGAAGACCAACTCTAATAATTATTTAGCAAAATTGTTCAGCCCATCAATAATTTAGTTAAGAGTGTGTAACAGAAAAATAATTTTCTTATTACTCAACCAAAACATATGTTGTGGGTACTCAAAAGAACCGTCTCATTGAGACGGTTCTTTTGAGAGCCCAAAACATATGTTCAAACTGACAGGTAAGAAAATATTTACAATTTTAAGCTCAAAAATGTATTTATCTGAACCTATGGGCCATTTAAATATGTAGAACTACATGTATAATTATAATTGATTGGCCAGAGCCTTTACTTTTGGCCTGAACAATACTGGGCAGTCCCTTCATAAAGGCTATATTTTGGGTCCCTAGGAATTTACCGCATTATAAGTCAATCATAACATAAAGGGACAATTTTATGAAGGAATATTATAGGAAAATACATGGTCATTTTCCTATAATTCCATTGTAAAATTCCATGGTAAAAAAGTTGGGAGTCACAATATGATAATTGGACCTAGATCAGGATGCACAAAATGTCTGTCCTGATCCAGAACCAGACTGTTTGATGCCTTGATGGTAGTCGAGAAAATTTCTTTTTGAAAAATTTACCCAATTAATAAACCAAAAACACTGCAAATCAGGGAAAATTCCCCAGCATGTAAAGGTTATAGATCCTGATGTTATAGTTTATGTATGATTAATTGTTTCAGTTAAGCCCAGGATTATGGACAGAGACTTAAAACCAATCCGTATCAAGGTCGGCCAAGCTTTCAGTGTACCAGTCTCCTTCATTGGTGAACCCGCCCCAGAATGCATCTGGACCGTCAAGGGAATGGTAGGTGTCAAGTTCATTTTTACTTTGAAAAAAATTAAAAATTTATTTTGAAACATGTTTTTTTTGCGAAAAAAAATATTATAGGAATTATTTAATTTACAGAAAATGTAATCACAATATTATTTGTTTAATTTAAGATTTCTTGTAAGTACCTTTTACTTTTACTTTTTTTTTGAGATTGTTTTGCGAGAGTAGAAAGTATATGATCAATGAAAAAATGCAATATCAAAACAAATACATACATGTAGCCTATAGGTTCACAAGACCTAGGAATCTGTTTTCTTTAATATAATTTGTTAAGTTGGCACTTTATGGATAAATTGATGAGATGCTAGTTTATACATGTCAGTTACATTATACAGCAAAAAAAGAAGATTTTGGGCATAGTATGTATATCACTTGATAACACTAAGTCTTAGATTAGTGTAAATCCAGACTTGTTCAGGACTCTACAGAGCTGATGGGTCCTTTGTTGACCTTCAGTGCCAAGGAAAAAAATGCATCTGAAAATGTTGTTTGCTGAAATTGTCTGCTGCAAATAATTGCTTAACATTACTGACGAATTAAGTATAGAAGCAAAGAGGATGGACCCAGAACAGACTGCTCCTATAGGAGCAGTCTGATCTGGGTCCACACTGTTTGCCATAGAGGCTTCTTAAACATTTCAGCAGACGAGAAAAGCAGACAACTTGTTGCGATTGGCACATTAAGGGTTAAGTGATATCGATATCAATATTCTTGTTGTTTGGCCAGGATCCACACTATTTTCTGCTCTGATTGAACATAACATGCTTACGACAGCAATGCTGCTGTTTAACTGGATAAAAATTGGGGAGGATTGTAGTACATACAAATATTCAGCCTGTGTAAGCTCATATTGAGAGGCTGCAGATGACATCATACACCTACAGTTATCTTTCTTGCTGGAGACACATATTACTGTTTTTAAGTCTATATTATGTACTTTTAGCATAAATGTGTTTTTTTATCACTCTGTAAACTCAAATGGAACCTTAATTATTCAATATTTTAAGAGATGTAAGATTCAATATATTGAAGTTTCAAATCTCATACTCTTTTTATCACTGTGTAATCATCTTATAAACAAGATGAAAAAAGTGTACAAAGCCCTGTTTGGTGTCTTCAACATGGTGGATCATGGGAGAATAATCATACAAATCTTTGGTCCCTGCAACCGCTCAATTGAGGTGCACCGTTAGAATGGGCTGATCTTGTGATCTGGATAGAGCAGTTGTTGTGTTTTCTAGTGAACTCAAAATAGATTGCACAGACGCATGGGAGTAGTTGTCTTAAAGAAAGATTAAGAATAGTTCTCTGAATAGTAAAAAAAAAAAGAGTAATTTTTAGGTTGTGTCATAGTTTGACGTATGTGTGATTCTTTTGCAAGCAACACCAATCAATCTCTGCAGAGCACTATAGAATGATAGAATGAAGTATTGCGTCACAAGCATATAGATTAGCAGTCAAACCATATACACCTTAATAAGTGCACTTATTGCCCTAAGAAATTTCATTTTAACTGCTGTGGGTGTTTCTGAAAATTCATTCTATCAGCCCGTTGATGATGAGAAACCTATAAAAGATACTTTGGCAAACAGTGAAGACTCTGATGAAATACCATAGGATGTGACATTTCATCGGGGTCTGCATTGTTTGCGAAAACCAAAACAATCTTCAGGGACAGTAAAACAATATAATTTCTAACTTCCAACAGGCATCCCCTTTCAATTCTTAATGGAACATTCAAAACTATATTGTATTAAGCAATTTGTATGTGTCCATCATTCTAGAAGAGTGTAAGCAAGCATGCAGACAATGCCAAAATAATCGTACATCATATTCCTTAAACCCTTTCATGTTCAGAATTTTAAAAAGTCAGTCTTTTTTGTTGTTTTCATTTGAACTCAAAAGGGCCTCTAAAGAATTGAAAAAATTGTCCAATGTGTGCATTTATTATGGCATATGTGATTATTATGGTGTATATGGTATATTGCACTCAGTGCATTACAGCATGAATCTTTAGGCGGATATATTTTTAAGATGCGCTACAAAGTGTGATCATTACAACCCATGCATAAACATAAAGCATATCCCTAGCTAAAAGCAAATCATATGCTGCGGGTATTAATTAGAAACAAATTTATAAATCATTCAGCATCAGGTAAGAGTAGCAAATTAAACCATAAAGCCCACCTATAATTAGCAGCAGACGACAATTTCAAATTTTGCTGCTTTTTCAAAAATTACAAATAAGGCATGATATTTCATGAAAATCGTCTGCTGGCAGATGATTCTCATGAAATATCATTCCTTATTTTTTTTGAAAATTAGGAAAGATGTCACAATATTTCTTGTCTGCTGCGTCGTGATTGGCGCTTTAAGGGTTAATAATGTATAATTTAATTTTATGTAACTATGTGGTATACTCAATGATGGTAAGGAAAAATATATAATGTTTACTAGAGCAGTGACTTTTACTTTTCAAGATGGTCAGGTTTGTGTCTATAATTTGCAACAAATATTTCTAAGTTGACCTACCATTTAAACAAACTTTATCACATGACGTCACGTCAGTGAGTGATATAATGCCATGCAATAAAATGAATAAACCACTTGTGATTTACAGATTTAGTAACGAAACATAATGACGTCAATTTTTCATTGCAAAAAAAAAGATGACAAAATCTTGTCGTCTTTATGACAAAACTACATTTTTTAAGATACTTCAATGTCATGTGATAAATAGAATCTAACATTCGTGCCCCTGTATTATTTAATTTATTAAACTCGTTGCGAAAAAGCTTTAAATGTTTGGCTTGCCTCGAATTTTAATGCTTTTCCTCAACCTGTTTAATAAATTCAATGAAACATGAGAACTCATGTAAGATCCTCTATTAAAAACATGGTAGTCCTTTTGTTCTTGCCTAATTGCTCATTTTGCTATCTTCGGCCTTTTTTCTTTTTTCTGCCTCTTTTCTCTCTTTTCTGTCTCTCATTTTCTTTCTGTCTGTCTCTTATGATTGGCAATAATTGTCCTTCACAGATGCAAGCATTTGTGTGTTTCTTGTCAATAAAAGCCTTCACAATTATCTTTACAGCTTAGTGGCAGTGTGAGTAAAGCCACCAAAATTCCACTTGGAAAGTTTGATTTCATCCAGTTTTACAATACACTGTTTGTTTACATCACGAGTGTGTTTTATGCACTTTTCCATCACAGCACAGCCACTTGTTGATTTCACTGATTACATTGCTAATGTTATTTTCCCTGAAATTAAAATAATAGTGGACAATATATTGAACCTTTCTTAGGCCAGAATTTTTTTATTAGCTGATTTACGAACCCTCCTACTGTAATTTTCCGGAAAGTAGGAAAAAAATGAAATTTAATTTCTAAAAAAGAATTTTTATTTTATCAGCCGACTCTAAATATTAATTGTTTGGTTGAAAAAAATAATAATTTTTTGAGGTTCTGTCTGTGCATTTTTGAGAGTGACACTGTTAAAAGTGATTGTCCTGTCCAGATTTTTAGGAAAATGATGAAATATTTAAAGATTACCTTACTGTTTTTCTGGAGATATTAAAGAAAAAAAAAGCTCTGAAAAAAAAAAAAAAGCTTTTTAATTTATTTTTTTCGTCCCCCCGACCCTAAATCTGAAAAAAATTTCCCATAAATCAACTAATAAAAAAATTCTGGCCTTAGATCCCAGTGATTTTGAATGAGGGCATCAAGATAAGATAAGAGGCTGTAGTTGAGAAATAAGAAAAATATTTTTTACTAAAACATACTGTGGATACTCAAAAAAAAACATATCAATAAATCTTATGCTCAAAAATTCTATGAGAACGTCATATATACAGGCCTCTAGATAAGAGTGTGCAATTAAAAATTATTTTTCTTATTTCTCAACCAAAACATATGTTGTTGGTACTCAAAATAACCATCTTAATGAGACCCAAAACATATGTTAAAACTGATGGATAAGAATATTAAAAAAAACTTATTAAAAAAAAACTTTTTTACCTTGTGTACCCTTGATGTATATAATAAGAAACTATTAAAGTTGTTGTAGGTTTCTGAAAATAAGAGTGTAACAAATGTATTGTCCACTATGTTTTAGTTTTTCAAGTTGAATGGATATACCTAGGTCTTTCAAGTAAGAACAATGTAGCTTCTTATATGAGCCTAATATTGCAATTTATCAGTCGCCCCTGATATAAACTGAATTGTTTCAACATAACCTAATAAACGTTTCCTATCTCACGGCATGTTACCTTTATCAGGTCATGATGACGTTGCACTTTTTGAATGACGTCGCTAATGACGCTGAATCAACACAAAAATCGAAAATTACGTCACAATCACTAGTTTGAAGAGTGAAACAAAGGGTAAACCGATAAATAGAATGCCAGGTTCGCGTCTTTTGATATCAAGTTTACCAGACTCGGCTTTGAGAACGCATGTTGAATCGCTCGGCAAGCCTCGCGATGTCAACAAGAGTTCTCAAAGCCTTGCCTGGTAAACTTGATATCAAAAGACACTCACCTAGTATTCTCTATAAAAATTCCTTCAAGATTTGCAACCATGTTATGCTCCAGCCCATCAAAGAATCTAATGATACTAAGGTAGATGTTCTAAAATTTCGAACACAGTAAGGGCAGGTCAAACAGAGCAGACCCAGATCAGACTGCTTCTGAGGAAACAGTCTGATCAGAGTCCTCCCTGTTTGTTGTTCTTTCAAATATTTTGTGAGTTTCAGCACTGATAACCATTTGATTTGAAAATAGGAGAAAAGTGAAGTTTTAGAACATTTCAAATTTTTGAATAAAGCAAGTATAACTATTATTTATTGTACTTTGATGGAAATGAATAACAAAGATGCTGATCAGACTGTACATATGTGCAGGCTGGTCTACAAAGTAACCAATTTCTTCCCATTCAGCTCTTATATTTCAGGGGTTATTTTCAACATTTTGGGACAATGACCCATACCCCTGCAATTGGGAATTTTAGCATGAAAATGCCAAAATTTGGGATTTTAAAGTGTTTTAGGCTATATTGTCAAATCATAAAATACTTCATATTGATCTGAATTTAGCTGTATAATCACTATTGTATGATGTAAAATGAGACTGTGCAATGTTGAATATTCCACATGCTGTAAACAATGTTAAGCCAACATTTACCATGATAAAACAAACATTTTTTTTTTCTGACTTGAAATTGGGAATTTTCCTCTGAAAATTGGGAATAAAAGATACTTTTTGGCATTGGGAATATAACCGAATAACGGCTATAAAATCGACCAAAAATAGGCCCTGTATTTCCAATAATTCTTCAAGCAAAGGGGGACAAATAGGTTATCTTTCCATTAAGTATATCCATTCTCCTTAAACTTGTATCTCGATATTTTTTCATTCCTGTTTTTGAAGGAAAATGACACGTGTTGAATGAATGATATGAGGTTTGTGTTTAAATTTGTTTTATGATCTTCCTTATGCTGTCATACAATGTCCAGTTTTGCATGTTGTTTAGTCCATGTATTTTTCAGCTGATTTGAAGTGTTTTGTTTTTGTCACGTCTTCAATTGTCAGATTTATCTCAGAACAAATGCGTTAACACTAGTCTAGCGCTTTTTATTAATCAAACATGAATAAAAAAAATTAGCTGCCTCACCAAATTACATAAAAGCTTGTTCATTTTGCTTAAAGCGTCAAAATAGGTTTGCATAGGGATGTACATCATTCTGTTGCGGATCCACGCATACAAACATTCACATGTATTTTTTTTATTGGTAAAAGGGACATCAGGTAGGTCGGAAAGTAATTATTAACCCTTTGCCTACTAGTGTCAATAACCTTTGTAAACAGTCTGGATCCAGATCAGGCGCGACAAAATGTCGGGCCTGATCTGGATCCAAACTGTTTGACACTCTGATTGTATGCCTGGAATAATTTTTCGGAAAAGTTGTTTAAAAAATGTAAAAAAAAAAATGTAAAATTACCCAATAGGTAAAGAGTTAAAATATAAAATTGATAAGCAATAACTATGAGCTAGGTGACTAGAAAATGTGTCTAGATCCTTTAAGACATTTTTTGTCATAATCTGGTCTCTATCATGTGATATTACTGCTATTCACAGGATGAGGATGGTAAAATTCCGGAGGTAAACACACTGGTTTTCTAGAGTAGAGACACTGCCGGCGAACATACCATACAATACTGCACAAAAGTACTGCGGCATTGCTGTGCTAAAAAAACTCAGGCCAGCCAAATAATGCAAGAACTAACAAAGTTTCCAAAATGAAAAATGTTTCCATGACAGGGAAAAATGCTGCCAGTTGAAAATTTCTGGTATGTAAATGTGATGTGAAGATATATTTATAATAGAAAAGCAAAAGAAGAATTTCTTCAAAATTTATATCTATATTGGTCTTTTACTTTTGTATTGGCCATTGAAATTTATATTTGCCTTTAACTTATATTTTGATCAATAATCTTTTTGACTTTTGGCCTTTTACTTTTATATTGGCCATCAAAATTATATTGGCCTAGGGACCTTTTAATTAAATATTGGCCTTTTACTTTTTAATTTATATCGTCCATTGCAGTTTACATTGGCCTATTGGCCATTTACTTTTATATTGACCATTAAAATTTATATTGGCCTGCTGGCCATTTACTTGTTTTCCCCATTAGAATTTATATTGGCCTGGGTTTTTGCTTGTAGAGGACAAGGGTCACAATTTGCAGTGGGTAATTAAGCTACTGAAAGCGTTTTGCAGCTACTCAGCAAACACCATTGATACTTGAGCTAAAGCACATTTGGCACAAATGACCCTGTCCTCCTGGCAATCATTGCACGCACATCTGCGGTTGTTGAATTTTGTTGTCACGTAGTACACATGTATTGTGCTTGTTTAGTATTTTCTTGTAAGAATTAGATGTTGTGGTTAGTGGTAGTTGAAGTTACTAGCCTGCAAATGCACGAAGTTGCTTCATAGTGATTGGAAAGAGAGAAAAAACTAGAAAAACAACAGCAATAATTAAGACTGACCACTATCTCTTTATCCTGTTATGAAAACAGTAAAGATCTAGATGAGCTGGCTTCTGAGAAGCCAGCTCATCTAGATCTGTACTGTTTTTCTACTCTATGTGTTAATACATGCTGATAACAGGAATCCTTTAAGTTCATAAGATGGGGAGAAGTGTAGTACTTTTAAAATAGATCTAGCATGAAATGGGTAGAGACATTTTTATAATTTTCTTTGATAAAAAAGAAATATCTTCAATTTGAAATTCAGTGCATCATTTTACTTGGAACTTTCAACATTTAATTATAGAAATAACTTAAAGGCACCTTAGTCCAAGCAATAGAAAGACAAATTAATGATTTGATTTCTGTAGATTTTTAGTTGGGTGATGAGTTTGCGCATGGTAAAGTCATCTAGTTTTAGGGGAGAGATTAATTTGTTTTTTATTTAGGCTAAAAAGCAAGTTTATCCTAGTTACCAACCTTGAAGATAAATATGTATACAAATGAATAAGTTTATGATTTATATTTTGTGTGTAGTTAAAAAAGGTAAGGAATAATCCACAACAGTTTAGTTGCTCGCCACTGAATGATGTCACTTTATATATGCTAGTTTCTTTATTAAAAACTTGTCACAATTTTCAATTATATATTGGCTGTATTATGTTGTGAAGCTGTTGCATAAAGCTTAGCATTGCCAAACAGATAGGGTTTGAGATTGATTAAGAATTGTACTAACTCCATCGAGGAGTGCGGTGGCTCAGTGGTAGAGTGCTTGACTCAACTCGAGGGATCGCAGGTTAGAGCCTCACCGGAGGCACTGCATTGTGTCCTTGAGCAAGACATGTTATCGTCTGCTTAGGACTGGTTCAACCCATGGAGTCCTGTCACGCCATGACTGAAAAAATGTTGAATGAGACGTAAAGAATCAAATTAAACAAAGCTAAATCCATCAACCATCAACCATATTTATTTTAAATGGGCCATAATAATTCCTCTCCAGAGTATGGGGCCTGTCTGAATTTACTTCCTCAGAGCCATTCTTTACTAGGGGAGGGTTTGAGTGTCCATTGAATCACTGGGTTACGTATTCTTAGCCTATATTGAAAACAATAACAAATTATGATAAATCAAATAAAGGCATCTCCAAAGTTTTCAGAGTTATTTAGGGTTTGCACAGGCTTGATTACTACCAAAGTATAGAAGGCTTGCTTGAAAAGTCCTTGAACCTGGAAGACAGGACTTGTTTTCTCCGTTGAGGCCCATTTTCAAATGCTAATTACTCCATAATTTATATCAGTCTAGCATTTGCGAGGTAGAATGTAAAATTTTAACACATAAATCAGTGGTTTTCAGAACTTGTAGTTTTTGAACACATGTACCCTAGGAAAGGTTTATAGAAATCCTTGATATTTGCATAAATTTGTCTGTATGACCCCTGTACATGCACAACTTTTTCAAATACCTCAAAATTAATATCATTATTTATCATCACAGTAAAATCGATAGCATTTGCTTAGAATCTTTTAGTGTGATAGTTCTTTATAGAAAATAACTAAGAACAAAGATGAATGCATTTTTCAGATTGCATGCTCAATGATGATCTATCACAATGGTGCTAGAGGAGTGAAATCAGCCAATCAGTTTGCATGCTCAAGTATTGACCAACCAGAATGGTGCTAGAAGAGTCAAACTGGCCAATCAGAATGCATGCTTAATTCTTACCAATCAGACTGCTGCAAAGAGAGTGAAAGTGGCCAATCAGAATTCATGCTCAGTTATTACCAACCAGAATGCTGCTAGAAGAGTCAAACTGGTCAATCAGAATGCATGCTATATCAATGGTGCTAGATGAGTGAAATCAGTCAATTCAGATTGCATGCTCAAATATTACCAATCAGAATGGTGCTAGAGGAGCTAAATCAGCCAATCAGATTGCGTTTTCAGTCATTACCAATCAGTATGGTGCTAGAGAAGTCAAACTGACCAATCAGATTGCATGCCTCGGGAAATGAGTTTGATCACCAATCAGAATGGTGTGGGAGGAGTCAATTGAAGCTACCTGGTGGTGATTTAAATGTTTGCATGATAGTCATACTCTGGTACTTATATCTGTTGTTTTTATATAATACAAATATTCTTTGAATGTTGTGATTCTTTAAATCTATAATAACTTTTATCAGCTTCAGTATTAGTTTTCTAAAATGGAAATGTAATTTTTAAAGCATATTTGCAATGCCAATTAGATTTGTTTTGCTAGCTTATCTGAGATACCTTAATAAGTCGTAATTGTAATTAACGTTCGTGTCTAGTACAGCTAAGTCCCTTTATAAAATTATGCATGTTAAGGAATCATTAGAAATGAAAACCCTATTCTTGAAGACATTTGTGTCTTGAATTGATAGTAATAGAAATGAAAGAAAATATTTGATGGCCTTCCTATTTTGGGAGCCATGGGCCAATACAGCAGACCGTGATTAACATCACTATATTGTGAGTAAACTTATTTTCATGGTTAACCATCTGGTAACAACTGAAATACATAGCTAGCTTGAATCTTGAAATTTTGGAATTAGCAATGAGTTTTATTATCATACTTTCCAAAAATCAAATTTAACATGCCTTATACATGTATATAGTTGGAGATATGCAGGCTAATCGACACCTTGATTGCATACAAAAAATAGGTTCATGTATTCTCAGAATATGACCTATATTATAAAGGGACTGTTCTGTCAATTTACCCTTTTCATTCTGGTGGATTTTTTCAGACATTTTGATAGAATAAGTGTAGATGGGCCCATTTTGTATTTTAAAGGGTCACTGGTAGTAATTTCTAAATTATGATAAATGCATTTCTGTATTGAATATTTGTTTTTATCTTTGCAAACAGTGCACACCATGATGTTATGCCACATGATACTGGGTCTTCACTGTTTGCCAAAGTACCTATTTACCAGTATCCACAATGAAAAGGGTTCATATGTTGCTTTCATCGTTTCTTCATTTTCTTCTTTCTGATTATTAAATGATTTTAAAGATATTCTATTTCTGTTTGCTATATTGCTAAAAGATCTTATATGTGCCGGCCCACAAGATTTTGCTACTTATTGAATATGCATCACTCTTAAAGAATGTTTGAGCACCTATCTAGTGAAGATAGAGGCCTGAATTTTTGACTGATCCTTTATCTACAGCCCTACTTTACATATGCCAGCAGTGAAGGCTCATGCCAGACTGTGAGAATGTGCAGGCTTGTCTGAGCCTTAGCTGTTAGCTGATGGGATAAATTCCAAAATCTCATGAGCTGGCTCATTTTTTATTTATGCAGCTAGGGTTGGCATTATATGTAAAACTTACAATCTTTCATTTGATAATTTCTTTCAATTTAAAATAATTTATGTTAATTTTATTTGTAACTTTGTTCAGCTTTAATTTATTTCCAATTCTTTTATGTTCTTGCGTTAATATTTTTTTCTCCTTTATGTAACCTAAACTTGGAAACTAAGCTAACATTGATACTGCAAGCGCGATTTTATATTTGCAGCGTTTATTTCTGAACAATTTCAGTTACTTTGTTATATTTACCATAAAATGTTTGGTCACATTCAATTCAATTAACCCTTTCCTTCATGAATATTCATGCTAGGCTCCACCTACTATGAATAATTAAATAAATGAACTTTAATGTTGGTACTTAGAACAAAGAAATTACTTCCCATGAGGTCCACTAGTGTATGATCATTTCTAATCATGTTTTCATAAGCAAACAGAGTAGACCCTGATCAGGCAGCTCTTAGAAGAGCTGCCTGATCTGGGTCTGCTCTGTTCGCAAAAGCATTAAACGGTGTCACTATGAGGTAAAGGGTTAAAATAATTTTAGTTTAAGTTTGAACCATGTCATTGACTACCATGAATGTAGTTAAAGAATGGCAACTAGTAAAGACTCTGCTCAGGCTGTTTCTTTTGATCTGGATTTGTACCATTTGCTCAGGTTGTATGACCAAATAGTTAGGGTAAATATGATGTTATCGCGCTTTGCCATTTTTTTAAATAGGGTTATTTTTTTTATAAACGTTATTCTATTTTGAAACTTATTGTGGGTTTATGTTGCAGGATGGTACAGAATCACCAGTAGTATTCGATGAAAACCATAAGGCGAACAATGTTCCTAAGAAGACTACACTTGAAGCCAAGAACTGTTCGAGGAAAGATACTGGAATCTATACTATTACTGTTAAGAATAAACATGGATCAGACTCCACTAATATTGAAATTGTCGTTCTTGGTGAGTTAACTCAGTGCCTACTGGTGTGCTCTGCTCATAACCTTTGCAGATTGGACCCAGATCAGAACCTCAGGGGGGAGGGGTAGCTACCTATATATGACATAGTACGGATGTGAGGCGCGAATAGCCCCCTTTTTTCAGCGCTGCCACGTATACGATAAGCCCCCTTTTTCTAAGAAAAAGTATATGATTGACCCAATTTTACATCATTGTTATATGAATGGTCCCATTTTCTGACATCCCTGTTTGAAAATACTTATATTTTGCTCAGATATTCAGCTCAGAAACCAAAATTGTAATATCTATTTGTAAACTTTGTTTACAGACAGCAAAGAGGGTATATAAAAACCAAAGAACCGTATATGAATATGTAAACATTTTGTTCAATAAAGTATATGAATAGGTCATTTTATTTGAAGACCAGGGATATGATTGATGTTTGAAAAAAAAATCTGCAGAAGCCAAACCAGCCAGAAGAATTTCCCAGTGGGCAAAGAGTTAACTTTTTTTTTATTACATCGAAATCTTGTTAATTTGAAGTTCTCTGGACTAGAGTTATCACTTCAACTGATCAATGGTTCAAATTAAAATGAGTTAGTCATAAATCCTTTTTGTACCAATAGAATTTCCCATAAAGTTTGAAACAGTTAAGCCAAGATGGTCCATTATATATATTGAGGAATCACAGGTTATAATTTCAAAAAAAATATTGTATTTTTGTCTCTGTAGATTGATTTTGTCTTTGCAAACAGTGTAGACACTGATGAAATGCAGCATTATGCTGCATTTCATCTGGGTATTCACGGTTTGCCGAAGTACCCGTTTAGGGATTTCTGGTCTTCGAAGGGTTAGATATATTACCCAAAAATGATTATTAGTTCACTGTGACCTGAGCGGAAGGCTCACTCATAGTTAAGGTTTGGTTCTTTGTCGTACGTCCACACTTTCAAACACAAATATCCCCCATCTGGTTTATCCTAATTATATTTTAAGCATAGCTTTGTTGGCGTTTGGGAAACATTGAATTAAAATATGCATACCATGCAAGAAAATTGTCCCAAAGCTTTCAGATTTAATCCTATCATCTACAAACTTTGAGCTATACAGAACAGGTAAGTTGAGAGAATTTTGGTCAGGTTGATCATTTGCCTATGAGTTGCTCATTCATAAGGGATGAAATATTTTCCCATAGACCTATTATTTTGTTTTTATAGAAACTTGATCTAACTTGCTGATAGCCAAGACATGCATAAAGTCTCGCACAAGATCAAGATTTTTGAGAGTCAGTAAGATGCTTATTAATGAGTTAGGATAGGAAATTTGTCTGTGAGAAGACTAATATAGGTAGTTAAAATGCTGTAATTTGGTCAGTGAAAATTAGAATTTCGTTAGGAAAAAGTCCAGGAATTTTATTGCTGCCTAAAGATAGTTTCCCACGTAACATGGGGATGGTGGGTGAAGAAAAGAGAAAACTACTAATTATTGAGCTGCAACATGTGTATGTGCGACCAGCAAAGCCTCAGATCAGCCTGCGCATATGCGCAGTCTTGTCACTTGAATATTCTATGACTGTTAAGCTACTGACAAACACAATTTGGAGTTTCAAAGCTTAAAAGGAGGCTGCTCAGGGGGTTGTCAAAATGCCACATTGTTGGAAATCACATGTCACGGCTCAATTATGTTGAAACTGTAACAGTGTTTTCTCTAGGTTTATCTCATATGGGAATGTATATTTGTATATAGGTCCACCAAGCCGCCCCCAGGGACCACTGTTGGTTAAAGAGCTTAATAAAGATAGTGCTGTACTTAAGTGGAACCCACCAAAGGATACAGGAGGGGATGATCTTGGGTATGTACTCATTAGATACAATATTCTGCAATACAGTTCTGTCTCTTTATAATGCACATCCTTATAACACAGGTTAATCTGATTTGAATTTATCACAGTAATGTTGTGGCTATCCAAATTTTTTATCACGGAATTTTACAGACGAATTATAGGAAAATGACCCAATGAAGACATACGCGGATGTTGCTTCAAACAAAGGAAAATTCAAATTGAAGGAGCCCTGCACCAACGGTCGCTCTACCAGAAACCTTTAAATTGATTGGCTGATTTGATAAAGGTGCTGATGGCATAAAAAGATGCTGAGTGCAACTGAGCAGCCCTTCTCTTCAATTGTGAGCTGTTTCCTGATTGGTTGCCTCTCTGATGCTGTCCCCTTATAACAGACTAAAATCTTTCACCTAAAAATCAGCTCCGAAGCGTTTGTCTGGAAAACACATTAACTTTGATTTAATTGCTTTTACTTGCAGTGAGCAAGGGAGTCTGAAATCTAACATATAAGACAGTTCATAATTAAGTTATTTTTCATGCTTAGGTTCGATTGTTTATCTGTCATTTAGCTGTGTATAAACAGGACACTAAAATGCAAGACTTTTAATGAGTTGTTCAGAGCTATAGATCAGTGGAAGATTTGGGGATAGATTTAAGTCTGATAAGGGCATCAGCCAACCTAATAATAAAATGCTTTTAATTCCTAATCAATTTCAACCAAATGTGCTTGTGATGAAATCAATTTGTTGAAAAATCTAATTGTTCATTGAAAATTATTTTAATATCTACCTCAGATTGAGATATTTCCAAATCTTAATCCAACAAGAAAGGGCTAGACTACATTCCCCAAGTGGGTGGGTAAGGTAAACAAATGCACTTCACATAGAATTTAAAAACAGATTACAAAATAATCTTCCTAAAATGTGTCCCCACTTAACACGGTCCATTTCTATGAACCCCAAACAAATTGTTATGAAGGGACTGCATCTTATTCATCTGAAATTTTTTCAGTTTGAGCTTATTTAATAGTTTTACTGTAATTTTACTTTTATTTGGCAGTAATTTAAATTTGGTACTATTTGCGATATAAGCAAAAACAGCCAAAAAAAAAAAAATGTGAAATATTATTTTGAATTTAGCAAAAAGGGGCTACTCTTAAAAGAATTTGCTCCTTATGGGTTGACACCAGCGGGAAAAGAGTTCATTGATAGGAAATTAGGTCATAAAATGATATTTTAGTATGTCAGAAAAATAAAAATGCTCTGAGTATGTACGCTCCTTTTCTAGTGGTTACAAGGTAGAGAAATTTGACAAGATAGAAAAATGAAAATGTCTTAACCTGTTAGTCTATGCTCCTTTTACTTTATTATAGTGGTTATCGGGTGGAAAAGTTTGACATGGAGAAGGGTCGTTGGGAGCCTGTCAAGTCCGGGATACAGGGCTGTGAGTGTAAGGTTCCTAAGCTACTGGAGGGCCACAAGTACAAGTTCCGTGTGGTTGCCGAGAGTCCCAACGGAGACAGTGAGGCCCTGGAGACTGATGAACCTGTCACAGCTAAGAATCCATTTGGTGAGTTTTGTTCTAGAAAAACCATAATTTTCAATTCTTTCTGATGAAACTGGGATGTCATAGATTATCAGGGTTCGCACAGGCTTGACAAGTACTTGAATTTAGAGTGCTTTCTTGAAAAGTCCTTGAAAATTAAATCTGCCTTGAAAAGTACTGGAAAGTCACTCAAAGGCCTTGAAAAGTCCTTAAATTCTTCTATTTTCTGTAGAACTTAAAACTGTTGATAGAAATCTAAATCAGTATAAAATTGTTGTGCCTTTATTTGGTGCAGCAAATGCTGCACCAACTAAAGGCACAACCATTTCAAAGGCACAACAATTTCAAAGGCACACCAATTTCATACTCATTTTCTAGTACTAATTTCTCCATTATCTCAGTCTAGCATTTTTGAAGAAGAATTTTAACAATTCGATCAGTATTTTTCACCTTATGTGGCATTTCATCTGTGTCGTCACTGTTTGCCAAAGTAACTTTTTACCGGTATCTAGAATGAAAAGGGTTCATAAATGTTTTCCAGATGAGCCCTACCCACCAGGACAGCCCCAGGTTAAGGACCAAGACAGGGACCACATCACCATCAAATGGGAGCCACCAGAGAATGATGGTGGTGCCCCAATCACGGGATATGAGGTGGAACGTAAAGAACCAAAGAGCAACCGCTGGTCAAAGGTCACCAGGTAAAATCTCACTTATACTCACAATTTTTTTCAAACCCTTTTTTCAAACCCTTTTTTCAAACTCTTTTCTAATGTTGAGGAAAAAAATTGCACAATAATCACCAACATTCTCAGCTTTAAACCAACTGTTAAGTGTTCAATCTATTCTCAAAGCAATAAGGTTGCAAAGATCAGGAATCGATACAATCAAGTACCACACCTGACCCAGGATACCAATGGGAAAGTGACAAACTCACAGAAGACACCACAAACGAGAGCCAAGAGGTCAGCCCTTTCCCAGCAGGTGACCACAAAGCACATATAAACAGACGCGCACAAAACATAGCCAACACAAGACAGAACAAAAACATAAAAGATCCACAAAAGAAGTACCGCCTTGGAACGGTCAGTAAAATATTTTACTGGAGGGCTTTAACCGGTTTAACAGCGCCAACCTCACCCTTAATTCAGACCCTTTATACTATGATAATTTTTTTCTCATGACAATAAAAGCAATAAGGATGGGATTGTCCATTATATATATTAAGGGGTTACAGGTCGTCATTTTCCAATTATTATGTATTTCTATCCCTGAGGATTGTTTTTACCTTAACAGACAGTGTAAACCCTGAAGAAATACTGCAGTATGCGGCATTTCATCTGGGTCTTTACTGTTTGTCAAAGTACCTGTTTAGGGGTTTCCAGTATACAAAGGATAACAGCTATCCAGCAAAGATTGACAAGACCCTTTCTGATTTGTGTGGGACCTGCCAGGAGCGGAAGTATGATGGTCATTTCTTGTTCCTTTGTGGTAAATATAGAATAGAGAAAGTCTGGAACGGACAGTGAAAGACATTTTATTCAGGGTAGGGTACAATAACATAATATGTATTGACCTAACGCTTCTAGGAAAAAAACGAAAAAAACTATGAAAATATTAACAGGAATGCTAAGAATGAATTTATAGCAGCCCTGATGGAATTATTCAGGTGCTTGCACAGAGTTTAAGCTTTAAAGCTGGTTGTACACACGCACACCAGAATTACAAGAGTTTTGCAGCAAGTGAAGAAGTACAAAACACATGACTCAATGAGGCAGTGGAAGAAAGCCACAAAAGACATACAACAACAACCGGGCTGCATAGTGCAGTCGGTAACGTGTCTGACTGCAGATACGTGATTGACTGCAGATCCAGGGGTCGTGAGTTTGATCCCAGCCCGGTCCCATACTTTCGTTGAGATTGATCATGAAATAATTTTTTCGGCCATTCTCCTCCTTTCCGCTGATTCAAGAAGGGTTGTTGTCAGTTACAAGTGAATGTATGTGAAAGAGTACTGGTAAACCGCTTTGTCAAGCTTGCCCAGGAAAAAAGTGTGGTTAGGTGAACTGACCATTGGGACATGACCATAGCTGTTGACTGAGACCTAAGGAATCAAACCAAGCAAGCAAACAAACAAACTTACAACAACAATTTGTATCTTATCTTATAACAGATTGGGAAGAAAAAAATGTTGTATGATTTTAGATAGTAAAATATAGAAAAATCTTTTTTTTTATCTTTCAGGACCCCTGTAAAAGTTCCCGAGTTTGAAGACACGAAAGTAACAGCCAATAAAGAATATGAATACAGAGTCACTGCCATCAATGAGGCCGGACCATCAGGGCCTAGTATGCCATCCAAACCTATCACTGCCAAACCAGCTAAGGGTAAGTAATGGAAATAATTATTAATTCTTTGCCTACTGGGTAATTTCTCATGCTCTTTTAATGCTGTCTTCTGATTTTTTTTACTTGGACAATACTCAAAATGAGCTCTAATTGTTTACATGACATAGAGAAAGCGTTGCCACCCAGTCTTATCATTTCGCAGATGGGTTTGTTGGCAAAAATGATGAGTGCTGCTGTGGCGTTGTGATGATGTTATGACATTTGAAAGTTTTCAGCTGAAGCTATTTGTATCCTTGTGCAAGACACATGCCATGACATGTGATTTCCAACCATATTGTATTTTGACAAGTGTAGTCTCAGACAAGCCTGTGCAGTCTCTTTTAAGCCTAGAAACTCCAAATGATGTTCAGTCAGTTGCCTAAGAGTCATAGAATAATCAAGCGACTAGCAAAGGCTCTGACCAGACTGCACATATGAGCAGGCTGGTCAGAACCTTTGCCAGCCGCACATACCACATTGTTGGAAATCTCATGTTGCGGCTCATTTATCCCTGCTTAGTACTGTTCCAAAGCAGGAAGACCTGTCCTGACATAGGCCTAGAAACTCCAAATGATGTTCAGTCAGTGGCCTAAGAGTCATAGAATAATCAAGCGACTAGCAAAGGCTCTGATCAGACTGCACATATGCACAGGCTGGTCAGAGCCTTTGCCAGACGTACATACCACATTGTTGGAAATCTCATGGTGCGGCTCATTTATCCCTGCTTAGTACTGGTCCAACTCAGGAAGACCTGTCCTGACATAGCTGAAAAATTGTTGACTGGGATGGAAAGAACCCAATTAAACAAACAAAATATATCTGTGTTGTTGTATGTTTACAGAGGCCCCTAAAGTGAGCCTAGCTGCCTTGTTTGGAGCTAAAGAAGTGAAAGTCAGAGCTGGGGAACCACTCAAACTGGCTCTTGGTATTTCTGGCTCCCCAACACCTACTGTCACCTGGAGTAAGAATGGGAAACCAGTTGAGAGGGTAAGTTGTCACCTTTCTTTCTTTCTTTCGTATGTATGTTCCGCCCGTTTATAGGAGCACCACCTTTCGGCATAGTAAAGTTAGTGTTAATAAAAGTAACTAATTAAACTAGATCTACTGTAGAAAATGGTAACGTGTGAAACTTTAAAAATATGTACAGGTCCTTGTGGTAGAGAATCAAGCTTTCACAGTGTCCGACTTCTTGGCCACAACCGCACAAGTAAATCGGTGAAAGTCCCAATCTTTCCTCTGGCACTCAACGCTACAGTAGCGGGTTATATGACAGCGCGAACAACGTTTAAGGTCCTCTCCTTTTTTGGCTGGATGCTTACAGTTTGAACAAACACTATATACACTGCTCACATCATCGTCACTATCGTCACTATCAATGGTGTCCAGAAATTCACGAAGAATTGCCTGTTCGTTTAACAGGTCAGGATCAGCAGCAGGACTTGGTGTTGGATTTTCCGAGGACACCAAGTCACTATTACTACCACAAGCAAGACTGGTATTTCCCAGTTCCTTTGCACACACAGAATTATCCAAATCCTGCTGGTCCTCTTCTGGGGAAGCCAAATCTGGTTTTCCAGCTAACTTCTTTTCCAGGAACCGCGCGCGTCTCTTCCTAGAACGAGCCAACACAGAGGGAGATCTGTTTTTCTTCAGACGACGTCTCTTTACTGGTTTCACAGTAGTAAGTCCTGTAACCTTGTTGTCGTCCTTGGCTTTGTTGGGAGTTTATGCGGGAAGTTTGCAACTGACAGTTAATGAGTATTTATCCTGACTCCGCGTGAGTTTCCACGAGAATAGGTTGTCCTCATCATTCTCCAGTCTGTTTAGAACTTCCACGATCGATTTCGGTATAACACTGGGCAATCCTTCCATTATTAATATCCAAAAATCACGGTGGCGTGAAATCTAAGTCCACTCGATCCGCCATTTTCTCTCTTCTCTCTTGTCACCATGGTTACCATAGTTTTGTTGCTTATATTATCACATGAGTAGAAGCTTTCAAGATTGTTTCAAAATTCGTGACTTTGGGGCTGACATTCCAGAGAAAGTCGACCCCAAAATCCTTATATCAGGCAAACTTATTGACTTAATAATAATTATTATAATTATTCCATGATATCTAATAATGATCCCCACTTACCTTAAATTAGGCATAAATCGTTTCGGGTTTACAATCTTAGAATTTCTGGATTCTTGAATTTTAGAACTTGCACCCATGTTATCATGACAAAATCTTTTCATGCTCCATTTTAAGCATATAAAGGCACAGAGTAGCCTGCATTTGTTCAAAGCTTGCTAAATCTATGTGTTCAATAGTGATCAAAAGCCTAAAACAGTTGGATTATTGATACGATAAATGTTCTAAAATTTCGAACACTTTCCTCATTCTTTTCTTAAATAAAACACTGGCTATCATGGCTGTAATTAACAAAATGCTGGTCAGAATAGCAAACAGGGAAGATCCAGATCAGACTGCTTCTTCAGAAGCAGTCTGATCTGGGTCTGCACTGTTTGTCTCTGCCATTTTCTCATGGCAACTAGTGTTTGAACTATTAGAAAATTTACTGTAGTGCTATCAAAAAGTATATTATACGCAACTGATATAGTTAACTATCCCTGAGGCTTGTATAGGGGGGTACCAAATATCCTATATCCCTTGAAGTAAACAGGCAAGTATCCCAAATATCCCCATAATTAATTTTCTTAAATATTCAATATCCCTGGAAGTAACAAAAATATTGAACACAGTATCCTATATCCCTGGAAGTAAAATGGATAGTATCCTATATCCCTGGAAGTAAAATGACAAATATCCTGTATCCCTAAAACCCCTATACAAGCCTCTTCCCTGACATGTTCTAAGTTTAATGATTTTGTTCTTCTAGGCTAACCTGAAGAGTACAGATGATGAAGCTAACCTTGAGATACCTAAGACAGTGAGGGGTGATACAGGCAAATATACCATCACAGTATCACTAACATGTTCTAAGTTTAATGATTTTGTCCGGGCTAACCTGAATGGTACAGATGATGAAGCTAACCTTGAGATGCCTAAGACAGTGAGGGGTGATACCAGCAAATATACCATCACAGTATCACTAACATGTTCTAAGTTTAATGATTTTACTCTTCTAGGCTAACCTGAAGAGTACAGATGATGAAGCTTACCTTGAGATACCTAAGACTGTGAGGGGTGATACCAGCAAATATACCATCACAGTATCACTAACATGTTCTAAGTTTAATGATTTTATTCTTCTAGGCTAACCTGAAGAGTACAGATGATGAAGCTTACCTTGAGATACCTAAGACTGTGAGAGGTGATACCGGCAAATATACCATCACAGTATCCCTAACATGTTCTAAGTTTAATGATTTTACTCTTCTAGGCTAACCTGAAGATTACAGATGATGAAGCTAACCTTGAGATACCTAAGACAGTGAGGGGTGATACAGGCAAATATACCATCACAGTATCACTAACATGTTCTAAGTTTAATGATTTTACTCTTCTAGGCTAACCTGAAGATTACAGATGATGAAGCTAACCTTGAGATACCTAAGACTGTGAGAGGTGATACTGGCAAATATACCATCACTGTATCACTAACATGTTCTAAGTTTAAGATTAATTCTTCTAGGCTAACCTGAAGAGTACAGATGATGAAGCTAACCTTGAGATACCTAAGACTGTGAGTGGTGAAACTGGCAAATATACCATCACAGTATTGCTAACATGTTCTAAGTTTAATGATTTTACTCTTCTAGGCTAACCTGAAGAGTACAGATGATGAAGCTAATCTTGAGATACCTAAGACTGTGAGAGGTGATACCGGCAAATATACCATCACAGTATCACTAACATGTTCTAAGTTTAATGATTTTACTCTTCTAGGCTAACCTGAAGAGTACAGATGATGAAGCTTACCTTGAGATACCTAAGACTGTGAGAGGTGATACCGGCAAATATACCATCACAGTATCACTAACATGTTCTAAGTTTAATGATTTTACTCTTCTAGGCTAACCTCAAGAGTACAGATGATGTAGCTAACCTTGAGATACCTAAGACCCCGAGAGGTGATACCGGCAAATATACCATCACAGTATCCCTTACATTTTCTAAGTTTAAGATTAATTCTTCTAGGCTAACCTGAAGAGTACAGATGATGAAGCTAACCTTGAGATACCTAAGACAGTGAGGGGTGATACAGGCAAATATACCATCACAGTATCACTAACATGTTCTAAGTTTAATGATTTTACTCTTCTAGGCTAACCTGAAGATTACAGATGATGAAGCTAACCTTGAGATACCTAAGACTGTGAGAGGTGAAACCGGCAAATATACCATCACAGTATCCCTAATATGTTCTAAGTTTAAGATTTATTCTTCTAGGCTAACCTGAAGATTACAGATGATGAAGCTAACCTTGAGATACCTAAGACTGTGAGGGGTGAAACCGGCAAATATACCATCACAGTATCGCTAACATGTTCTAAGTTTAATGATTTTACTCTTCTAGGCTAACCTGAAGAGTACAGATGATGAAGCTAACCTTGAGATACCTAAGACTGTGAGTGGTGAAACCGGCAAATATACCATCACAGTATCGCTAACATGTTCTAAGTTTAATGATTTTACTCTTCTAGGCTAACCTGAAGAGTACAGATGATGAAGCTAACCTTGAGATACCTAAGACATTGAGAGGTGAAACCGGCAAATATACCATCACAGTATCCCTAACATGTTCTAAGTTTAATGATTTTACTCTTCTAGGCTAACCTGAAGAGTACAGATGATGAAGCTTACCTTGAGATACCTAAGACTGTGAGAGGTGATACCGGCAAATATACCATCACAGTATCGCTGACATGTTCTAAGTTTAATGATTTTGTTATTCTAGGCTAACCTGAAGAGTACAGATGATGAAGCTTACCTTGAGATACCTAAGACTGTGAGTGGTGAAACCAGCAAATATACCATCACAGTATTGCTAACATGTTCTAAGTTTAATGATTTTGTTCTTCTAGGCTAACCTGAAGGGTACAGATGATGAAGCTTACCTTGAGATACCTAAGACTGTGAGAGGTGATACCGGCAAATATACCATCACAGTATCCCTAACATGTTCTAAGTTTAAGATTTATTCTTCTAGGCTAACCTGAAGAGTACAGATGATGAAGCTTACCTTGAGATATCTAGGACCGTGAGAGGTGATACCGGCAAATATACCATCACAGTATCACTAACATGTTCTTAGTTTAATGATTTTATTCTTCTAGGCTAACCTGAAGCGTACAGATGATGAAGCTAACCTTGAAATACCTAAGACCGTGAGAGGTGAAACCGGCAATAATACCATCACAGTATCGCTGACATGTTCTAAGTTTAATGATTTTGTTCTTCTAGGCTAACCTGACGAGTACAGATGATGAAGCTAACCTTGAGATACCGAACACGGTGAGAGGTGATACTGGCAAATATACCATCACAGTATCGCTAACATGTTCTAAGTTTAATGATTTTGTTCTTCTAGGCTAACCTGAAGAGTACAGATGATGAAGCTAACCTTGAGATACCTAAGACTGTGAGAGGTGATACTGGCAAATATACCATCACTGTGTCTAATGACTATGGCACAGAATCAGCTGACATTCCTGTCTTTGTTCTAGGTAGGTTATTTTAGACAACCAATGAGATTAATACATATTATTCCAATAGTATCTTGATCTGATGAACTGTATCACATTGAGTGAGTGGGCTCCTACCATAGGCTCTAGCTCTTTTCTGACAGAAGAAAAAGCAAAAGAATTAATGATATATAGTAATAAGGGACACTTGTTTAAAGGCCTATAATTCGGTTTACTTTCCCATGTGGTATCCTGGGTTATGTGTGGTACTTGATTGTATTGATCCCTTATCTTTGCCACATTTCGTACTTTGTACTATCATTAGCAGCTTAATTGATAAGGGACAAATTAAATCATGTCTAAATGTACTGGATTAAAGGGACTCCAAGAGGGAACTTATATACCAAAAACCCTTTCAAGATAATCAAAAAACATTTCAACCCTTCATGGGACCTCTATTACTCCATGCAAGGTTTAATAGTCACCTCACCATGATAGCCATTTCATCTGCCTGGCATAGTGCCTAGGAGTCATAAACAAGTTAGTTAGTGGACCAATTCTAAAGTGTAAAAATTTAAGTCTTAGCAGGATTACTTAGTACTTATGAAAGCTTAAATGTAGGGTGCTTTACTTTTTCTGTGCACCCTAAGAGAGTATTGTATTTTTTGCAGACAAGCCAGGCCCACCAGAAGGACCTCTGGTAGTTGACGAGGTATTTGCTGATTCCTGTAAGTTGTCATGGAAACCTCCACTTGATGATGGAAATGCCCCAGTTTCAGGTAAAACATGATTTCTCTATAACAAAAGCTAAATGTTCATTAACCCTCAATGCGCCAATCACAGCATAAGTCGTCTGCCTTTATCGTCTGCTGAAATGTTTAAGAAGCCTCTATGGCAAACAGTGTGGACCCAGATCAGACTGCTCCTATAGGAGCAGTCTGTTCTGGGTCCACACTGTTTGCTTCTTTACTTAATTCGTCAGTAATGTTAGGCAATTAATTGCAGCAGACGATTTCAGCAGATGTCATTTTCAAATGCTTTTTTTTCTTGGCGCTTTAAGGGTTAACTCACATTTATCAAACAGGTTCTTTGGAAATTAATGAAATAGCTGTTGCTTGTATCCTTTTTGGATTACATTAATTGCATAACCAAAATTAAATTTTAAAAAAGTGCTTGTAAATATTTTAGGATACATTGTTGAGAAATGTGAGGAAGGCTCCACCTACTGGGAGAAAGTTCCAGGGATTGTGAACGGGGAGTCTCACAAGGTACCCAACCTAAAGGAGGGAACAAAGTACAAGTTCCGAGTGAAGGCAGAAAACATCTACGGAGTCGGAGAGCCCCTGGAGACAGACAAGCCTGTGCTGGCTAAGAATCCATTTGGTAAGTTGTACATTAGCCCTAAAAGTGCCAATCGCAAGAAAAGTTGTCTACCTTTATCATCTGTTGAAATATTTAAGAAACCTTTTTCGGCAAACAGTGTAGACCCAGATCAGACTGCTCCTGTAGGAAATAATCACAATCTTTTGCTATTTTTTTTTGCTTATGATATTTGTATTCTTGTAGATACCCCGGACACTTTAAAATTAATGTTCTTATTTCTAAGCCAATAAATGTGTACTTATGTTGTGGGTATTCAAAAGAATCATTCTCTTGAGACAATTCTTTTTAGCACTCAAAACATGTTTACACTAATGGATAAGAAAAAAATTAAAAATTAGTGGCTTAGTAAATAGTTGGTAGAGTGTTAGACTGGGGATTCAAAGGTTGCTAGTTTAAGGTGCACTGCTGGCACTGCTGGCGGAGTTACTGTCTTTTGTCCAAGACACTTTATTAGCTGCTTAGTACTGCTTCAACCCAGGAAGACAGGAAATAGTCTCGACATTGACTGGGATGCAAAGCATTAGAACAACAAACAATTTTCCACCAAAATATTCTGCTTACTTAATTTTAAATGTGGACCTGATATTTGTTTGTTCTATTGTAGATACCCCTGATGCTCCTTCCAACCTTGAGATCGAGTCCTTCGACAAGAGATCATGTAACCTGAAGTGGAAAGCCCCATCACATGATGGTGGCAACCCTATCAAAGGTAAGCTCAATGTACCAGCTGAGCAGTTACACTGTTTCTAACTTTGTGTGTTCAGTATGGTTTCCCTGACACAGGACGCTGAGTCCAAGACACCCCGAATTTCGCATGGGTGAAAGTTTTCAGGATTGTTTCAGAATTTTGGATTTTGAGGCTGACTTTCCATAGAAAGTCAGCCTCAAAATACTGAATTTAAGCAGATTATGATATTTTCTTTGATTTTTTTTTTGTGTTTTTCTAAAGATGATTGACCATTTAAACTTGAATTCAATTCATTAATATTTTGAAGGCATCAGGGGACAAAAATTCCACGTTATTACGAGTGAAATCTAGAAAGGACAAGCACTTCTTCCCAAAGCACTCGTCCTGTAGGATGAGTGCTTTCGAAAGAATTACTTCAGGAAGTTGTATTACATATTACCCACTTATGTTCTTTATTGCATACCCTTTTAAAGGACATGTGCATGTTTTTGCAGGACCATTGAAAGTTGTAAGTAACTTGTCCTGAAGGACAAGTGCAATATTTAAATATTTTTGTCCCCTGGGCAAGCTGCAAGAATTTAGTTCTGAATTTCCAAAGTTCAGGATTTTGGAAGTTATGAAATTTCACCCATGATCCTGTATTTACCCCCTAAGAAGTGTCAGTTCATCCTTTTGCAATCCTAAAACTTAACTTTAAAATTCTGGCTGTTCTTAATATGCAAAACATTTTAGCTTAATACACTTGAAATACGTCATTTAGATAGAATATATGCAAAACAGAATTTTTTGGGGGGTGAAAAGGTTTTTCTCCACTAAAATTGTTAATTGAAAAGTCACCTTGTGCAATTTACATGCCTTTGATAATGATAGTACTAAAAAAAGAAGTCAATAGTACCATCAAGTTAAAAACGATGAACCCATAGAAGCCTAACATCATTTGTGTGGGACATAGGCAAACAGTGCAGACCCAGATCAGAAGCCACAACATGTGGCATCTGATCAGGGTCTCCACTGTTTGCTTACAGAATGTTCTATTAAAATTTGTATAAAAATGAAAATACCATCCACTAGCCCTTAAAATGGAAATGGACTGGTCCACTTGATTCAAGTTGGAAATTCCATTTAACTTAAATGGGTTAAATTTTATGTAAATCTTGTACATCTTCAGGTTATGTGGTGGAGAAGAAGGACAAGCGAGGAGATTGGACCCCTGTAAACAACTTCCCTATCAAAGATACCAACTTCACAGTGATGAATCTACGAGAGGGCCAGATACTAGAGTTTCGTGTGTCAGCCATTAATGATGGTGGACAAGGCAAACCCAGCAAGCCTACTGAACCCCACACTGTCCGCGACCCTGTCTGTATGTACATGTTTTCATTATCATGACATTTTATATAACATTTTGTATTCTGATGGATTATCCAATACAGTAAGTGTAATAAGGATAGGATTGTTCGTTATGTATTTTAAAGGGTTACAGGTAGAATTTTCCAAATAATTATGTACTTCAGTCCCTGTAGAGTGTACATATCTTAGCAAACAGTGCAGACCATGATGAAATGCAGCATTATGCTGCATTTCATCTGGGTCTTCACTGCTTGCCAATGTACCCCTTTAGGGGTTTACAGAATACAAAGGGTTAGTACTAATGTAATGTTCACTAAGGATTAGGTTTAGACAGGCTCGAAAAGTACTTGAAAATGAAGGGCTTCTTGAAAAGTCTGTGAAAACTAGCGGCATAAGTGCTGTAAATATCATAATCCCTGAAAAGTACTTGACTTTTACTATTTACTGTTACACAGTATTACTTAACTCTCGCAGTGGAAACCAACATCATTATCAATTTTTTTCATCTAATTATGCTTCACCAAATAAAGACAAGACAAAATTTTTCTTCAAATATATAAAGCCCTAAATTAAAAAATAATATTTCAGGTTATCTGAAGTGCCTAATATTTTGCCTCCTGACCCTAAATTTTTGTAAACATTTTTAGGGAATTTCCAAGTGATTTCCCAGTTTTGCCATATTGTTTCCCCATCATCCCCACGAAAAAACTTTGGACTTTTCCTACCTACCATCCCATGTAACCTGAAACACACATTTTTTGGCCTAGGTATTGTTTCAGTTTTCTAGTCCTCAAGAAGTTGTATTTGAAGTATAATGACTTTGTATTTATAAACGTATTGTCAGGTTTGATGCTCACTGAAAGCTTTGTGTTGTGTTTTTGAGCAGGCCTTTTATCTATACATGATACCACCCAGCAATCTGTCCTACAATGAACATAACGGATGACTGAATGTTAACCCTTTGAAAATCTCTAAATGGGTACTTTTGCAAACAGTGAAGACCCAGATGAAATGTCGCATTGTGCGGCATTTCATCAGGGTCTGCACTGTTTGCTAAGACATAATCAATCTTCAGAGAAAGAAATGCAATATTTTTTAGAAATTATAACTTGGGACCCCACTATATATATAATGCACCATTCTGACATTATTGTATGAAGCTTTATGGAAAATTCCATTGGTCCTAAAAGGGTTAAGTAATAACTCGAGTAAAATTGGCAAATCATTCCTTTGAGGGAATAAACGTTAACCCTAATCATTGCGATTATTTTACACAGTTGCTGCTGGAGCACCATCACAGCCTATTGTTGATGAAATAACGAAGAACTCTGCGGCACTATCCTGGAAGAAACCGTCCAACGACGGTGGAAGTAAGTTAACGGGATATGTCGTTGAGAAGAAGAAGAAGGGTGAGGACTGGACAGAATGCGCTGAAGTTCCCGCCAACCAGACCTCGGCAACAGTGCCGAACCTTAAGGTATGATGACAAAGTGATTTTTACTACTGTAAAACCTGCATTAAACGGCCACTCAAAAATAGACAAAACCAAGGTCTTAATGGAAAATGGTAGCTTAATGAAGGTCAAAAGTATTGCAGAATGCTCCCTTTGGAGCATTCTGCAATACTTTTTACCTGCATTAAGCGATAATTGGTCTGAAAAAAACAATTGTAGGTATTTTTGAGAGTGGCTGTTTTACGCAGGTTTTGCCGTAGTTTGTTAACATAAATTGTATTGTCTACCATTTAAGAAGATGAGAATTATAAAGTGTTAATGAATATTTTTCTTTAGAATAAATTTGTCCTTGAAAACTCTTAGTAAGTTCTTAGATGTCCTTGTAAATTGAGTTCTTAACTGTCCTTGAAAAGTAAGGTTTCCTTGAAAAGTCTTTGAATAGCCTTAACTCTAAGTTATTTAACTTTTTCATGCTCAACTCAACTGAGCATGAAATTTCAACTGCTCATAAAACTTTTTCCTGTTTATAAGCTCTCAGATGCATTTTTCATGCTAATAAATGTTAAAATGCCAAAAATGTTGGCATTTTAACATTTATGAGCATGATAAATTTAATGTTGAGTTCAGTTTAGCATGGAAAAAGTTTTATAACCTCGGGGCCTTGTTCATTAAGAGTGGGTAACAAGAGGCATATTTTTTTTATATTTCTCAACCAAAACATATGTTGTGGGTACTCAAAAGAACCACCTCAATGAGACGGTTCTTATGAGCACCCAAAACATATGCTTAATGTAATGGGTCAGAATATATTTACAATTTTGCGCTGAAATATTTTGTTTGAATCTTTGATGAACTCAATTATATGTTTCTGATTGCAGGAGGGAGAAGATTACCAATTTCGAATCCGGGCAGTTAACTCCCTTGGACCAGGAGAACCCAGCAAACCCACTGACACTCTTAAGGCTGAAGACCAACCATGTAAGGATTTAGCTCAGAATATTGTTTCTTTGAAACCAAAGCTCCAGTGAACATTCTTGTAAAGAAATAATCAAATTCACCCCTTTTCTAAATGCAGGCAATATTCTATCTAATTTGATTTTTGGTTTGGTTTGATTCTTTATGTCACTGTCAACAGCTATGGTCATGTCGAGATGGTCAGTTCACCTAACCATACTTTTTCCTTGGTATGCTTGGCTAAGGGGTTAACCAGTACATTGTGCACATCCTTGCCCTTGTAACTGACAACAACTCTTCTTAAATCAGAGGAAGGAGGAGAATGACCATAGAAATTATTTCATGATCATTCTCTTCGAAAGTATGGTCCAGGGCTGGGATCGAACTCGTGACCCCTGGATCTGTAGTCAGACTCACCACTGACTGCGCTATGGGGCCTGGTCTATCTTATTTGATACAATATGACTTGAATGATCCAATATATTATTCTGGAGGTCATAGGTTTGAATTTTCAATTTACTTAATTTATTTCAATAACATTTTTTCAATAATATTTTGGAGAAGCCCAGTGGTTCAGTGTTAGAGTGTTAGACTTGAGATCGAGGGGTTGCTTGTTTGAGACTCATCAGAGGCACTGCGATTTGTCCGCGAGCAAGACACTTTATCCTCTGCATAGTACTTAGACTTCACACTTACACAGGCTCACTTGAGCTTTCTCTGCTAGCCTATGAGATAAGTAACCAAACCTTATTTGCTAGCTCATATTTACCACATATGATATTTTCAGGCAAGCCAACTCTTGACATGTCTGGTGTTAAAGATATTACTGTAAGAGCGGGTCAAGACATCAGGATCAATGTTCCATATAAGGGAGTACCACAGCCAACAGCCAAGTGGAGTAACGGGGAGATTATTATAGAAGAGTCATCACGCACTACCCTTAAGGTAAGTTATGATCCATATATGTGATAGGAGCTCTTAGATTTCGAGCCTTATGGAGGTTAAAGTGGGTGAGATATGTACAGTGGGAGCGCAGTGGCTCAGTTGTAGAGTGCTTGACTTGAGACCGAAGGGCCTTGGGTTCGAGCCTCACCATTATCACTGCGTTGTGGTCCTTGAGCAAGGCACATTTATCCTAGGTTAGTACTGGTTCAACCCAGGAAGACCCGTCCCTATATAACTGTAAGGTTGTTGATGGGATGTAAAGTATCAAATCAAACAAAAGAAATATGTACAGTAAAACCTGTCTTAAACGGCCACTCAAAAAGAACACCAAAATTGGTGTTCAATACAGATTATCGCTTAATGCAGGTCAAAAGTATTGCAGAATGCTCCAAAGGGAGCATTCTGCAATACTTTCGACCTCCATTAACCTACCATTTTCCATTATGACCTTGGTTTTGTCTATTCTTAAGTGGCGGCTTAAGACAGGTTCTACTGTATGTGTTTCTATGTTTTCATAACTTGTGGTGTTTAAGGAATTGTTTCTGAGAAAGAAAAATAGCTAAAAAAAACAAAAAAAAACAAACAATTACTTGAAGATTGGAAAATTCAAATTACCCTGTTATCAAATGACAATATAAATAGAGAAAATTTGATGACTTTTATATAATTTCTGAAATTTAAGAATGCAAAAGTTTTCCCTAAAAATCGCTAGCTTGACAAATTACATATAGGATCCTCTTAAAGAAATGTCTTGATTCAATAGATATTTATTGTCTGGATCTGATAATAATGCTGTTGCTTTGTTGTGCGAAACCATAAAAGCTACTTATTCGTATCCTGATCCTGAGTAAATGACATGGAAATTTTTGTTTATGTATGTTGAAGACAAATCTTAGCTTGTATACAATGGCCTTTCTGACAACAAACTTAATTACTGACAGCAAACGTAATTAGTTTTTTTTATTACACTAGTAAAATTTACTCAATAAATAAACTTTGTTTATGTATGAAATATGTGTGTTTATTCCTTTGTCAGATTTTCAAACACAGCAGAGAAGAGGTATTGCTCATCAATCAGATCATTTCATACACTCCTGATAAGGCTTTATTAACCCTTGTCATGCTAAGGATTTGATATACTACACTCCTCCCTATTTGTATCCTGATAATCTGCAGAATTCTTTACTAAAAATGATGAATGGGATGTAATGCATCAATACAAACAAAATCTGCAGAATTCCAGTTATAAGCATGTATTTTCAATTAGAGGGGTAATCAATTAGAGGGGTAATCTGCGGAGTGGAAAACAGTGTAGATCCTGATCAGATGGCTTCATGAGAAGCCATCTGATCAGGATCTACAGTGTTTTTATGAAAGGATAAATCAGGATTGAGCAGGACAAGGGTTAATTCTTTCAACATTGTCCTAAATAAGATTTTTTTCCAACCGCAAAACCCTTTCATGCCCCCAGCTTCTCAAAATTGGTTAGGTATGTTGCTTTTGGCTTGACCAACCGTGATTCCAACCCACAAAATTGGTTTGTCACCTAGATATCTCGGAGGAGCTTGGTGGCTAAGTGGTAAGGCGACTTGAGATCAAAGGGGCGCTGGTTTGAGACAGATAATGATTGGAGGCACTGTGTTACGTCGTTTGAGCAAGACACTTTGTCTGGAAATTGTCTCGACATGACTGAAAAAATATTGACTTGGAAGTAAAGCATCAACACACACAAACAAACCAAGATATTTCATACATATTACTATTAGAGCTAAACCCTTTAAACTTGGACAGCTACTGGATAATGAGTATATTACTTGATTTACCTTTTGACAAAATTATGGAAAATAATTACAGAGTTGTGGCCCTTGATTGCAGAAAAATAGTAATATTTTTTTGGGGGAAAAAGAACCACATGCTGTTGACAGAAGCCACATGCAATTCGCATATTTTTAGCTGCCAAAAAATTGGCAATTTTTAGGTGACCGCAGTGCATTAACCCTTAAAGCGCCAAGAAAAAAATGCATCTGAAAATGTCGTCTGCTGAAGTCATCTGCTGCAAATAATTGCCTAACATTACTGACGAATTAAGTATAGAAGCAAACAGAGTGTACCCAGAACAGACTGCTCCTATAGGAGCAGTCTGATCTGGGTCCACACTGTTTGCCATAGAAGCTTCTTTATCATGTCAGCAGACGACTTTTGTTGCAATTGGCGCATTAAGGGTTAGAATTGATGCGCAAAATACATTGGAGCAAGACTTTTTCTCCACCGATTTGACTGAAAAGAAAAGGTGCGTGTTATGCACAATAGCGGGGTATAAACTACAGAATACAGTGTGTTTTATCAGGAGTGCACATTAAAACTGTACATATATAATTTATCAACAGTAATCTTCAAGTCACTCGGTAACTTCTCATTTCGTTTTTCATTGTCAGTATATTCTCATAGGTATTTTTTTCTTTAGTTATAGCACAGCTACGGTAAATGTTCTAAAACTTTTGACACTAATTGCCTGCTCAAAAGACCTAGACACAGGGCCGCATAGTGCAGTTGTTAACATGTCTGAATGCAGATACGTGTCTAACTGCAGATCCAGGGTCGTGAGCTCCATCCAGGCCTGGTCACATACTTTCTTGGAGATTGATCATAAAGTAATTTCTATGGCCATTCTCCTCCCCACTGCTGATTCAAGAAGGGTTGTCAGTTACAAATGTGCACAAAGTAGTGGTTAACCGCGTAGTCAAGCTTGCCCGGGAAAAATGTGTGGTAATGTGAACTGACCGTCCCGCCATGATCATAGCTGTTGACTGGGATGTTAAGAACCAAGCCAAACAAACATACTAGACAAATAGGGCTACCCAGAGCAGGCTGCTTCTGAAGAAGAGTCTTACCTATTTGCTATTCTACTTAGCATTTTATGAAATCATGCCTTGATAACCAACTTTTTTTTTAGAACAGAAAGAAAGTTTTAGAACATTTACTGTGTATTATTTTTTATAATTAATCTTTAAGTCTCTCCGTAACTTCTCATTTCATTCATGGTCTGTTTCTTCATTGTCAATATATTCTCATAGAGACTTTTTCTCTAATTATGGCACAACTAATGTTTGCTAGCGATCATAAGTTTTACTAAAACTGGTAAAAGTAGAGTATAATCATAATGCACTTTTATATTGTAGCATATTTTGGGATGGGGCTGTCCAAATCCTGATCAGAAATTGTATTTAGCATGCTTATCAGAGCTAAGAGATTAAAGGTTTTGTTGAATAAATATAATTAACACATGGTCAACCACCAATGGTCTCACCCTCTGCTTTACTTCAGCCTTGTAATGCAATGATCTAACAGCCATGCCTTAAGTCTACAATCATTGGTTCTTTATTATATTTTTTTTTTCTGTTTATAAACTAATAGAATGTTTAATATATCAGTTGTAAAATACAAGTTACAGAATAACTTTATTAAAAAGAAAGGGTATGCATTAACCCTGTATTGACTTGAAACCAGTAACCAGCAGTGTAGCTCATATGAGATGCCACAGAAAGCCTATCTTCTTGGTCTGCACTGTTTCCTAATATAAAACAATCTAAGGGACAGAAATATAATTTTATTGGATAATTGTAACTGGCAACCCCCTCTAAATGTAAAATCGATCATCCAAAGATTTTTTTTACATCATTCTGGATGGAATATTCCACCAGTCAGGAAAGGGTTGAATCACCAATCAAACATACAACGAAAAGTATCACTCAACATGGGAAATATCTTAAAAAATCTAATATGAGCCTTGACATGAGATTTCAAACAATGTGGTATATGCGGCCAGCAAAGGCTCAGACCAGCCTGCGCATATGCACAGTCTGATCAGAGCCATTGCTATTCGCTTGAATATTCTATGACTGTTAAGCTACTGATCGAGCATCATTGGAGTTTCTAAGCTTAAAAAGAGGCTGCACAGGTTCACCTGAGTCTACACATGTCAAAATGCCACATTGCTGGAAATCCCATGTCGCGGCTGATATGATTCAAGCCTCTCTCTACACTTCTCTCCCCTGGCAAGATAAATGCATTATTGCTGCTCGGCACTCTGTGTGCTACATGACTATGCTTTGGGAGGGAATGTGGGGCAGAAAGTACCCCAACATTACTTAATATTCCTAAGTCACTACAACCAGTGCATGTTATGACCACCAGAAAAATATTGCTGCTTTGCACTCCCTACAACATGACTATGCTTGGAGAACATGCCCATCTATGCTTGGGGGGAAACGCCTATTGAATACGAGGGAAAATGCTATGTTTTGGAAAAATGCCTACCTATGCTTAGGGAAAATGCCTATCTATGCTTGGGGAAAATGAGTACCTGTGCTTTGGGAAAATGCATATCTATCATTATATCTATCATTACCTATGCTTAGGGAAAATGCCTATCTTTGCTTGAGGAAAATGCATATATATTTTTTGGGAGAATGCCTATCTATGCTCAGTGAAAGTGCCTATCAATGCTTAGAAAATGGGTTTCTGTTTGGGGAAAATGCCTATCTTTGCTTAGGGAAATGCTTGTCTATGCTTAGGAAAATGTCTGTATATGCTTGGGGAAATGCCTATCTATGCTTAGGTAAAATGCCCATCTGTGCCCAGGTAAAATGCCTATTTTTCTTTGGGAATTAGATTATGTGTTGAATTGTTTGCTGCTTTAAACAACCAATATGCTGTGAGTTTTGCCAGCTACCCTCAATGTAAGTCTCAACAAGCAGGACAGTCTTGTGTATTTGTCCTGTATTTGTTATGTTACACAAGGTTGTAGTTTTTTTTTTCTTCATTTAAGTCTTATATTCGCTCTAGTTCAGAAGATTTTTATTGCCTATTTATTCACCTGAAAATATATGTCATTGATTGAATTCCTATAATGTTGTTTTGCTATATTTTTTTAGAAATCAGAAGAAAAAAATAGCTATCTAAGTGCTTCGATTTATGTCTATGGATACATCACTAAACATGTATTATAAAAAATCTTTTGCTTTGACATTATTATAAAATAAATGGACTACAAATATACAGTTGATGATAGAGCTAGATGAATTTCAAAACTGATTGAGACCAAATTATATATTCTGATACTAAATCTATGTTCTAGGGACAGATCCAGAATTTCTGAAAAGGGGGTTCATATCTATAAAGGTGTAGGGTTGGCTTTGCTGATTTTATCAATATCCCATGAAAATGAAATAATTTGGTCTCACTGAGACCAAATCATTTGATTTTCATAGGATATTTAAAAACAGGGGGTGGGGAGGCGGTTCAAGTGAACTCCCTGAACCCCTCTGGATCCGCCACTGTATTCACTGGCAATAAGGTTTACAGGCTGCAGACAAATATTTTCTTTTCCAGCTGACCAAAGATGAGGTTGTCTTGGTAACATCTAAGGCAGAGCGTGCTGATACAGGCTTATACAAACTAGCACTAAGAAATGCCTCAGGCGTTGGTGAAGGCACTCTCAATGTCACTGTACTAGGTAAGTCAGATAGCACAAACTAAAGCCGAGTTGGTGCAGGCACTTTAATGTCAGTGTGCTAGATATGTAAATAAGAATTAAAGCCATCTTAAATGAGATTTTCACCCTTGGGTATTGGAGCTTAAACTAGGGACAAGCAGTGACCTATATAAGAGTGACTGGAAACTTCATTGAAATATCGATTTTTAACACAGCAGCACTGTCGTTAGTATTACACAGGTAAATTAGGGGAAGTCGATATCATTTATCTACACGATTGCCTTTATCGCGGTTTTGGAATACACAGTGTAATTTCTTGATTGTTTACCAAATCTTTTTACACCTTTACAAACCCCAAAATTGAATAAATTTAAGTAATTATAAATGACAGGACATCTTAGTTAATGAAAATTAATAAATAAAGACACAGACAAAGCTATATTCGAAGCTTTATTCGTTGCAGTGAAAGATGTGTTGTTGAAGCCATATTTTACGAATTCCACAACTTTCGTAAAATCATCCGATATTTACACGGTCATAACTACATGGGATTAGTCTTAACAATGCAGAAACATATCATTTATAAATATTTCATATATCTTATTTCGATTGCTATTACCTAAATATAGCAATGAGCGATATTTACGACGAAGTACGCGCTTTAATGTTCATGTAAATGCAGCAGTTTCTCACGGCTGCGTCGCCATTTTTTGTATACGATGAATGGTGCACCAGGTGTAAGTCACGTGACACATGCCCCGACATACCTGTCTGGCTGAAAAATGGAGTTTCCAGTCACTCTTATATAGGTCACTGGGACAAGACTGGCTCATGATGGATTATATTCTTCTTTCTTATTTATACAAAAGTTTAACAATATAATAAAATTGGAACAGAAACTTGTTGCATTTACACATCCATTAACCCATTCAACACTGCAGACCTGAAAAGGGGTTTGGCCAAACCAGGGTCTTTCTATACATTTCTATATTTGTATAGAAAGACCCTGGTCAAACTGTGTAGATCCAGATGAGATGGCTCATATGAGCCATCTCTTCTGGATCTACGCTGTTTGCTTACTCATTTTTTTCTCAATCTCAATTTTTGCAGTTTTTTCAGGATTTATCTAACGCCCCCTTTTAATGCAATAGTTCTATAATTTAAAGTGGAAAAAATTATCTAAAAAGATCCTGGGTGAAAGGATTAATTCTGGCCCATATTGAACTTGATTACTGTATTACAGACCGCCCAGCTGCTCCTGAAGGACCACTGGAAGCTGAAGATATTCGTGGAGAGGAGTTAACACTAGTCTGGAAAGCTCCTAAGGACAATGGCGGAGAGAGAATCACCAACTATATCGTGGAGAAGAAGAAGAAGGGATCAGACAAGTGGGCGAAGGTGAGCGGAGCCGTTTCGACGCCACAATGTACCTGCAAGAATCTGGAGGTCGGAGAGGAATATGAGTTCAGAGTGATGGCGGTAAACGCTCATGGAGCTAGCGAGCCACTTTTGACATCACAGCCTATATTGGCAAAATTACCATATGGTAGGTCTTCCATCCTCTAACTGAATATTTTTTTGGTGTGATTGTTTACATCCCAGTCAACACTTGTTCAGTTATGTCGGGACGGGTCTAGCTAGGTTTAGCCAGTATTAAACAAGAATGAATGTGTCTTGCTCAAGGACACAAAACGGTGACACCTGTGAGGCTGGAACCCCCGGCCCCTCGCACTGGAGTCAAGCACACTGTACTCCCTTCTCTTGCCTAATAAATTAACTCTTATAATGTCAATATTTTTGTCCTCAAATGTCTGCAAGTTTATGTCAGCTGCATTGATTCAAATACTATCCAGAATACTTTTGCCATGGAAGCAAACTCTTTGAACCCTGATCAGACTGCTCCTAAGGGAGCAGTCTGATCTGGGTCCATGGTGTTTTCAATATTTATTACCAAAGTACATAAGCAGATGAGAGAACAGATGACAAATGTTGTAAATGGTGAGAAAGGGGTAAATGTCTCGGATCTTCTGTCAAAAAATGCTGAAAGGCTGTGTCTATTATCATGGGTTTATTCACTTAGTGAATGAGGTATGGGGCTTGATCAGCTTGCTTCCAAGCCAGATGATCATGGTCTTTGCTGCTTTAAAAGGTATAGCCAGAGCTTCATGAAAATATAGATCTTATTTCAGTTCAATGGTGGTGATGCCCATAGGGGTGACGCCCAAACATTACAGTAAAACCTTTGTAAAATGGCCAATCTCAAAAAGACGGAAAATTGGTTTTCGATTATTGCTTCATGTAGGGCAAAAGTATTGCAGAATGCTCCAAGGCATTCTGCAATACTTTTGACCTTCATTAAGCTACCATTTGTCAGATCTTTGTGTTGTCTTTTTTTGAGTGACTGTTTTACACACGTTTTACTGTACTTATAATAATCTGAACCTGAACCTCAAAATACTGAATTTGGCAGATTATAATAGGTTTTCTTACTTATTTTCAATTAATCCAAAGACAAACTACTATTTAAATTTGAAATTGCTAAAAGTTTTAGGAATACTATAAAGCTTAAGATTTGTGTTTTAAAGTTCAGGATTTTTGAAATTTTGAAGTATCACCCATTTTCATACCACAACCATATTATCTGCAGACAAGCCTGGGGCCCCAAGTACACCAACTTGTAAAGGGACAACAGAGGACAGTATTAGTCTTAGCTGGAACCCTCCAAAGAAAAATGGTGGTAGCCCCATCAGCGGATATAAACTGGAGAAGAGAGAAAAGGGAGATAGGAAATGGAATAAGTAAGTCATTGGTGCTAGAACATGAGATTTTCGTACTAATTCAAGTTATTGTACACAGGTTTAGATAAACAAAATTTTGAGCGTAAAATTATAAATATTATCTTATCCATCAGTTTTAACATATGTATATGGTGCTCAAAAGAACTGTCTCATTGAGACGGTTCTTTTGAATACCCACAACATATGTTTTGGTTGAAAAATAAGAAAATTAATTTTTTGATACGCTCTTTTAACTAAAGGCCTGTTGTACATGTGCAAAAACTTGCTTTAAGGTAACCCATGCTGAAATATCGAGTGAGGCTAGAGGTCTAAAAGTTGGTCAGTCTTCATCTACATCCACATTGGTGGAAGTTTTCAGGATTATTCCTGAATTCAGGATTTTAAGGCTGACTTTCAAAAGAAAGTCAGCCTCAAAATGCTGAATTAGGGAGATTATAATAGGTTTTCCTATTTATATATATACAGTCATTGACCATTAAAATTGAAATGGTGAATATTTAGTGGGCATACTGCAAGTTTTAAGATTGGCGTTTCAAAAGTCCAGGATTTGGGAAATTTTTAACTTTCACCCATGCATCCATACTTTGTGTATGCAAGCAGCAAAGGCTTTGGCTAGTCTGCCCAAATGCGCAGACTAGCCAAAGCCTCTGTTGTTTGACAATGCAACAAGTACCAAAACATCATGTGCCGCCTCAAGTGTCATTTTTTCTTGCATATACTATATGAGCTGCGACATGAGATTTCCAACAATGTGGTATGTAGGACCAGCAAAGCCTCAGATCAGCCTACGCATACCCACAGTCTGATCAGAGCCTTTACTTGTCGCTTGAATATTCTATGACTGTTAAGCTATTGACTGAACACTATTTGGAGTTTCTAAGCTTATAAGGAGGCTGTACAGGCTCGTCTGAGTCTACAACCGTCCAAATGCCACATTGTTGGAAATCACATATCGCAGCTAATATATAAATAAACAAACTGTACACATTATATCTATTTTCAAATGATCATATAGACAATAATCATCATATGACATCGAGTCTTGGAGTGAAATAACGCTATGCAATAAAATCTATAAACCTCTAGTGGTTTACAGATTTACGGGAAATGTTATAATGTCCATAACAACGTTGCGTACATGTTGACTAAATCATAACGTTTTTACCCCAGAAATGAGATTTCAAAGCATTTGTCATATGATAAATAGAATTTAACAGTTGTGCTCTTGTATTAAACTCATTGCGAAAAAGAGATAAAAAGCTCGGCAAGCCTCACATTTTATCTCTTTTCCCCAACTCGTTTAATAAATTGAATAAAACATGAGCACTAATGTAAGATCCTCTATGTTCACTGTGTTGGTATCATCATTTCCTCCAGGTGCAGCTATGCTGATATCATAGACAATGAATTCACAGTGAAGGGTCTTCAGGAGGGTAAGGAGTACGAGTTCCGTGTTGCCGCTGTCAACAAGGCTGGTGTTGGAGACTTCAGTGAGACAACAGATGGTATCAAGGCTCTTCCACCTCCAGGTACACTTTCTCAATCCATATCCTGTCAATATGGTAGCACAGTGGCTCAGTGGTAGAGTGCTTGACTCAAGACCGAGGGGCCGCGGGTTCGAGTCTTACTGGCTTCACTGCATTGTGTCTTTGAGCAAGAAAATTCATCCTAGCTTAATACTGGTTCAACCCAGGAAGACCCGTCCCTTTATAACTGATAGATTGTTGATGGGATGTAAAGAATCAAATCAAACAAAAACAAAATTATTATCCTGCCAATATTTTTTGTCCTGAAAATGCCATCTGCTTGTCATGTCTGGCTCTCAAAGGCCCCGAGGTTATAAAACTTTTTTAATGCTCAACTCAACTGAGCATGAAATTTCAACTGCTCATAAAATAAAAAATACCGGCAAATAAAGAAGTTTTTTGCTTTAAGTCTTTCAAATGTTGTATTTATTATGCTGATAAATGTTAAAATGCCAATAATTGTTGGCATTTTAACATTTATGAGCAGGATAAATTTCATGCTCAGCTGCGATGAGTATGAAAAAGTTTTATAACCTTGGGGCCAGGTCAAGCATCATATATCATGTAGCCTGCAGATTGACCAAGACATGATCTGGGGGAAAGGAATAGTGTATACATTCTCTTCTGAAATATATATTCTGGCACCTCTTGAGATATTGTGCAGGCTTTCAAGAATACCTACTTTTCCTACTTTTTTGTGCACCCAATTTTTTTCTCTACATTTTCTTGAAAATGCTTCATTTTCTCTATTTTTTCACTCTGATATGATCTTTACATAATCATGAAATTACTGACTTATTTTCCTTACTCACTGACATTTTAAGAACTAATAAATCAATTAATGCATTTTGAGAATGATCCAAATGACATTGGTTGATTTTAAGCTTGACTATCAAAGTTTACAAAAATTATTTCTATGTCTCATCCCAGTGGCACCAAAAGTGAGTGGAGACTTCATTCCTCGAGACATCATCGCCAAGAAGGGTCAGCCTTTCAAGATAGCCATTCCATACAACGGCAACCCTATCCCAACTGTTGCTTGGACCCTGGTAAGATTTTACATGTGTATCAATCATATGTTACAATTGTTACAGGAAATACAGTGAAACCTGTGTAAAACAGCCACTCTAAAAAAGACCAAAAATTGGTTTTCAAGACCAATTATCGCTTAATGCAGGTCAAAAGTATTGCAGAATGCTCCATGTGGAGCATTTTGCCATACTTTCAACCTTCATTAAGCTACCAATTGTTATTAATATTTTTTTGTCTATTTTTGAGGGGGGGTTTTACAGATGTTTTACTGTACATCATCCCTTTGTAGTAAGTGGGTGCTTTGGCAAACAGTGGAGACCCAAATGAAATGCCAGAGAATGTGGAATTTCATTAGAGTCTGCACTGTTTTGCTGTTAAGATATAAACAATCATTAGGGGCTGAAATACACTTTAACTTTGAAATTCTAACCCGTTATCTCTCAATAGGGACAATCACAAGTTTATTGTATTAACCCTTTTTATTCTGATGGATTTTCCTGTACATATTGATGCAATATGTATGGGACTGCCCATTGTGTTCTTTTAGGGTCACAGGTAATATTTTCTAAACTATGATGTATTTCTGTCCTTGGTGGTTGTTTTAATCTTAGCGAACAGTGAAGAGGCTAACGAAATGCAGCATTATGCTGCTTTTCATCTGGGTCTTCACTGTTTGCCAGATTACCTATGTATGGGTTTCCAGTAAAGGGTTAAACCAGAGGAGAAAATCCATTTAGATACAAAGGATTAAGCTTTCTAACTTTTAAGCCCAGAATAAGTTATTCATACACAGGGTTTGTAGATGCTTGAAAAGTACATCTGTACTTAAATATAGAGGGCTTTCTTGAAAAGTCCTTGAAAGTTTAATTTGCCTTGAAAGTACTGAAAAATCCCTCAAAGGCCTTGAAAACATTTTCAATTTTGCTATGTTCTGTAGAACTTAATATTGTCACTGCAGACCTACATCAGTATAAAATTGTTGTGCCTTTATTTGTTGCAGCATACGCTGCACCAAATAAAAGCCAAACATTTTTTTTTACTTATTTCCTAATACTAATTATACTATTATCTGGATAAAGCATTTCCAAAGTAGACTTTTTAAATGTGTAAATCACGTTGTTGTTTTTTTTGCTAAAAAACTTGAAGTCCTTGAAAATCATATGAGAGTCTTTTAAAAGTTCTTGAATTATACAAATTTTGCCTGAAAATACTGATGTACGTTGGCTAATTAGGGTGAATATAGTAACTCTTCCTTGAATAGTCTCCCTTGGCATTTAACCCTTTACTCCATGATAACGCCTTTTGATGCCTTTAAAATATCACGTATTGGAAAATAGTACGGAAAAAAATGAAAATATAATGGAAAATGGAGCATTTGCTCCCTTGGAGCAAATCCTCCATTTTCCATAATATTTTCAAAAGTATTCACAACTTTATTTAAATTTTTCTTGAATTTGTTCAATGATTTTTAAAAATAAAAAATAATTTCATGAAAAATAGCTTATGAAGTAAAGGGTCAAACATGGCCAAGGACAGTGGTGTAGTTTAAATTACAACTCCTGATATGTCCTGAACTGTGTTGAAATGGCTGTAAAGCAGCAATTAATCGTCAAAACATGTTTAATTGATAGGGCAAATCTCCAGTGAGTGAGGAACCAGGCAGGGTGTCATTTGACAACAGAACAGATCAGATTGTATTACTCAACAAGGCTGCGGAGAAGGGCGACCAGGGACGATACAAACTCACCATGAAGAACGAGATGGGTCAAGATTCCATCAACGTTAATGTTATTGTTGTTGGTAAGTCATCTTTTGAGCATTATTGCTAGAAAACCTGTCCTCCATCTTTAACTCTTTGCCTGCTGGGTAATATTTCATGCTTTTGATGTCGTCCTCTGACTTTTTTCAAAAATTGTTTTCAAAAAATTTATTCAGGATCACTATCAGAGTGTCAAACAGTTTGGATCCAGAAGCTTCTCTTGATTTGTTTTCAGATTATCTGAAGACAATTGACCATTTAAATCAAACTATTTGATTTTCGTACTAGGCATACTGCATGTTTTTAGATTTAAATTTATTAAAGTGTAGGATTCCAAAACATTTGAACTTTCACCCATGGCTGCAGAGGATATATAGATACACATATGAAATTTCACAAGTAGCATGTTGAAATTGTTCAGCATTTATACTTTACAAACAGCCAATAATACAGGTGCTGATCACAATGTGCAAACTTTTGTTATATTTATGTTTAGAATTAAAAAAAAAACAATCTTGGCAGTCCAGCTCATTGCTCCTGGGTGGAGCAGTTTACTATACTGGCAATTTTTTGCGAGTGTTTTTCAAAATGTACATGGATATTGTAGCATATGTGTGTGGAAGTTGTCAAGATTACTCCTGAATTCATGATTTTCCATTGGAAGTAAGTCTCAAAATACTGAATCTTGCCGATTATAATAGCTTTTATTAAGTATTTTCAGATTATCTAAAAGACAGCTAACCATTTAAACTTTGAATTATTTATTTTTTGTTGGCATACTGCAAGTTTAAATTGTGAATTTCTAAAGCTCAGAATTTTGACATTTCAATGTTTTATGTCAATTTGTTTTTGTTTATTTCTAGATGCCCCAGGGGCACCCGAGGGTCCACTAGTAGCATCAGAAACTACTCCAGACAGCTGTGTATTGAAGTGGAGTGCTCCCAAGGTCAGTGTCCTAGTCTGTTTAATTATGTTACTCCATACATCCTTATTCATGAAATATACTATTTTTAATATTTTATAGCAGATCTATTGCTCATGCTATGAATATTGATTTTAGCTAAAAATATAAATTATAAGAAAAAATGTTATTATAGTTCTCACACAATCATAGTAAAGTGGTAAGATATATTTATTGTTAGTTTTATAAAAGATTTGTATTTGTCCAATCAAGTGAATACAGTAGCAGAATATAACCTACCACATGACCCTGCGCAACAAAGTTTCACATTCAAAATCTTTGCTTATCTGGACCCTATAAGCCTCAACAAGGTACAAACTAGTCTGATACCCTTCCTCTAAGACTATCATTGTCTATTGTAGGAATCTAGATAGATGCGGGGAACCAAGTTAGGTCCAATCTAGTCTGGTACTCTGCCCCTAAGACTGTCAGTATCTTGGTTGAAGCTAGATACATGTAGATGCAGGTAACCAGACTAAGTCCAACTTTGTTTGTTTCAGGATGATGGTGGCAGTCCTATCTCTAACTATGTCGTTGAGAAACAGGACTTGAAGACTGGGGTGTGGGAACCCTGCAGCAAGTTTGTACGCGGAACTACCTACGAGGTGCTCAATTTGAATGAGAACCATGAGTACAAGTTCCGAGTTTCAGCGGAGAATGAACATGGAGTTAGTGAACCTCTCACTATGGATACATCTGTTGTGGCTGCTCATCCTTGGAGTAAGTACCGTACTTTACATAATAAGTGCACTATGCCCATACCTATTTCAAAATCATGTATAAGAGCACTATGCCCATACCTTTTTCAAAATCATATATAAGTGCACTATGCCCATACCTTTTTCAAAATCATATATAAGTGCACTATGCCCATACCTTTTTCAAAATCATATATAAGTGCACTATGCCCATACCTTTTTCAAAATCATATATAAGTGCACTATGCCCATACCTTTTTCAAAATCATATATAAGTGCACTATGCCCATAACTTTTTCAGACACTTATAGATTTTTGTTGAAATAGTATATATCCTGATCAGCTGGCTTCTGATGATGCCAGCTGATCAGGATCTACACTTTTTCATTGGCATCATGAATCCATATTAACCCACGATTGCAGCAGATGACAAATTTTGCGACATCTTTCCTTATTATCCCAGACGATTCTCATGAAATATCATGCCTTATTTGTTATTTTTAAAAAAGCTGCAGAATTTTAAATTGTCGTCTGCTGCGAATTATAGGTGGTGCTTTATGGATTTATTGATCCATTAAGCACCACCTATATTTTGCAGCAAACGACAGTTGTTTTAGGAAATGGATTTATTGGAAAGCTGGAGCTCCCAAAGTATCAGCAGCTCAAAAAGTACTGAGTGTGTGCTACTGAGTGTGATGCTTCAGGTCAGGTTATGGTATGGCCTAATCTCCATCATTTGTCCATCCTTATCTTTTCACATTTTTGGACCATGAGTTGGAATGAACTGAAATTTTATGTAGGGCAAAGTTCAACATGGAGGTTCAGAATTGCTAAAAAGTTTTCTTCCGATATCAAAGATGGCCGCAGTGGCTGCCTTCAAAGCTGGCCAGCTTGAAATTCTCCAAACGACATCTCCTCTCGAACTGTATGTCAGACACTTGGTGGGAAGCATCAGGGTAACATGAAATTTCAGAATTGCTAAATCAGTGGAAGAGTGTTTGACTGGAGACCGAGGGGTCACAGGTTCAAGCCTCACCGGCAACACTGCATTGTGGTCCTTGATCAAGACACATTTATCCTAGCTTAGTTCTGGTTCAACCCAGGAAGATCCGCCCCTATTTAACTGAAAGATTGTTGATGGGACGTAAAGAATCAAATCAAACAAAAGAATTGCTAAGTAGTTCCGTTCAGATAAGTAAGATAGCCTAACTGGCAGCCATCTTGAAATTCTTCAAACTACATCTATATATCGGACCATATATGTCTGATTGAACCAAAACTTTGAGGTACAGTGAAACCTGTGTAAAATGGCCACTTTCAAAAAGACCACAAATTGGTTTTCAAGACCAATTATCGCTTAAAGCAGGTCGCAAGTATTGCAGAATGCTCCCCTTGGAGCATTCTGCAATACTTTTGACCTTCATTAAGCTACCATTTTTCATTAAGATCTTTGTTTAGTCTATTTTTGAGTGGCTGTTTTACACAGGTTTTACTGTAATTCGAACTATAAGGGTCCATGCTATCATGGTTTTACCTTATACCTTGTCTAATTGGCATGAAGTGATAAAGTATATGTTGTTATAATTTTCCAGCTATACCTGATGCCCCAGGCAATGTAAATCCTGAAGAGGTCGACGACAAATCTGTGACGCTCAGCTGGTCTAAACCAAAGAGCGATGGCGGAAAGAAGATCCTGGGCTACGTTATTGAGTACAAAGAGCCATCAAGTAACCGGTGGAAGCCCGCCAATGATATACCTTGTTCAGACACCAAGTTTGTTGTCGACGGCCTTGATAAGGGCAAGGACTATGAGTTCCGCGTGAAAGCGAAGAATGCCGCAGGTTACAGTGAACCGAGCAGAGCCACAGCTCCAGTTAACTGCAAACCAAAATATAGTAAGTTTAGATTCTTTACTTAACTGTTTATTGGGAGGGTCGTAACTTACGTTGCGAGAACAGGGTTCATACAGGCAAGATTGTGTAAAATTTAAGGACTTCTCAAAGACTTTCCTACTGTTTTCAAGGACTAAAGCCTTAAGAAAAATACTAATTTACATGTTAAAATTCTACTTCTGAAATGCTAGAGTCCATTACTAAAGATATCAGTTTAAGATATTTAGTATAAAATTGTGGTGCCTTTATTTGGTGCAGCAAGTGCTGCACCAAATAAAGGCACCACACTTTTATACTGATTTAGGTCTCCAAAAACAGGGTTGAATCCTCCTGTAAATGGTAAAATTCAAGGACTTTTCAAGGCCTTTGAGTGTTTTTCAAGTACTTTTCAAGGCAATTTTTATTTTCAAGGACTTTTTAAGACATTCCTGTACTTTTCAAGTACTTTACAAGCCTGTGCGAATCCTGGAGAACTTGTGACCCAACCCCATTGCTGTAATTTTTGGCAATGAAATATGTTTAAACTAAACTTAACTCTTTGCCTTCTGGGAAATTTTCATGCTTTTTTTTGTCACCTGCTGATTTTTTTCAAAATACACTTTTTTTGAAAAATTCTTTAAGGAATACAATCTGAGTGTCAAACAGATCGGATCCAGGTCAGGCCCAACTAAACATCTGGCCTGATCCGGGTCTAATCTGTTTGCAAAGGTTATGAGCAGAAGACACTTGTAGGCAATGAGTTAATATAGTACATTCATTTTACATGCACATAGGTTCAGATAAACTAATGTGTTTTTTTTTAATATAAAAATGTGAACCATATCTGCCCATGTAATATATACCATGTACGGCTTAGTTCTGTTGTCTCCTGTTACATCTGCTGCTATTTAAACTAGATTTTATAGTGGAAGCAAACGCTGTGAACCCTTATCCCGCCATTATTTTTTTTTGTCCTCAAGATGCTGTCTGTTTTTTAAGTCTGCGGCAGACTAGATTTATTATGGAAACAAAAAACTACGAGCCCTGATCAGACGCTCATTCGGGAGCAGCAAACACTATGAACCCTGATCAAAGGGCTCCCTTGGGAGCCGTTAGATCTGGGTCCATATTGTTGGCAGTATAGGCTATCAAAGACAATAAACAGACAAAGGAGCAGATGACAAAGTTGTGGCTGACAGGTAAAGGGTTAATCTGTACTTCAATTTGTTTCCTTTACAGCCCATCCTGGTTCCCCGTCTATACCAAATGTTGCTATGGTTGGTAAAACCTATGTTGAGCTGGAATGGAGTAAACCCAGGAATGATGGTGGCAGTAAAATTACTGGTATGTATTTGGAAAAGCGCAACGTGCATTAAGAGGCTATTTTGCCCCCCCCACCCCACCCCCCCCCCCCCCCCCCCCCCCTATGAGGCCATAAAATGAAAATTGCTTTTCACAAGTTTCTTCTAATTAGTTTAAAAGAACTAGCCCAAGTGTACAAGTCTGGTATTTATTTGATTTTTATCATTGCTATGGTAATACAAATGGCTGCCAAAATAGGCTGAAAATAGGAAAGTGACCATTTTGGAGCAAATTTTAGACATTTGACAGAGAAATTAACATAGAGCACAAGCAAATACCAAAACAATACTTTAACAGATGATGAGAATTATCATGGCACACAATATATTAAAATGTTTTCTTGGTATTCCCTTGTGCTGATGTCTAATTCTTAAAAAAAATTGGTCTCCAAATGCCTTAAATTTGGCCCAAAATGGCAATTTATCTATTTTAAGCCTATTTCTTCCAGAATTTTCGTTACCATAGCAACACTAAAAGTAAAATAAAAGCCAAGATATTACACTTGGGTTTTTCTTCTAAAAAGCCAATTGGATGAAATTGATGAAATACAACTTTCAGTTTTTGCTCCAGAGGGGGCCAAATTTGCCCTTAAAGCACGTAGCTCTTTATCATATTAACCCTTTGTATTTGAGTGACTCCTAAATGCATACTTTGGAAAACAGTGCGGTATTTCATCAGGGTCTACTCTGTTTCCTAAGATAAAAATTATATTCAGAGAAAAAGATACAACTTTATTTGGAAATTATAAACTGTGACCCTCCATACACACAATGGACCATCCCAAGTTTATTGTAATCAAATCAGATGGAAGAATCCATTAGTACTTAAAGGGTTAAACAAATTCATTCATCAGCAAACATTTGAGCCGAAAATTTGAGCAAGTCTATTAAACTGGAAAAAGCATGTATGTATTTGGGAAATATAGGATGGTATATATGGGCCAGCACATGAGATTCAGGAACATATCATCAGTGAGGTGTAAAGGCTAAGGTACTCAACCAGGGAACAAAAAAAATTCAATATTGTACTTGTCCTGCTGGACGAGTGACTTACAATTTTAACTCGTGCTCCAAACACATGCACTTGTCCTTTAAAAGCAGATGCTATAAAGAACATAAGGGAGTAATATGTAATATGACTTCCTCAAGTAATTTTTCCCAAAACACTCCTCCTACAGGACGAGTGCTTTGTGAAGAATTACTGGTCCTTTCTAGATTTCACTCGTAATTACAAGCAGACGAGTGGAATTTTTGTCCCCTGTTATCAGAGCCTTTCCTGCTAGCATGCATAATGTATGGGAGCAGATGAAGGCACAGATCGCAATTTAGATATAGCTTTGCTGGATATGATATACAGCTTAGCCTGAATTGTCAGAATTACACTGAATTGCCAGAATTACACTGAATTGGTAGACTTACACTGAATTGTCAGAAATACATTGAATTGCCAGAATTACATGGAATTGCCAGAATTACACTGATTTCTCAGAATTACACTGAATTGCAAGAATTACATTGAATTGCCAGAATTACAGGGAATTGTCAGAATTAAAATGAATTGCCAGAATTACACTGAATGGCCAGAATTTCACTTAATTGTAAGAATTACACAAGACTGATTTACATATGGGGGAAGAGATTTCTCAGACTTAAAGCCAAATAGGATTATTTGAAAGAAAATATAAAACATTTTGTTTTTTAGGCTACACTGTTGAGAAGAAAGATGCCCATAGTGATATGTGGTTGAAGGTGAATGATATCCCATGTGTAGACACTAAGTTCTTGGTTCCCGACCTCATAGAGAACAATGAGTACCAGTTCAGGGTAGCAGCCATCAATGCAGCGGGACCCAGTGAGCCTAGCCAGCCAACAAGTCTAACCAAGGTTAAAGAAAAGATAGGTAGGTATCTTAGGTTCAGATTTATAGTACAGTAAAACCTCGAAAATTCTAAATTTAATTTTTTCGAAATACTAGCTAATTTCTAAATCAATTTTGGACACACTATCCAGAGAATAGGGCCTATACATTATCTATTTTTATAACTTTCTATAATAACTATGTTGTGGGTGCGTAAGGAAAATGTCTCAAGGAGACGTTTCTTTTATGCACACAAAAGGAAACGTTTCTTTTACACACCCAAAATACATGTTTGATAGAAAAAAACCTGATAATAATCATTTGGGGAGTTAAATACTTTTATGGGAACCTAACTATCATTTGAACTACTGACAATTCAAAATAAAACCTCCAATCCCGAGTACTTTTAATTAACGAGATTCGACTGTAGATTGCTGAAAGTTATGTAAACATCTTTCACAAAAGTGACCTAAAGCTTACACCCATCTTCACAAGGGAAGTTTTCCTGAGTAATATATCTTTTGAAAAACCTTTCGCCTGATGACCTCTAAATCTATTATTAGTGTACATCAATCAATCAATCAAAATGCGAGGAAGGATTTTTTGGTAACTACCATCAGATTTATCATAATGGTGAAAAAGTATTTTGACAATCACTGAGATTTGTTTGTTATTAAAAAAACTATCTAGTTTTTGCTTTGATACATAATATTCTACCTTTAGGTTGGTCATGCCCCTGAATTGGTGAAGAAACTTTTGTAGTGCTCCTGTCAACCATATTCAATTATTTAGATATTCATAGTTACAAAGGTTTAGATTAGCAACATTTTTGAGCGTAAAATTGTAAATATTTTGTACACTTCAATCTTATCATATGTTTTGGGTACTCAAAAGAACCCTCTCATTGAGACATTTCTTTTGAGTACCCATAGCATATGTTTTGGTAGAGAAATAAGATAAATATTTATTTGGTACAAACTCTTAAGGAAAAGCCTGTAGTTACCTAATTTTCTACTTTTCAGTTGGTCATGCCCCTGATTTTATTAAGAAACTACACAATGCTAAGGGTGCCATTGGTGGAGAAGCTGTCTTTACTGTACAGACAGACGGTAAACCTGTACCAGACATTATATGGTAAGTGAATAAAAAATATACTGAAGTACCAACATGCAGAAAATGTTCTATCAAATTTATCTCTGCATGCTGGGTAATTTTTCATCCTTTTGCTGTTGTCTCCTGACTTTTTTTTTCAAAAAATTCTTTCAGGAACACTATAAGTGTGTCAAACAGTTTAGATCCAGATCAGGACCGACATTCTGCCGGTCCTGATCTGGGTCCAAACTGTTTACAAAGGTTATCGGCAGATGACAAATGTCACGGCTAGCAAAGAAAGGTTAAATCCATCGTTTTATAGTCTAAATGAGATGGTATAAAACTATTAGATACAAAAGTTACTGCGAAAGATCACATTTAAGCATCAATTTCTGTACACTTCTATTACAACAAACCTTAAAACCCCTATTGTGCCTATAACTGCAACAAATTACATTTTTTAATCTTTTTATTCACTTTCATGAAAAAAATAAAAGTTGACATTTCATGTTAATTTGCTGCTGGCATATAATATTAAACATTGTTTGGTTTGTGTAGGTAGCAATAATATTTTGAAATATTGTCTGCAAATTTTTTATGATAATTTAATTCTTACATATTGATGTAGTTTTTGGTGTTTTGGTTACTAAAATAGATTCAAATATATGACTAAAGTAAGCTTTTGAAAAATACACGGTACATGGCCAAAATTGAACACTTTTGAATCCTGACCTGGGTCCTGATTGTTTGCAATATAGGCTACTTAAGAACATTAGCAGATGAGAGGAGCAGACAGGTGGGCTAAGGGTTAAAGCCCTAAATTCTTAGACAATAAAAGTGGTACCACTGCTCTAGGGCTATTCCAGACAGATCAAAGCTTAATCTTAATATGGTGATTATGACTTCCTTACAAGGGGCAATAATAAAATGCTCCCATGAAGGGTCAAGCTATTTTCTGATAAAATATTGATATTTATGTCAGTGAAAGTAATTGTGTTATACACTGAACCGAAGTTATAAGTAGCCACCATACAATTTTCGCTCACTTTCAGAAAGTAAAAATTGCTCTCACAAAATTTAAATTCTATAAAAAGGTCCAAGGCAGTGTCGAGACTCTGCAAATTATGTCATGTCAAAATGACTGGTAGACCTTGCACAGACGAGGTCCGAGTAAAGGTGCCATCATTTCAAAAAGTCACACTTTTTCGTGTGATATAAACTATTCATCAGATACGTTATCCATTTATATTTCATTTAGTTTATAACAGCTGTGATATAAGATGAAAATAATCAAAAGTTTTTTTGACAATTGAACACTCCATTTCTCTTCTACGTTAACATGAAGACAGCCACGGTCAACAACTTAATCAAAGGATTTTAGCTTAACCATGCAGTTTTCGTACTCACTTTGCATTGCTCTGTATGCTTTATTATCTGCGGCACAGCAATGCAGTTTTCAGGGGTTCTGCATTATGAATTGGCATCACTGTTCTGTTCAAAAATTAAAAGAAATCTTTAACAAATGCCACTTAAATGACCTTTAAAGTTTCACGTTAAAATCAGAAGTGGATACCAAATTAGTAAAAAATATCGTTAGAAAATGGGCTCATCAAGTTGCATGGATTTTTGTCAAACATATTAACATAAAATAAAACACATACAATGATTTTAGTTTGTGCAGCTGATGATTTCAGAAAATTTCGGAAAATTGGGAAAATTATCAATTTTTAAAAATTTATAAAAAATCTGTCATAAGCGAAATGTCAAGTGTTTGGTGTTTATTCAAGTCGACTAGGCAGGTTTGCAATCACCTGTACATGAATTCGATAAAAATGCCCTATAAACGCTTATTTTCTTCAAAAAGTTGTTTTTTGCATTTTTGAATGATGGAAACTCTTCCAAATCACCGCTTAACTTCAGTCCATTACAATGCACAAACTTGGGCAAAAATTAATTTCAATATCACTAAGGCTTAGTCAGAAAAAAAAGAAATTGAAAAGTGGCTACTTAGAACTTCGGTTCAGTGTAATCAGGTAAGTCCCCTCTTTAGGCCCCTTTAATCCAGTGAGATACTGAAGCTGTCCCTTATAAGTTGATCCCTTAATGATCTATATTGGACAGGAATATAGGTCTTTAAGATTACTATAAATACAATTTCAGGTACAAGAATGGTGTACCATTAGGAAATACCTCAAGGTCAAGGATAAACCAGATTGAGGATGTCTGCACTCTGACCTTGAGTGACCTCTATGACAGTGACAAAGGTCAAATCTCGTGTGAAATTAGGAACCCACTGGGAGCTGAGTCCTGTGACTGTCATCTTGATATAATGTGTAAGTATTATTAAGTGTCTAAGTGCTGTAATATTTGGTCCTATCAACCTTCAGACTGAACTGTAAAAAAAATCAAACGAAAACCAGCCATTTTCTATTAGTTAGCCTGTAAATGGCATAATTATTATGCATACCGAAGTATAAACATATTTTTTTCTCAATCAAAAATTGTGATGGATTAGGGGTAGCTGTATTCAAAATCTTCATATGGGGAGGTATATCCTCAGATATTTGGTCAGATATTTAGTTTTGCTGTTCTGAGTGAGGGGAGCATTGTAATCAGCATATAGCCACATGTTGTCCAAGGAAACATTATTAAATGTAACATATTTAATGATGCCTAACTATTTCCAACAGCATATCATAGAATATAATGTTATACTGTCACAAATTCTTTTATTATCTAATTAAATGCCACCTTACAAAAACAAGTGCATTAGAATAACAGTGAATCATCCCTTAAGGTGCATTATAATTGGTTTATATTATTGTGAATAGTGGGAAAAGGGTTAATATGGACAGGACTTTAGTTAAGAGTGCGCAACGAAAATTTAATTTTCTTATTTCTCAACCAAAACATATGTTGTGGGTACTCAAAAGAACTGTCTCATTGAGACGGTCCTTTTGGGCACCCAATACATATGTTCAAATTGATGGGTAAGAAAATATTTACAATTTTACGCTGAATTCTTAACCTATGTATGGATATAGTTTTATCAGTGTAATACTGATTCTATTTCTGTTATTTTCTTCACAACTCCAGCGCCACCTAGAATCGATAAAGATTTAAGAGACCAGCAGATAGAAGCTGGTGATGCCTTCAAGATCAAGATTCCACTCAGCGGTGACGGACCATTTGATGTGAAGGTTAAGAAAGACAACAAAGATGTCCCTGAGAATGACAGAATCAGGATATCTGTGTTTGATGATTTTGCCACAATTGCTATTAAAGGTAAATACTAGACCAATATAGAAATATGTTTGTGTCCTGGCCTCGAGGTTATAGAACTTGAGTACAGTCTCAGACTCAAAATAAAGCGCAGTGATTGGCTGTTTGCGGACACGTGTTCGCAAGCAGCCAATCATTGCGCTTTATTTTTAGTCCGAGAATGAACTCAAGTTTAATAACCTCGAGGCCTGGTATCCTACCATAAAAAGACATGAATTTGCATCCAGGAGTGATATAACAAGTATTAAAATCGATAAACCACTAGTAGCTTACATATTTAGTAACATTAAAGAAATGAATTCAATTTTTGATAAGTTTATGGAATCATGAATACTTCGGGTCACTTGCAAAGTTGCAAGATACCTGAAGTATTTTTGATTCCAAAAATTGACTTTATTGCTTATATTTACATTTTATTATAAATAACTAATATATAGAAAGTATTTATAATTTAGGAGATAAAACAATTTTGTATTTAATATTTAATCATATTAACGGTTTTGTTGGAGTGCAAAACGGAAAAGCAGAACAGCCAGTGTGAACACGGTCAGACAATGGAGCAAACAAGAAGCTTGTTTTGCACATGCAACTCAGGTGGGGCTTGCTGTCAATCAAAACACCAGATCCCCACATCTGGCCAATGAATTCCATGTTCGAAATGAATTGCACAGGCAAGTGAGATTGGCAGCTGTCGATCAAATTTTGTGTCATTCATGAGACTATGAATGGTTGCAAAATTATGAAGATTCATTAAAGGCTTGCTTTGAAAATGTAAATATTCTGTAATGACAGTCATAACAGCACTGCATATATGAGCCAGGACATGTGATTTCCAACAATGTGGCATTTTGACAAGTGTAGATTCAGACGAGCCTGTGCAGCCTCTTATTAAATTTAGAAACTCCAAATTTTGTTCGGTCAGTAGCTTAACAGTCATAGAATATTCAAGCCACCAGCAAAGGATCTGATCAGTCTGCGCATATGCGCAGGCTGGTCTGACCCTTTACTGGTCGCACAGACCACATTGTTGGAAATCTCATGTCATGGCTCATATGTGGCATAAAATGCTATGTCAATGCAGATTTTAGTGTCAAATGATAAAGAGAATCTAACATTCATCTGTAACTTGACTTCCATCTTTCTGTGCGCTGGTTGATGAGTTTGAATCTTGTCTTGTCTTACAATGTAGAAATTTTCTTCTTGTTACGGCTGATTCAAGTTGTCTTGTCGGTAACTAATGTAGAGATTTTCATCTCACTACTGCTGAAGTAGTGCATTTGTCAGTATATGAATAATTTAAGTAATAAACTTGGTATCATTTAACTCCTTGCCTACTAGAATCGTTTGCTAAAATCCTTTGCAAAGAGATTGGACCCAGATTAGGCCTTACAAAATGTTAGGCTGTTTTGGATAGATAGATAGATAGATAGATAGATAGATAGATAGATAGATAGATAGATAGATAGATAGATAGATAGATAGATAGATAGATAGATAGATAGATAGATATTCTTTATTTCCTCCATAATGAAGAGTTCACAATACAAAGAATGATACAAATACAAAACAACATACTAACAATGAATATATCACACATGTGAACAGTTAATGAAATAAGAGATGCATGCAATAATGCATTCAAAATTATGATCAATGTACAGATATAAGGCATAAAGAAGCAGCTCGTCTCCTTCTGTATGCGTTAATAACTGCGTAAACGTATATACAATATATATACAAGGGGTTTCTACCCACATGAGACAGTAAACATACTCATGACAACGATATACACTACTAAAATATTCGATCAAAGCAGCGAATAACAAACCACTTAAAGTGTTTGTAAGCGCTGGCTGGCACGCACGTTCTCGCCTGTATACACTCTCATTGTCGCTGCATGTACATGCGACAATGCTACCGCATCGCAAACCCTGATGAAAGGTTTTCTAGCGTCAAAGAGCATGTGATCTTCGTCGAGAGAAACTCTGCCTTCCTGGTTTGTGACAATTGCGTACACAATTTCAGATCGTTAATAATGACAATGCGTAAGCGCAGAGATACCCAATTAAATGGTTTACGACTACTTCTTTACAAGGCAGAAGCTTTGCAATAAGCAACAATGAGCATAAAGCCTTAATTAATGTCTATTAATAGAGCCTAGGCCACGTGTAGAAACCTTTATCCACATACTATGAATCCTAGACATACATATAGATCTGAACTGTTGAAATTGGTCACCAAGTATAAATCTTACTATATCATCATCTAGGCCAAGAAATATCATCGTTAGGAATGCTTTGTCCAAACTCCTAAGATATGTGCAAACGTCACTATTGAGTTGCTGTATAGAATACCATAGCCTTGACCTGTCTAAATTCAAAAATAAGCAATCATGGATACAATGATCCACTACATTATCAAAATTGGTACTGCATTTAGGGCAAGACACTGGATTACAAAAAGGATTGCCAACAATATTTGCTATCATATGTACACATGAAACACTAGCAGCCAGATAACTACGGTTTTCTTTCGAGGAGATCCATAATACATGGGGTGAATACTCAGTATGTAACAGCCTGAATCTATCAAACTCTGGAGCAGATAGTCTAGTTTTCCAAGAGCGTATTTCTTTGTCATGTATCCGACGCTTAACTAAATGTTTCCATCTTACCTTAGATGGAAATGTGTTTGTTTTTACATAGTTGTTGAAATATTCTGTAAGATAATATTTTTCCATAATTTTAAAAATATCAGGGATATAACCTGAACCTAAATTGTCGAAAAGTTGATTTTGAAAAAAAATCAGCAGATGACAAAAAAGCATGAAAAATTATCCAATAGGCTAAGTAGGTACAATGTGATATCATAACTGATTTTCTGTGTATAACTGGCCCTTATTACAGTAAAACCTGTCTTAAACGGCCACTCAAAAAGAAGAACAAAAAATAGTTTTCAGGACCTATTATAGCTTAATGCAGGTCAAAAGTATTGCATTGCAATACTTTGGACCTTCATTGAGCTACCACTTGTCATTAAGATCTTTGTTTTGTCTATTTTTGAGTGTCAGCTTAAGACAGGTTTTACTGTATGTATTTATTTCTGATGTTGAACTCTAATTATTGATTTTATTGCAGAAGCCAAGATGGATGATACAGGCGCCTACAAGATAGAAGTTTCGAATGAGTCTGGCTCTGCCTCGGGTGCCTTCAAGATGAAAGTTGTCAGTAAGTGCTGCTTTATACTCTATAACCCATGCCATGTTATAATTATACTCCTTTTTAGCTTGCCTGAACAACGTTGTACTGCCCTCGATATCAATGTCTATAAATGTTTAAGATTGAGTTAAAGTTTTATATGCAATTAACCATTTTGCACTGAAGAAGGAATAAAATCCGAAACTAGTTTGTAGAAGAAAAATTTGAGTTGTACTGATTTTCTAATCCAATATGCAAACCCTATAATTCATTTGGTCCATTTGTGGTATGATGATACATACTGGAGACTCTATAATTTTTGGCAGTACCATCCCCATTCCCTATGCATCTCAAGGTCAAGGTCGCTGAATTTTATGTTTTTTGTGTTAAAGTTGTAAGGCCCCTTCATTTGCAAAATTGCAATAACTCTCTAATCCATCAGTTTAAACGTGTGTTTTGGGTGCTCAGAAGAACTGTCTCAGCGAGACGGTTCTTTTGAGCACCCACAACATATGTTTTGGTTAAGAAATAAGAAAAATAATTTTGGGACACACTGGATTCAGAGAATAGGGCCTATTCATGATCTATTTTAATAACTGTCTATAAAAACATAAGTTTTTGGGTGCGTAAAAGAAAAGTTTCTTCGTTTTGTTTGAAAGATTAAAATCTGTTAATAATTATTTTTGGGGGTTATACATTCTTATGTCTATCTCCCTATAATTCGAACTTTCCATACTTCAAAATAAAATATCTAGTCCCGAGGACTTAGAATGTACAAGATACTTCTGTATGATGTCTGAGGGTCTGGAAATATGAAGAGATTTAATTAAAAGTCTAAGGAGACTTGGTTTCAAAGGATCAAGTTCGGCAAGATTTTATCTGCCTGTGTGAAATTTTACATGTTTAAAACTTCATTTCTTTTCATTAGGTGTACCAGGTGCCCCTGTGGGTCCTCTCAATGTGTCTGACATCACCAAGAATACATGTCATCTGTCATGGAAAGCACCCAGAGAAGATGGCGGCTCCAAGATCACCGCATACCAGGTGGAGAGACAGGAGGTTGGTAAACCCTACTGGACCACAGTCTCGTCACACTGCAAGGTAAGTTCTTAACTCTTTGCCCCTTGGGAAATTTTTCCCGTTTCTGTGTCATCTGCTGATTTTTTTCATAATCATCTTTTTTGAAAAAAAAATCAGGTATACGTTACAAATATGTGCATTGTGACATGCCTATTTTAGTCGTAAAAATAAACGCATTGCTTTGCTTTCCGAACGGTTTTGGTATTGCTATCCTGGTATTTAGTTATTAGAAACTACAAAATTAATTCGGTCATTACTTGTATAATGCTTCACTAAATGGTTGGCTACCAAATGGTACAAAATTAATCTAATTCCATCAAATACTGCACACTTTTCAAAAGGTAATAAAAGGTTACCAATTCCATTGAAATTTTGCTTTTTTCAGTATACAAACAGTACTTGCATTCACAATCAAATGCCTGCATTATACCATCCTCATGAAATTAAAGTCATAACCTGGAGGAAAGATAGCAGTTTAAAATGATACCAAACATGAATGGGTTTGTTAATCAGTTACTGAGATACCATGCTACATACTTTTCAAATTCCCCTCGTAAATGTATGTGTATATCTCTTCACATTTCATTTATTTTATGTTTCCAGGATACATCAATTGATGTACAAGGTCTTTATGAGAACAACCAATACTTATTCCGTGTATCTGCCTTGAACAGTATTGGCCAGTCAAAGCCACTCGAAGCTGAAGGACCAATCATAGCCAAGATGCCATTCGGTAAGCTCAAGTCCTTCTGATATATCTCATAGGTCAAGATAAACAAAATATTGGGGGCGTAAAATTGTGAATATTTTATCATCCATCAATTTTAGCATTTGTTTTGGGTGCTCAAAAGAATTGTCTCATTGAGACGGTTCATTTGAGTTCTCACAACATATATTAAGAGAAAGTAAAATAATTTTAATGATGGGGCCTGCATCTGCTCGCATTTACCAAAATATCAGTAAATCATTACCTAACAGTGTCTTGAACTGTCTTCTGCTGATAAATATTGCAAACAATATGGACCCAGATCGGGGACTGATCTGGTTCAAAACTGTTTATCACTTTGATGGTATTCCTGAAAGAATTTTTGAAAATGTTCATTTTGAAAAAAAAAAAAAAAAAAAATCAGCAGACAATAAAGTTTAAAAAATTACCCAGCATGTAAAGATAACATGATTTGGGGAGGTAATGTAATTTGTAGTATGGCCGATGCCTTTTCTTTGATCTTTGCTGATGTTTAAATCAGACACCCTAGAATAACAACGAAGGAGGAGCTTAAAACCGTACTCTAACTTCCAATTTTAGTTAAACAGTGATGTAGGCGGGAACTTCCTAAATAGCGACAAATTAACCAGTATGTAAATGTAATATAATTGACAGCTTAGGCCGGATGCAGGGAGGAGCGAATGTAAATTTGGTCAGGTGTCAGTAACACGTGTTTATTTGCGCCTGCGCCATACTGCAAGCTAAATAAAGGATTTTTCTTCGACTTTCTGTTTAAACCGCCAGGTGGGCGTAGCTCACCTCGCGGTTTTAACAAGAAAGCCGAGGAAAAGTATCCTTTATCTATTACTTAATAGACTAACAATTTAATATATATGCAATTGTTTTTTAAGTTATTTCTTTTTACTGTCTGAAATTCATTATAAAATTAAAACTTAAACTGGTGTCCCTTTAAAATGAAAAATGGGCAATCAAACTTTGTTCTAATAAGCTGGTAAAGGGTTGATTTGTCCGAAAAGGTTAGCCAAAATAAGCATGGTGTCTTATTTTACGGACATGAACATACAATACATACACATTATTACTTTAGTAACTTGATCCCATGGGTCGGATCACGTCGAGTGGGTGCGCCAGGAAGGACCGGATCACACGAGACGAAGTCGAGTGTGATCCGGTCGTTCCTGGCGCACCCACGAGACGTGATCCGAACCCATCGGATCAAGTTACTAAAGTAATGATGTATTTATTATATGCCTACAAAAATAACAACAAGAAGGCTAGATTGATTCAATAAAATGCATGCATTTGCACAAATGCAAGGAAAAATACTACGGCAGACCTATATGATGTGGCATGATGACACGTCTATTTTTTACCCGAGTAGTAATACATCAGCTGTACCCTGCTGAAAGAATGGGAAGACCGCCATTTTGAAAATCCTCTTCCTGGAGTCCACCTCGAAATTTCAAACGTCTGTAACTTTCTTATAAATGAACAAAAACATAAAGTGTGGGTACTCGTTTTCTTAATTAGACCATAAGGAACAATTTGGTACCAAAGGACCTCGGACAGTCTTAATGAAGGAATGCCCATAAAAATGACCAGAGAAAAGTTTCAAAGAAAATGATTTTTTTTCTATGAGAAAGATAGTAGGTTCAATCCTCGACTTATCCACAAAAGCCGTTTTCTCATTGCACAAGTACCTATTGAAAAACATTGGCTGAAAACTCTGTTTTTGCTATTCAACATATAGAAAATAGAAAAAGTTTTACTGAAGTGCTTCCCCCCCCCCCCCCCCCCTCCCCCGTGACCAAACTAATCCTTTTGCATACAGTTGTAGTTTTACATTTCACACATCATATAAAACCGGCATGATTGGTCACGGGGGGGAACGATGTCAAAATGCTCAAAAACACTTTATTATAAAACCTTATTAGAAACTTATTTTGTAAAAGATCTGTAGGTAAATGGCATGTATCAGGGCTTTAGTTATGAGTGCTTACAAAGTAATTTATTGTCTCATTTCTCAACCAAAACATATGTTGTGGGTGCTCAAATGAACCGTAGCAATGAGACGGTTCTTTTAAGCACCAAATTATAGGTTAAATCTGATGTGTAAGAAAAATATTTACGATTTTACGCTCAACATCTGTGTTTATCTAGACTATGATTTATACAGTATGCAGATATGATACACCTCAGTGCACAAGTCAACTGGATGAACTTGAAACATTACAGGTAATAGTCAAAAGTCATTGACAGCACACTTCTTTAGATGAAACAATGTAATCTTCTCAACCGGAATTTTATGCAAACGCATCACTTTCGTCTCAAGTTTTATGCCGCAAACATAATATTTACATGTATTTAGGTGAATACTCGAGGGATCTTTGACTTTCTGTGAAACAAAATTTGGTCACAAAAAATACCCCCACCCCCTAAACCCTAAATTCCTGGCATAATTATGCAATATTTTCAAAGTATTTTTATTTTGTTAGGTGCACTAAATGTAAGGGTTTGATTTAAGCACAAAACTATAGTTGTCAGTTAAGCATTATCCTAGCCACAGGCTGTCAAAATTTGGGCAGATTGAATAGGAGACTGTCCGAGGTCCTTTATTGTGCTTTTCTATAATTTTTCATTTTCGTACCTCTAGCTCCTCCTGTTCAGAAACGTTATGCAGCGTCATCGCATATATATGACGTCATTTGTGACGTCAAACATGCAGACAACCGCTTTGTCTTTCTTTTGAACAAGTTTAAATAAAGAAGAACAGTGGAAAAAATGACGTTAATATTTGATTCAGATTCCGGCCCGTTGCTGGGTTTTACCCAAATACAGTGTAAGTAGTTCGACGTGGGTAAACTATGGAGGATGGTGATACGGAATCAGAAAAGGCTAGTAGGGTGATACAGGATTTTGTATTTTTGTGTAGGAAAATAGGTAGTATCAATGTGTATTTTTTGTAGGTATATAATAAAGACCCAGATCAGATGCCACAGATTGCAGCAGCTGATCAAGGTCCCCATGGTTTGTCTTCATAAATTTCAATTCAAAGTGAAACCGAAATAAAAAGAATATATATCCCTGCCACCCTTTACCCATATAAGCCTAGCGTTCTTTTAATGGGACAAATTTTTGACCTCCACAATGTCGACCCAGATCAGACACCACATAATGCAGTGTCTGATCAGGATCATCAGAGTTTGCTTACTAAATTTTCTTTAAAAATTTTGGAACAAATGTGAAATACAACTCAACACCCCTAAAATTGGAAATGGGCTTGTCCTACTGATAAGGGTAGACAAGTCCATCCAGCTTATGAGTTAAAAAAATTGACTTGCAAAATTGATAGATTTATAAATTGAGCCAGTACATGAGATTTCCAACAATGTGGTATGTGCGGCCAGCAAAGCCTCAGATCAGCCTGCACATACGCGCAGTCTGATCAGATCCTTTGCTTGTTGCTCGAATATCCTATGGGTGTTAAGCTACTGACTGAAAATCATATAGAGTTTCTAAGCTTAAAAGGAGAGTGCACAGGCTCATATGAGTATACACTTGTCAAAATGCCACATTGTTGGAAATCACATGCCTCGTCTCAAATACCACTCAACACCCCTAAAATTGGGAATAGGCTTAGATGGGTTTAAAAATTGACTTGCAAAATTGATAGATTTATAACATTGATATTGCAGATTCTCCCAGTCGCCATGTTTGAAGTTAATCGTGTTATCAAGGTTCAATTTTACAAAGGAACCTTAGGAAAATGACCATTAAATGGTCATTTTCCTAAGATTCCTTTGTAAAATTCTATGTCAAAATTTTGGAAGCATCAACATGACCATTTTATATCCAAATCTGTGTTATAATGTGTGTTATAAAGGGACTGCTCATTATATTGCAGATTCTCCCAGTTCCCCTGGAATGCCAGAAGTTGAGGAAATTGGTGGTGACTTTGTCAGTTTACAATGGGCTAGACCCACCTCTGATGGCGGTGGTAAAATCCTCGGCTACTGGATAGACAAGAGGGAACACGGAAAAGAGGACTGGACCCGCGTCAATAACCAGATCTGTATAACAAACATGATTAATATTCCAAACCTGATAGAAGATCGTCGATATGAGTTCCAGGTGTTTGCCGAGAACGGTGCCGGTCTCAGTAAACCATCGTCTGCATCTAATGCTGTCAAGATAAAAGATCCACACGGTGAGAAAACTTTACAAAGTTATTTTTACACATTGTGAGAAACTTTACATGGTTGTGCTCATACATAAGGCTAAATAAAAAAAATACCTGTGTTTAGGGTAACCCGACTCTACCTAAATTTCCTGATGAAAAAATTCAGGTTTTCTGGAAAAAAAATATTTTCATGCATTTTGAAAGTTGAAATGCCTTTCAAAATGCTTAAAATTATATTTTTTCCAGAAAATTTTTTTAGACCGGTTACCTGAAACAACACACTTATTTTTTTATTTGGCCTGAGAAAACTAATTCTGATCACACTAGGGATAGTCTAGTACTGATATTGTGTTGTATCCAGTTTATTTACTTGCAAACTCTTTAACATCAAGATACACTATTTCAATGTGTGTCTACTGTGCTAATACATGGAACATTATTCTTTTGAAATTTTTTAACAGAATCAAATAAATTTTATGAAAATCACTATTCTACTAATTTGTCTATACTGTCTCCACAGTTTGGGAATGATGTTTGGATTTTTAGCCACTTATTAACCTGTTGATTTCTTGTCATTTTCAATTTTAATTTTATAGCTGCCATTGTGCCAGAGTTCCAGGAGCACCTCCGCAAGGCCCAGGTTGTTGAGGGGAAGAATGCCAGATTTGAATGTGAAGTCACTGGTACACCCAGACCAGAAGTCTCTTGGTGAGTTAACATTAGCCCTTCAATCACAACCTAAAATTGGCAGCTGAAAATATTTTATAAGACTGCCTTTAAGAAACAAAATAAGATTTGCTCTACCATATGAACCCATTATCAGCAGATGGTTTGAGGGTTTTACACAGGCTTGAAAAGTACTTGAATATAAAGAGCTTTCTCGATTAAATCTGCCTCGAAAAGTAATTTGAAATTACTCTAAGGGCATGAAAAGTCCTTGAATTTTACCATTTTCTGTCAGGCTTAATACTGTTCATGGAGAACTAAATCAGTATAGAATTGTTGTCCTTTTAGTTTTATTTAGTTCAGCATATGCTGCGTCAAATAACAACTGAACAATTTTATACTAATTTTCTTATACTGGAAATTTTGAATCATTAGTCAGCTTTTTTAATAACTTGAAGTCCTTGTAATCCATAACAAAGTATTTTAAGCCTGAAATTTTACACAAACTTTGGCTGTATGAAACCTGGGTTCATATAATACATGTATGTCAAGACTTATCATCCCCATAAGTCATGAAAGCAATCACAAAATGTGTCTTTTGCTGCAGTCCTGATTGATGCTGTTAGGGAAATAAATGTGTGTGTTTTTTAGGGGAAAAATGTACTGATGGTTTTGTACTAAGGGTGACAAATAACTCTAAAAATTAATTTTTATTGTGTTTCTAGGTTCAAGGGTAGTCGTGAAATCTTTGACAGTGACAAATATTCCATCAGCAGCGAAGGAGATAGATATATCCTTACTGTCAAGAACGCCTTCGGTGAAGATGAGGATGAATATGTAGTGAGAGCATCTAATGGTGGAGGATCAAAGACAAGCCGAGCTGATCTAGAAATTAGAGGTAGGATTGTTTGTGGATGATTGTGTGTTGTATTGTTTTGCTAAGTTCACTTCTCTGGCGACAGCTAGACGCTAATTTACCCAATGACAGGTTCTATTTTGGCTTTTCACCTGCAGTAAAGCCTGTGTAAAACAGCCACGCACAAAAAGACCACCCATTGGTTTTCAAGACCAATTATCGCTTAATGCAGGTCAAAAGTATTGCAGAATACTCCAAGGGGAGCATTCTGCAATACTTTTGACCTCCATTAAGCTACCATTTGTCATAAGCTCTTTGACTTGTCTATTTTTGAGTGGCTGTTTTTCACAGGTTTTACTGTAGACTACAGTTAAACCTCGAAAATTGGAACTTTTATTTCTCGAAATACTTGCTAATTCCAAAAATAGGTTGGGACACACTGGATTCAGAGAATAGGGTATATACATGATCTATTTTAATAACTGTCTATAATAACATATCTTTTGGGTGCATAAAAGAAACGTCTCCTTGAGACGTTTCTTTTACGCACAAAAAACGTATGTTTGATAGGGGAAAAACTGTAAAATAATCATTTACCTCCCAATAATTAGAACTTTTAATACTTCAAATTAAATCTCTAGTCCCTAGGACTTTGAATTTACGAGATTCAATTGTATAATGATACTTGGTGCACATGCAACTTATTGCATAGGGAACTTCATAATCTTTATTACATTACCTTCACAGTTTTTTGGGGGCCATAAAGAATTTTGCAAACAGTTAATTGACATTAATATTGACACCATCATGAAAGGAATCTTTATGGAGATAGATTTAAGAAATGCAGAATTTATTAAAAATTTTATATAAAAGAGAAATATTGAAAACTTTTATTAATGAGCCATGATCTGACAGAAGGGACCTTCTGGCAATAAAAGTAAAATGTGAGATATTTACAGAGAAAGACAGACTTAGCTGTTGTGAACAATTACAGAAAATTTGAAGAGATTATCTTTACAAATAACAAAGATATGAGCATTTAAACGTGTATAGATGACACGTTTTAAACATAACATCACTTAATGTTGTTAATGACGTTCTGATGTCAACACCATTGTGTTAACATTTGATGCTAATACAAAGACGCTAGGAGCAATATTTCAAGAATACTCCATTTTTCTGTAAATTTGATGTGTATGCAATTGCATGGACTGCACAAATAGCCCACATACGCACATCCAGTGTAAAAGCATTTAAAATGAGGTACCCTGTTTTAAAGGAAGTGGGTAGTCCATATGCACAGCTGTTGCCATGGCAACATACATTATACGTATCCCTTAATTTTAATCAGAACTGTTTGTGCCTTTGATAGTATCACATGTTAGAAACAATTTGACTCTGTTGTAAGAACATTAAAATCATGAAAATTTAGACGTTTTTGATGCCGAAGGACCCTTATGTCAGATCTGCGCTCATTTGATTTTAGCTCCACCCAAGATCAACGTACCTCCAAGATTCCGAGATGTCTGCACCTTTGAGAAAGGAGAGGATATCCTATTCAAGATACCATTCACAGGCAACCCTAAACCGAGCGTCAAGTGGATCAGGGACGGTCAGGAGGTGTCCGGGCACAGGTTCCATCATGAGACTACGGAACGTCACGCCATTATGACAATCAAGGGTGCCACGAAAGAGGATGACGGTCCATGGAGGATACAGTTAGACAACGATCTCGGCACAGACTCTGCACTACTCAAAGTACAAGTTAATGGTGAGTAAAACTTCCACTTTCAACTTTTAATGCAAGAGACAAGTTACACAGACTGGAAAGTCATGTTCAAACAAAGTACAATCAGGGTTTCCACAAGCCCTGGAAATCATGGAAAACCTGGAAATTCACTAAAAAAGTTCCATGCATGGAAAAATCATGGAATTACAAAAAAAAAATAATCATGAAAAAATCATGAAATTTTGTGAAGTAATTTGACGAAACCACCAGTAGCCAAAAAATTAGCTGTCAGACACTTGTGTGTCAGACAGCTAATTTTTCTGGCTACTGGTGGTTTCAAGTTTTAATTATTTCAAAATGCATGCATGGTCTACAAGTGTGGTGAAGATGTTGCAAAAAAAGTTGGAGGCCATGCATTAAATAGTCATGGAAATTACATTGTTGATCATGGAAAATCTTGGAAAAATCATGGAATTGTGTTTTTGAGTTTCTGTGGGAACCCTGTACAATGCAGTCTCTTTATTACACTATGTTTGGGGTCCATTGGAATGGATTGTGTTGTAAATGAATCAAGCTATAAAGGGACAATTTTAAGAAGGACTTAAGTGGGAGCAGTCTGATCATGATTCATATTCTTTGCTTCAATGAAAAAAATTAGTCTGAAGTGCACTTGATTATACATGTATATTGGTGTCTGCTTTCTCACCTGCGTATGTTCTTTTGTTGCCTATATTGTACACATCATAGACCCAGATCAGACTGCTCCTTTGATCAGGGTTCATATTGTCTACTTCCATGAAAAAAATCTTGTCTAAAGTGCACTTGAATATATATGCAGCAGGCTTAAAAATCTCGAAAAAGTTTAAATAGAGGATCTTACATGAGTGCTCATGTTTTATTGAATTTATTAAACAAGTTGAGGAAAAGAGATAAAAAGCAAGGCTTGCCGAGCATTTTATCTCTTTTTAATAACAAGTTTAATCAATTCAATAATACAAGAGCATGAAGGTTGCATTCTATTTGTCATATGACATTAAAATTACTTTGAAATCTCATTTCTGCTGTAAAAACGTTATAATTTTGTCATTATGTACGCAACATTGTTATGGATGTCATAACATTTCCCAAAAATCTATAAACCACTAGTGGTTTATCAATTTTATTGCATGGCGTTATTTCAATCCCAGACGCGATGTCATGTGATAAATGTCCAATATTGTATGTGTCTATTTTTATCCACAGATCATCCTGATCCACCAAGATTCCCAGTTGTCGAGAACATCCGAGAGGACTCAGTAGTGTTGTCATGGAAACCACCTCTGAATGATGGCGGCAGCTTTATTACTCAATATGTCATAGAAAAGTTAGAATTACCTTCCAGTGTATGGAACAGAGTAGCAACTAATCGGTAAGATGATATTCAAATCTTAATTGAACATTCTGTGAGCAAACATTGCAGACTGATCAGATGCTGCATTCAGTAGTACCTGATCTGGGTCTTCACTGTGTCCCATAAAAAGGATGCTAGGCTTATATGTGTTAAATTGTGACAATTTTCATATCTATCAGTCTAAATATATTTTTTGGGTGCTTTAACCCTTTCCTTCATGAATATTCATCCTAGTCTCCACCCACTATGAATAATTATATAAAAAAACTTTCACACTTGTACAAAGAACAAAGAAATTACTTCAAGTTGTCAGGTCCTTTAGTGTAGGATCACATCTAATCATATTTCCTTAACTAAACAGAGTAGACCCTGATCAGGCAGCTCTTACAAGAGCTTTTGTCTGCTTTGTTTACAAAAGTGTTAAAAGGTGTCTCTATGAAGTTAAGAGTTAAAGAGTACTTTTGAGTACCAACAACACATGTTTTGATTGAGAAATAAGAAAGTTGCTGTTTGATTACCCCTGTTGGGGACATGCAACACAACATGAATTGAGGAGATGCCATGAGGAAACATGTATCAGTGGTATGGAGTAGTAAAAGTTTCCTGTGGAACCATACAGGACGAAAGACATACACAAAACATCCTAATCCAATTATTTAGATTCAAGCTACTGTAGTCTATGTTAAATATTTATGACCTTTCACCAAGTAAAACTTTATCGAAAATTAAAAAGATTTTACAACTTTCCTACTCTTAATGTTTTTAGCATGTTAGCAGAAATATGCCTATTTTTTTAGGCCTTACAATCATGTCTGTGGAATAACAATCAGTGGCATATGGGCTTCCAGTATACTAAGACTTGATTAAAATCTTTTTACCGTTAGAAAATGTGTGCAAAATGTTCCCAGTTTGTCCTGGGTTAAGACATTTTAGCTGGTACCTTTACAAACTACACTCCTCCCCAATATAACCCAACTGACCTACATGATTCCAGTTATGTACATGTATTTATCACATGATGTCGCGTCTGGGAGTGTAATAACGCAATGCAATAAAATCTGTAAACCACTAGTGGTTTATCCATTTTCGGGAAACGTTATGACGTCCATAACAACGTTACGTTAAGACATCCATTTTAACATTGCGTAAAAGACGGCCAAATCTTCCATTTTCACGTCCAAAATGCGGGTTCTAAGTAATGTTAATGCCATGTGATAAATATAATCTTACATTCGTGCTCCTGTATTATTGAATTTATTAAACTCGTTGCGAAAAAGAGATAAAATGCTCGGCAAGCCTCGCATTTTATCTCTTTTTCCCCAACTCGTTTAATAAATTCAATAAAACATGAGCACTCATTTAAATTCCTCTATTTACAAGCAGAGTAGGAAACAGTGTGGATCCTGATCAGCTGGCTTCTCAGAAGCCAGCTGATCTGGATCAACATTGTTTTCGAAACAGAATACTTCCAGGTTAAGCATGGTAAGGCTTTAGACTTGATTATAATATTATTATTTATTCAGATTATGTGTCCAAAATGTAACGAGTCTGTCCTCTGGCAAAGAGTATCAGTTCCGAATTGTTGCTGAGAACTTCTACGGCCGCAGCGACCCATGTGAACCAACTGCACCAATCAAAACAGAGGAGGCTCCAGAAGGAAAATCACGTAAAGAAGGTATGTATATACTGTTTTATTTAAATAAATAGATCCCCTTGTGGAAGCTTCAAACTTTTTGTCCTCAGAGTGGCAAAAGCTCTATAGAGCTTTGAGCACCATGAGTGCGACAGGGTTAAAAACCTGTATGTATGGTTTTTACCCTGCTATTTGGACCCCTTAATTGTTTGCCATGCTTCTTCAAAACTTTGTATGTCAGTGCAAATTTTACTGCCTGATTTCGTGTAAAAACTGAAGTTTGAGAACCCTGGTCAGATTGCTTCTTTCTCTACGTCAGTAGCAAGGATGGGGAGGATGGTAGCTCAGTGGCAATAAAAGTCGCTTTTCTTGTCTGCAGAAATGTTTAAGTAGCCTCTATGGCAAACAGTGTGGACCCAGATCAGACTGTTCTTTTGCTTTTATACTTAATTTATCAGTAATGTGAGGCAATTTTTTGCTGCAGACAACATTTTCAGATGCATTTTTTTTCTTGGCGCTTTAAGGGTTAACATTTTATGCACAGGACAAATTTCATGCTCATTTGAGTTGAGCATGACAACAGTTTTATTTTCATGAGTTCTATTCGCATACCCCCAAAAAAGGTTTCTTGCAATAATGATAAGATTAGCATGAACTCAATCAATGGTATATGCATTCTAATATCTTTATAAAGAGGATATTACATGAGTGCTCATGTTTTATTGAATTTATTAAACAAGTTGGGGAAAAGAGATAAAATGCGAGGCTTGCCGTGCATTTTATCTCTTTTTCGCACAAGTTTAATAAATTCAATAATACAAGAGCACGAATGTTAGATTCTATTTACCATATGACAAATACTTTGAAATCTCATTTTTGGCGTAAAAGCGTTATTTTTTTGTCATTATGTACGCAACGTTGTTTTCAACGTCATATGATAAATATAATATATCTCACTAATATGTGTCTGGTTTGTTTTCAGATGAATTTGGTAGGAAAATCAGAGGAAAATATGATGGACCAAAGATTAATGATTATGATAGACTTTGTAAGTATAGTTTTACAATTAAGCTGCTGTTAAAATTTTTTGTCATCTGCTGAAATCCTTTCATCTCATTGTCAGACCGGTCTTATGTAGGTACAATACAATTTAATAGTATACTTCTAGGCAATTTGTACTTTAATTTCCTTAGATACATGACTTGCTTAGAAGCAGAAACTGTTATACAATTGATGTGCTTTGTCCATTTATTGTTAGCTGGGAGATGAATATTGTAGATTTCTAGTATACGGTGATGTATTAAATCAGGCATATATCATAATAATGATAAATGTAAAAAAACAAGTCCAACTTCTGTTTTTGCAGGATTAAACAAATAAGCCATTTGATTGCCCATTCTTTCAGCCTTTCTCATTCTGCCAGGCAATGATATATTGATTGTGAAATTTTTTATCTGAATCATTACTTACAAAACTTTTTGTGATGTTTTAAACAGGGAATGACTTATGGAAGAAGTACGTACCACAGCCAGTTGAGATCAAATCTGACAGTGTCTACGATTACTATGATATCTTAGAGGAACTCGGCAGGTAAGAAAAATAGCGCCAATTGCAACAAAAGTCGTCTGCTGAAATGTTTTACAAGCCTATTAGACAAACGGTGTAGACCCAGATCAGACTGCGCCTGTAGGAGCAGTCTGATCTGGGTCCACACTGTTTGCCTCTATACTTACATAAGTCAATAATGTTAGTAAATATAAGCAGCAGACGACAATTTCAGATGCATTTTGCAGACTTTAAAAGGGTCAGTTTTTCTCTTTAATATTTAAGTATTTTTGATTATTTTCATTGCAAAGTTGACAAACAGTAGAATTTTGAATATTACATTGGTGTTGTTACTACATTAGCAACCTGGCAGCTGTTCATAAGAATCAAATTGATATGAAATACTTTACCCTTAAAGCGCCAAGAAAAAAATGCATCTGAAAATGTTGTCTGCTGAAGTCGTCTGCTGCAAATAATTGCCTAGCATTACTGACGAATTAAGTATAGAAGCAAACAGCGTGGACCCAGAACAGACTGCTCCTATAGGAACAGTCTGATCTGGGTCCACACTTTTTGCCATAGAGGCTTCTTAAATATTTCAGCAGACGAGAATAGCACACGACTTTTGTTGCGATGGGTGCATTAAGGGTTAATTGGTATTTGCCTACTGTAATAGTTGCATTTTCAGGCCATTGAATGGGAAAAAAAGATTGAAAGCAATATAATGCAGTCCCTTAATAAAATATTTTGGGGTTCCTCGAAATGGACTGTTTTAATAGTGAAATATTTTATAAAGGACAATTTACAAGGGAACTATAGGAAAATGACCATGAATGGTTTCTTTGTAAAATTCTGTGGTAACAAAATTTGGGAGCCACAAAATGACTATGGTTACGAAGATGGGTGTTTTAACCCTTAATGCGCCAATCACAACAAAAGTTGTCTGCTTTCTCGTCTGCTGAAATGTTTAAGAAGCCTCTCTGGCAAACAGTGTGGACCCAGATCAGACTACTCTTATAGGAGCAGTCTGTTCTGGGTCTACGCTGTTTGCTTCTTTACTTAATTAGTCAGTGATGATAGGCTATTATTTGCAGCAGATGACTTCAGCAGACAACATTTTCGGATGCATTTTTTTCTTGGCGCTTTAAGGTTTAAAGTGAACACACCATATTAAAATCTGATAATTTCTCTTACTTTATCTAATATTTTGCTTTTTACTGTGTTTTTACCTAGTGGTGCTTTTGGTGTAGTCCATCGGTGTGTCGAGAAGTCAACGGGCCAGGTGTTTGTAGCTAAGTTTATCAACACTCCATACCCACTAGACAAATACACCGTGAGGAATGAAATCAACGTGATGAACCAGATCCATCATCCTAAACTACTCACATTGAAGGACGCCTTTGATGATAAACATGAGATGATTCTAATTTTAGAATTGTAAGTACAACTTGTTAGATAAATTGAACCTATTAACTTAAATAATTTAATAAATAAAGTTTGTAACTTGAAATACTTCGACCTTTTTAAATAAATAAGTTGAATTTTAAAATTTAATTAACTGAGCATACTGAAAAATAAATTTTCATATAAATTGAACTTAAATAAGTGAATGTATCATTTAACACTTTCAACTCGAGTTAAGTTTTATATTCATGACTTAATTAACCTTTGATACAGGAGACTTCTAAATGTGTTCTTTGGAAAACAGTGAAGCCCAAGATGAAACACAGCAAAATGGGGCATTTCATCAGGGTCCTCACTGTTTGCCAAGACAAAAACAGCCTTAAAAGAAAAAAATTATAACCTATAACCCCTAGACATATACAATGGACATACCATGTTAATTTTTTTCAACCATAAGGAAGAGTCCATTATTACATAAAAGGTTAATGAACTTATTGAATGTAATTTATCATACGACGTCGTGTCTGGGAGTGAAATAACACCATGCAATAAAATCGATAAACCACTAGTGGTTTACAGATTTACGGGAAACGTTATGACGTCCATAACAATGTTGCGTACATGATGATAAAATCATAACGTTTTTACCTCAGAAATGTGATTTCAAAGTATTTGTCATATGATAAATAGAATCTAACATTCGTGCTCTTGTATTATTGAATTTATTAAGCTCGTTGCGAAAAAGAGATAAAATGCTCGGCAAGCCTCGCATTTTATCTCTTTTCCCCAACTCGTTTAATAAATTCAATAAAACATGAGCACTCATGTAAGATCCTCTATTTAATGAATGTGCTGAATAAATCAATTGAACTGAATTTTAGCTTGTCTGGTGGAGAATTATTTGACCGAATAGCGGCAGAAGACTATAAGATGTCCGAGGCTGAGGTGATCAACTATATGAGACAAGTTTGTGACGGACTCAGATACATGCATGAAAACAGCATTGTACATCTAGATGTCAAGGTAAGTTTAACTTTCTACTTTCATTGACTTGAAGTTTCAGCCCAATTACACTGAGAATGGTTGACCTAAGGGACTTAATCCTATTTCATACACACTGGTCAAAACTATTGAGATTTGGCTATTTTTGGTGCAAATGATTAAACCCTATGATACAGGCATATAAATGCTGATGCTGATGAGGTTTATTGTTTTCATATTTGATACTGGTTTGCATTTTAATAAAATTTCTTTTTTTTTTCTGTCAGACCACACATGGTTACTATGGCAACAAAACAGAAAATCTGGATGGGAGCAGTCTTAATTGATCAAAATACTAATGAAATAATGTTTGTCAAAAGGGCCATTTGTACTCTTGAGTTCAATTTAAAATTTGCAGAAGATGATAGCTTCAAGTTTTGCCTTTTTAACTCTTTACCTCCTAGTGTCGTCTGCTGATAACCTTTGAAAACAGTCTGGACTCAGATCAGGCCCAACATGTTGATCCAAACTGTTGGACACTCAGATAGTATTCCTGAAAATGTTGATTTTTTAAAAAAAAACAGCAGATGACAAAAAAAGCATGAACAATTTGACAGGGGACAAAGAGCTAAAAATACAAATAGGCTTAATAATTCAACAAGCATTATTTTCTCTTAACCCCCAAATTTTTGCAAAATTGTTTGCTAAATTTAATGAATTGTAATTTCAGCCTGAGAATGTGATGTGTGAAACCTCCAAGTCTACCAATGTGAAACTGATAGACTTTGGTCTAGCAACTAAACTCAATCCTGATGAGATGGTTAAGGTTACCACGGCAACAGCAGAGTTTGCCGCCCCTGAAATTGTAGAACATGAACCTGTTGGTTTCTACACAGATATGTGGGCTGTTGGTGTTCTTGCCTATGTATTGTAAGTGAATTATCAAAACGTTAGCTAGTACATGCTATTTCCATTACCTTTGCAAATAGAAACAGTGAAGGGTCAAATGCACAGTTTTGTCACTGCTTATGTATATGAAGGCTCAGATTAGCAAGATTAACATTGGGATTCAAAAACATACTTCTCAAAGCGTGATATAGACTACAAACACCTTTTTTGAAGCAATTTATAGGACTGAAGTCTCCAGAAAAGAGTGTTTAAGACAAATCACCCAAACCCTCCCCAGTAGCTTAGGCTGCTGGCTGTGGTTCTGTTGTTGTTGCTATGTCTTAAAAGGTTAAGCAATTATTTTTGCTTACAATTTATTTTTCTGTTAGATTGCATGGTTAAACAACAATATCAGGCCTTTAGATATAAAGATATAAAGATTGCGTAATTAATAATGAATTTTCTATTATCACATCCAAAAAATATGTTGTGGGTACTCAAAAGAACCATCTCAATGAGATGGTTCTTTTGAGTACCCAAAACAAATGTTAGAACTAATGGATAAGAAAACATTCACAATTTTCTGCTGAAAATGTTTGTTTATCTTAAAGAGGCTAGGTCTGTAACTATGAACCTTTTTCGCAAAAAAATGTTTTTTTTTTAAATCATTTGTAAAAATAGAATTAAGTTATGTTTTCACAATAAATTTGTTCAGTACAGCTGAAAACTGCATGGAAAAGTGAATTATCTTATAAAAACAGGCGTTTTTCCCTTAATAGTAATTATTTACGTCCCTCCAATAATTCTAGATAGGTGATTTTTAACATAAAATGCTGTTGTTTTGATAGTGATAATTTGTTAAGATTTACGAAAATGGTAAAATGTTTACCTGAATGTGAGTGTCTTTACTGTATTCTTGAAAAATAAAAAAAATATTTCTAATATTAGAAGATCAAAAGGTACAGACTATGCAGCTTTAACCTATGACTATATTTATTTCAGATTGAGTGGTCTATCACCATTTGCTGGAGAGGATGATTTAGAAACTCTACAGAATGTCAAATCAGGAGATTGGGATTTCGATGCTGATGCCTTCTCCAATGTGTCCTCAGAGGGCAGAGATTTTATCAAGAAATTACTCATCAAAACACCACAGTATGTATACAAGTTACTTATCACATACTCTTATTTTATAAAAATGTGATACATATAATAGACCAACAAGTGCGGATACAGAGGGGGGACAGGGGGTCCCCCCCCCCCCCCTGGAAAATCACAAGTTATATGGGTTTCTATAGGGAATAAGCAATTGGACCCCCCTGGAAAAAATGTTGTCAGAGCTTTTTTTGTCAGACTGACCTGGACCCCCCTGACGAAAATTCCTGGATCCGCGCATGGATCAAGCTCATACAGTACTAATCCCAGTCAAATATTGCAGCAGACAACATAAATAATTTTCAATTTTGTAGCTCAACCCTTTTCTTGTCAGATTAGGATCTTCCCTGTTTGCTATGTTGATAAATAATTTGTGAATTCCAGTCCCAATAGCCAACATTTCATTTGAGAACAGAAAGTGAAAAGTGTTCGAAATTTTAGAACAATTTCCGTAATCATCCCATGTTTATTGGATCAAATTAGATAAAGAACTCATCTGTATAACTGGTAAAATATGATTATCTGTATGATACCATGTGAGTGGACCCGGATTCATGCGGGTCCACTCACATGTATTGACAGTACAGTATACATGGGTGAAAGTTTTCAGGATTATTCCCCAATTCAGGATTTTGAGGCTGACTTTCCAGGGAAAGTCAGCCTCATAGTCCTGAATTAGGCAGATTATACTAGCTTCTCTGGTTTATTTTCAGTTTATCTAAAACCGATGACAATTTCAACTTGTAATTGTTTATCTTTTTGTTAGTATTTTTCAAGTTTTAATGTATAAATTTCTCAAATTCAGGATTTTGGAAATTTTCAACTTTAACCAATGCAAAAGAAGTCAGATTCCCAGTTGATTGCTTCCCATTCCAATAAGAAGCCTACTGTCCTGCAAACCATATCATATATTAACCTTGTTTTTTACAGACACAGAATGACTGTTCATCAGAGCTTGGAACATGCATGGTTGAAGGGTGATCTCTCAGACAGAACCCACAGAATACCTTCCAGTAGATATAGCAAGATACGTGCCAAGATCAGAGAAAAATATGTAAGTAACTCCAACATTTAGATGTATTCCTAATTTTTCATATTGTCTAAAAATGCCAAATTCATAATTGGTCTCCGGAATAGTAGAAATTGTAGGAGATTGCAGCACTTTGCTCAAACTCAAGCCCTTATAAACTAAGCAGCAAAACATAATTTTGGGAGCGCAGTGGCTCAGTGGGAGAGTGCTTGACTCGAGACCGAGGGACCGCGGGTTCGAGCCTCACCGGCGTCACTGTGTTGTGTCATTGAGCAAGACACATTAATCCTGGCTTAGTACAGGTTCAACCCAGTAAGACCCGTCCCTTTATAACTGAAAGAATGTTGATGGGACGTAAAGAATCAATTCAAACAAACAAAACATAATTTTACATAGATGTAGAGATAAGCAATTTGAACTCCCATATTTTTGCAAAGAGTCACTTGTTACGAAATCGTAACCTGTGTGAAAGAATTAGATTATATTATTTTTCTAATCATGTTGAGGGTTTTTTAAAGAACCATCTCAGAGAGACAGTTCTTATGAGGAGGCATTCTAAAAAGTTTGGTTGAGAAAATGAAAAAAGTAGCTTAAACATATCAAGCACAATGTAAATGTATGGGTGAAAGCTTTCAGGATTGTTCTTGACTTCAGAATTTTGAGGCTGATTTTCTGTGGAAAGTCAGCCTCAAAATCCTGAATTTGGAAGATTCTAATAGTTTCTTTGGTTTATTTTCAGTTTATCTAAAGACAATTGACTGTTTAAACTTGAAATTGTTGATATTTATAGGCATACTGCAAGTTTTAAGATATGATTTTCAAAAGTTTAGGATTTCGGAAATTTTGAACTTTCACCCATGTGAATGTCTCTGATGGATGAGATGGCACTAGGTGTGTGTTAATTTATTATTAAATGCTTGATTTAAGTGGTTAGCAGTGCAGCAAAGATAATTCAGTGATTGTTTTAAATAGTGGGCAGTACATTAAATATGATTGCCATGCAATGCACATAGAGGTCTGAATCAGGTGTGACTTGCTGTCAGTCATAGCAGCATTGTCAGTAATGGTGAATGAACAGAACTTTAGTTAAGAGTGCGTACCAAAAAATTAATTTTCTTATTTCTCAACCAAAACATATGTTGTGGGTACTCAAAAGAACTCAATGAGACGGTTCTTTTGAGCACCCAAAACATATGTTAAATCTGATGGGTAAGAAAATATTTAGAATTTTACGCCCAAAAATTTTGTTTATCAAATGAATTAGATTTTTATAACTGTTCCAAACATCACAAACAACAGAAAAGTTCTGCCATGACATGTGATATCCAACAATGTGGTATTTTGAGATGTGTAGACTCAGACAAGCCTGTGCAACCTCCTTTTAAGCTTAGAAACTCCAAATGATGTTCAGTCAATACCTTAACACTCATAGAATATTCAAGCTACTAGCAAAGGCTCTGATCAGACTGCGCCATGCGCAGGCTGATCTGAGGTTTTGCTGGTTGCACATACCACATTGTTGGAAATCTCATGTTGCGGCTCAATTATGATCAGCAGTTGTAACTAAGCTCATTTGCACATGCAATACACTTCAATCTGCAAATTTATTTAACTGTAGTTACAATAGTGAGCCATACCTTGTTTGCATTTGCAAAACAAGCCTCTTGTTTGCTTTATTAGCAGTCCAAATTCATGCTGGTTGTTCCACTTTTCCGCTATACAAATTCCAACAAAGTGGTGAATATGGTAAAACATTGAATTGTTATTTATCTAAAGTATGAATAAATTCTATATGCAAAAGTAAATATAGGCCTTGACACCATGGTTCGGGAATAAAAAAGTGCAGACCAGCCTGTACATCTGCGCAGACTGGTCAACATCTTTGTTATTCCCTTCTCGGAATGTATCATATCCTCATTTGCAAAAGGTGAAATTTCAATTTTCTAGCTAGTTGACTTAATTTGCACAAAGATTGTATCTCTTCTGATTTTATTTTTCTCTTTTAATTCTAGGCTGACTGGCCAGCCCCAATGCCAGCCATTGGTCGTATCGCCAACTTTAGCTCCCTTAGGAAACACAGACCCAAGGAATACCAAATATATGAGAGCTATTTCGGTGAGTTACTTTGTTGCCCTATTCTCCAATGTTGGATGATACGATAGACCAATTATGTAAACATTGGTGAAGTTTTCATATTTATTCCTAAATTCAGAAGTTTCAGGCTGAATATCCAGAGCAAACCTGATTAGGCAGATTATAATAGCTTCTCATATAACATCATTTCTGTGAGTGATATAACCCCATTTATTTCATACTTAGCAGTGAAATCAATGCATATCTAAAACAAATAAAAATGGTATTTTCACTGAGTGAAACGATATGATATTATCAATCATTAGCTATATTTTCACTAGTGATTGATATCACTTTTTGGATTACCTCCGACTTTTCCATTCACTTAATGCAGCTCACTTCAATTGTTCAAACGCCAATAACTTTCTTCTTTGTGAACAAAAACATCAAGTGTGGGTAGGCATATTCTTAGTTAGATCATGAGGAACATTTTGGTACCAAAATAATTCAGATTTGCTGAAATTTTTAGATTTTGCATTTTCAACAGCTCCTGTTTACGTGAGTGAGGCAATGCATGTAACCAATGTTACGTGACGTCATCAAACATAAATGATGTTACTTACGATGTACTTGTATCACACTTTTACGCTAAAATAAATTTCTTTTTATCTGTAAGTCCCGATGAATATAGATCTTAATTGATCCAGGTATTCTGTCAAAATACTCCTTTGTCTTCTTTTATTTTATTGTGATTGGGCTTGAAGCATGGGTAATTGATTAACCGCTTATCTTCTAAAAAGTATAAAATAAAAAGAACATTTACTTTTTTCAGTAAATACCAAATATATGCCATCTCATGAGTTGAAAACATCGAAATTTTCACTCATGGTGCACACTCGTTAAAATTCTGATATTTTCAACAAACTCAACGAAATTTATTTATAGGTATTAACCTCAAAAAAGTAAATATCCTCAATGTATTTAAATAGGTAAACCACCAGTGGTTTCCATATTCAGTAAATTTGTGAAATGAAACCCATAACAGTGCTGCATATATATTACAAAATCTGGACATTTTCATTTTATATGCAGATGTAAAAAAGTTTCATGCTTTTCTTTTGTTATTACAGTGAAACCTGTCTTAAGCGGCCACTAAAAAATAAGGTCAAAACTTGGTTTTCAAGACCAATTAGTGCTTAATGCAGGTCAAAAGTATTGCAGAATGCTCCATGAGAGCATTCTGCAATACTTTCTACCTTCATTAAGCTACCATTTGTCTTAAAGACCTTATTTTTGTCTATCTTTGAGTGGCCGCTAAAGACAGGTTTACTTGTTGAGAATCAAGTGTATCTTTAATCCCTTCTGACAACTTTGTTGAATAACACTATCAAAACTTTCTCTTTATTTTCCAGATCGCCGTGAAGCTATTCCACGATTTGTGCGTAAACCAAGAACATGCACAGTGACAGAGGGACAGATTGCTAAGTTTGACTGTAAAATTATTGCTGCCTCTCCTCCTGTAGTTACATGGTAAGGGATTTTACTATAGGAATGAAATTTATTTTTTGGTTTTTATCGATGTGTAAACTTCGGCGAATCACTCACAAATTGAATAAAGCCCGGAGGGCTTTATGTTAAATTTGTGAGTGATTCGCCGGAGTTTACACATCGATGAAAACCAAAAAAATAATTTTATTCCTTATAATTCCAACTTTGGAACAAAACAGCACATTTGTAGAAGGTTGTTGACAGAATTTCAAATTTAAAAGCCCACAGAAGAAAAATAGTTCATAACCGCTGTCTATGAAAGATCGGGCAGCCATCTTGGAAATTCTGTCAGTTCAAACTTTGTTTTGCTAAATAATGATTAAAATTGCACTCTATTTGGGGCGAATATGTGAGTATGGACTGATTGGGCTCAAAACAACTCTATTTAGTTTGGAAATGTTTTCTTATTGTCAAAAATACGTACAGCTTGCTGGGCTCATTGAAAGGCCCTACCACTGATTGGGCCACGGATCGAAACACTTACCTTCACCAGTCCTGCCTTAAATCTCCGAAGTAGATCTAGGATCTTTACGTCAACTTTAAAAGTGCGATTTGACAAGTTCAAACTGCGTGAAACATTTCGTTGTTGATGTAAGCATTGACATTGTTTTGATGACGATTCTCTTCAATGACGTGACTGCTTGTTAAGTGACGTCACATAACTCCCCATCCTGTTGATTTCTTAGAGTTCCCCCGTTGCTTTGAAGGTGCATCATCATGTACAGCGTAAGGGTTTTTAAATAAGCTTTAGAACATGCTTAACTAAATTTAATCTGGTAAAAGTTATATAGTTTTCTGTACAGTTCGTTATTATCAACACAATCTAGCACTGTGAAATCAAGGCAGTTATCAAATATTCCTACGCAAGGGTTTTTATCGAAGTGTAAAAACAATTTAATTTTGCCAACGGACCAATCAAAATCTCCGAAAAAACCATAAAAGCTTTGAGTTGGAATTATTTGTGATTATTTGTCCCAACATGACTGAAAAATTGTTGATTATGAAGTAAACAAGCAAAAACTAATGATTATAGATATATGAGAAAGTCAAAGCTCCAGATCAACAAATTTTGAGCATAAGATTGTAAAAAAATTCTTAATATCCAATAGATTTAACATTTTTTTTAGACGTCTTTTAAGTACTAACAACATACCATATATTGGAGGCACAGTGTTTCACAAATCCCATTTCTAGTTGTCTACTGCACTGAACTGTCATTTACTGATATATAAGCCAGTGCATGAGATTTCCAACAATGTGGTAAGTGCGGCAAGCAAAGCCTCAGATCAGCCTGCGCATACGCGCAGTCTTATCAGAGCCTTTATTAGGCTCTAGAGTATACTATGATTGTTAGGCTACTGGCTGAACACCATTTGGAGTTTCTAAGCTTAAAAGGAGGCTGCAGAGGCTCATTCGAGTCTACACATGTCAAAAAGACACATTGTTGGAAATCTCATTCCGCGGCTCATATGTGTGATATATCCTTGTCCTGCTGAACCCGGTTTTATCCTGTTTTGAAAACACTGTAGATCCAGATCAGCTGGCTTCTGAAGAAGCTATTTGATCAGGATTCACACTGTTCCACTCTGCTTGACAATACATATATCATAGGGCCAGTTAAGCAAAAATAATTTGCGTAAAATTGCGATTATTTTCTTATCCATAAGTTTAAACACATGTTTTGGGTGCTCAAAAGAACCGTTTCATTGAGACGGTTCTTTTGAGTACCCACAGCATATGTTTTGGTTGAGAAATAAGAAAATTAATTTTTAGTTATGAACCCTTATCTGGGGGCCTGCATACATTGTACTTATTACTAGAATGCTGCAGGTTAACAGGATAAAAATTGGGGAGGGGTGAAATACATAAAAATATTAAACATGACAAGTATTAAGATTGTTTAGAAAAAAATGTAAATTACAATTTTATTTTTTTAAATTTAAAACTTTCAGTAAATTAGTGGGGAAAATGGTTATCAACCATTTTTCCCACTAATTTACTGAAATCTTTTGCTGTGTTTCAGTTTTCTCACAAATTTTCTGCATTTTTTTTTGTTTCAGGTATTTTGATAACATTCAGCTAACTCAGAGTGTTAAGTACATGCAGAAATACCGTGGCAAAGACTACGAGCTGAAAATCAGTCGAGTCAAGATGGAGGACAAAGGAGAGTATATCGTCAAGGCAGAGAACTCCTTTGGTAAACGGGAGGAACTGGGAATACTTAAAGTGGATGGTGAGTTGGTTTTGTTTATGTTGAGTTATAAATGGGCTCTGGATGTGTGTTGTGGGGGCAGGGTCCTTTTTATCATTTGTCAATAAAAAAAAATCACAAATATCCACTTATTTCAGAATTTTTTTGCTTAATCATTGAATTTTAGGTTACAGAAATTGCTAATTGTAAAAAAAAAACAGGAAAATATATCTCTAATCATGAAATAAAGCCAATAACCACTAACCAATCGACCCCATCCAGAAAATTTAAAGAGGCTAAGTCTGCAACTATGAACAATTTTTAGAAAAAAATATTTTCTTTTCAAATCATTTGTAAAAGTAGAATTAAGTTAAGTTTTCAAAATAAATCTGTTCACTATAGCTGAAAACTACACAGAAAAGTGAATTATCATTAAATAGGTGTGTGTTTTCTCTTGTTGGGAATTATTTGCGTCCCTCCAATAATTATAGATAGTTAATTTTCAACATAAATGCTGTTGTTTTGATACTGATAATTTGTTAAGATTGACAAAAATGGTAAAATGTATACCGGAATTTTAGTTTTTTTGCTGTGTTCTTGAAAAATAGAAACATTATTTCTAAAATTAAATGATCAAAAGTTACAGACTATGCAGCTTTAAGTCTGTTTGGATAGGTAAAATAGAAGCATAAAAGTATACTTTTTTTATGCTTCTTGCTTTGGCGCGGTTGTTTCAAGGCACAAATCATAAAAGTAATACATTGTTGATATTTAAACTGCATTCCAAGAAATCCAGTCTTCAGGTTTTGCAACAATATGGCTCAAGCCAGCCTGCTCAGCAACATAGACTAGGTAACTTTTTTTTTTTGAATTTATATTTAAAAAGTTTACTTATTATGCTATCCCCTGAACAGTAAATGGTTCTGAACATTGATTTGACAGAATTAAGTTTAAGCAAAATGAATCAAGAACAATAATTGGACAATTCAGAACTTTGATACATGAGCCAGTGCATGAGAATTCCAACAAAGTGGTATTTGCCACCAGCAAAGCCTCGGATCAGCCTGCGCATACGCGCAGTCTGATCAGAGTCTTTGCAAGTCGCTTGAGTATTCTATGATAGTTGAGCTACTGACTGAATACCATTTGGAGTTTCTAAGCTTAAAAGGAGGCTGCAGAGGCTCGTCCGAGTCTACACTTGTCAAAGTGTCAAATTGTTGGAAATTTCATGCCACGGCTCACATGTAGTATATCCTTTTATTTACAGCTGCTCCACCAAGAATATTACCAGCCAGTAGAGAAACTACTCCAATGAGGAGGTGAGTCCATTTTCTTTATATAGAGGATTTTACATGAGTGCTCATGTTTTAATGAATTTTTAAACGAGTTGGGAAAAAGAGATAAAATTTCTATTTCGATTGTAAATCTTATGAGAGGTATGATTTTTGATTCTGATTGTAAATCTTATGAGTGGTGTGACTTTTGATTTGGATTGTAAACCTTATGAGAGGTATGACTTCCAATTTCAACTGTAAATCTTATGAGAGGTATGACTTTCTTTTGTAAATCTTTTGAGAGGTACGACTTTCGATTACGATTGTAAATCTTATGAGAGGTATGACTTTTGATTCTGATTGTAAATCTTATGAGAGGTATGACTTTCAATTACGATTGTAAATCTTATTAGAGGAATGACTTTCGATTCCGATTGTAAATCTTATGAGAGGTATGACTTTCGTTTGTAAATCTTATGAGAGGTATGACTTTAGATTTCAACTAAAACTCTTATGAGAGTTATGACTTTCTATTTCGATTGTAAATCTTATGAGAGGTATGACTTTAGATTCCCGTTGTAAATCTTATGAGAGGTATGACTTAGATTTCAACTTACAATCTTATGAGAGGTATGACTTTCTATTTCGATTGTAAATCTTATGAGAGGTATGACTTTCGATTCCGATTGTAAATCTTATAAGAGGTATGACTTAAGATTTCAACTAAAAATCTTATGAGAGGTATGACTTTCGATTGTAAATCTTATGAGAGGTATGACTTTCGATTGTAAATCTTAGGAGAGGTATGACTTTCGATTGTAAATCTTATGAGAGGTATAACTTTCTATTTCGATTGTAAATCTTACAAGAGGTATGACTTTTATTTTGATTGTAAATCTTACGAGAGGTATGACTTTCAATTCTGATTGTAAATCTTATGAGAGGTATGACTTTCAATTCCGATTGTAAATCTTATGAGAGGTATGACTTTCGATTGTAAATCTTATGAGAGGTATGACTTTCGATTCCGATTATAAATCTTATGAGAGGTATGACTTTCTTTTTCGATTGTAAATCTTATGAGAGGCATGAATTTCGATTCTGATTGTAAATCTTATGAGAGGTATGACTTTCTATTTCGATTGTAAATCTTATGAGAGGTATGACTTTCTATTTCGATTGTAAGTCTTATGAGAGGTATGACTTTATGATGATTATTTCAGATCACGACAATCATCTGAACTCCGAGAGTTTGAGAAACCAAAGGAAGATCAGAAGCCAGATTTCGAGTTTGACCTTCGACCCCGATTTATCCAGGCGGGTTGTGAGTTCAAGCTAATAACAGTTGTACAGGCCTACCCACCTCCAACGGTAAGCTTTTTTGTTGTTTTCATTCCATTTTAAACTTATTTTGAGTTTAACTTATGACCCTGACTCATCCAGGCAGGATTTGAGTTCAAGCTAATAACAGTTGTACAGGCCACGCCAACCTCCAACAGTAAGCTTTTTTTGTTGTTTTCAATCCATTTTAAACTTAATTTGACTTTGACCCTCAACCCGGACTCATCCAGGCAGGATTTGAGTTCAAGCTTATATTAGTTGTACAGGCCACACCATCTCCAATGGTAAGCTTTTTTGTTTTCAATCTTTCTTAAACTGATGGAAATTTCAATCCTTTCAGTATGATATAATCTTATTGGTCCATCAACACTTAACAAGCTAAATCAGAATATGTCCTGGCTCCAAGATTATGAAAACTTTTTCATGCTCAATTCAACTGTGCATTATATTTGAATTGCTAATAAAAACTAAAATACTTAAACAATAAAGCCTTTCTTACCTGAAAACTCTTAAAAATTGAATTTATTTTGCCCATAAATGTTAAAATGGCATCAGTTGTTGCCATTTTACTTATGAGCAAAATAAATTTGATGCGCAGTTGAGTTGAGCATGAAAACAGGGCTTGGTTTGAAATCAGTATAGGTCTCAATCTGCTGAGAAGTGAGCTAAATGGGATCTATACTGTTCAATGTTCTGCATGTAAATACACGCTAATAATTCAAATCTTGCCGGTTAATTAGATAAACATTGGGGAGGAATGTAGTACAGTAAATGTTCTAAAATTTCACAAATTTCTTGTCAAAGTAGCAAATAGGGAAGACCCTGATCAGACTGCTTCTTCAGAAGCAGTCTGATCTGCCCTGTTTGTATAGGCCTTTTTGGCAGGCAATTGGTGTTCGAAATTTTAGAACATTTACCTAACATTAAAATGTCCAACATTATTATTAGAGATTATCGTACATTTACTAGAAAATATGTTCATTTTCCATATGTGATACTGACACCGCTTTCAAGCATGTATCACTTTTTTGGAGCGCATAATCTGATATTGGGTTGTGATAATGGGGTATGATCATGGGATGTGCTAAGAGGTCACGTGGGTGATAGGGCTTTTTTTGCCATATGTGCAGATTCCGCTGAGTCTTCTTTGTTAGCATACATGAAGTGTAGTTATATCATAAAGGCTTGGACGAAAATTTAGACTTCAAGCACTTCTGGATATGCCAGCATTGCTGTTTAATAGAGGCATTTGGGCATTTGCCATAAGCAAGGAAATCTCATATCCTGGCACATATATATGTGAGCCATGACATGTGATTTCCAACAATGTGGCGTTTTCAAAAGTGTAGACTCATACAAGCCGGTGCAGCCTCCTTTTAAGCTCAGAAACTCCAAATGATGTTCAGTCAGTAGCTTAATGTTCGTGGAATCATCAAGCAACTAGCAGAGGCTCTGATCAGACTGCGCGTATGCGCAGGCTAGTCTGAGCCTTTGCTGGTTGCATATACATGTACCACATTGTTGGAAATCTCATGTTGGTGCTCATATGTTGTCTGTTAACTAGGGCTGTGATATTGTGATTATTTCTTCTCTTAGGTAACCTGGTACAAAGACGGAAAGGCACTGCGCTCTAATGATCATATAACCTTACAATATTCCCATGGAGTTTGCTCCCTTGAAGTACTCTCAGCCCGCGCAGAGGATACGGGTGTCTATAGGTGCCATGCTGTTAACGATTTAGGAGAACATGAAACATCCAGCAAGGTTGAAGTCGAAGGTTAGTAGGATTATTCATCATTTTCATAATATTCTAATTCAGTCAGACAGAGGCCATGGAGCTGCCATAAAAAAATGGGGCTTGGGGTGGGGCATGTTGTATCACTCCTGTTTGTGGTAGAGTGCTTGACTCGAGACCGAGGGGCCGCGAGTTCCAGCCTCACCGGCGTCACTGCATTGTGGTCCTTGAGCAAGACACATTTATCCTAGCTTAGTACTGGTTCAACCCAGGAAGACCCGTCCCTATATAACTGAAAGATTGTTGATGGGATGTAAAGAATGATATCAAACAAAAACAAAAGTATCACTCCTGTCCTATACAATTTTCTAGGTCATATATCTTGAAATATTGAGTGGATTGGACTGGTTAAGTTAGTGTGTTATTGTAATCCTTACTGAGCCCAGATATTTCCTGTTATGAAAACAGTTTAGATTCAGATCAGCTGGCTTCTCAGAAGCCAGCTGATCAGGATCTTCACTGTTTTCTACTCTGCTTATAAATGCATGCTAAAAACTCGGATCCTGTTAATTTATTGGATAAAAAAAGAGGAGTGTAGTACATAAAAATATCTAGAACGATATGGATTTTAAAGGAAACAGTCAAGTTTGATATTTGCTACAAATCCATCAACTCACTTGGGGCAATTGCCCCCCCCCCCCCCCCCCCCCCCCCATCAATAAAATTTTGGGCAAAATATGAGTTTACAGGATTTCTCTTGAAAGGTTGTGGAATGGATTTACAGTCAAACCTCAATTATTCGAAGTGCCAGGGACCAGAGGAATCCTTTCGAATAATCGGTAGTTCAGATGATTGAAATTGGTAGTTTTCAGATATTTTCGGAAAAGCTGGATGCTTTCATAGAACGTCATTATTTTTGCCAGATTTTGTAACTTCTTTCCGTGAAGTAATGGGAACATTTGTCAAAAAATTAAAGGAATTGAGCTGCTTGGAGGTGGTGGCCTCATCGTCTCTTATGCTTTGAAGGAATAAGAACACAGGAAAGAATATCAGAGCCTTCATCTTTATTGACATCCAATATATACATGTAAAAACAACGATCACAACAATGAAAATAAAGGTTAAATGTAAATTGATGAACCATACTTACTGAAGAAATATTGTTTCCTTTTTATCGGGCTACTGTCCAGCTAGCACACAACATCTGACCACCAATGGCCCACCAGCGATAAAGCCATTGAGATAGCGTAACGCTGGTGGGCCGTTGGTGGCCTGAAGTTATGTGCTAGGTCGCGAGCTGGTATCTTTTGTTTCAGCCAAAATATATGATTTAACAAGAACCATGTTGATGAGAGGGTCCTTTTAAGCCTGTAGATTTTGGATAGTTTTGACTTAACTAGGAAAATTGTGTTTTAGGCATTCAAAAGAATTGTTTTGATGAGATAGTTCTTTTGAGCCTCCAAAATACATGTCCTTGAAATTTGTCCTTTATCGAAATTGTTATTTTTGGTGTGTTGGCTTAATGTAAACAGTGGTCAAGAATAAATCAAAGGATGAGAGAATTTATTAAGCTCATTAATGCCGATAATTAGCCATTTAAAAAAAATCAAACATGACCATCATTGCAGACAACCTTAATTAATGACGCCATTTACTCACTTAACGGTTCTTAACTTAGTACAGTAAAACCTGACTTAAGTGGCCACTCAAAATGAAGAAAAAAATAGGTTTTCAAGACCAATTATTGCTTAATGCAGGTCAAAAGAATTGCAGAATGCACCAAGGGGAGCATTCTGCAATACTTTCGACCTTCATTAAGCTACCATCTGTCATTAAGATCTTTGTTTTGTCTATATTTAAGTGGCCGCTTAAGTGAGGTTTTACTGTAGTCTGAATGTTAATCTAAGTGTCAACTACCTGTTGCAACTTTGTCTGCTAAATCACTCAAATGTGTCAAACGAACTCACCCTAACAAAGAAATCATGGTCACTATAGGTGACATTATTATTGACAATTTGGACTTCGAATGTTGAAGGGTAATTAAATAGCAATTACTTTAATCAGGATCAATGATTCTCTTTTTCGGAAAATTGAAATCAGAAAAACAGTAGTTGTATTGCAATAGATAATAGAGAAAAAATTCTGGACTGTCTGTTGTCTTCGAAAAATCCAGTAGTTTCGGATAATCGACGTTTGGATAACCGAGATTTGACTGTATTTGCTTCTCTGACTTAATTTCAGTTTGCCGTTTTTAACTTAAAAATGAAAAAAAAATTGTAGACAATAGACAAAGGATCATTGGCACTTGCTATGGGTAAATGCCAACGGTTTTCAGTAAAAGCAAAAGTTTGCCAATCGTCCCTTTCTTCAACGTGAAGCTACCCTTACCTGAGTACTTTCTGGCAATGGAATCCATTTTCGATATCAAATGCTTCAAAGATGTTAAATTTTTGGTCGAACAATCAGTTTTACATTAAAATATATAGAAATCAGAAAACATTTTTTTTAAAATATCATTCCCCCCCCACCCTCCCCCCCCCACCCCCCACCCCCCCCCCCCCTGTGCCAGCGAAAGCTTTTGCCAATGTAAATGTGTTACCATATTTTACACATTGTATGGAAGTGGCTTGCTGGCACATGGGAGGGAAAGATGTTCTGCAGCCCAAAAAACCCAAGGGCCTAAGCCCATAAAATGCCTTTTCTACCGAATAAGAAATGAATGACTAAGAAATGAATGACGGTAATGAGGTTCTCTAGAACCAACCTCCTAAATTGCTTTGTATTCTGTGCTAGTTTAATATAAAGTAAATACATTTCCACATGAAATGTCCTTTTAACAAAGCAGAAGTAATATTCAAAGGATCTAGTTAGAATCAGTTTACTTTCAAATGCTAAATGGGACACTTTCATTCCTTCAAAAGTATTTATTTCTGTTGTTGAGCTTTCAGTTATGCATTATTTACAGTACACATAGTAAAAATGTACAGGTAACTTCTCAATTATCTTCCCAAACTCATTTTATTACAAAACATGTTTTGTTTTTAAAACAATTTCATCAATTATCGTGATAAGTTAATACTCTGCATATGATATGTGCAATAGATATCACCATGCCTACCAAATAAATCAAGAAAACGAGCAGAAACCACTTTTTAAAACACTTTTCATTGTCATGAAATTTCAGACCCCCTCCCCTTTCTACCTGCCATATCTCTTGAGTGCGCAGGAATTTTGAAAATATTTTGCTAGCTGGCTCTTGCAATAAGAATCACCTATTGCACTGATACTTCACGCGTCACACCAGAAGCTCAAAAGCAGCGTTCTGGGTTTCTGAAAAAAAAGGCGTATAAAGCCCAAACCATCAATGATCCTTTTAAGATTTGAATTTTTTGAATTCCAGATTTTGAAATTTTGAACATTACACCCATGAAGCACTCATATTAACAGGTTGTTCTAAGTCTTAGATTAGTGCATCTGTGCGGGGCAAGGTGGCTCAGTTGGTAGAGTGTTAGACCGTGAACAAAGGATTGTTAGTTTGTGACTCATTGCCGGCCGAGTCACTGTGTTGTGTCCTTGAGCAAAACGTTTATCCGCTTCTTAGCACATGTTTTTCCAAGGAAGACAGGAAATTGTCCGAACATGACTGAAAAATTAATGACTGGGATATAAAGCATCAAAATAAATAAATTAGCACATCTGTCTGTATGTTGGTTTCATCATACTGTTGAGCATAATGGTTGAAAACTGTAACACTGGTATATACAGTGACAGAGTTCCCACAAGCTCTGGAAATCATGGAAAACCTGGAAAATCACTAATAAAAGTTCCATGCATGGAAAAATCATGAAATTTGAAAAAACCTGAATAATCATGGACAACTAGTTTTCTGGCTGCAGGTGGTTTCAAGTTTTAATGATTTCAAAATGCATGCATGCTCTATAAACATGCTGTTGTTGCATTCTGCATATATGCTCAGTGTGGTGAAGTTGATGCTAAAAGGGGAGGTTGGAATCTGTGCATTAAATATTCATGGAAATTACATTGCTGATCATGGAAAAATCATGGAATTGTGTTTTTTTAATTTCTGTGGGAACGCTGAGTGACCTTGATCCTTCAAACTCAAATAATTTGAAGTACTTGCTAACGAAAATTCAATTGGTGGTTACACTGACCTCAACACAACATAACCTGTCTTCGGGGTTTCAAGAAAAGCGTGGCTCAAACCTGTCACCTCAGCTTGAGATTGGCTAGAAAATATGACATTACTCTTGTAACAAGTTTACATATGATAGATTCAAAAGCGAATAACAAAGGCGCTGATCAGACAGTGCCAATGCGCTGGCAAGTCTGCGCCTTTGTTGTTGCAACTCACAGAGGTTTTCTCGCATCTAGGCCCAGATAATAGGGCACGTTTATAACTTTTTTCAATTAATTCCAAGTGAACCTAAGTTCTGGATGCTGATAAAATAAGAAATAGTGAAAATAGTCATATTTATTGTTTTATGCATGTATTGTAAATGCTCTGAAATTTCATACTCTTTTCTCTTTCTTTTATTAAACAAAATATGGGTTATCATGGCTGGAATCAACAAAATGCTTATCAGAATACCAAATGGGGAAGACCCTGATCAGACTAATAGCAGCTTCTTGGAAGCTTTCTGATCTGGGTCAGTGCTGTTCGTCTAGGCCTTTTTTTGCGGGAAACTGGTGTTCAAATCTTAGAAGATCTACCATATTTTTTAATGGTGAACAGGGATTTTCTACCTTTCTGAACTTGGGGCCAGGGGCCTGTTGAATTTGGGAAAAAAAGCATTTGGGACAATCATTGATAAAAATTGATGCAGTCTAAAATAATTGGACCGCCATTTTAAATGGATTAAAACCCCATATAAGAAATTAGCTGTGTACAGCTGTAACATACTTATTGCTTTAATTGCCACTAATAAAAACTCATGAAAATTTGCATTAAAATGTGAATGAAAACATGTTTTCATTCACATTTTTATGCAAATTTTCATGCATTTGTAACTTTGCTAGTTTTGTTTGGATTATCTTTTTCAAATTTCACCAAAATGCAGAATTAAGAAATTGGGAATGATATTTACCATTTTGGGAAGTTTTAGCTCATTTTTGTATTGGGTAGGGGATGTTATTCAATCCCAAATCAGGCCTAGGAAAATCCCTGGGTGAACTCCTTTAAATTCCAACTATTTATATTTTGAAGATGCTTGGTCCCAAGGATTTTGAATTAACAAGATTTGACTGTATTTCTTTTTACATAGATCGTGCTCATTCTGGTGGCGGAAAGCGAGGTTCTTTCTCATACAGTAGCTCATCAGCCCTTTCCGGCGGAACCTCCAGGATATCCCGCCGAACAGAACGGTCCTCCGACTACAGCAGCACTGGAACGTCATCTTACTCAAGCACAAGTAAATCTTCCCGATCATCACGTAAATTTACCGAAGAATCATCAGAGTCAAGTTCCTACTCATCACGTAGAACACATAGGAGTGAGTCATTAACATAATGTTAAACCAAACGTAGATGTGAATGTTAATATAGAGGAGACTGTCAACTAACAATGTATTTATGTAACAATATATATATCGTGAATGGTCATGAAAAGTGGCAAAAACCGACAAAAGATTGGAACGGTCATGAAAACTAGTCCATGTTGGACAAAATACAAACTGCTACAAATATTATTATTACTTATTTATTAAAAAGATGTTTCTTTGAAGCTGCCAGCCTGAGTGAAAATATAATCACAGGTTCATTTAAGAAAATGTTTTCTCTTTCCTGGCTAGAGATGACTTTTATTGATGGTTGATGCAATTGCAAACAGTCTGGGTCAATATCAGACCAGTCTGTTTGACATTGGTGATATTCCTGATTTTTTTTTTTGAAAATGTGTACGTAAAATAATCCAAAGATGACAAAACAAGCATGGAAAATTACACAACATGCAAAGAGTTACGTGCAAAGAGTTTTTGTCTTTTTTCCTCAGTCTAAATATATGAGTACCCATGACACAATTTTTGCTGAAATATAAGAAAATAAAGTCAGGAAAGCCAGTCTCTCATCTAGCAGCCCCACACTGCATTAAGTATGTAAATTAGATCTGATTTGGAAAAAATTGCAAAGTTAACAAGTTTTTCCACTTGAGTCTATAGTGAAATTGACACTTTGCATGCTGTGGGTATTTTTTTCATGGTTTTGTCATCTGTTGATTTTTTTCCAAAAAGTTTTTCTAAAAGTTCTTTCAGGAATACTATCAATGAGTCAAATAGTTTTGGGTCCAGATCAGGTCAGACTTTGGTCGGACCTGATCTGCATCCAAACCGTTTGCAAAGTTATCTGCAAACGACATAAGCAGGTAAACAGATATATTTATATATTCAGGTTTTTGCAGCTTCATAGAACATTACGAATCTTGAAGAATGTTGCATTTTGACTAGGCGAGTCTAGATTAATCATTATACCTAGCACCTGGAGAATGATCAGTGTCTACACTTATCCCACTGCACTCACCTAAGAGCTCAAATATAAGATCCTAGGAATGGCAAGCAGTGTATTCCCTGGACAGACTGCTGTTCTGGGTCTGTACTGTTTGGCCCTTTCCTTGTGGAAGTTGGGAAGTTAGTGCTCATAATTTTAGAACTACATATTATATATGAGCCATGACATGAGATTTCCAACAATGTGGTATGTGCGACCAGCAAAGGCTCAGACCAGCCTGCACATACGCGCAGTCTGATCAGAGCCCTTCGCTAGTTGCTTGAATATTCTATGAATATCAAGCTACTGGCTGAACATCATTTGGAGTGTCTAAGCTAAAAAGTAGTCTGCACAGGCTCGTCTGAGTCTGCACTTGTCAAAATGCCACATTGTTTGCAATCACATGTCACAGCTCATTTATGAGTTATTCCTTGCCCTGCTGAATCCTGATTTATCCTTTTTATACCCCGCCACTAAAGTGTGGCGAGGTATTATGTTATACCCTTCGGTGTCTGTCCGTCTGTCCGTCCGTCCGTCCGTCTGTCCGTCCGTCCGTCCGTCCGTCCGCACCATTTCCGATCGATAACTTGAGTATTTATTCACGGAATTTTTTCAAATTTTGCATACATATTGTTATCGGCGATGAGTGGTATGGGATTGTTAATGGGCAAAATCCGTCCATTTTTAACGGAGTTACTGCCCTTTTTCGTATTGGAAAAATGGTTTCTGGCCTGTTATTCCTTTACTATTCATGATATCTGAATGAAACTTCACAGATATGTTGCACATCAAAGGTTACATATTCTGACTAAGGACCGTCACTCTGACCTTCCCAGTTTGTGAGTTATCTGCCCTTGATAGGTCTGAAAAAAGGTTTTTGACCTATTGTTCCTTTACTATGTGGAATATCTGAATATAACTTCACAGATATGTTTCACATCAAAGGTAACATATTGTGACTAAGAACCGTCACTCTTACCTTTCCCGTTTGTGAGTTATCCGCCCTTGATTGAATTAAAAAATGTTTTTTACCCGTAGTTCCTTTACTATGTGGAATATTTAAATGAAACTTTACAGAAATGTCTCACATCAAAGGTTACATACTGTGACAAAGAACCATCACTCTTACCTTTCCAGTTCATGAGTTATCTGCCCTTGATTGATCTGAAAAATGGTTTTTGACCTGTAGTTCATTTACTATATGGAATATCTGAATGAAACTTCACAGATATGTTGATCATCAAAGGTTACATATTGTGACTAAGGATCTTCACTCTTACCTTTCCAGTTCATGAGTTATCTACCCTTGATTGATCTGAAAAATGGTTTTTGACCTGTAGTTCATTTACTATATAGAATATCTGAATGAAACTTCACAGATATGTTGAACATCAAAGGTTACATATTTTTAGTAAGGACCGTCACCCTTACCTTTCCAGTTCATGAGTTATCCGCCCTTGATTGATCTGAAAAATGGTTTTTGACCTGTAGTTCATTTACTATATGGAGTATCTGAATGAAACTTCACAGATATGTTGACCATCAAAGGTTACATATTGTGACTAAGGACGTCATATCACTGTCTATCTCAGTTCTGTTGCTATTTAGGCATTATATATCTCACAAAATAACTTTTGGTGCCCCCAGCAGTGGCGGGGTATTACGCAGTGCTTGCGGTGCTTTTATTTTGAAAACACCATAGATTCAGATCAGCTGGCTTCTGATGAAGCCATCTGATCAGAATATACACTGTATTTCACTCTGATTGAATATACATACAACAGGAATGCAGCAAGTTAACAGGATAAAATTGGGGAGGAGTGTAGTACATAAAATATTCAGCATGACAAGGGTCTACCACTTGCTTATTTTAACTTGGTAAATCATGAAAATTGATAACCAGTTGCTAGTGAATTAATGTCACTGTATCACTCAGTATTGCTTTTTGATAACAAATCAGTAATAAATCACTACTAAAGTCTTAATGGAGTATCAGAGAACATAAATCTCCAACAAATCACTAATAAATCATAAATAACTTTCTAAATGAATGTCGGAAAACAAAAGTATATCAGTTTGAAAGACAATGTCTCAGTTAAAGAGGTATTTTGGAGATATAGTTAAGGGAATTTCTAATGTTCTGCAATATCATCTCCTTATATTTACTACGCTGAATGGTCTAAAATTTTGATAACTAATCTTTAGTTGTATGACAATAATTCAAATCTCCTATTTTACTTTGCTTATAGTGGAGAATAATAATGATTAGAATTCCACTTTTATTCCTGGAAAATTTCCCCCGGATGAAAATGTGTGCCACTTTCATGTGACTGTCTGATGAAATGGTTGTGGTGAAATTCCCTTGATATTTAAGGTGTGAAACCAAAAAAGTGTGTACAAGTTGATTAAAGTCTCCATATTGTCCTGAAATTTGTCAAGCCCCAGATGTCGAATAAAAGATTCCACAACATGGGGTACCTATTATAAGAATTTTATTTTTCCATAGAGTTTTGTTCCTCAACCCTCCAGTATTTATGTTCTTGTGTACATGTGTACAATATTTATTAATATATACTTTTGTTGTTTTCCATGGAAGTTATAGCTGCTCAGGTCATAGTCCCTGACAGTTAATAGTAGCAAAGTCATAAGAGATTTGTTCTTTGACTGCTCAAAGATAATTTGTTCTATAGCTGGCTTTGTCATGTAAAATGGTATTCTTGCATACACATATGTTTTTTTATGTCTATGCTGAAATGCTGCGGATGTTATGTAGAACTGACTCACTAAAAAGATTCTATAAAATATATTTTAATGCCAAACATTTGCTACCTAAATCATTAACCTGTCAATGGGACTGCACATGGATATTACCATGGGTATAAGATTCGTGATAATATCTTAATTCTGGATTTTGGGGTTGACTTTCCAAAGAAAGTCAGCCCCGGAAAATCCTGAATTAGACATAAAATATTGGCTTCATTGTTCCAGGCTAAAGAATGACAATGTATAATAAGTGATTTTATCCTGAATTATGGCATTATTTATCAGTCAGCAGGGATCATTTTGGCTTAGAATATCATGAGCGAAAATTTCTTATTCAGCAAAAACAGAGGAGAAATTTAGATTTTTGTCAAGAAATTTAGCAAAATCCTTAGCTAAATTACATTTTTCAACAATATTTTTCCCACATTAAGTCTATAAAAATGAGATTTTTGACAGAGAACCGAGCCTATTTCTCAATATCTCTTTCCAAAATTCCCCCTGTTATTGTATAGATTCTAGATTTGAATATCTGGATTTCAAGATTTTTTTATTTTTAGGAATTTTCCCCCATGCTTAAACTCTTATGTAAGAAACCATTTTTCATGACATTGCTTGTGTTTGGCATTATTTCTCCCAGAGGGGAGTTCAGGATATCTGAGTGGGATAGTGTTAGATATGTTCCTCACAAATATTATGATTTTTATTGTAAATGTTGGATGATTGTGAGTAGAGAATGAAAATATTTTATATTCTGTGATACTTGCAACCTTTTGCTTCAACTCGGAATGAAATCTACCCAAATTTGTATATCTTGCATTGATGTATGGTATTATGTAAAAGGCCTCCAGATAAGGGTGCGTACTTAAAAATTATTTTTCTTGCCTCTCAACAAAAAATATGTTGTGGGTACCCAAAGACACTGTCTCAATGAGACGGTTCTTTTGAGCACCCAAAATACATGTTTAAATTGATGGGTAAGAAAATAATTACAATTTTAGGCTCTAAAATTTCCTTATCTGGACCTTTAATTATTGTGTATGGCATGGGGTCATACTTGGCCAACGTGTCATGCACAAGTAGTCTCCCCTTTACTGCTGCTTTTCTGACATAGATTACTAGTATGGCTGTTCTGATAATATTTTTACTGAACTTTTACTAAAACTGCTTCGTTAGAAAAATGAAAATGCTTGAAAATTATTAACTACAGGATTAACTTGAGCACCTTGTTAACCCTTTTAGTCTAAAGTAGGCTCTCCCATTTTTAAATTTAGGAAGGGTCCATTGTTTAAAAAGAGGGAGTCGGACAAAAACTGAGCATGAGACAAAAAAAAGTAAAATTAGAAGAAACAAACAGTGAAGATCCAGATCAGATGGCTCTCATGAGCCATCTGATCTTGATCTCCACTGTTTTTTGAGAGCCATCTGATCTGGATCTTCACTGTATGTTAAAGCCGTTTTTGCTTAAACCCTCTTTTGAGAGGTATTAAAATAAAGGGGATAAAATTATCTTCAATATTGGAAAGAGATTTACTTCATTGTAAGATTCAAGAATTGAAAATGACCGCAAACATTGTAGACCTTCGTCAGAGTAATTTTAGAAGCTGTTTGATGTTGGTCTGCACTGTTTGCTCCTAGAATATCAGCTCACCCTTATAAATTGATGATTTTTACCTATTTACAAAATCAGAAATCTGCAGTTAGGGGTCAGGACAATTATTAAAATGTGAAAATAAATGTTACAAATAAATAAAATTACATCTTTAATCAAATTATATATTTTTGTGAGAAAATGCTGGCAGATAAGTTTTCCAGTTAAAGTTTACTTAAACTTAGCACTTTGTACTAGAGTTATGCTCTGGGTCAGTGCTGTTTGTCTATACCTTTTTTGTAGCCAACGGTGAGTCTGCAAGCTCATCTGAGCCTTCTCTGGTTTGATGTGTAATAAAGAATACTAAAAAAAAACATTCATGTGTTCAGAGATATCTTGCCACATAGGTCTTATGGTGTCAGACCTTTAGTTAAGAGTGCGTACCCCCCAAAAAAAAAATTCTTATTTTTCAACCAAAACATATGTTTCGAGAACTCAAAAGAATTGTCTCAATGAGCATGGGCACCCAAAACATATGTTAAAACTGATGGGTAAGAAACCATTTACAATTTTATGCTAAAAATGTTGTTTATCTAATCCTGTGGGTGTACAAGATAATTGGTACATGTACCTTAACTGGAAAACCTATTTGGATTGCCTTAAATTATATTTCAAATGTTGATTTGTTTATGCTAGTCTTAGATTAGAGCCACTATAATCGTCCAAGATGACCATTTGTCTTCCATCCCGAATAATCATGTGATATTCTCAACAAGAATATTGGCAGTACAAAAACAAATCAGATTTTCAATTTTATGGCAACATTTTAGGTGGCATTTCAGCTAGGTCTTCACTGTTTCCATAAGTACCTGTTGACCAGTAGTAAGAATGAAAAGTGTCAAATGCTTACTTGGTAATTTAAGATAGAAAAATAAATGGCGAATGGAATGGTCCTGGTGGCTCTAATAAAATTGAATGTAGCTTAAACAGTGCAATAAAATATAGCTTTAATTGGAAAAAAGTGCAATAAATAATGTTCATGTACATTTTCTTGGAACTTGAAGTTGGTGTTTCTTATTAAATTTAACTGCATATTTGATTGTACATTGTCTGTCTGATACTCATACCTTAATAGCTGAATCATGAAGGGGGAATTACCCCTAATTGCCTTATCATGGTCGATGAAATTTAACCCCATTTGAATTATCATGATGGGTTGAATTCAACCCAAATTGCCTTATTATGATGGAAGTAGTAATGCATCCATGGAATTTTACCCAATTTTCCTTATCATGATGGATGGAATTAACCCAATTTTCCTTATCATGATGGATGGAATTAACACAATTTTCCTTATCATGATGGATGGAATTAACCCAATTTGCTTTATCATGATGGATGAAATTTAACTCAATATGACTTTTCATGATGGGTGGAATTTAAGTGAAATTAACTTATCATGATGGATAGAATTTAACCTAAGTTGCCGGAATCCATGTTGCTTTATCATGGTGGAATTTAACCCAAGTTGCTGTATCATGACTAGAGAAATTTAATCCAAGTTTGCTTATCATGACAGGTCTAATTCAACCTCAGTTGCCTTATCATATCTGGTCTAATTTAATCTGAATTGCCATATCATGATGGACAGAATTAGCCCAAATTACCCTGTTATAATGGATGGAATGTAACCCAAGCTGCCTTATCTTGACACATTATGTAAAGAAATTACCTGGGACAAGTAAACCATGATAAATGTTATGAGGGGTTTAGTATCACCTCAGTCTTTGAAAGTCTCCATTAATCAAATTCTCCAAATGGCCTTAACTAGCATTTCTGCAAAGTCATTCTGTGAATGAATTCTTAGAATAACCTTTATTACCTTGCTGTGTGCTCTATCTCAGAATTGTCTGTGAGAATTTCTATTTAAACATTAAGCTGCATAAACAATGGTACGTCTTGATGTGCAATACTTTACGGTCAAACATGTTTGCTGTGTGCCAAAGGATTGGAAATAAATTTGCAGAAAAACATTAGCTTCTTTATCTCTGTTCTGCCATTTACATTGATTATTATGGTGTAAACAAATTTTGCACCTAGAAAATGGCTATTCTAACATTTTAATGGTTGAAACATAAGAGATTGGCATTTAAAGAAAGTCACTAAAGTGTGAATTAGGACAGATATCACATGTAAAATAGTGCTATCCCAGGCCAAACAAAGACATCATTAGGTTTGAAATGGACATAACAGCATGCATAGCATCATGTCAAACAAATATCCTACACTTAAACCCTTTTGTAAAATGTCCAAGTCCTAGAATTGTCAAAAAGTTTTTTTTGCTTCAGTGAAATGATGTGAATAGTAACACTCACTAATGAATTGATATAATATCATTTCATCGTAGAAATATCAATTTTCTCATATTTGATATAGGTGGCTCAGTGGTAGAGTGCTTTGACTCAAGACTGAGGGACAGCGTGTTCGAGCCTCACCGGCGTCACTGCGTAGTGGTCCTTGAGCAAAGTAAGTAAGGGTGCAAAGATAAGGAATCGATACAATCAAGTACCACACCTGACCCAGGATACCAATTGGAAAGTGACAAGCTCACAGTTAGACACCACAAATGAGAGCCAAGAGGTCAGCCCTTTCCCAGCGGGGGACCACAAAGCACATATAAACAGACGCACACAAAGACAAAGCAAACACAAGACAGAACAAAAACATAAAAGATCCACAAAAGAAGTACCGCCTTGGAACGGTCAGTAAAATATTTTACTGGAGGGCTTAAACCGGTTTAACGGCGCCAACCTCACCCTTATATCAGATGTGGATCAAGACAAATAGATGTTTGGTTTGCATGAAAGACCCCTAACTTATCAATGCATCATCTCCTAGAATATATAAATCAAGATATAACAAGGAGATAAAGCAAAGATTAGGACTCAACAGTAAATAAAACTGAATACCGAAGCAAAAGAAATCCAACAGGTAAACCCCGGTGGGCCCAACAAACAGCCAAAGTATCAGGCCCCTACAAGACACATTTATCCTAGCTTAGTAATGGTTCAACCCAGGAAGACCCATCCCTGTTTAACTGAAAGATTGTTGATGGGACGTAAAGAATCAAATCAAAACCAAAAAAATCATAATTGATATGCATTAAATTCACTGCTTATAATAAAATAAACCCAGTTACATGTATATAGAAATGGTTTTGTTATACAGAATTTTCACTTATGTTTGAAATGTATGTCCTAAAGGATAAAAATCAAGACTAGAAATATCATTACTATATCATTTTCACATACATTCAAGAGGCTATTAATTACCTTGAATAAAACATTTAACGTCACATACATGTCATTTATGAAAGGCCACTTGCCATCATTTTTAGCTTACCTGAGCCGAAGGCTCTGAGGTGAGCTATTAGAATACCAATGACTCCGGCATCCATCTACGTCCGTCAACATTTTCAAACATCTTCTCTGAAAGCACTGCGCCAATTAAACTCAAATTTCATATGGAGACTCCTTAGGATGGGGGAACAAAAGTTTTCTCAAATGGGCCTGGTCACATGACCAAGATGGCCGCCACACCCATATATGGTAAAACCCTTTAAAAATCTCCCTCTCCAGAGCCAGAAGGTCGATGACTTTGGGACTTGGTATGTAGCTTTGGGGATGTGGGGCTTACCAAGTTTTTTTTATGTAATGATGGTCCTAGGTTAATGTCAAGGTCAAATTTGCTTTCTAATGCATTTAAATGGGAATTTTTTTGAAAAGTTAATTTTTTGAAACTGTCGTAGCCAGTCATTATAAGCACTAGATATGTTCAATCTAATGCGACAATGCCTATGAATAAGTTCCAAAGGTGAAGGTTGACCTTTCAGCCAAGGTCGCTCATATTGGAGACCTACCAATATATACTGAACAAAAAAGAAAACGCTACACCTGCATTGTTTGCCATCTATATACAAAATTATGCAAACCAAGAATGCAAATGAAAGTTTATCTTAATATTCAAATACTGGGTAATGCATTGCAGTAAAAGTATATATTTTGTTCATTTGACCAAAATGGCCACAATGCCCATATATATAGTAAAACAAAGTATGTTTAAATAATAAGCCTAAGTTGACCTTGACTTATTTTAACATTACTAAGGAGATCAGGTGGGCGCTTCAGGTCCTCTAGTAGTTCCTCTGAAGCTGGGGCTTATTGATGATACCTAAGGCTTCAGTACCTCAACATTTCAAACATTTTCTCAGAAACCACTGCGCCAACATGGCCATTTGAAGTAAAATTTCATATTGGGCATACATTGGACCACCCTAATATGGGTTCGAACCTCACCGGCGTCACTGTGTTGTGTCCTTGAGCAAGACACATTAATCCTTGCTTAGTACCAGTTCAACCCAGGAGGACCTGTCCTGACATAACTGAAAAAAATTGTTCACTGGGACGTAAAGAATAAAAAAAATACACTTAATATGACTATATGGTCCAGTTCACATAGCAAAACTGTCTGTGAGACCCATGCTTGGTAAAACCTTTACCTTTTCAAAACTTCTCAACAACCAAAGGACCAATGACCTTGGGCTTGGGTCATGGTATATAACTTGGGCAGTGGACCCTACAAAGTTTGTTCATATGGCTATCTTACGTTGTCCTGACCCCATTTAATTTTGTAATGAGATCCTTTACTCAGTGTCAGGAGAGCGCTTCAGCACCTTATGGCCCTCTGATATTACCAAAGTTGTATGCCTTCTGTTGACTCTGGGATCCTAGACACATGTGATCAGGCGCAGCCACCTTTGATTTTCACTTATTGTTTGTTTTTGTTGCTTTACGTCCCATGTCAACAGCTATGGTCATTGCGGGACGGTCAGTTCACTTAACCATACTTTTTCCTGGGCAGGCTTGAGCAAGCGGTTAACCAGTAATGTGTGCACATACTTTCGCTTGTAACTGACAAACAACCCTTCTTGAATGAATCAGCGGAAGGGAGGAGAATGACCGTAGAAATTATTTCATGATCAATCTCCACGAAAGTATGGGACCGGGCCGGGATCGAACTCGCGACCCCTGGATCTGTAGTCAGACACGCATCTGTAGCCAGACATGTTACCGACTGCGCTACGCGGCCCGGTATTTTCACTTATTGTATTCCCTATAAAACAAGTGAGTGAATTATTTAAAGCTTGCACAAACAATCCTCCATAGCTCCTTCAACCAATACGGATGAACAGGGTAGGGGGGGGGGGTGGTGGGGGGTTAATTTCTTGTGGTTTATTGCAATTTCAACTTTATCTAAAGTCAGCTATGCTTAAATAGATCCTTTTCAACCAAAAATGTTGATATTGTTACCTGAAATTATTTCTGTGATTTTACAGTTATCTAACCCGTAAAGCGCCAAGAAAAAATGCATCTGAAAATGTCGTCTGCTGAAGTCGTCTGCTGCAAATAATTGCCTAACATACTGATGAATTAAGTATAGAAGCAAACAGTGTTGGCCCAGAACAGACTGCTCCTAACAGACTGCTCCTATAGGAGCAGTCTGATCTCAGTCCACACTGTTTGCCATAGAGGCTTCTTAAACTTTTCAGCAGACGAGAAAAGCAGATGACTTTTGTTGCGATTGGCAGATTAAGGGCTAATTGAAGCAGAAAAAGAGTAGATGAACAGGAAAGCAAAGCAAAACCCCTTACACTCAAACTTGATTCCCAAGATTTCACCAGAGGCCAGGCAGGGAATAAACCATTTTTCAGATGGCAGTAATATTGCTTATCAAATTGAAAGGAATTAACCCATTTAAGCCAAGCGTCTTTTGTGACTGGAGAAATTAGATCAGACGCCACAGATCAGCGTCTCTACTGTTTGCTTGCAGGATGTTCTATTAAAATTCTTATAAAAATTAAAAGTACCACCCAACAACCCTTAAAACGAAAATGACTGGTCCAATTGATATGATTGGGAAATTCCATTCGGATAAAATGGGTTAAGAGTAGAACAACTTTCATATATAATACACAATCAGGGTTTCATGCCAGGTAAATCAAACACAAAGCAATCAAACAGTTAACCCATTGGTGCCTAATAGGATTTCCCACACATCAATTTGACAAGCCCATTTCCAATTTTAGGGTTGTTGGGTCTGGGTCTGCACTATTTGCCTACATCCCATAAAAAGGACTTTAGGCTAATTTGGGTTAAGCTTCTGCAGAATTTATGTCCTCGTTTTCGCCTGTTGTGCTGATATATAAGTATTTCTAAAATCTAAATGCAAGATAAGAGCACTCAACAAAGCTGTCAGATTTGAATCCTAGCCCAGCCATAGACCATGAATATTATGCCCATATTTATGAAATTTTTAGAGGACTCTGCAGGCATTAATGTTACACTGACAAATGAATACCGAGATATGAGAGTTCACAGTTGTTTTATTGAAACCTCATATTTTATGAAGGTGTCTTAGAATTTGACAAGACCTACCCGGGGGCATGAACTCGAGGGCCTGATCTATCGAGGCAGTAATGTAGCATGTTACCTCATGGGAGAGTCTTATTTTGGTTGCCCAGCCGCATTAGATTGGCTGAGAAACGTTTTACTGCCTTGCTTCCTCCTATCATTTAAACGGATATATAAGTAAAATGAAAGAAAATCAGCAAAGCGAACCCCCACACAATAATACAATGACCCCCCACTTTCCAGAAATCCTGGATCCACCACTGGATTTCAATACTTTTGCTGTTCTTGCAGCTTCTGATAATGCTAGTAATGGTTGGCTGTAAAGATGGAAATTGCACGACCTAAAGAAACTTTTATAGTGTGCCCTATAATCAATCGTGGGGTGGGGGCGTCGAATGACCCAAATCCACCCAAATCATTTAGCGTAGCTCATATTACGCAGTTACGCACGTGCGTAATAGAAATTGTACATATTCAAGAAAAATACCCTAATGTGGAAATAAAGGTTTTTTAACCATATGGGTTTGCGCTCTTTGCCCTCTTCCTTACTTTGTTCTTAAAGGAAATAATTCGCTCCCTCTTGGAGCAAATTCTTTCCTTTAAGAGAAGTCCCATTAATAAAAAGGGACGCAATTGATTATACTCACTGCTCGTTGCAGTAATCTACCTTTAATGTGTGTAACTTAGTCAGCGTTCTGGCTACGCCCATGAAAATAGAGAATACTAGGTGAGTGTCTTTTGATATCAAGTTTACCAGGCAAGGCTTTGAGACCGCTTGTTGACATCGCGAGGCAAGCCTCGCGATGTCAACAAGCGGTCTCAAAGCCTTGCCTGGTAAACTTGATATCAAAAGACGCGAACCTGGTATTCTATTTATCAGTTTACCCATTGTTGAACTCTCCAAACTAGCGATTATGACGTAATTTTCGATTTTTGTGTTGATTCAGCGTCATTAGCGACGTCATTCAAAAAGTGCAACGTCATCATGACCTGATAAAGGCAACATCCAGTGAGATAGACAACGTTTATCAGGCAACGCGCAGCAATGCAGTTGGTATGAGAGGTAACTGATAATCTAATTTATCTAGAACTTCCCAAATCCTCTATCCACAATAATATTACCCAATCATCCTATATCTGACCAGATACCCAGATACTGTATTATTTAGATGTTTTAATGTCTAGAACATAGAGCATATTGTTTTGGACTAAATACCTAATTTTGATTATTGGAGTCAATAACCTGCTTACTGTACATACCGCAGAATCTAAACTGCACCTTTATAATCGTTATTAAAATAAATTATGTGTATAAAAATGACAACATGACAGCCATAAGCACATGTGCGTGCTCGTTTTTTTCCTCCATTTCCGCGTTTTAATGCTGAACTACCTCATACTAGTAAAATGGAAGTATAAAATCGATAAAAATTGAAACCCCTGAAGGTTTTATATTGAATTATACACGAAATCTGTGGGGTGGGGTTAAATTTGACCCTGAGCTGCAAGATAACTAGTGTGGTGACTCCTGATTTTTCCCTTTCTTTCGAAAAGGTATGAAGATAGACCATGAAAAAAATAAGATTTTCACTGTCAGATTTTTTAATTAATGATTTTCTCTAAGAATCAAATCCTAGTTTTGAGGAATTGCACAATGAAATCATGCAGAATCTTGTCATGGCTTGAGATAACAAATAAAATTGCACATTTCTAGAAGGCTTAGGGCCATTTGCAATAATTAAAATTAGAAGAAAGAAGCTGACTGAAGAACGTGATATTTAGGACTAAGGTTATTCTTTCAACTGTTCAGAAAACTGGTCAAATGCTGAAAACATCCATATGAGATTATGAAAAACTGAGCATGGTGACATATCCTTTTTATTTCATAAATTGACAGTCGATGCATAAAACATACATGTACTGTATGCAAAGTATTGAAACACTTTTCAATGTGGGGAGTATTTAGTAGCAAATATGAATCGTAGCATGGGCTTTTGTGCGAGATCAGCCTGCGCATACGCACAGTCCAGAGCCTTTGCTAGTCGCTTGAATATTCTATGAATATCAAGCTACTGACTGAACATCATTTGTAGTTTCTAAGCTTAAAAATGGGCTGCACAGGCTCGTCTTAGTCTACACTTGTCAAAATGCCACATTGTTGGAATTCACATGTCACGGTTCAAATCCTTAATAAAGTCACTGTTTAAAATCAGACTGAAATATTGCACAATTATGTATTATATTTTTCTGCCATCTACAATCGCATACATAGAGGATATTCAAATGTTTTTGTTAAATTTGTCTTTTATTTCACGAATGAAGTGGACAATATTTATATTTCATGAGTGGCTTTGCCACTCATGAAATATAAATATTGTCCACTTCATTCGTGAAATAAAAGACATATTTAACAAAAAACATTTGAATTTTCTTTTTATTATCAACAAATTTCTCATAATCTTTTAAGGTAAAGAGAAGCGAATCTTTCTTTACATTAGCTTTTGATTTGATTTTCTAGTTGTAGCAGACGAATTTATAAAAGCTCTTTCTTTTATTAAGCTTCTAAGCGACTCTGACATTTTGTTTACATTTCCATAGAAATAGGAAACACCAATAGTTGTTTCCCTTAGAAAAGAAACAGATATGCCATAAAGAGTTACTTCCCTTAGACCATATTGAGAAAATAGAAAAAAGTAGTTCCAATCTTACGGTTTCTCTCCCATGAAAATATCAAATCTCGTATTTTCACTGCTGTGAAAGCAGTGAAAATACAAGTTTTTATATTTTCACGGCTTTGAAATATATGCATTATATTTAATCAATATTTTCCTGTATTTCATTACATAGTAGATAATAAAAGTTTGTTGTTAAATAAAAGCATCTTAAAGAGGATTAGCTGGAACAGCATGAACTGCTTTTTCTTGCCATCTTCTTAATTTCATCACATGAATGGGCACTTGCTATTACATTGAACGAACCTTGTATCGAACAGGCATTTGAGATCATTAACATATTTAGTTAATATGATAATTGCTTTTTTTGTGCAACTATATTATTTCAAACAGTCTAGATAAATAATATAAATAGTCTTGATATATTATATGTTCCATCGTGTACATAAAACCTATGGTTGGTTTCAGCATGAAGTAAATTCAGTATTGGTTTGCTGATACTGGAGACCAAAAGGGCCAAAGATCGGTTACCTGTATCCTCTTAATGAACTGATTTTGCACAGCCTAGCCAGTAAAAGTCAAACATTTATATTCAAGATGACATATTGGATGTCATATTGTCACCATTTGAACAAATTTCAGTCTATCATAAAACCAGATGTTCTACAGAAAATTTCATACAAATCTGTCAAGTGACTTTGGAGAAGTCAACAATATTTTTTCAAGATGTCTGCCATAAAGCAGGCTTGATATTTTTCTTACATCCACATCTGACATAATTGTTATTAAATTTCAGCTTGTTGGGAAGATGAATTAAAAACTCAATTTCAAAAATGGCCACCATGACAGTAATACTGGTTATTATGACGTCACCGTCTGATCAAAGCTGAACCACCACAATGTCCCACACAAATATCAGTTGAATGTTATCAGTGGCTCGATCAAGACAAAAATTGAAAATATGTTCTTAAGATGGGTACTATGGCAGCCATTTTGGATGTTGTGATGTTTTTAAAATATGAACCTGCATGTTCTTGGTATCGGCTTGATGTACCACACAAAATTTCAGATTGATGTGACAAAAAGAATAATCAAGGCCATCATGGTGGCTATTTTTGCATGTTGTGACATCATAGTTTGAGCAAATCTGAACCGGCACAATGACTTGATGTATCGCATAAAATGCCAGCAATATACAGGAAATTCAAGATGACCACCTTTGCAGCATTAGTTGAAGTCCTGGCATCATATGAGTAAATCTGAACCTACAGAGCAAATGACATGATATCCAGGGAGGGATCCAGGATTTCTGGAATGGGGGTTCATAAATATAAAGATTTTGGGGTTCACTTTGCTGATTCTATCTATTTTTTTTAAATATCCCATAACAATAAATTAATTTGGTGTCACTGAGACCAAAGTACTTTATCTTCATAGGATATTTAAAAGCGGGGAGGGGGTTCAAGGGGACCCCATCTGGATTCGCCACTGGCATCCCTCACATAATTTCAGCTTGAGCTGACGGGGATCAGGAGACACTTTCAACATTTCTATTTTCAAGATGATTTCCATGGCGGTCTTACATTTTTCTAGTTATGTTACCCTTTTTTCAAATACATAATATGGTGAAAAAAACGGATCTTTCAGAAATAAAGAGAAACCTTATAATTTCGCAAGAAGAAAAAACAACAGCAGACACGTTTTTTAATCTGTTCAAGTGAGTTAATGGATATTACAACAACTCTCACGTAACCCAGCACAAGCTTAAGTTATCCTGCTTTAAGTCAGAATCCAATACTTCTGACTAACCTGTTATGAAAAAAATATCAAGATTATGTGAGCCGCGACATGAGATTTCCAGCAATGTGGTATGTGAGACCAGCAAAGCCTCAGATTAGCCTGCGAAACGCGCAGTCTGATCAAAACCTTTGCTTGTCTTGATTTTGTTTGATTTTATTCTTAACGTCCAATCAACAATCTTTCAGTTAAATAGGGACGGGTCTTCCTGGGTTGAACCAGTACTAATTTGCTTGTCTTGAAAATAATATGACTGTTTGGCTACTGACTGAATATTATTTGGAGTGTCTTGGAGGCTACACAGGCTCGTCTGAGTCTACACTTGTTAAAATGCCACATTGTTGGAAATCACATGTCACGCCCCAATTATCAATGTACGGGGAAAAGTTCTATCAACTCCGCACAGCACAGCACAACGCCATTCGTTGCGACTTCTAAATAACCTGGAAAAGCAGACCCAAAAACGGTCAAGTTCGATTTTTTTGGCTTGAAAAAGAGGGCTTTTTGGAAATCTGTAGAATCTTAGGTATTTGTTTATATAACGTAAACTTATGATTTCTGCTATATTTAAGGGTTATGGGATGTACAGAAACGATGATTAAAATATTTCGTCTTAACTAATAAGTTTTTAAGGTGGCCACCATGCAAGATGGCTACCATAGGAGTCATATTGGTCGTATAGGTGTCACTATCTTTAACAAATGTGAATCTCCATAATGCGTTGATATCTAACACAAAATGTCAGCTTTTTATGTCCAGCGGTTTGGATGTTAAATCCAAAAATTAATTTCAAGATGGTCGCCATGTTTGCTAAATTGCATGTTGTGTGATCATAATTTGAACAAAACTGAACATCAGTGTCTTACAAAAAAATCCACACAAGTCTCTTCACATATTGCATTCCAACATACAATGGCAATTGCAGATAGATAGTTACATCTGGTTTCTGAAAAACGGGTTATAAAAACACTAAGCTATAAAACAAGTAAGGAAGAAGGCAAAGATCAGGAATCGATGCAATCAGGTACCACACCTGACCCAGGACACCATATGGGAAAGTGACAAATTCACAGGAAAACATCACACTTTAGAAAGTCAAGAGGTCAGCCATTTCCCTGCAGGTGACCACAAGGCTGCAAAGAACAGACAAGACAGTATTACAAAGAATAACAAAAAAGGTCCACAAAAGAAGCACCGCCTTGGAACGGTCAGTAAGAAAAAGATCTTGAGGGCTAAAACATGTTTTACGGTTCCAACCTCACCCTCACATATGAGCCGCAAAATGAGATTTCCAACAATGTTGTATGTGCGACCAGCAAAGGCTCAGACCAGCCTGCGCATACGCGCAGTCTGATCAGAGCCTTTGCTATTCGCTTGAATATTCTACAACTGTTAAGCTACTGACCGAATGCATTTGGAGTTTCTAAGCTTAAAGGGAGGCTGCACAGGCTGGTCCGAGTGTATTCGTGTCAAAATTACACACTGTTTGAAATCACATATCACGGCTCATATATGTTTGGTTTTGGAACAACATAGACACCCCATGTCCTGTGGATGACTTGATGTAATAGTGTCCTATGCCAACTGTACAGTGCTTAGATGGTGATAGTTTTCACAGTCGCATAAAATGAGCCGTGACATGTGATTTCGAAAAATGTGGCATTTTGAAAAGTGTAGACTCTGATCAGACTGGGCGTATGCGCAGTCTGATCTGAGGCATTGCTGGTCACACATACCACGTTGTTGGACATCTCATGTCATAGCTCAAATCATATGTTGCGTATGTATTTTGAGACAAATGTCGGGGTATCATACACTGTTATGTATTGCTTTTAATTTTCATGATGAATCCTGAATGAAGGATTTTGAGGCTGACTTTCCAGAGAAAAAGTGCTTAATTATGGTAGATTATAATAGCTTCTTAATTGAAACGCAATTGAACATTTAAACTTGTAATTGTTTATGTCTTGCAAGCAAACTGTAAGTTTCATAACTTGAATTACTAAATTTCGGTATTTTGAAAAGTTCAGGTCTTTCACTCGTTTTTAGGGTAAAGTCGGGTAAATTCTGACATCAGCTAAATTCGGACACACATTTGCAAACAGTGTAAATCCAGATGAGACGGCTCCTTATGAGCCGTCTCATCAGGATTTTCACTGTTTGCTTAGTTAATTTATTTTTAATTCCAATATTTGAAATATGAAACAAACAATATCGCTGTCCGAATTTAGCTGTCTGTCCAAATATACCCGACTTTACCCTAATCTATTTACAATAGAAGAGGTAGAAGAGGAGAAGATGGAAGAAACGAAGCGTGAACCCAGTCCAGTTGCTCCTGAGTTTACAGAGAACATAGAGAACCAGTCTCTTACAGAAGGAGACAAACTAATCCTTAAATGTGCAGTCAGAGGTATCCCTGACCCTACAGTCGAGTGGTTTGTCAATGGACAGGTTAGTTTGGTCCCCACCCTGAAAATCTAACAAAATTTATACATGATTCCAGTAAAACGTTGGGTTATGTATTGTTCACAAAAACGCCATTTGGTTTATACGAGGGCTGTTCAAATATGAATGCAAGTAGCTTCATAACTTTCTTCACATATATGCTACGACAAAATGGTAAACGTTTCTATAAAGGACTATATGTCACCTTTAAGCTGGCACCACAACTAAAGAAAAATACAGTATACTTATCGAGCTACAGCCCTTTGAATGAGGGTCACGTTAGTATACTAACAAGCTCAATGCTTCGAACATATACCAGTGATATAGACGAGCGTATAATTCTTCGATAAACAAGAAAAAATTCTTGAAATTTTTTAGGAAGTATCCCCATATTCTTATATAATGATTCTGTGAAAGTTGCGAAAATCCGACATGCTTTTATTGTCCGATTTTATTAACCTGACACAGGTGCATAATTTCACGGTTAGTGCACAAGATAATTTACATTCCGTCGACTTTCGGTATTTACCGTAAGTTTTACGAGAATTTTGCAAGTACTAATGCAGATAATGAAACATTTCGCACTGAACTACTGACTAGTCAAGCGGTTTTGGTACAGAGTTTACAACCAAAAGGTCCTGAGTTCGAGTCCACGTAAATTCTTTTTTTTGTATTTTTACCTCTTTATTTGATTCGTTTAACTTCATTATTATAGATGCACCACGACCTCTGAGTAATGTTTTTTGGACCATTTATATTCAAAAGATTGATACGTAACGCATACACTGAGACAGGCTGTCTGGAACATCTACGTGCTGAACCCCCTATTTCTAGATCCGTATTTTCAATTTTGTAAATATAGTCACGCTTTAAAGCTATTTGTTTATCTATACTTGCATTTGTTATTGTTATTTTTGTAGGACCCTCACCGAGATCGTTTACCATACACTCGATATGTGAAGTTGAATCTCTGTGCTTTTGACATATTTTTTTTTAAAAAGTAATCGCAGATATTTAAAAAAAAATCTGTTTTGCCTTAGTGCCAAGACTTGCTGCATACTTTTCTTCAGACGTTTTCCCACTGAACTTAAGTTCAAACAACTTGTAAAGTGAATACATTTAACCATATGTTTTGGCTATAACACGGAACAATATTTTCCAATAATCTCTGAAGTTGTTTCAGACAGACTGGCTCATTTAAACGCGTTATGCATCAACCTTTTGAAATTGAATGATCCAAAATTTCATTCCTCAGAGGTCACGGTACATCTATAATAAATGAAATTAAACGAATCGAATAAAGGTAAAAAAAAACACACACACACACGTGGACTCGAACTCACGACCTTCTGGTTGTAAACTCTATATCATAACCACTTGACTAGTCAGTAGGACGGTACAAAACGTTTCATTATCTGCATAAGTAAATGCAAAAATTCCTGTAAAACTTACGGTAAATACCGAAAGTCGACGGAAGGTAAAAATATCCTGTGCACTAACCGTGAAATTATGCACCTGTGTCAGGTTAATAAAATCGGACAATATTAAATTACAACGAATCGTTTACACTAAAGTCTCCTTATGTTTGTAAATAAATGGTAAACAAAACACCACCTTTCAGTTTCCAGTTAACATTATCTTTAACAAAATGCATGAAGCAACATTAAAACTAGTTTTAACTCAAAGACAGTATGTTGATCGCTCATACTGAGTTGATGCTACAAATAATTGATGGATAGTAGGTATTTTTAAACGCTGAAAAGCATTTCTATTAAGTCAAAAATGCCTTAAGTGAAGGGGTAATAAAATTTATACTGATTTTTTTTTTGCAATAACATTGCGACTTTTTTCTAAATTTGAACATAAACTTTAAGTTTGACCACTACAGGCATTATCAAGTATAATATTACTCACCTGGCCTTGAGGACTAGACAGATTGAACATATTTCAATTAATGTAAACACGTCATTAAGAAGCAGAAAAATGCTTGAAAAATTATATAAAATGCGATTACTCTGAAAATAGAGGATGGCACGTTTTGAAACCCCCCTTATGACATATTTAATATGTTTTCAGCAAAATGCAAAGAAAACGACACAGCGATGTTTATTAGTACATCACCAGTAGAAAACTCAAAATGACGTTTATCATGAAATTAATGACGTCACAAATGTGTCTGTTTACTCGAGATTGAAACAGGATTATATAGACGTTTTCCTGCAAGAAACTTTTGGATTGTTACTTAAACTTGCATCTAAAATTTTGTGACATTTTGTCTAAAACTTACAAAGATATGACACTATATCTGCAAATGTACCAAAACGTGCATTGCAATTTTCTTCAGAAATACTTCAGTATACAGGAATGACCTTTATATAAGGATCTGTAGCTCGAGAAATATAGTGAGTGTTCTTAATGTTTGGTGCCATTGTAAAGGCGACAAATAGTTCTTTCCAGAAAGGTATGACATTTTGTCGTAGCATTTATGTGAAGAAAGTTATGAAGCTACTTGCATTCATATTTGAACAGCCCTCGTATCAGTGATTAAAGTTATACTTAACTACTAAAGGAACCTGACACTTTTTACTGGCTTTAAACTCGTAGATAACAAATTATAGAGCTAAGCCGATATGCTTATTTAAATAACAAGACATAAGAAAGTATTCTTCAAAAATATATTGATCAAATAAAGAACATGACGTCACGATGTCAAAACAGCGTTTTTATCACTTTTGCCTCGGAAGTGTATGTCTAGATATTTTTTGAATTTTTTTTCATGTATGCAATGCCAATACCAGTACAGACAAAAGTGCATTTTTAAAATTTTGCAATTTCTTGCTGTGCCGTATGATATGGATTTTTTTAAGTTTTGCATTTGACGTTGTCTAAACGGCAGCGTGTTTTTCCTTTGCTTAAGCAATTTCCAGAAACTGAAATGACTTGGAGTAAACCAATCATTGTAAGAGAATGCATTTTCAAGAATCAGAACTTATGTTTCGCGTCACGTTAAAGGGTAAAAGCGGAATAAACCAAATTTAACGTCAATTCAGAAACTACGTAAACTATGGATAATAACCGTTTGTTCTTTGTCAACGTATGTCGCCGTTTAGTGTGTGCTGTCTACTTTGTTATAGTACCAATTGGCTACACTTTACTTTAATCGCGTATGAATTTCAAGCGTTGCAGTATACACATATCAGCATGTAATTGTAACGCTTGGAGTCGCTAAATGGACGTAGGCAGCAGCTACGGAGTTCAAAAGGACTGAAACATTGTCAAAATGCATTCCAAACATCATACAAAATGAAAAAAAATGATAAAGTAGCAGTGCTTTTAAATGCTCATAATACGCTTATACGCAAAATTGACATTAAGATAATGTAAATAGGCCTTTGGGTTGAACAATGTATGCATGCTTTATTTGAATGCCCAGAGAATGTCAATGAAATAACAAAGATTCACACAAAAGCGATGTCTGGTGAATTTTGCGTGATTTCTTTGTTCTTGCGAAAATTGATTTCAGGGGTTACGGGACGTTTTGATAGCTGACGTCTGAAATTAGTTCATCTTTCCAAATAATCTCAGTACATCTAAGTCTACCTTAGTTCAATTTTACACACAGAAAAGATAAGTGTGCATCGTTTTCATTTACTACCAAAAATTGACACACAGTATGTGTCAGGTTTCTTTAGGAGTTAAGCATAGAAAATATGTTACTGTTCAACAGTTTGTAACCCACGTTAAACTTGAAATGTAACATGCCACCTCATTGGTCGATCAACGAACACATCACAGACAACGATGCAATATGGTTTATCTGTTGTCGCATTGTTATCGTAGTTACCCTTATTATTCGGATACCTTAACTCTGCACCAAAATTATCCAAGGCTAATTGTAAAATTAGTGAAGGAATAATGTTTTGTGTAAAACCTAACCTGATCTGGGTTTACTTGCAGCCTTGCCATCACCTGCTGGGAAAGACCTGACTCCTTGGCTCTCTTGTTTGTTGTATTTTCTTGTGTTTTTGTCACTTTCCCATATGGGCCCGCACACGAGAAAACCTGTTTTCGGGGGTTTGTTAACAACACAGGCGCAGACCAGCCTGCGCATCCGCGCAGTCTGATCAGCGCCTTTGTTACTCGTTTGTTTAGAAAGTAAACTTGCTACTGGTGAAATTTCAATTTTCTAGCTATATATAGCTAGCCTCTATAGCTGAGGAGACTGATTTGAAACTCGGTTTGTCGGAAATCCCGACGACAGGTTTTGTCGCGGCGATGCCCAATTATGGAGTTGTACTTAATTGTATCGATTCCTGATGTTTACCTTCCTCTCTACTTTGTACACTTTCCTTCGCTGTTCCAATGAATCCCGCCCAGTTTCCCTGTTTACAAGTTTCATAATGACTAAATGTTTCTTGGGTTTAGATTTAAGGTCAATGGTTGACGTCAGATGTCTTTTTAATGTTTTCTACATATATGTTGAGAAGTAATTTAGTCCTGTATATATACGAGGGGGGGGGGGGGGGTCAATATGTAATGAAAACCCATACATAACTCTATCCACAAACGCGTTAGGAAAGTATGTCATATGCCAAACGAAAGATCAAAATGTCGCCGTTATAATGGTGCATAAAACATTATTTTATCTTTCCAAATTTAATAAGTTACAGTCTTTTTAAAAAGCTCACTAATATACACTGCATATATTTTCCTCCGAATTGTAAAGACACATTTTAACAAAGGTAGAAAGGCATGCTGTATTTTCTAAAACAAACATTTAACATGCATGAATCAAATATCCATAGTTTTCTGACTCATTTCCCCTTTATCGGCTATAATGATACACACTTTTGACCGGTACTGATTTCTCGTGCAAACGGTTTTATTACTTTACCCCCTCTTATGTTGACGTCGTTTAAAGCAATGGACGTAACACTAAAATACGCACGTTTTTTGAAAATCGGAAATGTGGCTTTGTACCAGGAAAGGACAATTTTGATTGTATCGAAGTTTAAATACACACAGTGCATAGGCAGCAGACCAGTTAAACTGAAACCAATATCTAGGGGTATCTCATCTGATTGGTATACCATTTTCGTTTCCTATAATTTTATTGTCTGAAATTAGTCAGCCAGATTATTTACGTGTAAATACGTGTATCGATGTCCAAATAATGCATCCGAATGATAACATTGATGAAACGCAGTATTTTGTCTGATCCATCTCAGGGTAAGCCAGAGATGGCATTCTTTTAAGTGGTTTTCTTATATCAAATGATGTACTTGGGGTACTTTATGAGTGAGATTAAATATGGAAATGTCAAAATCGAATGTATTACTTGCAAATTAACATCAAAGCGACCAGAAAAAATGTTACATATGATTTTCGTATACATTTTCGCTATGTATTCGTTCACGCAAAAACGACTCTGTCAATGGAATGCCAGTATATGTAGCATCAAGGAGGATTTTAACCAAAATGGTAGCCTCAGTATTTCATAGAATAAAAAGCAATATAAAACTTTTTTGCAGGTATAAATCACCAATATATGGATATTTACCACACGAAGAAGCAGACTGAAAACACCCCTCGTTCATGTAGTTATCTGCTTTTGAAAACATTGTTTTATTTCATATCACAGTGTACTTCAGCACCCTTTCTTGAAAGTGGCTTGTGTAAATTAGATAAAGAGCTGGAAAAATACAATTTTACATTTATTTAGCCAAGAAACAGACCTTTCAATGAAAGTAATTATGAAGTATGTAAATATAAAACTTTGGGATTTACTTGGTTGTTTTCATTAAATATTGAACGCCCCTCGTACCTCTCATTGACCTGATAAACTTTGTCTATCTCACTGCATTCAACATGACATTGCACTTTTAGACTCGAAAATCGATAATTACGTCATAATCGTTACTTGAAGAGAATACCAGGTTTGCGTCCTTTGATATTAACCAAAGGCAAAGACTCGCGATTCAATGGAAACTTAATATCAAAGGACTCCCACTTTAGTAAGCATATTCTCTTTTTATCAGTTACCTCTCATATCAACTGCATTGTTGCACGTTGACTTGATAAACGTTGTCTAGCTCACTGCATGTATATTTCCATGTCAATACGACGTTGCACCTTTTGAGTGACGTCGAATTGACACGAAAATCGATAATTACATCATAATCGCTAGTTTGACGAATGAATCAACTCCTAAACTGATGAATAGAATACCAGGTTCGCGTCTTACCAGGCTCGGCTTCGAGACTCCATGTAGAATCGCTCATCAAGCTTTCTCAAAGCATGTACTGCCAGGTAACCTTTATATCAAAAGACACACACCTAGCATTCTCCATATATGTACTTTTTGTATCTTTACTTGGATGCACACCAATTGCAACGTCCTCGTACTTCAGTAACTCAGCTTTCTGCACTATTGGTATTGTAGAATGTGAAATTTAAAGAACATATAAAGACAAAATATCGTGCTGGAATGTGTAGCTTGATAATACCGGAAGTGACGATGGACGACAATGGAGACTATGTCTGTAAGGCGACCAACGACGCCGACCAAGTCACAACTGAGGCAACAGTCCATGTCAAATGTGAGAAAATTATAATACTTAATCTTTGCATGCATGCTTGTTTTGTCGTCTACTGTTGTTGTTTTTGTTTTACAAAAATTAAATTTTAGTGCATGAGATTTCCAACAATATCGCATTTTGACCTGTGTAGACTCGTACGAACCTCTGCAGCCTTCATATAAGCTTAGAAACTCCAAGTCGTGTTCAGTCAGTAGCTTAACAATCATAGAATGCTCAAGCGATTAGCAAAGGCTCTGATCAAACTGCGCGTATGCGCAGGCTGATCTGAGGCTTTGCTGATCGCACATACCACATTGTTGGAAATCTCATGCACTGGCTAAAATCATTTTTCTTCGAAAAAAAACCCGTTCAGGAATACCATCAGAGTGTCAAAAAGCTTGTATCCAGGCAGATCAGGCCCATTTTGTTGCGCCTATATCCAAACTGTTATGATAGGTTTCATAGCTGTCGGGTGGGACTTATGCCATTGTTCCATCTCCTTATAACCTAAGCTGTTGGGGACGTTAAGCAGAACACACACACTTTTATCTTTATGGACTTAATCCAGTGGAATAAAAGGGTAAATTTCGCAAAGCTACTAAAATCTGATGAAACTTTCAGTGCAAATGCATTCTGTCTCTGCAGATATATGTTTTGAAATTGGATTGGGGAACCCTTTTTTATTATACCTGCTCAGCTGATAAGAAGATGCTGTTCAGAATTTTATATTAACTTACAAGAAAAAGAAACACAATCTTTTCAATTATTTATTTAGGAGCCGTCGCCATGTATTTGATAAACCACTCGTCTTGCAAGTTCCGTCCCCCGTTTATCGAATTTATCGGAGTAGCCAAGTCTTCACAGACCTTAGCTGTCGGTGGGATGAAAAACACAAAAAACAAACAGTATGAGTTTTGCCGGTTAAGCAGTTTCTGATTGGCATTAGCAAATGATACAAGACTTTAGAAGAAATCTTAGAAGGGTTTTATTATTTTTCGTTTAAAGCTGCATAGTCTGTAACTTTTGATCTTCTAATTTTAAAAATAATGTTTTTATTTTTCAAGAACACCGTAAAAATACTAAAATTCAGGTAAACATTTTACCATTTTCGTAAATCTTAACAAGGTATCACTATCAAAACAACTGCATTTATGTTAAAATTCAACGGTCTAGAATTATTGGAGGGACGCAAATAATTACCAACAAGAGAAAAACACACCTATTTGATGAGATAATTCACTTTTCCATGCAGTTTTCAGCTGTACTGAACATTTTTATTGTGAAAACATAGCTTAATTCTACTTTTACAAATGATTTGAAAAGAAAATAAAAATTTTCGAAAAATGTTTATAGTTACAGAGTATGCAGCTTTAATCGGAACAAGAAAGTGTGTTACAGTAAAACGCATGGATCAACATAATACGCCACGAGGAAATTTTCTTTATTCTGATTTGTCTGTTTCTATTAACGTATATTTAAAAAAAAAAATAAAATCTTTCTTGGATCAACAAAACAGACAACGAGGAAATATTCTAAATTCTCATTTGTCTGTTTCATATAAACGTAAGCATAACAAAACAAAAATAACGAAGGTGCCACTGTGAAGCGTTAATGATTATTTTGCTATACTTGACAAACTGTTACAACTTGGAATGACACTTTTCTAAAAATATGACCAGGAAATACCACATAAGTATTGAGTATAACCTTTCTATTGTGTCGCAACGAGCAAAAAACGCAACTGAAGAGAGAAGAAAACACACTGGATTCTCACTATAGTGTGTGTGTGTGTGTGTGTGTGTGTGTGTGTGTGTGTGTGTGTGTGTGTGTGTGTGTGTGTGTGTGTGTGTGTGTGTGTGTGTGTGTTGCTTGTTGCGACAAAATAGAAAGGTTATAATTTATATTCGTACGAATGCATAGCTTCCATTACGCAGTTAGGCGCGTGCGTTATAAAAAAAATGACATATTAGATACCAGGGTTTTTCCCGACGACGTAATGAAATTTGATTGCACGCTGACGGATGGTACTCAATCTCTATTACGGTTCCGACTTAGAGCCCTATCTATAGATGAGAGGGTAAGGCCTGATGTCGTGTCTCTGGTCAGGCCCACAGGGGCTTATCTCTACTGTTTCATTTCTTTTGCTCCGGTATGCAGTTGTATGTAATGTTGAGTCCTTATCTTCATTTTATGAGCACGTATCTCCTTTTTATGTCTTGATTTGGATGTACTTGGAGATGACGCATCGATAAGTTACTGAGGGGTTTTTCACGCAAACCAAACATCTATGTGTCTTGATCCACATCAGAACTAAGGGTGTGGTTGGTACCGTTAAATGTGTTTAAGCTCTCCTGTGATTTTTAGGCTGACTGTTTCAATGCTTGAGTTGTGGATCATTTTTATTATTTATGTTTCATTTTTATGCTGTCTTGTCTGTTCATTGTAGCCTTTTGGTCAACTGCTGGGAAATGGGTGACATATTGGCTCTCTTGTGCTTTGTGTTTTCTTGTGTTTTTGTCAATTCCGGGTCATGTATGGTAGTTGATTGTATCGATTCCTGATCTTTGCCTTCCTCTCTACTCTTTACACATTCAATGTGTGGCAATCAGGCTTTTCAAACCATACAGAACTGCTCTTCAAGGAAAGAATTCGCTTCTCGCGAATTCTTTCCTTTTAGAGAAGTCAATTTTATGAAAAGGGACGCTATTGGTGACAAATCGCGGCTCGTTTCAGTAGCCCCCTTAGATGTGTGAAACTATTTCAGAGTTCTGGCTACACCCTGTTAAAGACAGCAATATTATAAGAGATAAACTATATGTAAATCAACGGGATAGGAGAGATCGTCACTCCCACTCTTCAAGGAAGTAAACATGTTTTTATGACATACAACCATTCTTGAAGAAAAAACAGTCCTATCCTAGATCGGGCGCAAATATTATTTCATGAAAGCTGCAACAACCAGGCTAGGAAGCGGAACCGGGTTGCGTGATACCTGTACATGTACAAGTTCAGTGCTCGAACCACTGAGCCAAATAATCGACAAGCATGGGCAAAGCTATACAAGATCCACTACATATATGTGTAGGCGTTATCATCCGTAACAAAGATGGCATGATTTATCATCACGGAAAGGAAGTCTTGGTAAAGTCAGCTCAATGCCGGAAGCTAGCCACCTTATAACATAAAAGTTCAAATGACAAAGTTCGGAATCACTGTACCGCGAAATACAAGTCTAGCCGCTGTGCCAACGAGTCGCCGACCTTCTGACACAGTTGTCAGAGATTGGATCGGTGATACCGGTAAAAGTTCGAGAGTCGACAAGACTCTCTGATGCAGTAGTCAGAGATTATATATAAAGCTGAACGTTATGCGAGACAGGTTAATACTCATTTTAGGTCCAGGCAGAAATTAATTTTCTTATCTCTCAACCAAAACATATGGTGTGGGTGCTTAAAATAATGCAACGAGTCTATTGAGCACCCAAAAGAAGTGTTTAAACTGATTGGTAAGGTTTTATTGTCATTAACTGAACCAATGTACGTATGAACAGAATGATACCACGAGGAAGGGATGAATACAAGGGCACAGTTTAACGAATAAGAGGAACGCATTAAATAAAATTACATGCATCTTATTTTCCCTCCGATGAGATATAAACAACACAAAAAATGAAAACAAATAAAAACGAAGTATCAAAACAACAGCAGAACCAACGACAGACAGTCTAAGAGATAATGGTAAAGCCAGCTCTCGACGGGTCACATATTATTACTAGTAGTTAACCCTTTGTATATGCGAAACCCCTAAACTTGTACTTTTGCAAACAATGCAGGGCCTGATGAAATGCAGCATTATTTTACAAACAGTGAAGGCCCTGATGAAATGCAGCATAGAAATTTGAACTCTATTTTGGCAAGTGCCTTAACAGCAGGCAATATTGATGCCCGCATAGGACAGGTTTGACTGTAAATACAAAACAAATTTTTTATTGGCTATCTTTTTGGGACTGCTAATGATTGAGTATGTTCCCCCCAAAGACAAAAATGGATCTGGATTAGCATTTGCCAAGCCCAGTGAAAAAATGGATCTGGAAAAGCATGTACCAAGCCCAGTGAAAAAATGGATCTGGAATAGCATGTACCAAGCCCAGTGAAAAAATGGATCTGGATTAGCATATGCCAAGCCCAGTGAAAAATGGATCTGGATAAGCATATGTTAAGCCCAATGCAAAAAAAATGATCTGGATTAGCATGTGCCAAGCCCAGTAGAATAAGGATCTGGATGAGCACGTGCCAAGCCCAGTGAAAAAATGGATCTGGAATAGCATGTGCCAAGCCCAGTGAAAAAATGGATCTGGAATAGCATGTGCCAAGCCCAGTGAAAAAATGGATCTGGAATAGCATGTGCCAAGCCCAGTGAAAAAATGGATCTGGAATAGCATGTACCAAGCCCAGTGAAAAAATGGATCTGGATTAGCATATGCCAAGCCCAGTGAAAAATGGATCTGGATAAGCATATGTTAAGCCCAATGCAAAAAAAATGATCTGGATTAGCATGTGCCAAGCCCAGTAGAATAAGGATCTGGATGAGCACGTGCCAAGCCCAGTGAAAAAATGGATCTGGAATAGCATGTGCCAAGCCCAGTGAAAAAATGGATCTGGAATAGCATGTGCCAAGCCCAGTGAAAAAATGGATCTGGAATAGCATGTGCCAAGCCCAGTGAAAAAATGGATCTGGAATAGCATGTACCAAGCCCAGTGAAAAAATGGATCTGGATTAGCATATGCCAAGCCCAGTGAAAAATGGATCTGGATAAGCATATGTTAAGCCCAATGCAAAAAAAATGATCTGGATTAGCATGTGCCAAGCCCAGTAGAATAAGGATCTGGATGAGCACGTGCCAAGCCCAGTGAAAAAATGGATCTGGAATAGCATGTGCCAAGCCCAGTGAAAAAATGGATCTGGAATAGCATATGCCAAGCCCAGTGAAAAAATGGATCTGGAATAGCACGTGCCAAGCCCAGTGAAAAAATGGATCTGGAATAGCATTTGCCAAGCCCAGTGAAAAATGGATCTTGATTAGCATATGCCAAGCCCAGTGAAAAAATGGATCTGGAATAGCATGTGCCAAGCCCAGTAAAAAAATGGATCAGGATTAGCATATGCCAAGTCCAGTGAAAAAAATGATCTGGATTAGCATGTGCAAAGCCCAGTAAAATATGGATCTGGAATAGCATGTGCCAAGCCCAGTGACAAAATGGATCTGGATTATCATATGACAAGCCAAGCAAAGAGTGACGTGATGAAGAAGGTTCCCAGCCTGCAGACGAGTTATAGCATGAGTTTCGTTCTAAAACATAAAGATGGCATGGGGAAAGCATCGCTCCCATGCATCGAATACAGACCTTGGCGATACGATCTCCCGGAGAATCAGACGGCCTGTGGGAAAGCATACAACCACATGCAGAGACTGTGTTTGTGGAAGACTAGGGCATGACTGGAGAGACCTTCAGCGACCTGTTTCAGGGTGGGAACCAATCCCCTGTAGTGTAGGTAGCCGACTTTGGGGTAAATTGAGAGGCCGAGTGTCGTTCCAAAACATAAAGATGACATGGGGAAAGCATCGCTTCCATGCATCGAATACATACCTTGGGGATACGATCCCTGAGAGAATCAGACGGCTTGTAGGAAAGCATACAACCACATGCAGAGACTGTGTTTGCGGAAGACTAGCATATGACTGGGGAAAGCTTCAGTGACCTGCTTCAGGGTGGGAACCGATCCCCTGTAGTATAGGTAGCCGACTTTGGGGTAAATTGAGAGGCCTATCTGGGTCAAATTAAGAAATCTATTTTGATATTTGTGATACCTAACCATTAGCAATCCCATGTGTAGTTTGCAAAGAAACAAAATAAGCAAGATCAATGCACAAAATACACACAATGAAACAAAATAGGATAAATAATAAGAAATGTAGGAGGTTGATTGGGGATGGTGGTTGATTGGGGATGGTTGTGGGTTAAGCTATTATATCACAGGCACAAAACATGTTTCAATCCATCACACTGGTGAACTGAAAATGTCTAAACCAAGACTAATCTGATAGACTTGTATCTTTGTTCTCATTGGCTGCCTTGTAAAAACATGTGGTTAAACATCTTGGAGCCATTCCCTTTCCAGACAGATTATTTGTCTCCTGCAGAGAAGGTAGATACTCTGTCAAATACACAAAGCCATGTTATATAATTTGGACACCTGCAGCATTTAAGCTATTTCTTTTAGTTGACCAACCACTCCCTTGTCATTAGAAAACAGCCCCTTGTCTATTTTGTATCACCTAAACCACTGCAAGGGAGAACTTCAGGAATGATTTGCATTGGCGCTTTACGTCCCAGTCAACAATCATATCAGGACAATTCCCTGTCTTTATGGGTTGAACCAGTACATGTACTAAGCAGGGGATAAAGTGTCGTGCTCAAGAAAACAACCCAGTGCCTGGTGAGTCTCGAACCAGCGACCCTTCTATCTCAGTTCTACTCTACCACATAAGGACGTTTGTTGAGAGTCACTATTTAAACAGTTTGACAGGATTATTTTCAGATTTGTAGAGGATATATGCAATTCATGTTGGAACTTCACAACGAATTAGTGTGTTTACTTGTGGTCTGGGGGTGGGGGTACTTTCATTTCTTCTGCATACGTAGGCTCGGACCCAGCATCTACCGTTCAGCCCCCAAAAATATCAGGAATTCCAAGCACCCCCCAAAAATATTTAAAGTTATAGGAAACCCCCAAAATATGCCCTATCCTGTACCTTGACCTTAAGAAAAGACCCTAAAATGCATAGAAATGACCCCTTAATATAGTACAATTTTGTGATGATCCTAAAAAGATATCCACAAAATCTTCATACCAAAAATATTTATTTTCTGAAAACCCCAAAAAGTATTGCAATTCAAAATTTTGAACCCCAAAAAATGACCCGAGCCTACGTATATAAGAAAACTCAGAGTACCCCCCCCCCCTGGGACTTGTGGGTGTCTAAATGTAGAATGTGCGTATATTGAACTACCTGCTAGATATATTGGATCAGGTCCAGGGCCACAGGATATATTTCAAAAGATAAGATGTGGGTTTTTGGACGAACCGTTTCATCGAGATGTTTTTGTTAAAAAACAACAACAAACTGTTTCCTTGCTAATGGCGAATTTTGTCGTCTGCTATAACCTTTGCAAAAAGGCCAGGACCGGCAGAAAGTCGGCCATGATCTGGATCCAAACCGTAGGTGTTCCTGAAATAATTTTTTGAAAAAGTTATTTTTGAAAAAAAGTCAGCAGATTTTTGTCGTCTGCTGATTTTTGTTTTCATAATTAACTTTCCAAAACAATCTTCCGGCTTCAGCTGGGTTCGAACTGCTTGCAACGGTTATCAGCAGACTCACGCCGGATAGGTGGCAATCGGAAACGCACTGAACAATCGACGAACGAAGTTCAAAAATCGCTAGCAACAGTGTATTTGATTGCCAGTAGCCGCCAGCCGAGCGACAAATGGCAATCGAATACTCTGTTTCTAATGATTTTTGATCTACGTTCGCCGAAAGTATTAACGTTCTCTGGTGTAAGACCATATTACTTGACTTTTCGCTTACTGGAAAGGCGGCAACGTTAATATTCATATCTGGGCATGGTTCGGCTATTTCATCTGCTAAGGAAGGGAAATCAGGTTGTTGTTTTTTTTGTAAAGAGTTAATCAGCTTTTTGGGCCGCGCAAACGTGCGTGCATTTCATGAAAATCCTAACCGTACACACACTGAACTCACATTTATTAACCCTTAAAGCGCATAATCACAAAATGTATGTTTTTTGTCGTCCACTAAACTATTTGAAGCCCCATGGATAAACAGTGTGGACCCAGATCAGACTGCTCCTGTAGGAGCAGTCTGATCTGGGTCCACAATGTTTTCCTCCCTGCTATGTTAAATACTAGACATTTTCAGATGCAGTTATGTTGCTGGCGTTTTAAGGACTAAATAATGACTGAGGCTGTGGCACAAGAAGATACAGTTACTTTTGAATATAATCACGCCTCCTTTTCAGCTTTTACCTATGTCTAAGGTTGACTAGTCCTAATTACACATTCATGAGGCGCCGCCTTTACAGTAAGCGAAAAATTAGGTAATACTTACTTTGACTTTAATGAGTTTAATCACAACTGTTCTTTATAATTATTAATTTGACTATTGCAGCAAATGTACAGATAGACAAGGCGCCACCAATGGATTTACCAAAGTTTTTCCGTCACCCACAAGGAATGATTCTGAATGACGGAGACCCAGCCACCATTGAATGCTCTGTTGTTGGTAAGGCAGCATTATATAATAAAACTGTGTCAAGGGTTTTGGCGGTAAGACATCTACAAAAAGTGCACATTTAGTTTTAAAGAGATAAATATTTGAGCAATAATACTGGTACCACTCATTATGACTCTCTCCAGGGGTCATACTGGGCAGATCAAATGGACAGTCGTAATGAGGTGATAATGACTTCCTAACAGGGGCAATAAAGTGGCCCCGTGAAGGGATTTGGTACTTTATGATAAAATATTGATCTTTATCTTAGTGATTGTAATTGTGATTTATACAGGTAAGTCCCCTCTTGAGGCCCCTATAATTTTGTGAGCTTCTGAAACTGTCCCTTATCAGTTAATCCTTTAATGATCTCTAATGGACAGTAATCTTTGTCTTTAAAAAGTGTACCTTTTATGCAAACTGACAAACACACACACACATGCCCAATAAATTTGGCATTTTTCATTTCCAAAAAAACGGAGCAATTTTCTTACTAATGGCAATAAAAGCTTGATTTAGGATATTCTTCGTCAACGGTATGTAGTGGGCCATATATAATGTGCTCTAATTTAAATTATATACCGAAACAGTACAGCGAGAAAATATCACCATTATAAAGGTAAAAGCTAGTTCTGTTGAATGGTGCATATTATGCCTCGCAAAAATGACTCTGGACAAAACCTACAAGGTAAAAATCAGAACTTTTGGATCATCCTTCGTACGGAGCCAAAAATGAAACTTACGCAAAGTTTTATTGTCAATTTGTTGTACAATAATAGAATTAATATTTATAATTGTGTATGTATAATAATTGAATCTGAATCTTTCAAACCCAGCATCTTTAAAACCACAGAAGAAACTGCATTTATTGTATTTTTACTTTCTGTTGCTTATAACCTCCATTCAAAAGTTAGAATGGGACAGTTTGTGTCGATTCTATATTTAAAGCACAATGCGCAATTCTTATGACGTCATAGAAATTGACAACTACATCATTTTGAATAAATTGCAATATTTTCATTTCCGAGAATAATCAATTTTTGTCTATCAATTTGGACTAAAACATGCCAGACCTTATATTGACAAAATATGTATGAATAATATTATTTTGATTATGAAATATCTTAATCTTAATTGGAATATTGTAAAAAAAATATTTTTTTCACCAAATAAATTATTGATTTTAAATTAGAATTCACAAAGTTGTTATTGGTTTCAGATGGATGCTTTGTGCTCAATTTTATCCCATAGTGCACCATTTTACGATATTGTGCGCCCTTGGACAATATTGATTGTGTTTTTATTTAGATATACTCATGCAAATGTGTGTACCTCCGAATATTGACCTAATTAGTGGACTCGTTTTAATTTTCTTATGTGACTTACTACTCAGAGACTTACTATCAATCTTCGACGATACTGACTATTCATAATTGCTTAAGACAAAAGTCAGTTCATCTAACTTTGGCTAAAAGATGTTTTTACTTTTAATATAGCTGTTGTTAGGCAGGATGGGCAGGTCAAAACTTCAAGTGGTCCCAAATTTGATTATAGCTGACAGTTGTATAGCCATACATTCAAGGGCATAGGAAACCCAGATCATATGGGAGGGTCTGGATGGGGTATAATGATTAGTGAATAATGGCACTTTTTATAATGAATAGTGAATAATTAGCCAAAAAATAATGAATAGTGAATAATGAGGGCCTAAAAATTAATGAATAATCCTATTTTTTAATGAATTGAAGAACACATTAATGAATAGTGAATAATCATATTTCTTTGCCACCTTAACTGTTAATGAATAATTGGTCTTATTTTAATGAATAACCCAAAATTTTGATGAGATTAATAATGGGCTAAATTTTTTAATGAATAGTGAATACCAGACCACCCCCATCCAGACCTACTATAGAAAGTTCGCCATGTGTACAGGGCATTTCGGCTTAAGGTTGAACATTGAGCAGCCATAAAAACGAATTGCTGGGACTGCTCTTGTCTAAATTTTGAGGTCTCTTATATGCACAGTCTGTCTGATAGGTCAGTGCATGGAGGGTATGTCTGTTTTGGGGTAGATTTCCGGTCGCTCCTTCAATTTACATAAAACACGTCAGAGCGGTGTATAGACAAAGAATATATTATTATTTCGTACAATTTTCAGGCATGGTGCATTACTGGTTACAGAGATATCACGCCAGGGTCAGATGGCAAATCCCCGGACCAAAAATTCCCGACCTAAAGTTCCAGTCCTAAAGCAAATCCCCTACCTAAAGTATGGTATTCCGTGTTGCAACATACTGACATCACGTTGTTATGTTAAACTGCAATACATGTTTAAATATCATTTTTCTTCTCAGGTAATCCTGAAATAACTTGGTACAAAGGCAACGAGGTAATACGGGAATCCGAAGACTTCAAGTATGAGCAGTCTGGTGAACTACATCGTTTGATTATTGCGGAGGTATTTCCTGAAGATAGTGGTGTATACCGGGCGGAGGCGTCAAACTCGACAGGAACTACTTCCAGCAATTTCACTCTTCTAATCAATGGTACATTACATTTTACTTGAATCACAAATTTTAGTTATATATATTGTAGCCATATCTTGGAGCTTTAATTTGAATATGAGCCAGTGCATGATATTTCCAACAATGTGGTATGTGCGACCAGCAAAGGCTCAGACCAGCCTGCGCATACGCGCAGTCTGATCAGAGCCTTTGCAAGTTGCAAGAGTATTCTATGATTGTTAAGCTACTGACTGAACATCATTTGGAGTTTCTAAGCTTAAAGGAGGCCGCACAGGCTCGTCTGAGTCTACACTTGTCAAAATACCACATTGTTGGAAACCACATGTCACGGCTCATACCTCCTTAAATATCTTTTTGCTATATGTATTCAAAGGCTCTGGTAAACCCAGCAGGGATACCCAGGCTGATCTTTACCTTCATTATCGGTATATACCAGAAGGCTGTGTTCGTCAAATAACAGGCAGGATTCGAGTTTGTCGCCTGATTGATGAAAGCATATGCTGCTGTCTGTTTACGTTTTCGTGTGTTTGTCTTATGGGCCCAGACCTGTTAACGTTTTATCATAGACCTCCATTCTAGCTTTTAAGTAAGCTGTGGTCCTCACAACTCTTAAAGCACAACGAGGCTGCCATATAATACGTAACAGATTGAACCTAGTTCAAACAATAAGAAGGAATGAGATACTCTGGCGACCTGCATGTTTCACCACTTTTTGGCCCCTGAAGGTGGGCACCCTACATGAGAGGAAAATTTCATTGAAAAAAAAATACCAAACTGAAGGTCCTTTTTTCTGAGCCACACAGATAAACTTAATCAACAAAAAAACGGTGAGACGATGTTTCAAAAGTGCAGCAAATATATATCTGTCTAAGAAATATGATTTCTTTCCCACAATTTTATAATTGACCAATCACGAAACATTTTACAACTTAAATATTGTGCTGAGCTTCCTTCCACCTTTTGAGCCAATCACTGCCCTTTTTACAATTAAAGGTCTGTGAACTAATACTGACTAAAAGACTGAATGATGCATAAAGATTATTCTACAAATATTCAATATTATGTGTTAAATATAAATATGGATTTATCGCGTAGATGAATAACAGCGTGAATCCTGATCAGATGGCTTCCTTGGGAGCCAGCATATCTGGATCAACGATGTTTTAAAGGAGTGTATAGAATTTTGCAAAATATCTAATAATTATATCGATATTTGCTAGTCAGTATATACATTGTTATGAGACAACACTTGTTAAGGATTTTTTTTATTTAAGAACATGAGGTATTTATGTACGTGTTTATCTAGAATTAATTTGACGATTTAAGTTGTATTTCTAACGTTAATAGTTAGAATCATAAATTTTTTCTGTAATGTGTGCATCTAACATGCGTTATTAGAAGCATCTTGTACGCATAGATGAATAAAAGGATAACAAGACTGATAAAGTTGTCCTTGGTTTAGTTCCAGATGAAGAACCGACTGGTCCACAGTTTATTGAGTTTCCAAGGTCTCAGAGTGTTGATGAAAGTGCCCCAGTCAGATTTTCATGTTCCTTTGACGACATAGAAAGAGGTAAGTTTTAATCGCTTCAGAAATCCTAGTTCCGTTTGGGCAGTTCATTGTTTCATGGGGAATGTAGTGGGGTTGTTGTGTGTGTGTGTGTGTGTGTTTGGGTGGGGGCTCTTTTGTGTGTTATTTATCTTTATTTGATCTGGTTTTGTAGTGAGAGTATTTATGTTGTTTCTAGTCTTGTGATGTCTCATTGGATAATTTGAAGCTATAGCTGCTTAGTTGATTTGGGTCAGATTTGGGCCAGTGCACCAGATTTCGATACTTAGCACAAATGCACGAACATTTTGCTTTTGTGACATTTTCATGTGTGTAATTCATCAGGTTCCGAGGATATGAAATATTTAAATGCACAACTTAGAAATAGGTGTAGTATGTTTAATAATGCCTTTTTTGTAATCATATCCGAGATAATCTTTCATGTGATTTGTGTGGCATAGTAGAGGACCCATCCAATACTTCTTTCATTGAAGAACATTCCTAATCGAAAGGCAGGTTTTCAATGAAACAGTTAAGTTTTTCAGCCCCTGAGCGTTATTTTTACAAAATCAAGTAATGCTTATGCTAATTCAATGCACATTTTTGGCATGTTTAGTAATTCAATGCATTACTTTCCAAGTAATTCGCCCCATGCCTGCTGTAAATATTTTGACAAAACAATATGTTTAAACCAAGTGACTTAATTCTGTGGGCATATGCAACTTCAGATAACAATCTCCGCCCATTTGTGCGAATGGCCAATCATTTTTGTAGGAAAGGAAAGAACTAGACAAATAATTGCATATTTACATGCCTCGCATTCAATCAAGCAAGAGAAAAGTGCACAATGCCGTGGCGCGAGGTAAGGTGGCCCAAGAATAAATCAAACACTAATAAATCTCAAGTGTGTGAGCATTGCGAGTGAGCTAGGAGAGTGGTATGGAGTTTCCAATCTATATCAATTGGACGAATCCAGTAAAATTTAAGGGTTGTTAGGTAGTAACAATTTCATTCAAATACATTCGGTAAGCAAACAGTGCAAAACCTATTCCGACGCCGTGTTCTGTGGTGTCTGATCTGGTTCTTATCTATTTGCGGATGTCCCATAAAAGGAACTCAAATATACGACTCATCTGCCAACTTACTAACCCTACCAAAACCCACTTAAAGCAACCCTACAAGCAAGGTGGAAAAAAACTTGACTATAATACTTCCCATATAACGATTAACAAAGGCGCTGACCAGATTGCCCTTATGCACAGGTGGTACTGCGCCTTTGTCTTTCGCATGCAACAGAGTCCTGTTAACACGCATCAAGGTCAATCTTTAGAGAGAAAATGGATTATATAACCCCTGTCACACAAAAGCAGCGTTTTCATGGCGATCCCACTGCGTGAAGAATAATGCAGACCGCAACTCAATTATCACCGCAGCAACACAGTGGCATCGCCAGTAGATGACTGGGATCGCAAAGAACGCCCAAAGAAGGCGCGCACTTTGAGCATGCTCAAAACAAACGCCGTCGCTTAACGTTCTTATGAGAATGCAGTGGGGTCGCCATAAGGTCACCATAGCTGTGCAGTAAGATTTCCAAAAATGCAATAGGAGCTCCGCCAGCACACACAAGGGTCGTTGTGCACACGCCGTGGTCGTCTGTGGCGTTTGCACGGAGATTGTACGGCGTTCTTTGAGATGTCACTGCGTTTTCAACATGCCGTCACTCCAGTGCAAACGCATTGAGTGTGCAGGGCATGCATTGTGAGTGCCGTGAAAGTGCAATAAAAATGCATTTTTCTTTTCTCTTCAGTGTCATGGATGAAAGATGGCCGGGAAATCGACGACACTGGAAGATTTAGATTCGGAGAAGACGAAAACCAGCGGACATTTGAAATTCCTGCAGCCCTAGCCACTGATTCTGGTATCTACAGCGTCGAAGCTAATAACAGCAAAGGAAATTCAGTGTGGACATTTACCTTGAACGTTGACGTCAGTGCGTCTCCTTGTGCAGATATTGACGTTCTTAGCTTGATACGCGCTGCCCAATAGTTCTCAATCGAGCTATATCAATATACCGTACTTACCCTAATATGACGACCTAAAAAATTCATCTACTAATGTCGTCTGACGAAGTCGTCTGTTGCATATATTTTCTAACATTGCTGACTAATTTAAGTATATAAGCAAACAGTGTGGTCCCAGATTAGGTTGCTTCAATAGGAGCAGTCTAGTCTGGATAAACACTGTTTGTCAAAGAGGCATCTAAAATATTTCAGCAGACGACAAAAACATAATTGGCGCTTTAAGGGTTAAGTTCCTGGCCAATCATCCTCGGGATTCGCGAACAGGTAATCCTCAATTAAGACAGCTCAGCTACAGAGACTAGCTAGGATAGTGAATGCACCAAGTAGCAGATTTACTATGAATACCTTCAAACAAGTGAATAACAAAGGCGCTGATCAGCCTGTTCGGATTCGCAGGCTGGTCTGTACCATTGTTATTTGAATGCAAAAATATCAGGTTTTCTAGCGACTAGGACACTTGGTCCCAAAATTTTAATCCAGTTTATAAAATGTAATGCTCAGATGTCAAATTGTGTTAACCCTGATCAGACTGCAACATTAATCAGTAGTTGGGTTTGAGTCTACACTGTTTGTAGATGAACGGTTCTCTAAACAATTAGAGTAAATACGGTGTTATCAATTGGTCAACAGGCTTTCAAGTTTCAGATATTTGCTCTGTCCAGAATATTCTAATAAGCTCTGTTTAGAAAAATATAAATTATAAAAGCATTGCTTTGCTCAGGAATTTCTAATACGCATTGCTTGTCGCAGAATTTTCTAATAAGCATTGCTCTGCTCACAAGCTGATCAGTGTTGAGGCCAGGCCAGTCAGCATGCTCAGGCTGTAGCTGTTTATAAATGACTTACGCAGTGATCATACTAATGTAGTTTTGCCCATGGTAGCGAAATTAGGCCTGTTTGAATGTACACTGACATAAAAAAAGAAACGACACATATAGACTATTCCACAAATGTTCAATTTACTATATATGGTTTCTAAACATAAATATGAATTTATTGTGTGGATGAAGAACAGCGTGGATCCTGATGCGTTGAAACCAGCAGGTCTTGATCTACATTGTTTTCTTATGACATTAAGATTAAAAAAACGAATTGTGTCATTTCTTCTTTATGATTCAGTATATATGGACAATTGGGAAAAAATATGAAATTCATTGACCTGGATTTGTTATAGAGATTGCAATATTGTTTAATATTAAGGAATGTCTCATCTGCTTTTTAAGCGTGCATTTCAAACCGATGTTTGACATTTCAAACTCCTTTTTGATCGGTTCTTTAGTACATATTTCATTTGTTTAGGTTTCCATTGGAAGCGTCAAGAGACGTTTATAATGAAAACCTAGACAAATGCAATTTTGAAGGAATCAGAAAAGTTGCGATTTTACAAAAAAAAAATACGGACTTAATACAGAAATATTTTCATAAAGTCTGAAATTGTTTATGTCTTCCTTATGGTACATGGACTTTTATAAATGGTTCTGATTAGCCCTGCTTATTGCTCACATAAGGTCGAGGAGACGTTTTCTTGCAGTGTTAAACGTATCAATATGAACACAGGACAATTTTTGATGTTTGTGTCTCCCATTTTATGCTTTACTGTATAGGTTTTGCTTATCCCTGCTTTTGGAAATGAAATAAATGCTCTATTGTTTTATTTAGTGTTATTTCAATACCAGAATCCGAATAACCAAGAGCAAGAATTTATGGCCAGTAACACATAGCACAGACAATGTAACAACAATAGGTATAGACTGGCCCCAATTTTTTTAGAGTTTCGAAAGTATGAAAGTACAGCTATAGCTTTCTGAATTCATAGCGACTGCAGAAAATGTATCTGAACCCTCCCTCTCCCCCCAAAAAGCAAAACAAAAAACAAACAAAAAAACACACGAAAACAACAACAACAACAATAACAAAAACAAGAATTCCGAGAATCGGATGTGTCTCTTGGCAAAATAGAAGTAAAACAATGCAAGTTCGTCGAATTTATATCCCCCGGCGAAGGGTTATTTTAGAGAAACATATTAATCACAAAACATAATAAATAGTAAGTGAGTATGATAAGGAAATACCACAATCACAAGCTGCAGACAAACCCGTGACATCGTGAGGAAGAGCCACACAACAATCACAAGACACCAGGGAGACAAATAAAGCAAAGCAGCCAACTCTCTATTCCCCATCGATGTAATTGCAAAACTAGAATGGACACAAATCCCAGTTCCCAACACCTAAGTTCTCATTGGGTATCATACAGATCATAGTTAACAAACAATAGGGCCAAATTGCCCTGGATCGCTCACCTGAGTTTTTGCTCAAATCTCACATATCTGTTGAAAGCTGTTGTTATTTGAACAAACTTGATAGAGGTTCACTAAATGATGCTACATACCAAATATCAAGGCTCTAGACTTTATGGTTTCAGACAAAAAGATCTTTTCATATTTTCCCTATATAAGCCTATGTAAAACATGTGACCCTGGGGCTGGGCGATTTTTGGTCCCAGGGGCATAATTTGAACAAATTTGGTAGAGGTCCACTCGGTGATACTACATACCAACTATCAAGGCTCTAGGCCTTATGGTTTCAGAGAAGAAGATTTATTAATGTTTTCCCTATATAAGCAGATGTATAAAATGTAACCCCCAGGCGGGGCCATTATTGGCCCAGGGGTATAATTTGTGCAAACTTGGTAGAGGTTGGGGCGGTAATGTTACTTACTAAATGTAAAGGCTCTAGGCCTTGTGGTTTCAGACAAGAATATGTTTTCTGAATATAAGCATATGTGTAACATGTGATCCCGGGGCGGGGGCATTTTTGGTTCCTGTAGTAAAATTTGAACAAACTTGGTAGAGGTCAACTAGATAATGGTACATACTAAATATCAAGGCTCTATGCCTTGTGGTTGCAGACAAGAAGATGTGTTCATGTTTTCCCTATATAAGCATATGTATAACATGTGGCCCCCAGGACAGGCCAATTTTTAGCCCCAGGCGCATAATTTGATCAAACTTGGTAGAGGCCCACTAGATGATGCTAAAAAGAAAATATCAAGGATCTAGGTATTGTGGTGACAGATAAGAAGATTTTTTTGTTTTCCCTATGTAAGCCTATGTTAAAGATGTGACCCCAGGACAAGCCCATTTTAATCCCTTGGGGCATAATTTGAACAAACTTGGTAGATGTCTACTAGATAGTGCTACATGCTAATCATCAGACAAGAAGATTTTTTCATGTTTTCCCAATATAAGCCTATGTTAAACATATGGCCCGCGGGCGGAGCCATTTTTTGGCCCCAAGGGCATAATTTGAACAAACTTTGTAGGGGTCTAATAGATGATGCTACATACCAAATTTCAAGGCTCTAGGCATTATAGTTTCAGACAAAAAGATTTTTAAAGGTTTTATGTTGAAAATCAATTTTTTAACCTGTGTGATCTAGATATGCAACAGACCAAAACAATTTAAACAATTATTAAAAATGGTCATTTAAGGATTATTCCTGTCAAGATTGATCAAAATACAACCAGTAGTTTAGGAGGAGATGTCCTTTGAAGCAATTGTTGACGACGCACAACACACATCCAACGGTCACAATAGCTCAAGCTCAGCATTAGCCAATGGCTCAGGTGAGCTCACACACACACACACACACACACACACACACACACACACACACACACACACACACGCGCGCACACACGCACGCACGCACGCGCGCGCACATGCACGCACGCACGACATTTTGATCACCATCGAGGGATCAAGGGTGGGTGTGTAGGATAGAATTTGTGCTTGCGTGGCGCTCTATTTTCCATTTTCTTTAATTTGACATACAACATGACTACTTTCAATAAAAAAAACAAAACAATAAATGTGTCACAATGTGACAAATGCCACAAAAGACGAAGATATTTCTATGCTGAGGTCAGAGGTCAATGTCACAGTGATTCAAAAACGGTGTGTGACACTCTGTAACCCCAAGATGTATTCACACACTAAATTTGGGATTCCTACCTCAAATATTTTTTTTTATAAAACCCTGCAGGGTCTCCCTCATATAGAAATGTGGGGAAAAACTCCATGTATTTTGAAAACCCCGCAGGGTTTTCCACTTTGACATTTTTTTACCATGAAGGCATATTTTTTAGTCATAATAATATATGTTTTGCTCTCTTATGTCTGTATTTATGTATTTTGGTGGTTTTGAGTCTTTTGCACCGCTAGAAAGATGATATGATTTTACCAAACTCTGGTGTAGAAAAAAACCTGGTGGCTGTTATAGGAGATATTGTCCGGACACGATTTTTACCTCAAATAATATAGGAGATATGCTCCCGACAAGACTTTTCTAGAATTTAGGTCAGCGGTCAATGTCACAGTGACCCCAAGAAAATAGCATGCGACACCTTGCGGCCTCAGATGTATCCACACACCAAATTTGGAATTCCTTCCTCAAATAATATAGGAGATATGCTCTGCACGCAATTTTTGCTAGAACTGTGGCCAGGGGTCAAGGTCAATGTCAAGATTACGGTGACCCCAAAACAGTATGCGACACTCCGGGATCACAAGGTGTAACCACACACCAAATTTGGGATTCCTACCTCAAAAAATATAGGGTATTAGCTCCGGACAAGTTTTATTGAACTCAGGGGAGAGGTCAAGGTCACAATGACGCAAAACAGTACGTGACACTCCGCAATCCCAAGGTGTATAACCAAATATGGCATTCCTACCTCAAACAATATGGGAGATATGCTCCGGACACAGTCTGGACGGACGGACGCACGCACGCACGGACGGTTAAAAAACTATATGCCCCCTAGTGGACATTCTTTTCTTGCACTTAGGCCAGGGCTTAAGGTCAAATTCACAGTGACCCGAAAACAGTACGCAACATTCCAGGACCCCAAGGTGTATCAACACTCCAAACATAGGATTCCTACCTCAAATAATATAGTAGATATGCTACGGACACGGTTCGTATGGACGGACCCACGCACGGAGAGTTCAAAATCTATATGCCCCAAAGTTGACCTTTGACCCCGCCTAAGGAGTCAGAGTGGTGGGGTAAAATTTTAATCACTTTCATCCTTATCTACAGGTATTGAGTAATCATGAAATTGCCAAGGAAAAAATGCATCTGAAAGTGTCGTCTGTTGAAGTCGTCTGCTGCAAATAATTTCCTAGCATTACTGACGAATTAAGTATAGAAGCAGACAGCTTGGACCCAGAAAGGAGCAGTCTGATATGGGTTCAGACTGTTTGCCATAGAGGCTTCTTAAACATTTCAGCACACGAGAAAAAACAGACGACTTTTGCTGCGATTGGCGCATTAAGGGTTAAAAGGGAACCACAATTTAGCCAAAATCTAAGTTTAAAATTTGCGAATGACCTCCAAATTCGAACTCAGCCTGTATTGAATGATGCTTTACCCTTCTATTAACAATGAATGGAATTGATGCACCCTCCAAAAGTTATTGATCGGAAACCAAAAGTGTGACGTCGCGTACAACGACGACGCTGACGACGACGCCGACGGAGTCATGGTTCACATGTGTCGACCATGCTTTGCAGGCGAAACAACAACAACAGCAACCCCTCCCCCCACAAAGCCCATGGCTCCTTCCCATTAAACTTGAACATTAAACTTAAAACTGGTAATATTTGTTTTCCAGGCATTCGAGATTTCAATATGTATAGTATTTCATAATACAGTCTCCTTATGGAGAGGATAATTTAGTAATGTATAAAGCCTTAATGACCTATGAGCACATACAATACAATACAACGTAATACAGGATAGCAAGTTACACAAAACAAAACACAATAATCGCAATGCAAAAACAACATTTCAAAGCATGCTTTAAGTGAGGATTGTATTTTCTCTTGTGTAATTGGAGAGGTGCTCTTTTCCTCTGGACCATTTTTTTGTGTAACTAATATGAGCCGCTATATGAGATTTCCAACAATGCGGCAGTTTGACATAAATAGACTCAGACTAGCCTGTGCAGCCTCCTTTTAGACTAAGAAACTCTAAATGATGTTCGGTGAGTAGCTTAACAGTGATAGAATATTCAAGCGACTAGGAACGGCTCTTATCAGACTGCGCGCAGTCTGGTCTGAGGCTTTGCTGGTTGCACATACCGCATTGTTGAAAATCTCATGTCACGGCTCATATGTGTTTCGCTGACAACAATGGTGCTGATCAGCCTGCGCATCTGTACAACCTGATTAACACAATTGCTATTAGCTGCACTGACAGTATGAAAGATCAAAAGAAAGCTGGAGTGTATTGTAGCTGAGCATGATGAATGCCTTTCGTACCTTTTTTAATTTACCGTAAATGGCACAGAATTAAAGAAGCGCAATTTATTTTCTTCACTGAAATGCTTTTTCAGTAAAATCAGCAAGATTTTGAAAGTTTTACAATCAATATTCGGTCTCTGCCAGTAACATTTGGATATAGTATATATATCTTGGTTATTCAATATAAATAAGACACTCTAGCACCAAATGAATCTCGTCCTACAAATGAATCTCGTCCTACAAAAAGTTACAACTTTTGCACATTACAACACCTTTTCAAACAAAAAGTATGAACATATTTGAAAAAAAGGCGTCCACTCAAATAACATTACATGTAAGTGCACTGTAGAACCGCAATACGCCTCCTAAATGCTTCCTAGAAAAATGATGTCAGGTTGTTATAAAGTTACTTTGGACGCCTGTGTGTTCGGTCGTTCTTTTGTACGTAAGCATGTGGTGAATTCGTATGTCTTTCTGAACATACTTATAAAGTTTTCGACATAAATCAGTCAATAGTAAGTTTAATATGTTGGCAAATAAAATGACTTTCCTCTCCCTGGTCTGCATGTCTATCATCGGAACTGCCTCGGGCAATTCCGCGAAATTCCATAGATTCAGACCACGGATGTACATCGAGGATCTACTTTGATAACGCGGGTGACAATATGACGCTGACGTTATATAACGCGTCGCTGACGTCATGGAAACCATGTGAACACAATAACAAGTGTGATTGCAGCAAAACAAACGGTTTAAATAAAGTTTATGTTTTTTCAATAGAATATCGCTATAGCATAATAATAATAAACATAAACTTCATTTATTCTGCTGATTAAACTTTTTAAATAATCAGAATAATCAATTTTAGCATGCTACAGAACTAATTTTCCATACGCCTGTTCCGGCTAACAAAATGGAGCTTTTTGATACATAGTACTACGCGTAATGCTCCTTACATACACCCTAGCCATGATGAGATTCGCGAATTGTGGCGGACTTTCCCCAATGCATGTCTATTTGTCCGTCCGTCTGTCACGGGTTCGTGTTCGCTCCGTAACTTAAAAACCGTTCTAAGAAATTAAACACTGCTCGTATATTAAATGCCACGAGATAATATGCAGAAAACATGAATCAAAGAGTCGGAGACAACGCCTCCAAAATATTGTTTATTGGGACTAAACAAATTACGAAGTGGGCACGAATTTATACAAAATCATATTGACAGATTGACAGGTGGGCGGATTGACGGGCGAACGCAGGGAAATATATCTGAAGGGCGAAACAAAATTTTCATATGGAGTATAATTTGTACCTAAATTAAATTAATTATGTACCAGACTGCTTCAAGCGTAGCGTATTGGGTAGGTAGGGTACACAATATGCTCTCGGGTATAGCACAATTGTTTAGGCTAGGTACACATTATGCCCTTCGAGGGAGCATATTATATAGGGAGTTTATTGTAGTTCTCCCAAAAGTGACTCTACAGAGCACCCTGTGAAGTTGGTTTGGGCCTTTATCAATCGTATTTCGCCTTACATGCTTAACCTATTGTTGACTGGAAGCTCTAATAATGCAAGATTCTTAAGGGTCTGTACTATTTGATAATATAAAACAAATTACAGGATCAACAAGATTGTTGTAAAACTACTTGTTAACCCTTCAAATGTGAAGTGGAACATCCAATATATATGGGAGGGGTTGGAGAAAAGAAATCATTGTAAACTTCAAGCAACACAGCTTCAAAACAAATGACTCAGACGTAACGTAAGCGGAAATTTTGCTAAAAAATATTCATATAGACAAAGTGCTAACAAGGTTTAACAGACATTTACGCTGAGTACTGTTGCACTAGTAAGGTAAGTATTCTTTATGCTGAGTACTTATGTATCTGGTAAGGTAAGCATTCGAAAGTTAAGCTACATGTATATGTATGTTTATATGTGAAAACAACTATTTTTTTACTTTACAAGAAACGTGAATATTTTTCTGGAGATTTTACTGCCGAGAAAACTGTTTATTAATTAAAAAGTCTAAATTAGGTACAATTGATCAGTGATTAAAGTGGTTATCGATTCATTCTCTTATTTTCTACCGATTAGCAATGTCACAGGTATCATACCGAATTCTTGGCCGCGGATATTTTTTGGCTAATCTTTTCACGGAGAATAAACATCCTGAAATTGAAGGTATGGGCTTTCAGTTGAGACATTAAAAACTTGCTTACGAACACTTGTCAGAGACGAGTGCAGGCATACCTGTCTTCTTAAATAGCCACGCTTTCAACTCCTCAAGGCTAAAGCATTGCAGTATTTAAAATATGCGAGAAAAATACCAATACAAAGGGAACGATTCCTTGAAAGCGGGATATTTTGGAATAGAAATGACATTTACACCTTTTTTAAGAATTACTTTTATATTTTTTTGCTTTTTTGGTGAAACAATATTTAGTTGTTTTGACCTATAACTTAATGATTTGATATGCTTTGATTGTTTATGAGAACGAGTTTTCTGCCCCTAACCCTTCAACTGTTGCAAGTAGCGGGAAAAAATGCAATAGCGTCCGCGGTGCTTTACTTTCTGACCGCAGAGTAGGGCCTTTTTAGAACCGTTTTTTACATATTAACTAAAGTGGCAAGAACTCATTATGAGCTCAAAAACACTTACATTTTGATAGTCTATAGGTTTCTACTAGCAGGGACAGCCAATACTGGTTGTGTTGTGAGTGTGTTGCGCATCTGAACCAAGGGATGAGAGCATGCTCCTAATCTGACCGCGGATTTGACCATTATCTATCTTGTTAATGGCCGCGGTGCTCGAAATATGCTTTCTTATCCGCGGAAATCCTAAACAACTCACAACATTAAATCATCAGAATTCTATGGTGAGGATGTAGTACAGTATTTTTCTGTTTGTCGTTTCTCCCTGTCGTCTATCAGCTGTTCAAAAAGATGAGTATGTGGTGTGCTGAAACCACTGGACCAACTAGGGATAGATCAGAGTGCAGCCCATGGTCAGCCCAAATGACAGCGCTGAAGAAGCAGTCTGTTCAGAGTCTTTCCTGTTTGCTATTCTGACAAACGCTTTGAATTCAAATCCTAAAAACCAACATTTTATTGGAGAACAGAAAGAGAAAAGTGTTCAAAATTTTAGAACATTTATCAGATGCGATAATCTGCATTGACACTTTATAGCTATGCAAAATTTGATCCAAATATCGCATAAGGTATATTGAGGTTCAAGAATTGTGAGCATTTTCACCTAATGGCCACAACAAACTCGACTGATGCTTCGCAAATCCTCGTCCATCAAAATTTTTGAATATCAAACGTTGGGGAATATTGACATGCATATGTATGCAAAATGTGATTAAAATATATATACTATGCACAATAAGTTTAGCAATTGTTTTGTTTGGGTGAGCCCATCCACATCAGATCTCAAGTTTCATTTGATGTCATGAAGATACAAGCGCCGAACATCTGACAAGAATTTCAATTAAAAAATACGGAATTACCAAACGCAGTGGCCATGCTAATGTGACGTTAAATTTTAAGACTAGCGGGTAACGTGGGCATTTCTGATCATTGGGGAAAGCCAAAAACATTTTCAAGCGATTGTTTGGTCACTGAAAACAAAAAAGCATAGCAAGTGCTGCATTTTTTCTAATTTTCTCAGAGAAATAAAGGACCAATTTTCACACTTTTTATCAATGTTTTTACGTTATCGCCTTTAAACAGTGTTTCTAGTCGGTTTTTCATGAACCACATTGACAGGATAAACTTTTTGATGCCTTCAAACACATTCTGAAAAATAGTGTTGAATGAATCATCTTCATGGCTATAGAGCACGAGCCGAAAATATGAAATATTACGTCACCATTATCTCGCTAATTCGTCACACCATTTTCCAGCAACTTACGGTTTTAATCAACCATAAGATGAGTTACATTGTAAGCCTTTGACATCTTTGTAAACTTAAGCCTCGTTTACATGCACAATATACACCCTAGTGCAAATATACACCAGGGGTGTTAATTTGCACCTGGGGTGTATTTTGGTCGTGTAAACGGTGTTTTATGAAAATGCACTTGGGTGCAAATTTGCAAATTCAGTGGAGCAAATTAGCACCCGGGTTTACATTTGCCCTGGGGAGCAAATTGTGCATATGAACGCAACTTGTTATCACATATATACAATTTGATCTTAGATTTTGATAAATTACCCATCTTTTTTATGAGCCTGTATGAAAATCAAATAAATCGTCCCTTTATCAAACTAAAGCTCATTGCTTCTCTCTGTAGTCACTACTTCATCCGCTATGCCGGGTTGCCAAGCAGAACAACTGGAATTTCTGGTCCATGGGCTTCGATTTGCAAGGTTATATTTCCGAACAATATCTCTTCCTAACCTCAGCAATAGAAATCAGAGTTTGTCTGAACCTTGGCGCCATGCAGGAGTCTAGGTCATCCGATCTACACATAGGTGAAAAGGTTCCCCCTGCATAATAACGGAGTGACCACCCTTTACGATTTATGTAATCAACGTGATGTTCAGACAGAGTAATAATTGAGTATGTCTACCCACAATTTGGGAATCCAAACCTATCGATAATCTCAGTTAAGTCATTTCCCTTCGGAAACTTAACAGAGATTTAGAAGATTTCGTAATTAATTGAAGACCAAACCCGTTTCACACGTTCAAAAGACGTTTATTTTGCTATCAAGAAGAAGTTCGCAATTGTCCAGTTTGCGCAGTCCTAGTCAAACTGTAACCAGCAGTTCAAATAAAACAACTTAGCGCACACGCGCATTCCGTTGCAGCTGTTTGCACAGCCTAGTTTGTCGCAGACCCCTTGGCATTCGGAAGCCACTGATCATCAGTACATGTATAAGTAAGTAAGGGTGCAAAGATAAGGAATCGATACAATCAAGTACCACACCTGACCCAAGATATCAATGGGAAAGTTAGACACCACAAACGAGAGCCAAGAGGTCAGCCCTTTCCAATCAGGTGACCACAAGGCACATATAAACAGACGCGCACAAAGGCATAGCAAACAGAAAAAATACATAAAAGATCCACAAAAGAAATACCGCCTTGGAATGGTCAGTAAAATATTTTACTGGAGTGCTTAAACAATCTCACCCTTAATTCAGATGTGAATCAAGACACATAGACATTTGGTTTGCATGAAAGACCCCAAGCTTATCAATGCATCATCTCATAGAACATATAAATCAAGATCTTTTAACAAGGAGATAAAGCACAGATAAGGACTCAACAGTAAAAAAAAAAAACTGAATTCCGGAGCAAAAGAAATCCAACAGGTAAACTCCGGTGGGCCCGACAAACAGCCAAAGCATCAGGCCCCTACCATCTCATCAATAGATTAGTCTTTAAGTGAGAACCGTCATCTCAAGCACTACGTTAATCCACCACTCTTGGCCAGATAGTCATATATTTACTTAGTACTGCTGCAACAGCTTCTATAAGTGACACTTATCCTCTTTAAATATTGTATAAATAAATAAAGCAAATTACACCAAATGAAGTTGTATTTTTCTTACACGACGGTATCTTGAACTGACCTATCAAAACATTCTTAACACATCAAATTTTCCCCTTAAAGTAAACTGAAACATTTGTGATATGTTTAAAGAGCAAATCCAATAACATATGTGTGCAATTTTGCACCATGGTGCAAATTGTGCATATAAACGAGGCTTTAGTCTCTGTTGAATTGAAACACCAATTAACATTAGAAAGTTAATCCAATGATGAATACTTTTTGACGTCATTGATGACAGCTGATTTGTTTAGCATGAAATCTCTATCACATCTGTCACATAACCGATAGTTTTTACATAGGCGTATGTTGAATGAGGAAGATGTAAGACCACCAAACGAAAAATCACATGCTAATCATTTTAGCATTACTTACAACGGATGTAATTTTGCTTACTGGCCCCTCCTGCAATTATTGTTCTCCCCCAAATGCCTATTTAAAGGATGGCGTCTGTAAATTCGTGGTGTAATTTGCCCAAGATCCTGTTCGCGTCATTGCAATTGAAATTGTTCGATATTACACAAAGATTAGCACATAAAGATGCGAAACATTAAAACTCGCTAAACTTAATGTGCATAGTATATGAAGTGGTTCAAGAGTTTCGAGCATTTTCACTAACTAACCACAGATGGACGGACATATGAACAGACTGACTCACATCGTGATATAGTGCAGACCCAAGGGTCATGCAATAAAAAGAAACCTGTGTATAATAAATGCTATAAGCATTAATTAAAGGGACAAGTAGTGTCTGTCTATCAAAGGTTGACCACATCACTATAAAAGTATTGTAGCAAGATACTGAAATAGCACTAAAAGGTATTGGTCACCCCTAATATTGACTAAATTGTTTCAACATGACCTAATAAACGTTTCCTATCTCACAGCATGTTACCTTTATCAGGTCATGATGACGTTGCACTTTTTGAATGACGTCGCTAATGACGCTGAATCAACACAAAAATCAAAACTACGTCATAATCGCTAGTTTGAAGAGAGTACAACAATGGGTAAACTGATAAATAGAATACCAGGTTCGCGTCTTTTGATATAAAGTTTACCAGGCTCGGCTTTGAGAACGCATGTTGAATCGCTGGGCAAGCCTCGCGATATCAACAAACATTCTCAAAGCCTTGTCTGGTAAACTTGATATCAAAAGGCACTCACCTAGTATTCTCTATAAAGCAGACAGATAATGCCATAAGAGCTACCCCTTGCAAGCATCCAAGCTATATCTTGGGCTATATCCCTACCAGACATGTAAGCAACCAGTGCAACACCGCAACCAGATCTGACTACCGTATGCAATAAGTTTAAATTTATGCTATGACTCCTGACGTCCAAAATCTTGGTAATAAACAGGGAATAAAAATCGAAAGTACTCAGTCAGAGATCCATATTACAGTACAATGACTGTCTGCATCTTACAGCTAAGCAATGTATTCTGGATCTACCTTAAAGCCACCTTTACAATTTAACGAATTGAGTCGACGCACTGTCAACGAATGAAAAAAAAATAAAAATCTTGATCCATGTTGAATACGCACACAGCACGCTAAAAACCCCGACGAACGATCAGCGAAGCTTGACATAACGAGCTGAAACGGAATTTAAAATGCACAGAGAACGAGCTCATAACGTTCTACTAACGACAAGCTGACGACCAAGAGCGAATGAGAAACGAATTTCAACGTTCTCTCAACGAACGCCCAACGTGTTGTGCGTACTATCTGCTTGCGCTCTGTGAATGGTTAGCCTCAGTATCCGACCTGATCGATTGCCGTGCAGTTATGCAAACAAGAATCCAAACCTCGAGTTCTTTCCTTTATTCTCCCAACTAGTTTCGCCTGTGCTGCCTTTTAAAGAAGCATTTTGTAAGCAATCAAAGAACATATATACATATATGCGTGACCTTTGTCGTGGAATATTTTCTAGGCCATTATAGATTTCAAGCCAAAAAATTATAGAATTTACTCAGTATGGTTTAATCTTACAGAAACAAGTCACTTTAAGTATCTACGGCCCCATTCACATGCACAGATTTACTTACATAAGTAAAGTTACTTACGTACGCAAATTTACTTACGGTGTCATGTGAACGCATTCACTTACGTGAGTATAAATACTCCTGTAATAAACTGGGGTAAGTAAAAGTATATTTGGACCACCTCTGGAGGTCATGCAAAAGTATATTTACTTATAAGTAATTATACTCCATGAACAAAGTATGCCATGTGAAACCACCCAAGATATACATATGTAAGCAAATTGATGTTTCTTGAATATTTCGGCGCCCCTGTAAAATGGTCTTGAACCCTTCTAGAATAGCTCTAGAATTTTATAGAACAGCGTTCTAGAACTACTCTGAAACTGTTCTAGATGTGTTCTTGAATGTTTATGGGACGGTTGTAGAACGTTATATGGAACAATATTTTGTTCTACGATTGATCTAGTGAAGGTCATAAGGTTTGTTCTAGAAAAATACTAGAGCTAGAAAAGTAGAACAAACCTTTAGAACTCTTTTGGAGCAGTTCAAGAAAAAATCCAAAGAATTGTTCTAAAATTGTTTTAAAACAAATCTTAAGAACTTCTCTGGAACTATTATAGAATACCTCTTATAAAAATGTCCCATATAACGTTCTATAAATATTCCTGAATTATTCTAGAACATTTAGAATGGTTTTACAATAGTTCCAGAACTGTCAAAACGGTTTGTAAGAGCTATTATAGAACAAACCTTTTATTTTTTCTAGAACAACTGTAGAACACCTCTCCAAAATATGGCCCATATAACGCTCTATAAATGTCCCTAAATTATACTAGAATGTTTCGAACAGTTTCAGAACAATTCCTCGTAGAACACCCCCCCCCCCCCAAAAAAAAGTCACATTTAACATTCTATAAGATTCCCAGTATTTTTCTAGTAGATATGTAGAATGGTTGTAGGATATTTTTAGAAATATTCTAATATATTGTTCTAGAACAGTTCTAGAGCAAGCATTAAGATCTTCTCTAGGGCTGTTTCATATACTATTTTGTTCAGAAACAGTTCTAGAACAAACCATTTCAATATTTCTGATTTTGTTCTGAAACGACTCTAAAAAGATATATGAAACAGGTGCACCAGGATTGATTCCCGTTGCTATGGTAATGACCATGGTCAGGAATGCAATAGAGCAAGGCACATTTTTCCTAGCCCCAGCAGATCGCACAAGAAGTACAATTCTATTATATGTCACCTTTATATTGACATGGCATTTAACCCAAAAACGTAATCCCAAAGCGTCTTCCATGTTCATGCTGGTGACACAATAAATAAACAGACGTTAACTGAAGAAGCATTATCACGATTCGATAAGTGGACTTCGAAGGAGACGCATCGCGCTTCGCTCTTCGTGTTAATTAACGGATTAATTATTTTGTGAACCAGTGAATTATTACGCATTGACTGTTAGATTGCAGTCAATATTAATAATTTGCAAAACTATTAGTAATATAAAAAAAATATTTTTATATTACTAAATTTAATAAATCTTTAATAAAAATAAATTATTTAATTTATTTTTATTATATTATAATATCTAAATTACGGGTTGGAAATTTCCAACGCGTATCGCAAATCGTTCTCAGTGTAAGAGGTCACGAGCGCGGCCCCGTGAGAGAGCATCTTAAGGAGCTAGGTTCAGTGTTTTAAAGGAGTAATTTAAGGATAAATTTAGGATTTAAGTCAAGGAACAAAAGGTAATCTTTTTCTATATAATATTCTCATAACTTCTAAAACAATTTGTTTAATTTCAAGATGACCAGTTACGCAGAAATTGCGGCCAAAAACCCCACCTCAGCCAGTCAAAGCAATAAGGCGCGCGACTGGATGAAGTCGTTAGGGCAAATTTGGAGGTCACCTTCAAGGAGGCACCACTTTAAGGCACCACCCCAAATGGAGGACAGTGTTCTCCTAGCAGAAGAAGTCCCCACATGCAACGTGGAGAGGCTTCTTGATGCCTCTACCCCCTCAACCCCCCCTGACTATTATACCATAATGGAGGAGTTTGACCTCAAAATCATCGAGGATGAGGACGAGGCCGCCGCCATCTTGGCTAGGGGTAATACCCGGGACCTCCCCACCTCCATCGGTAGTGGGAATACTGAACTCCCCGGGACCTCCCAAGGGATAAACAACCATACCGGGAACTCCCCATCCAATGAGGCAACCGGACTCCCCGGGACCTCACAAATTGATCTCGAAAAAGATCAAGGGACTCCCCACCACTCCCCAATCTCCTCAGACAGAGAGTGGGATACTGTCAGGCGAAAATCTAAGAAGTCGCGAAAGACCCCTAAACCTGCCTTCGAAGATGTAATCGAAGGACCCCCTCAAACCAAAAATACTAAGGGAATTGAATGGGTCTTCTTGACAATATCAACGGCAGCAAGGTCTGCCTTCCCCATGGGGAAAATCAAACAAACGGTGGAAAGATTCCACCGCTTCATAGGGAAAGACAATTGCAATGGGGTCTACCCGCCCCAGTATAGGATGGGTTCAACGATCAAAATTAGGAAAAATCAACTAAATAAGGCCAAACGATTCACAATGCATAATTTAGGGGACTTGATCTTTCAAGCTAATCCATGGGAACCGGCCTCAAAACCAAAACAAACAAAAAACAGAAGCCAAACGAACAGCCAAGAAACCAGAAAACAAAACAATAACGGCAAAAATACATGAATTATCAAGGGTATTAGTACTGACCATTCGATTAGAGACCTCAACAACCTTTTCAGAACTGAGCAAAATAATATAACCAAAATTGAAAGAGTGACTCAAAAATACGGGAAAATCACAAACGCGATAAAACTAACATTTAAGACAGCCCTCGCCCCACTAAAAATAGGCTGGGAATTGATTTGGTTTTTCAACGTTGAACCTTGTCTGTTTAATTACTTGAGATGTAATTACTGCCAAAGGTTCGGCCACTCAACAGGGCGGTGCAGGGCTCAAAAACCAAGATGCCCACACTGCGCCCAAAGAGCATACTCACAACCAATGCCGTAGCATCAAGGCAACGAAATGCGCAAACTGCGGGTCAAACGACCATGGAGCAGCATACAGCAAGTGCCCAGCGGCAATTAAATATCAAACTGAAATTGACAGGAAAAACACTGTCATTAAAAGCGAACACCAAAAAAGGATCGACGCTTTAAACACCACAACTAAAACTCAAAAAACCAGCACCTACCAATAAAGCAACCAAGGTGCATAAAACCCCCATACCAGCTAAAAGGGCAGTAACTAACAAAACGACCAAAAAAGATCAAGAAAGCCAAACAAACAGCGTCATTGACGTAGATAACCTAAAAAAGAAAATCATGTTAATGACGACCAAATTTATACTCAATAAAATTGGTCAACCAAATCAACATGACTCAGAAATCAAAAAGGAAATAGAAAAATTCCTTAATGATTCAGAAAACAAAGAGACAGAAATTAAGAATTCTGATCCAAATCCAACCCAAATTAATGAAGTTATTGACTTAATAGAGGAAACGGTCACAGAGACCGAAGATAAGCAAGAAACTACCCAAAACAATGAACAAACAGACAAGGTTCAACAAAAACAACCCAACACAAAGAAAAATAAATCATCTAAAGCTATAACTACTAGCAAAAAAATGAAATATCAAAACCATACAAAAAGAAGGATTTTCTCAAAATAAACAGGCAACTTATATACCCATCCCAGAGCAGACTAAAGATACCGAAAACGCCCAAAACACCAAAATCAAAAAGTTTATTTAGCAGACGCTAAATAAAACAAAGGCAATACAATACAAACAAACAGCAAAATCTAAGGAATCATTATGGGCGGCACTAGACAATTTGATAAAATTCAAATTGTTCAGTGGAACGCTCGTAGTCTAACAAGTGACGGAAGAAGTAAACTTCCAGAACTTTACAATTTTTTAGAAAACTTTGAAAACAAACCAGAAGTAGTTTCTCTTCAAGATGGGTTACTAAAAGACACAACCAACTCATGCTAAAAGGGTATAGCCCTCCGGCCATCTTTAGAAGAGAAAAAGACCAACAAGGAGGAGGGGTCGCTATTTTCGTTAAAAGTGGCATCGACCACAAAATTCTTAAATTACCTAATTCAAATTTAGAAACTGTAGGGATGCGTATTTTTGGAACTAGGAAAAACATAGATATCATTAACATATACGCCCCCAAATCAGCTGCACTAACAGAGACCGAACTAAATAAAATAACTAACAATTTAGAAAATAACGTAGTTATACTGGGAGACTTCAACTCTTACAATAGACTATGGGAACACCACTGCAACAATGAAGACAAAAAATCGGAAGAAATCATAAAATTCATGACAAATAAAAACTTGACTTTACTCAACAATGGAGCATACACAAGACATGATGTACACGCAAACAAATTTTCTGCCATAGATCTAACCTTTACAAACCCAGCTTTGAGCATTAGATGCAACTGGACGGTACATGACAATCTTATGGGAAGTGATCATTTTCCAATTGTAACCGATATTGAACAAAAAATTACATTTAACAACTACGCGCATGTACCTAAATGGAAATTAGACAAAGCAGACTGGCACCAGTTTAGAACCATTTTGAAACATAAGGGCATAACAATAGACGATGAAGCAGATTTAGACCAATGTAATGAAAAAATAATAGAAGCTATTTTAGATGCCAGCAACGAAACAATACCTAAAACAAAACAAAAAAACAAAAAAGCAAAAAGTGTACCCTGGTGGGACGAAAATTGTTCGAATGCGGTATTTAATAAAGTAAAAGCATATCGCAAATACAGGAGATATCGCACAGAGTACCACTACTTGCAATTCAAAAAACTAGGATCCGAAACAAGAGATCTCATTGATCAAACCAAAAAAGAAAAATGGAAAGATTTTATTTCAACATTGAATCACAAAACGGACAGCAAAACTATTTGGAATACTATAAGGAAATTTCATGGCAAACCTTTTACTCGAACAAACACACTCATTGCAAACAACATAAGGTACACAGACAACAAACAAAAAGCAGAAATACTAACAAATGAGTACGTTAAAAAAGCAGTGATCAATCGTACTCAAGAGAATTTATCAACAGCAAAAGAGAAAACGAACCCCTCATAGACATAAATTTTGAGCATATGATAACACTTGATAATGACAAAGCACATAACTCTAATTTTTCTATGAAAGAACTCAAAACCGCGCTCAACTCCAAGAAAAATTCAGCACCAGGGGCAGATACAATCCATTATGAAATGATCAAACAACTGCCTGAAAAAGAAAAATTTACAATTCTTAAACTTATGAATAGATCATGGGATGAAGGGAAACTGCCAGAACAATGGAAAGAGGCAACCATCATACCCTTATTAAAACCAAACAAGGACCCGAACAATCCACAATCATACAGACCGATTTCTCTCACATCGGCTATATGTAAGACCATGGAAACAATGGTCAACAATAGGGCTAAAAAAATATTAGACAACAAAATCTCGGACACACAATCAGGTTTCAGAAACAATAGATCTACAATAGATCAATTAACAAGGTTAGAGTCCGCAATTAGAGAAGGACAACTAACTAACAAAAATGTAATAGCAGTATTTTTAGATCTGAAAAAAGCTTTTGATTTAATGTGGAAAAAAGGAGTAATACTAAAATTGTCAGAATTTGGAATCAAGGGAAAAATGCTGAAATGGATAAATAACTTTTTAGAGAATAGAAAAAATAGAGTTAGAGTGGAGGACCGGGTATCCGACTATCAGGAAACCCAAAATGGGTAGCCACAAGGCGTGGTACTAAGTCCAACACTCTTCAATGTCATTATGGACACGTTAAAAACAGCTATGGAAAAACTTATGTCTAAATACGGTATAGATCTATCCCAATTTGCTGATGACAGCGCTTTTTGGAAATCTGCAAAAGGAATCAAAAAAGCACTTTTCATAATCCAATTGGCACTTAACGTAATCGAAGAGTGGGGGAAAAATTGGGGATTTGAAATATCACCAGACAAAACACAAGTGGTGGTTTTTAACGCTAAATTCACTGAAATACAAAAAGAGAAAAAACTTAAATTAAATGGCAGAGAATTGGAATTCAAAGATGAGGCAACCTTTTTAGGAATGACTTTCGATCAAAAGCTTACCTGGAGAAAGCATATAGACAAGCTTATCTCTAAATGCCAAAAAGACCTCAACGTAATGAGAGCGGTGTCTGGCACATCATTTGGAGCAGACAAGCTAACACTCAAAAATTTATACAACGCCCTAATCTTAAGCAAAATAGAATATGGGCTACAAGCATACGCATCGGCAAGCAAAACTCAATTAGCAAGACTTGACGTAATCCAAAACACTGCGATGCGTATCATCACAGGGGCATTCAAAGGAACTTCAAGCAAAAGTCTAGAAGTCGAATGCAACTTACCCCCACTCAAACTAAAACGAGAAGAAACCACATTAAAATACTGGGCAAGGTCATCAGCACTGAGGGAAAAACTACCCGTAAACAACATGATAGGATACAAAACAGTACACGATTAAAGAAAGCATAAACTGAAGAATAGACCGCCGTACAACATAAGAATAAGTGAACTCCTGGGAGAATACGGCATGGAAGCAATTAAACCCAACCCCCCTCTCATACCCAACTAGCAAATGTGAAAAGTATAAATCCAAGATCAGAACTATCTAAAATAATAGATAAAAAGACCTCAAATATAGGTCAAACGGAGAAAATTACAAACAAATATATAGCTCGTAGATACAGTACTGCAATACAAATTTATACAGACGGCAGCAAAGACCCTGAAAACAACAGGGTCGGATGCGCTTTCGTAATTCCAGAATTCAATGCAAAATACAAATTTAAGCTTGACGGCAACCTAACCGTCTACACATCTGAACTATTAGCAATTCTAATGGCACTCAGATGGGCCAAAAAGAACAAGCTGGAAAAATTTGTAGTTCTCACAGACTCCCTGAGTTCAGTGCAAAGCATTAACTCAGGGAAAAGTAGAACAAGACAAGACATTCTGGACCAAATAATAAGAGAAATAGGCAAAATTCTAAATTTAGGGCTTGATATTAACATAGACTGGTGTCCATCGCACTGCAATGTAGCCGGCAATGAAATGGCAGACATAGCAGCTAAACAGGCGATGGACACAGGCGTGGAACTAGAATTGCTACCCACAGCCAAAGAAGTCTACCCAATTATTAAAAGCAAACTAAGAGATAAGTGGCAATCTGAATGGGCGGGTCACGTAAATCACAGGCAAATGATCGACCCAAAACTACAGCCCAAAATCATACAATACAGCGATAATAGAAAACTAGATGTAATTTACACCAGAATCCGATTAGGTACAAACGGCCTTAAGGCAAATAACACTCTGTTCACTTTGGCAGATCCAATGTGTGATTTCTGCATAAACGAAATTGAGGACACAGACCATTATTTGCTTTACTGCCCCCAGCACCATGACGAGCGAGAAACACTGAAACAAAATATTAGAAAAATATGCAAACACTACTTCTCTACATCACTGCTATTGAACCTACCCACAAAAATAGCGGCGGAAATACGAGAGGAATTGTTTGCGTATATAATCAGCACAGAATACGATAAAATTATCTAAGGTCACATATATCACATAAATATAGAAGTCAAAGGAATAGAGGTCATTCTCCATCAGACATGAAAATCCGATCAGGCTAAAAAACCTCATTTGGATTGGATTAAGGCCGAGGTTTAGCTGTAAGGGCAAGAGTAGCACCGACTCGAACCTGGTGAGGATTGATTGAATGATGTATGGAAAAGAACTTGAACTCCAAGTACTAGCACCCTTGTTTTGACCAAGTGGATCTCATTATCTGTGCCCTCTCTATGGCATCAAGGAACATGCGAAATACTTGGACTTTAAAGACCCCAAAATTCCTTTATTCAATAACACACCAAATTGCATCAACAAAGTAACGTAAATAACATTTAAATGCTTACTGGGTATGAGTACATTATCAAGCCAACACAAATACATAGGTCAAACCAAACTATGGCAATATTAGAAGAGCACCTACATTACATTGCGAGAACTGCACTTTCGTAGTATAAAGTAAAGATTAAAAAGGCAAAGCATATCAAAAAACTTATAGACCAGCTTGCAACAAATACCATTAATTCGATTGAACAGAAAAAAATCGCTGTCATTATACTCAAGTAAAGAGAAAGAAGGAGTCGAAGACAAGCTTTCTAAGCGAAAAATACATAGGATCATATCGTTCGTAAAGGAAAGCACCCTAACCGAACAGCGATACATAAACCGGTTGCTGATTGGTCAAAGACTTTTCTATCGTAGGCATTGATTGGTCAATGAACAAAAGTAGGTCAATCCGGTTTTTGGATGAGTTTTGCACAAAAATACGTCGCTAGAAACACCACTTTCACAGTGATCAAACGACGCCAAATAAACACAAAACGAATCGGAGAACTGATGGGCAGACTAAAGCGCATACCAGACTTGCGATAGAAAAGAAACTCATGTTTTTTCGAGACCCGAAACAAACGAGGGAACGGACCGAACATAGACTTTCCAAGCAGACAAATCACATATGATCTTATCGTACGCAACAGAAAGCACCCTTACCGAACAGCAATATATAAGCTAACCACTGATTGGCTAAAAAATTTTCTTTCAAAAGCAGTGAATGGTCAATGAATAAAGTAGGTCAATCCGGTTTTTGATACGTTTTGCACAAAATCTGTCTCTTAAACAGCAAACACCAAAGTAGGTCAACTAACTTGCCATAGGAAACATGGATAATTGTGGAACACGAGGGACATCCTTATACTGCTAAGGATGTCGTTCAAATTCCATAATGCAAAGGAATAGAGGTCACTCTCCATCAGACATGAAAATCCAATCAGGCTAAAAACCCTCATTTGGATCGGATTAAGGCCGAGGTTTAGCTGCAAGGGCAAGAGTAGCACGGACTCAAACCTGGGGAGGATTGATTGAATGATGTATGGAATAGAACTTGAACCCCAAGTACTAGCAACATTGTTTTGACCAAGTGGATCTCATCATCTGTGCCCTCCCTATGGCATCAAGGAACACGCGAAATACTTGGACTTCAAGGACCCCAAAAATTCCTTTTGATTCAGCAACACATGTGGCATGAATGACCAATGGACCAAATTTTCATCAGCTAAAACTAACATCTAACTGCTTACTGGGTATGGGTACATAAACAACATAAAAATAATCAAACTGACCTTACGTCTGAGAACTAGCAGAGAGTACAGCGAAAGGAAGGAGGGAAACAAACAGCGGACCGAATGACGCTTTCACCAAAAGATACAGAACCAGGATCGCTGTAACGCACGAACGCTATACGGTATCATAATAAATACCACGTTCCTCCCAAAAAGAATTATCGCTTATCTCGAAGATCATCTCTTCCTCTGACACCATCAGAGTAGTACTAAGATACTAGCGATAAGGTCATAAATGGGTATACCCAAGTATGACAAAATGCAATATTTCTGAGAGATTGCGCTTTCAAAAATCTATAATAAATTAGGATAGATCGACAAAAATACAATAAGTAGGTCAAACCAAACTATGGCAGTATTGGAGAGCATCCACATTGCATTGCGACAACTGCACTTTCGCAGTAACAAAATAAAGATTAAAAAGGCAAAACATATCAAAAAACTTATAAACCTGCCCGCAACAAATACCATTAATTCAATTGAACAGAAAAAATCGCTGGCATTATACTCAAATAAAGAGAAAATAGGGGTCGACAACAGGCTTTCTAAGCGAAAAATACATAGGATCATATCGTTCGTGAAGGAGAGCACCCAAACCGAACAGCGATACATAAACCGGTCGCTGATTGGTCGAAGACTTTTCTATTGTAGGCACTGATTGGTCAATGAATTAAAGTAGGTCAATCCGGTTTTGGACTCGTTTTGCACAAAAATACGTCTCTAGAAACACCTCTTTAACAGGGGCTAATGACGCCAAATAAACGCAAAACAAATAGGAGGACTGACGGACTGACAAACACGCATACCAGACTTGCAATAGAAAAGGAAAATATGTTTGTTCAAGAACCGAAATAAACGAGGGAACGGACCGAACATAGGCTTTCCACACAGGCAAATCATATATGATCTTATCGTACGCAACAGAAAGCACCCTTACCGAGCAGCAATATATAAGCTAATCACTGAATGGTTAAAATTTTTTCTTTCAAAAGCAGTGAATGGTCAACGACTAAAGTAGGTCAATCCGGTTTTTGATACGTTTTGCACAAAATCTGTCTCTTAAAGAACAAATACTCATGTGGGTCAACTAACTTGCCATAGGAAACATGGATAGTTATGGAACACGAATGACATCCTTATATTGCTAAAGATGTCGTTCGAGTTCCATAACTGTCCATCAAAAAACAACGTATGATTAACAAAACAAGCAACAATAATAGGGAATTCTTTCGGAAAATTGATAGTCCTGAAAAGGACTGTTGAGAGGCACAAAAAAGTGACCTACAAAACTCTCATCAAAGCCCGATATAAAGTCACTTTTCACGATAGATAAAATGAGAAAATATGCAAGGCAGCCCGGAAGGTGTCATTGTCAATCCCCCACATACCTCCAAATAACTGATACAAAGGAAAATTACGCTGAGATCAGGCTTAAAAAGAGTTAGAGACAACCCGCAATAAGGGCTTTCTGAGCACAAAAAACTACATAAGTATATCGTACGTGATCGAAAGCACCCAAGCCGAACAGCATTTTACAAGCCAATACCCGATTGGCTGATCAATTTTCTAACACAGACGTTGATTGGACGGTGAACGGAAGTAGGTCAATCCACTTTCAGAACTGTTTTTGCACAAAAATCATTACTCTATCATTCGAAAGTAAAACATCGCTGCGTGAAGTCCACTTTCTTTGGGATCCTCTTGATTCTTTTACAAGTACACTGTACTTCTGGAAGGATCAGGAACAAAATCTGAAATAAAAACGCAAATTACATTTTCTCAGAAATATTAAAACAAACTTATAAAAAATTAAGTCAACTACCACGAGCCAAATATTCTTTTATTCAGGACTTTAAAGGTTTTCGCCCGATGAATAACCTTATGCAGCAAGGGTTAGGCACGAAAACCTAAAAACAAAACATTATACAAACATAAGGCAAGTGATGAGTTGCAATAGCAGCTCGATCAGCTGTGCGCAGTGCGAGCCAACCCTTTGGCCCGCACTGTGCGCGGCTAACCGAGATGCACAAAAAGCAGGTTGTTCAGCCGGGCGGGGTGCGGGCCAGTCTCCTGGGCAGCACCGCGCGCGGCTGACCAAACTGCACAAAAACGTCCGGCACAGTAGCATAGTAGGCCATTGACGTCGGCCTACTGACTACCACCACACACGAGGACCCGCCAAGTCTGAAACCATTTACCCACAGGACGGGTAACACTGGCGCAGTATGGTGGACCCCTAACGTAGGTCTACTATAATGCACACCAGTAGACCGATCAACCGAGTATTGAACGAGCCGGACCACAGGCACGCACAATGCACGGCTGAACGGACTGCACAAAAGCCTGGCACGGGCTAGCCCACTAGCCCACACTATGCACGGATGTCTGATCTGTGATCTCTAACGAGATTGAAGAAAGAAGAACAGATGTAGAACGCCAGCAGATTACAGATGAAGAGCCCCATATTGGAAAATTCTGGATCTACACCTCAAGTGTTGCCCGGACTTCTGGTAGGGGAACAGATGAAGACCCCAGGCACAGATGAAGAACTCAAGAAGACTCACAGATGAAGACGTCCGGGCGCAGTGCGCCAAACCCTGGAGCCCTCCAGGGTCTGTCCGGGTCCGATTAGGTCTGGGCGATACACGTCCGTACGTGTTAAGCCATCAAGCCTACCGCGTAGGCTCATTTGCCCCTAAAACGCATGCTAGGGACAAAATAACCCCTACGTCGAGCAGGCTAGGGAAACTAATTGTCCGCAGGGTGGACAAGTACTGGCGCAACCCAGGAAGCATAGGGTCTGAAGATGCAGCATGGTAACGGTAGACCCTTGACGTAGGTCTACTAACCACTGCCCCAGTTTAAGACTCACCAGGTCTGAGGCTATTTGTCCACAGGGTGGATAGTACTGGCGAAATCCAGGAAACATAAGGCCAAAAAGTGCCAATTCTATATGGTAGACCCCTAACGCAGGTCAACCAGCTAATAGGCCTTTAACGTCGGCCTACTAGCTACTAACACGCACAAGGACTCGACAGGGTGGCTATTTATTGGCGTAGTATGGTAGACCCCTAACGTAGGTCTACAGTAAACTGCCCACAAGCAGACCGATCAGCCGAGTATTGAACGGACCGGGGCTCTGGCACGCACAAGACACGGCTGAACGAGCTGCACTAAAAGTCCGACAGAGGCTAGCCTACTAGCCCACACTATGCACGGATGTCCGATCTGTGATCTCTAACGAGATTGAAGAAAGAAGAACAGAAGAAGAACGCAAGAAGACTACAGATGAAGAGCCCCATACTGGAAAATTCCGGGTCTACACCTCAAGTGTTGCCCGGATTTCTGGTAGGGGAACAGATGAAGACCCCAGGCACAGATGAAGAACTCAAGAAGACTCACAGATGAAGACGTCCGGGCGCAGTGCGCCATACCCTAGAGCCCTCTAGGGTCTGTCCGGGTCCGATAAGGTCTGGGCATAACACGTCCTTACGAGTCACGCTAAAAAGTCTACCGTGTAGGCTTATCTGCCCTAATAAGGCATATTAGGGACGACAACCCCTACGCCGAGCAGGCTAGGGAACCTATTGGTCCACAGGGTGGACAGTACTGGCGCAACCCAGGAAGCACAGGGTCCGAAGGTGCAGCACGCTAAAGGTGGACCCTTAACGACGGTCTACTAGGCATTGCCGCGCTCAACGACTCAACAGGTCTGAGGCTATTTGTCCACAGGGTGGTTAGTACTGGTGAAATCCAGGAAGCAATGGGTCCGAAAGGTGTCGTTTAGTTTTATGGTAGACCCCTAACGAAGGTCTACAAGCAAGAACGCAAGCAGACCCCTAACGTAGGTCTGCTGGCTGCTACCGCACTTGGTGACTATCAGGTCTGAGGCTTGTGGTGGATGTCTGGTCAGGTCTGAGGATCTCTTGTTGTAATCCCGCACTCACGCATGATACATACACACGCCTCGATTGTGCTCCATAAAAGCGAGCTCCCCAGTCCCCATGAGCTCCACAAAGGAGTACACCCCCACACCAAACTTTTACACACTTGCAAGCCTTCAATGGGCGATTCCCTCAGAGATGTCGTTGACAATCAGGTGTCTGGGTGCAAATGGCGATGCTGAATGATTCCTTCCTCCTCAACCTTCCTACAGTCAACAAACGGATCAACTTGCTGCTCCAAAACAACGGTGGCTCAGTGATATCAGAAAAAAGCGTATCACCAGTCGGAATTGGCATGGGGATATCGCAATTACTTTTAGACGTCTGCTCAAAAACAAACAACTTTTATAAACGTTTCCTATATTTTAGGCCGAAATTAGCCGCACACTAGGGATACAGCGCGGGCACAGTGCTTGACCCACTTTTAGACCACATAGGAAACGTACTAAATTGGACGTGCAGAGAGTGTTCAATTCTTAATTCAGTTATGAAGGCCCTGCACGTCCGTAAACGAACTGGAAATAATCGAAATCGAAGAAGCATTACTATTTAAGAAACCAGACAGAGGCCCTAGTTGGCCTGAATACTGTCAGTTATTGCCACCAGGTTACCACACCGATTTCAAATTATTGTCTTACATTTGCTCGAAAAAAAAACAGCAACCCTTTGAAACCTTAGAAACTATGCATCAAGTCTACTCACTTTCTCAGACAATAATACAATCATACTTGCCATATAATAATTTATTATTATTGCTGCATAAATGATTTTGAAGAGCCTTTATAATCCCTCCAATTCTGGTAGCCATTTTTTCCTATCATCCATCTGGTTATTATATGCTTGTTATTGGTATGTTCTAAACATATTCAAGAATAACTTTTGAACATGGGTAGAACTTGTTCAAGTACTAAATAAGTTCTAGAACATGATTTGAAGAGTAAATGTAAATTTATTTTGCCCTTGAAAAACTCCAAAATGGTCTTGAAAATTATAAGCCAATTCGTAGAATTCACTACTTCTAAAACAGTGAGAGAAATGTTCTAGAACTGAAGTTGAATCACTTTTTAGAAATGTTGTACTTGAAAAGATATAAAAATGTACTAGAACATTATTCGAACATGTGTAGAACCTACCGGTTCTTGACCTATTGTAAAATGTTCTAGACTATTTCAAGAACACTTTCAGAGTAATAACAAATTATAAAAGTGTGTTGGACAAAAGTTCTAGAACAGACATAAGTAACTGGTCAGAATAGTTCATGAAGTTAAGTTCTTTAATATAATTTCCTTTATTCTATACCATTGATCATGAGTTAATGCCACTTTAACAACTTCAGTCCACGACTCATCAGATTGCTCTTTTAGGCCAGTCATTTTAGCCAATATTTGGGTCAAACCTACCACTAATTGCTACAGAAACGAAAAGTGCATTTTTGAAATATATAATCCTTTATGCATCTCAGAAAAAAAGTCCTCAAATGTTGCATGATGGGAAATATAAAAATTTTTGATATGAGTCAGGCACCTAAAATCCGCAGAAAATGTGTGTTACTATTGGTAAATAAACATAGTTGGTATATACAAGACACTACAGTACCTAGCAATATGCAGTTCATGAACAACAAAATACAAGAACCTAAAGAAGGCTTATTTTATGTGGTGTATCATATCTTCTATAAAAGTGGCTAACCAAATATCAGCGGGTGGGTAGGATTACCCCACCCACTCATTTCAATGGTACTGTAATCAACCAACTTCAGATTTATATGATTTGAAACTCTAGCTTTTTACAATTGAGAATAAATTTATATATAACATTACTGTTATGGATATGAAGCCACAATCATTTTGAAAAAAGAGACTTCATCAATCTAAATGAGCCAGACAAACATTACGCAAACATGTCCGTGCGATATACTGCAATATTTTACGGCTGTAAAAATTATAATTTTCAGATAGTTTTCTTATTTTTGCTCAAAACATAGATTGTGGGTACACTCTGAGGCGGTTCTAATAAGTACCCACAATCTATGTTTTAGAGCAAAAATAAGAGAAACTGTATACCCGTGTAAACCCCAGTTATACTATATGAGCCGTGACATGAGAAAACCTGATTTTCCCATATGTGAAAACAAAGCCACAGATCAGTTGTGCAGTAACTGGGTCAGTTTATGTCCATTCTACCAACAGTAATACTCCCCCGTTGAAAAGAACCAAAACTATGCCAAAATTCCATCTAATTACAGAAAAATACAGCAAAAACACCAGGTGGAAAATTTTGTCAAATTGCTGTCCGCATATCGAAAAGTTCAAGAGAAAATAACGTGAACAGGTGTACTTAAAGTCGATTTTTCGTGTTTCTTATTTATGCGGCAGTACTTTAACAAGAACCGTCGATATTATTAAAAAAAAAAACATTTTTGACAAACTACTACCGTGTTCATTGGCCAAGCCAATTCCTAATTGTAGGGCTTACATTGATTTTGTCTTATTTCTATCATTTATCATTCCAGTGAGCCAACAGTGAAACCCTGATCAGGCGCCGAGCAATGGAGAGCTCTCCAGCGTCTGATCAAACTCTGCACTGTTTGGTTATGTCCTTAAATATGACGCTATAGGTTATGTGCGGGGCTATAGAGATGGGAACAGGATCTTCCAAAATAGCCTAGTGTTTATTATTTTCTGTTATTCATTTGATAATAGATTTATTCTTTCATTTTTAGGAAATCATTATTCTCTAACATTTCAATTTTGGCTCTTTATTAAAGCTGCATAGTCTGTAACTTTTGATCTTCTAATTTTAAAAATAATGCTTTTAATTTTCAAGAACACAGTAAAAATACTCAAATTCAGGTAAACATTTTTCCATTTTCGTAAATCTTAACAAGCTATCACTATTAAAACAACTGCATTTATGTTAAAATTCAACGGTCTAGAATTATTGGAGGGACGCAAATAATTACCAACAAGAGAAAAATACACCTATTTGATAAGATAAGTCACTTTTCCATGCAGTTTTCAGCTGTACTGAACACCTCTATTTTGAAAAAAATAGCTTAATTCTACTTTTACAAATGATTTAAAAAGAAAATAAAAAATTTCGAAAAATGTTCATAGTTACAGAGTATGCAGCTTTAATGGTAATCAACATCAAACCCCAATATGTCGTTCGCAAAATTTATTGTGATCCGTTTTCCCATGTAATGGATCGATGTCAGTATACACGACAGTTGCAGCAACAGCGAATTAGTTTTAATACATGAATCATGCACAATAGCCTTTACTAAGCTGGGCGGAGCGAATATGATTGCGCATGTGCAGTGGCCGCTATGTCTACCTTTTCCACATGTCCACCTTTTCTACGTTTCACCACCAGCCCTCATTCGTGAGCACCTCCGATCCCAGTTTCTCAGTTTCCTCCGCCATGAGAATGTAGTAACATCCGGTGTGGTTTCCTATGGTAGCTTAATCTGTTTATATGTTTAACAAGTCATAGCTTTACAAAAAATGGCTAGCTGAAGTTTAGGCCTATATTATCGTATGTTTTCTTGCAAACTGTATTTTTTTGTTGTTGTTTTTTATTGTATTTCTTTCTGTCCTCTCAGTGTTGTCCAGGGTCATTTGTCATAATTTCTGGTAATTAACATCTGAAGTGTGATTACATCATAATCTTTTCTCGATTTTTCGCACGACAACCAAGTGCCAGTTGGTACAGTGGTAGCAAACTATAAAGACTTCCCCCTGTCTTGGGCAAACCCGTTGTCTTAGCCATGGGGCTGTACTTTTGACAGGTTCCTTTTAGAAAGATCATATGTTGCTCTGTTCAAGAAGTATAATAATGAACACCTTAAGATGTTAATAAAGTTAATAAAGGTATCCCGATGGTATACATCATTAGTGTTGCATCCAGCAGACTTAAAAATGGGATTGTATGATAGATCGGACAGGCCAGATAAGCATTTCCCTCTACACATTGGCATAGTGGTCACCAACATTAGATAAGGCAAAATGAACAATAGTTCATCAGACGAAGAAAATTGTATACAGGGCACTAGTGTCCAACATTCCCCATATTCAAAACTTTGGTACTAATTGTGCTCCTCTTGTTGCATTTTTTTTTTGTTTTGTTATGAGAGAGACTTTATATTGTCTCTGTCAGACAATAATCAAACTGATATTATTGAAGCTTTTAACTCCACCTCCAGATATTTAGATGACTTACTTAATATTGATAATCCTTACTTTGAACAAATGGTAGGTCAGATATATCCTACTGAACTTCAGTTAAATAAGGCTAATTCTTCTGATACTGAAGCTCCGTTTTTGGACTTGAACTTGTCAATAACAAATGGCATAGCTTCTTCTAAAATTTATGATAAACGGGATCATTTTAATTTTGAAATAGTAAATTTCCCATTTCTTGATGGAGATGTTCCTCGTTCCACTTCCTATGGTGTATATATTTCTCAGCTTATTCGTTTTGCTAGAGTGTGTTCTGATGTTGATGACTTCAACAACAGAAACTTATTTTTAACTGCTTAGTTATTAAAACAAGGCTATAGATATAATGAAATTCGAAAAGCATTTTCTAAATACTAACACAGACACTCAGAGTTAATTGTTAAATACAACATTGGGTTAAAAACTCTTCTGCAACAAGGCATATCAGAACCTATATTTATGGTGTTTTAGTTCATAAATTCAAACGAATTGTTCAAAAATCTAATTTTAGTGATCAATCCAAAAAGATTGTAAAACGTTATATAAGGGTTGGATATATCTTGATTATCATGCGACAGTCTGCATGCCTGGTTTTAAACCCAATCACAGTTTATAGCTATGGTTTCCTCTTTAATTGCACGACGGTGGGTCAGGCCTTAGACTCTATGACGGCTCTGACGTAAAGCTTTAATTGGTGGGTTAGTGCCTGATGCTTATATGTAGCTGGACCCACCATGGCTCAACTTGAAGATTTCTTTAGCTCTGACTATCTGTGAGTCATGAGCCTTTTTCATTGTTTCATCATGGTGTGTTAATTTGTGTTTTTCCATGATAATACATTGCATGGGTTAGAAGGCCTCCATGCGAGCTGAACATTTCTTGTACTTCAACAACAGCAGAATCTAGGGCGAAGATTTGATACCAGTAAAATGCATTTTAGCCCCCTGGTGGCTTAGGCTGCTGTCTGTTCTAAGGCGGTGGTTCTGTTGTTGTTGACTTTTTGTTTATTGTTACTCCCATTGTGGGAGTCTGTAATTGTTCTATGTTTTGTTGTACATTACTTTATGTCCATTCTAGTATTGCAATCATCTTGCTGGGGAAGAGAGAGCTGGTTGCTTTGCTTAATTTGTGTTCCTGGTGTCTCGTGATGATTGAGTGGCTCTTCCTGGCGGTGCCATGGGTTGTCTGTGGTTTGTGATTGTGGTATTACCTGATCATACTTACTATTTTTGTATAGGGAAGTATTGACCACTGTTCCCATGACGGAGGTAGCTTATACAGAGCAGTAATGACCACTGTTCTCGCCACAGAGGCAGTTTTATACAGAGCAGTAATGGACACTGTTCCCACCATGGAGGTAGCTTTATAAAGGGCAGTAATGGCCACTGTTCCCTACAGGGAGGTAGTTTTATACATGGCAGTACTGATCACTGTTCCCCAGGGAGGTAGCTTTATACAAAGCAGTAATGGCCACTGTTTCCACCACGGAGGTAGTTTTATTTAGAGCAGTAATGCCGTCTTATTACTTATTAGAGACATCTAACAACTGATTCTTTCTATTTTCAAGGTGAAAAACGAATCTTTTTTTAATTAAAAACCTTCTTCAGAAGTGAGATCAAGCTGTAAACTTGATCCTTGCCATGTTTTTCGTAGAAATGCTTCGAAAATCGCCCAAAAACGCTTTGTACAAGTATATTCAATTTCATGATGACACTAATGTGCTTTCGTACTTTTAAAATTCGAGCGTAACATATTTTAATAATATGAATAACAAAAAAATATATTCCTGCAATTTAACATATATTTCATATTTTCTTTCTGATTGCTATGATTCGTGACGATTTTTATGTGATATAAAAAATAATAACAATAAAAGTGGTGCGAGAATTATAGCCACGAAAATATGTGACACCAGGGAATATTGAGCTTAGTTTTCTCTTAAAAACGCATTGGAGCGTCAATTGCCTTGGGGCGATGATCAAAAATACATGGATCGGCAAAAAAACTACTCAAAGATAATTACCTGTGTGTAATGGTCAGAGGAAAACTGCGGCAAAGATTTTATCCGAGTCGTCTATACAACCGGAAGCGTTTCCTAGGGAGAGAAAGTACAACCTACGGTGGACTTACAGGGCCGCCGCAGAAAGTGTTATTTGAGGAGTAGATTAAGGTATTATAATATCGTTTCCTTTCAGATATTTTGTGAGGACTTTTAGTATGTTGTAGATGACATAAGAAACTTTCGCTCAGGCACAAAAAAGTTTCTGTAGCAATTAGTGGTACCCCAAAAGCTATTATGACTGGCCTATTTCGTCCCAATAGTTTTTTCATGAGACAACCTAAGTGCAAGACCAGTGCACAAATAACATGGCAGCTGTCATCAATATTTCTGTACGTGTCTGCTGTACAACAAGTGCTGTACCTTTTAAATCACTCATGTGGACACTATTAGCATGTGAACACAGAGTAAATATACTTTTAATTACGTGTGTATATTTGCTCCACGAAGAAAAATACTTTAAAGCTGCATAGCCTGTAACTTTTGATCTTTTAGTTTTAGAAATAATGTTTTTATTTTTCAAGAACACAGTAAAAATACTCAAATTCAGGTAAGCATTTTACCATTTTCGTAAATCTTAACAAGTTATCACTATCAAAACAACTGCATTTATGTTAAAATTCAACGGTCTAGAATTATTGGAGGGACGCAAATAATTACCAACAAGAGAAAAAACACCTATTTGATAAGATAATTCACTTTTTCATGCAGTTTTCAGGAGTACTGAACATTTTATTGTGAAAACAAAGCTTAATTCTACTTTTACAAATGATTTAAAAAGAAAATAAAATTTTTCGCAAAATGTCCATAGTTACAGAGTATGCAGCTTTAAGGTGTAAATTTTGTGCATGTGAATGGGGCCTACGTTTGCTAAAAGTACTAGGTCATTTTGCCAAAAACTGGCTTGGCAAAAAATATCCGATGGCTATTATGTACAAAATGGCTGTAGACATGTAATATATTAAAGGACACAGCCTAATGGGGATCTCCAGTGACCATTCGGTCACTAAATGTCCAAGAGGCTAACTACTGCGCAAGTATGTACCAGGGTTAACATGTTTAATCTTCTGTTAACTAGTGATTTTATGGCCCAACTGCAAAGCATTACATTCGACAAACCAGCTTTTGTAAGTATTCTTGCAGAAGGCGATAAACAAACCAATCAAATTGCATTCAGTAATGAGCCGTTAACGTTCTACCGATGCACAAACCGTTTGCAATGCGTTTAGTGAACGAACCCTCTGCAGTTGGCGAACGTCAAACTTTTTTATGCATGCACAAAAATCTTCGACGCAATGTGCGAACAACACCGTTCGACGAACTGAAACGACCTTAAACCGTTTATCACCATTGAGCTAACGACGTTCAACGCACATCAGCGTGTGTCAACGAATTTCAAAATATATCACCGCAGATTGAAGTCCCCTGCTGCTAGCCGATTTGGTGGTTGTCTAACTCAACGGGGTTGATTGCGGTGTGGGTTCTGGCTTTCTTTGTTCCTCTATGGTTATTTCTGGCTGTGGGATAACGTATCTAGGGTTGGCGGACGAGTTTATGCTTCTGAGCCAGATGACTCGGTATCATGACATGAGAAACAATGAGGCATATCAATGTTTTCTACTACCGAGTCGTCAGGTGCAGGTATTGTTATTCTTCTTGGTGTAGAAGGTTCAGAGAAAGGACTTGGCAGCCCATGGAAACACGGGCTGCCAAGTCCTTTCTCTGAACCCCCAAAACCATGGGAAAGTCAGAACTATATTCATGTGCAGGAGTTTGAACTTACCTGTTGAGTTATCTTTCCCAACTCTAAACATATCAGGTATAGACTGTGACAAGATAAGGTATGGCTCTGCTTCCCATTGATCTGCAAGAGTATACTTTCTCTGTATACATTTACCAATCTTCCTCAACAAGACCCTATCCTCTGGCTCAATAACAGCCCCACGTTGGGCGCCATTGTCATCGGTCAAGGTAGTTCGTTACTCACAACACATGATACTATGATTATAATGATTTTATGGTGATGGAATCTACATGATTAATCTGAAAATATATACATAGAATATATTTAGCAATACGTCTATAGCGTCAACGTAGTATAGCGAACTTCGCTGCTGGCAAGTGCACTGAGGCATGCCAGGGCCCATGCACATTAGTGAAGTGACATAGATGTAACGGTACATGTAAGTAGCGGGGTGCGAGGTATGAGCGTGTAAATGGGAACCATCAAGACAAAGGTGAGTAATAATAGGATTCTTTTTCTCGACCTTACTAATCCAAAATCAAACCTATGACATACACAAAATATGGATTGAAATTAGGCTCATACCAAGTTTAATACCTCCAGCCCTGCTCAGTGCTATTAAGTGCAGGCGTTTGTGCATAAAGTAAAGCCAGTGTAAAGCGGCCGCTCAAAAATAGACAAAAAAAAAAGATCTTTTTGACAAATGGTAGCTAAATAATTACAACTGTCATAACATTTATTGAGATCCGCTAATCTGATTGGTCAAGAACGGTCATCTGATCGCATTGACCTGTATTTCATTTTTCAATGAACCCGGTCCGTATTCATGAGGGGGCGGGGCCATTCACGACAGAACTACTTTTGTGATACTGTGCAATGCTTCAATGAAGAGAAATTGACAGACTGCAACTACTGACACTTTACCTTGCATCTACACCTATATTTTCAGGTAGAAAAGCAAAGATTAAGTTACATACGACGCCTTAATGAACAGTAGTCATACCGATCAGCTGTCTGCTGCCATGCGCGGTTCCAGGAATTTTCGTCATGGGGGGGGGGGGGGGTCCACGTCAACCTGACAAAAAAAACTCTGACAGCGTTGTTTGTTTGTTTTTTGCTTTTTTCTTAGTCCTCGGCTTATTTTACAGAAGTCAAATGGTTAATTTCAAAGAGAAATAACATTTTTCAAGGTTCCAGAGGGGGTCCAAATTTTTCCGGGGGGGGGGGGGGGGAGGGGGGAAGGGTCCAATTGCTTACTCCCTATTGAAACCCAAATAACTTGTGATTTTCCAGGGGGTCCGGACCCCCTGCCCTCTCCCCACTGTATCCGCACTTGGCTGCGATCTATTTATTAGTTTCCCAGTCCGCAAAATGATGAGATCGGTTCTTGGCTTGCACATGTGCTCGTTTTCCTGCAACTTCGTTGTATGTTTTCAGTCAAGCCCCGCAATAAAATCGTTTCTTGAACTTACTGCATGACTGTTGCCTGGTTTATCCAACATCTTTTGCAATTCGTCTTTGCTTTCTTCAATCACTCAATAAAGATAGCTCAATTTCATTTTGCTGGTCCTTTCCAAGCCATTTTGACAGATGATGCTTTTCGTCACCAATGTAAATGAATGACGTCATATCCGATGACGTAACTATCGTACACATTCTAATGAAGTTTTTTCGGTTGTCACTAGGTAAAAACGAGATTCTAGTCTCTAAAATGTAGTTGTTTATTTTCAATTGGAGAAATGCCGCCATTTTGATTTTTGAACGTCGCGATCGTTACGTCTTCATACGCACGTCATAGTCTAAATGCGCGAAACGAATTATTAGCTGGAAACGTATTTTTTTAAGGGAAACATAATTAAAAACACTGAATAAGAATGAATAAAGAAGAAGTTGTAATTATAAGAATTGAAAGTTATTTTTCTGCGTTTCACTGAGGTATGAAATGTCGTTTAAATTACATCTAATTTTAGCATGAAAACCTTCGGTTTTCATGCAAATTAGATGTAATTTTCCCGACATTTCATACCTCAATAATTCCAACTCAATGCTTTTATCGTTTTTTCGGAGATTTTGATTGGTCCGTTGGCAAAATTAAATTGTTTTTACACTTCGATAAAAACCCATGCGTAGGAATATTTGATAACTGCCTTGATTTCACAGTGCTAGATTGTGTTGATAATAACGAACCTTACAGAAAACTATATTACTTTTACCAGATTAAATATAGATAGTTAAGTATGTTCTAAAGCTTATTTAAAAGCCCTTACGCTGTACATGATGGTGCACTTTCAAAGCAACGGGGGAACTCTAAGAAATGAACAGGATGGGGAGTTATGTGACGTCACTTAACAAACGGTCACGTCATTGAAGAGAATCGTCATCAAAACAATGTCAAGGCTTACATCAACAACAAAATGTTTCAACGCAGTTTGAACTTGTCAAATCGCACTTTTAAAATTGACGTTAAGATCCTAGATCTACTTCGGAGATGTGAAGGTAAGTGCTTCGATCCGTGGCCCAATCCGTGGTAGGGCCTTTCAATGAGCCCAACAAGCTGTACGCGTTTTTGACATAAGAAACATTTCAAAACCAAATGAAGTTGTTCTGAGCCCAATTAGCCCATACTCACATATTCGCCCCAAATAGACTGCAGTTTTAATCATTATTTAGCAAAACAAAGTTTGAACTGACAGAATTTTCAAGATGGCTGCCCGATCTTTCATAATCAGCGGTTATGAACTAATTTTCCTCAATGGGCTTTAAAATTTGAAATTTTGTCAACAACCTTTTGCATATGTGCTGTTTTGTTGGAAAGTTGGAATTATAAGCAATGAAATTTAATTTTTTGGTTTTTATCGATGTGTAAACTCCGGCGAATCACTCACAAATTGAATAAAGCCCGGAAAGTATTGCAGAATGCCCTTGGAGCATTCTGCAATACTTTTGAACTGCATTAAATGATAATTAGTCTTGGGAGCATTTTTTGGTCTTTTTGAGAGTGGCCGTTTTACACAGGTTTTACTGTATGTGATAAAGCGCCGGTCCATATAAGGTGCACACACAGAGTTACTTTTGTACAGAGCTGGTTTTATGTTGATGCCAGTACTGTGATATTGATTTGTCACAGTTGCTTGTTACAGCAATCATTCAGTGGTACCAGACACACTTGACACCTTTTATCTCAACTGATAGTGTGCTGGGTTTCAAATGGGACCAGAGACATGAACTTATCGAGCACCAAAGCCTCCTTAAAATTTGATGCCCATGCTGAAGTAAGGGAGCGACCATTTGATTTTCATGGGGGGGGGGGGGTGAAAATTCAGGACCAGCCTTTGCAATTTAAAAATTCAGGATGATCACAAGAAGAAAAAAAAACAGGACCTGGCCTGTTGGAGCGGAGAAAGGGAACGGTAGAAAGATTGAAAGAGCAAGAGAAATAGAGAAAAAAAGGGAATCAGATAGATATTTATAATATTAAGGTATATTTTTAACAGTCTTGACATGTGATTTCCAACAATGTGGTATTTTGATAGGTGTAGACTCAGACGAGCTTGGGAAGCCTCATTTTAAGCTTAGAGCCTCCAAATGATGTTCGGTCAGTAGCTTAACGGACCTAGAATATTCAAGCGACTAGCAAAGGCTCTGATCAGACTGCGCGTATGCGCAGGCTGGTCTGAGCCCTTGCTGGTCGCACATACCATATTGTTGGAAATCTCATGTCGCGGCTCAATTATATAGATTCATTGTAACTTACTTTTTGTTGTTATTCAATGATATTTAAATTGCACATGTTCTTTTACGCTGACATGTCCAGCGCTTTCAATGTCAACGGTTGTTTCATTGTCTACAAAGAAACGGCGTCAGCAAAGCTCTGTGCAAATGAGTAATGTTCTTTTTAAAACATGACTTTTATTAACTCTTATTGCATAAAAAGCCGTGTCGCAGGCTATTAACAGCCATGTTTTAACCGGCAAAACCCATGTATTAATCAGAATATTCATGTGCTGTTGATACACGGCTTTTGTACTTTACTAATACGCATTCTAGGCCGTCACAAAAATTGACGTCATCAACAGTAGCGTGCATAGAAATGAACGTAATTTAGTGACGTTAGGATGACGTAAGTCTTTGCTCTGGAACAGGCTTTTTCAAAACCTACGAATCCTTCATGCTTTTGCGTGCCATTATAGTAATACAAAAATGAATTTTCGAAGCGTTTTTCCAAAGTTTTCATTTATGCAATAATAACGAACAAACATGGTTTTCTGATACACTAAAATCTGCTAGACCCCTCGGAGGTCGTTAAAACCCTCGCCTTTCAGGCTCGGGTTTCAGCACCACCCTCGGGGTCCAGCAGATGTTAATGTATATAAAAACGTGTTTGATCCCTACATTGTATCCCACTTTTACAAGACAAGACATTTAATTACTATTGTATCTATCTCCAGGACACTATCGACGCACACATACATAATTATATAATAAACTTTTTGTTTGTTTTTTATGGCAAAAAAGCCAGGACCGTACCAAGCAATAAATAAAAAGCCAGGCTCCGGCACGCGAAAAGAAAACATTCCATGACCAAAGTGATCTTCCCGCCCCCCATAAAAATCAAATGGTCGCTCCCTAACCAGCAAAAATAGTAAGTGAGTATGATCAGCAAGACTGGAGGTCCTTATTTTGGTCGGAGTTTTCATCTTCATCCAAACGTATTGTGTGCGAACTGCAAATGCTCTGGTGAATCTACGCATTTACACAGGCTCTCCTTAGCCTTTGATGCTCGACAATGCGATAATTTCCAAAATCGAATGCGCTGGCAGCTGGTGCATCTCGCTCTAAAATAACATATATACAGTCTAGAGACAAGCGCTTTTGAGGAACTCGGATCGGAGTTCATAAATTTCGCCAGTAATTGTGTTATCAACACTCTGAGATTAATTGTTTATTTAACTGGGCTCAGCATCTGAATTTAGAAATTACTCTGTTATAAGATAGCCCCATGCATACAGCAAAACATAATATACGTATTTATCATTGCCTTGTTTTTGTTGAATCTATTTTATCTATCAAAACCCAGACTAGACTGTTCCAGAAATTAACTTAATTTTAATAAGTTCCTACTGATAAAAACAGCAAAGTACGCGACAAACAGCCACATACATAAAAAGAGGTAAGTCTATTGATCCTTCATGTTCCAATTGAATCTTCCATCTACATGGGATGTTAACACAGCCAACATCTTTAGCAGACAACATTTTCAGATGTGTTTTGCTGGCCCTTCAATGGGTAACAGTGCAGACGCTGATCAAATGTCGCCAGATGTAGCATTACATTTGGGTCTTCACTGTTAAATGAAGTTTACTTGTATCCAAAGCTAATCAATCACTGGCCTCACGTTTTACATGCATGGAGATATGACAAGCTTACAGATTGTATCTTGGCTGTTTATTTTGAAAGCAAACCTGACAGAGTGTTGATATATTTATTGTTCGATTTTATTAACCTGACACAGGTGCATAATTTCACGGTTAATGCACAAGATATTTTTACCTTCCGTCGACTTTCGGTATTTACCGTAAGTTTTACAGGGATTTTGCAACTAGTAATGAGATAATGAAACGTTTTGCACTGTCCTGCTAACTAGTCAAGTGGTTATGGTAGAGAGTTTACAACCAAAAGGTTGTGAGTTCGAGTCCACGCATGTTCTTGTTTTTTTTGTTTTGTAGTTTTACCTTTATTCAATTCGTTTAACTACATTAATTATAGATGTACCACGACCTCTGAGTAATTTCCTTGGGATCATTTCATTTAAAAGGTTGATGCGTAACGCATACACTGAACCAGTTCGCTGGAATATCTACGTGCTTCAAAATAGAATAGTATACGTAATTAAACGCCTGAAACCCTTATTTCCAGATCCGTATTTTCAGTTTTGTAAATATAGTCACGCTTCAAAGTTCTTTGTTTATCTATACTTGCATTTGTTATTGTTATTTTTGTAGGATCCTCACAGAGAACGTTACCGTACGCTCCGCGGATATGTGAAATTGAATCTCTGTGCTTTTGATATATTTTTTTTAAAGTTATCGCATGTATTTAAAATAATATCAGCTTTGCCTTAGTGCCAGGACTTGCTGCTTACTTTTCTTCAGACGTTTCCCACTGAACTTAAGTTCAAACAACATGTATAGTGAATAATTTTCAACCGTATTTTTGGCTATAATATGGAACAATATTTTCACTTGAATCTCTGAAGATAATTTGGACAGACTGGCTCATTTTACGCGTTACGCATCAACCTTTTGAAATAGAATGATCCAAAATTTCATTCCTCAAAGGTCGTGGTACATCTATAATAAATGAAATTAAACGAATCGAATAAAGGTAAAAAAAACAACCACACGTGGACTCGAACTCATGACCTCTTGGTTGTAAACTCTGTATCATAACCACTTGACAAGTCAGTAGGACGGCATAAAACGTTTCAATATCTGTATTAGTACTTGCAAAATTCCTGTAAAACTTACGGTAAATACCGAAAGTCGACGGAAGGTAAAATAATCTTGTGCACTAACCGTGAAATTATGCACCTGTGTCAGGTTAATAAAATCGAACAATAATTTCACTTCGTAAACAAACCTACCTAACATACACTATGGATTTTAATCCGGGTCGGAGAAGTCCTGGCTTTTAGCTCGCTCTCACTTCCGGAGAAGACTTTTTACCTACGCACCGTGCGGTGTCTTCTTCGGGCATACCCCACAAAGATATGTCACTTTCACATTTCGGCGCATTGAAGTCGGACGCTGTTTAGAGCTCTCAAGAAGATTGTCATCGGGCTTATTTGAATAAGTCCTCTAGTGATATAATATAGTTCATCTATCGGCTGTTGCTCAATTCTGAGCTGCTATCTAGTTTTTCTGTGGCAAAACATGACTTGAAAGTCTGATAAGTTTTGTCAAGACGATTTCTAAACTTCACGTGGACAAACCACGCGAGGTGGGATATACGCCAAAAAGCAAAGCAAGAAGGCGTTTTGAGATATGATAGTTTGCAGGAGTCATGGGGAAAAAAGTCGCAGAGACATGAATTCCTGACTCGCGATAATGCAGACTTTGGTATATGAACACGCCACAAAAGGCGTTGTACATAGAATCTTTTTTCTCAGTTACAGTTTCTGAGAACTTGGATATTTATGGCATAATGCAAGGGGTAAGTATTTTTTCGCTGAGCAGGTTTCTGTTCATGTTGATGCAAATAACAGTGAGACATCTGAACATTCGTAGAACTTCTCAGAAAGTTCAAAGAGAAAGGTAAATGCCTCATTCTCGATCTAGTTTTTCATAACCCTGACGCGCAGTGCCTGCCAGAAATGCTGGCGAGGGCGGGGGCAGTATCAGAAGAAATAGATAAACATTTTGTTAATCTGGTATACAAACTAGCCCTCAGTAGACGTAGCCTTTTGTTTACTTTGATAAAACTGTATATGTAGAGAACGAATGATGCTTACTGTAATAGGCTGGTAACCGGGACTAGTATACAAGATAGTAGATCTATCTATAAGGTTAAAAATGTGATCAGAATTATGACCACGATTTCAAAAACAAAAATTATTGATACTTTTCTTTGAATGTTATAGCAAAGACATATCTGAAAGATTTCAATTTTGAGAGATATTTTAGCTGACGGTTGTCTAGTTAAACGTTTTTTTTTTTGATCGGAGGGCATCTGTCACGAAAGCTTAGTAAAAAAACTAAATACTTTTACAGCCCAGTTTCCTATAAGTCAACAATCAATCAGTTTTATGGTCACGAATGGTGTAAGAATAGAATATTATTCAAATACGATCCTCTATTTTCACCGGCGTCACTGCGTTGTGTCCTTGAGCAAGAACATTAATCCTAGCTTAGTACTGGTTCAACCCAGGAAGACCCGTCCCTTTATAACTGAAAGATTGTTGATGGGACGTAAAGAATCAAATCAAACAAACAAACAAACGATCCTCTATTTTAGGGTATTTAGGGCAAAAGAAATAGTCAGATGTTTACACTAACATGACATGGACTTGATGCTACTAACTTTATCTTCCAATAGGTTGTTTTCTTCACATAGTGATCTATCTGACTTGAGCATATGGTAAAATATTCAAGACATTTGGTCACCTTATGCGTCATATGTTTTTTCCCAGTCTGGTCATTTCAATGTAGTATTTATCTACATTGTCACTGGAACTCTTCTCTGACCTGACCATGTATAAGAAATAGAAAGAAATATGGTTTTGAAATTTTTATGCAGAAAATATTTCTGTTATTACGCTAAAACTATAATAATCAATTTTATTATGGTTTGCATATCAAAGATGATTTGACGTCTCTAAAGACAGATAGTTCATAACCCATTTTTGGTTTGCTGGTAGCGCAGTTGGTAGCAAGACTGACAACAGATTCAGGGATCAAGAGTTTATCCCAGTCTGTACCCATACAAAAAATTATTTTCTTGGAGATCTGTTTTTGTACAAATTTATACAGTAATTCTCCTGCTTTCGCTGAATCTAGAAGGGTTATTAGCAGCATGTATAAGCATACGTATTTGACTGGTTACACTCCTAGTCAAGCTCGTGCAGGTAAATGTGGTTAGGTGAACTGACGGGTTTGACATGATCATATCTAATAACTTGGACATCAAACAGCAAACAAAACTACAGTTTTGAGGAATATATACAGCATATCAGCATGATCCTTTGTTGTTTTTTGGATAGTGATGTGCTTTAGCAGACAGGTGTATTTTCATAATATATAAGCTTGGTACACAGCTTTAGACTAACTGTTTAATCTACTAACCAGGTTGGACGAGGACTTTAAGAAATGTGCCTGTCCATGTCTAAAATGTACTAGTCCTGACCTGAAATGGACTTGTATTTAATCTATAAACCAATTGTACATTCTATGCAGTACTTTAAACTTACAATACTAGGATAAAATTTTTGAACATGTCTTAACCTTTCTAGCATGAAGTAAAAGAAAGTTGTTTCATGTAAGTCTATTTCATCTTCAAGCTATGTCGGGACTCAATGAACATTAAAACATTTTGTTTAAAATTTGGAAATACAATTTATAGATTTTAGCGATGAATACGGTGACGATGGCATAAAAGTACAAATGTATATAGTACGCATATTTCTTAGGACTGTTAAAGACATCCATTATTTGCAAGTTGAGTGCTAAATGGTTCAACCAGCAACATTTGACGGTAATATTTAGATTCAAATTAACTAAAAGTGATTTGGTTAGTCAAAAAAAGTAGCTGGTCGATTAATTCTAGTTTCGCCAAATGCATTATTCTATCTTTTTATTTTCAAATCGAATCTGAGTTAGTGTGGTTCAATTTCAGGGGTAATGGTACCAGTTTCCTAGCAGGAAAAACAAAAACAAAAACGGACCAAAAGTAGCTCCATTTGTGATCATAAAGGTGCTACAGTGGGTGTAGAATAATTCAGAAAGCCTACAAATGAGTATACATTACCTCAAGATACAGATGATATTCAAGGTGTTGCAGTATATTAAACAGTCTTGTTGCAAGATAGTTATCACACCATCATTTTGTTCAAGGACAGTACTGATTCTTAGGTCTTTTATTCATTGTTTATTGAGACACGGTACTACTAACATTCATTTTAGGGAGCGCAGTGGCTCGATTGTAGAGTGCCTGACTCTCGACCGAGGGATTTTGGTTTGAGACTCACCAGTGTCACTGCTTTGTGTCATTGAGCACACATTAATCGTTGCTTAATATTTAAGTTCAGCCCAGGAAGACATGTCATGTCATAACTGAAAAACTGTTGACTCAGATGTTCAGAATCATATCAAACAATAGTAACCTCCATTGTGTGTGAGGGTTTTGGATTAGCCAGTGTTTTGTTATGCAGTATCCTCTAATTTTGCAATCACTCCGCTGGAAAAGAAAGGACTGGTTGTTTGCTTTTATTGTCTTCTGGTGGTCATGGCATTGGTCGTTTTCTCAACAATTTCCTCATGGTGTCTTGAATTGGTCTGTGGTTTGTGAGTATGGCATTGTCTAGTCATAATCATAACATAATTTTCTCAGCCTTGGAAAATGTTAGATAATGATATGTTTTTCCAGTGAAGCTGCCACTTTGGAAGAATCTGTTGTATGTTTGTATGACTGCTAGACTTTTCTCTATGAAAAGATTTTCAGACAGAGCTATTAAGCTTTTGAGATCCCAATGAAGGAAAGACATAAAAATTATGCAAGCCCATGCAGCTCTGTGTTTGGTGTGCGGAATGGAATTCGGATCTCTGTCATGCCTCTTTAAATGAATGTGTTGGTTTTCGCAGTACAAAAAACATAATAGTGTTATATCTATCTTATCTATGTTGTTCTTGTTACATGTATCACCATGCAAATGACAACTGGCCAATTGGACAGTATTAATATACATGTATTATGATGTTTATTGAAGGTTCCTATTTATGATAGATTACCATACACAATGGTATCTGTCTGTCGATTTAATATGTCTGAAAGAATCTCCATTTTAAACAAATGGATGTTTTTCTCTGTTGTCACATATGACATAAAAGACACGTGTTAGTGTTACCATTTACATTTGTAAATCATTCTGTAGAGCAAGTGCTCGTTATTCTCTACAAATATTCAAAGACATTATCAGCATTAATAAGGAACCATATCTTTCATTCGCACAAGTTAGTCGAAGCAGAATTATCTTAATCTTGACAGTAGTCATATTTTAATTACATGTCATCAAGAAGATAAGCATTTCGATCCCAAGAGGTGTGTTTATTATGCATTATACATGCATCAATAACACTAAAAACAGATAGGGAAATATTAAATGATGCAAATTTGTGTTTGGGTTGCTAAACAAATCCACAACCAGTTACAGCCCAGTATATCTAAAAATAGATTGCAAATCTAATATATAAGGTGAAAAAGGAATTATTAACAGAGTTAATAAGAGTTAACAGAGTTAATAAGAGTCATCATACTAGATGTATAAATGCTTTGGTTGTTAATGGGTACCCTTTTTGAAGTAGCATCAATCAATAATGCATTGGGGTTTTACAATACAGTTAAAATGCCCATTTTAGAGTATAGAATATAAATAAATAAATAAATAAATAAGTAAAAAAAAAAAAAAAAAAAAAAAAATCACGTTTCGGCGAGCTGCGATTAGGATATACTGTATTTAGACTTATATGGCTGTGATATTGCCAGGTTCTTCGTATGTGTATATAGACATTCAGTCGTTAGGTACAGAATATAACACTGGAATGATAGTTCCAATGAAAATAATACTTGGATAAGTACATGTATTTAGAAATACAGTACAGTGTTACATAATATGATTCAGTTGAATATAAATTAACACTTGGATGAGCAAATGCATTATATTTGCATAATGAAAACTATGTGTACAGTTTTTTGGTGTTAACTTTTTTGTACTGACCATAGTTATTTAATCAGATATGAAACCAACTGAATGGTTTTATTAAGTTGTGGAGGAAATAGAATTTCAAAAAAACCACAGAGATAAATTTTTCACCAGGGTGTGTTGTTTTATTTTTATAATAATATTATCTGGAGGGATATTTATACATTTGAAAAACCCTCCTCCTATGGTACTGCTTTTTAATCTAAATAAATCCATAGTGTATGTTAGGTAGGTTTGTTTACGAAGTGAAATTTGAAAATTTGTTTTCAAATTAGAATTTTAAGAGTAAACAATACCTACCTAACATACAACAAACCCACCCACCAACCCCTCTTTTTCAAATGTCCTTCCTAAGGCGACTTCAATGCGCCGAAATGGAAGTGACATATCTTTGTGGGGTATGCCCGAAGAAGACACCGCACGGTGCGTAGGTAAAAAGTCTTCTCCGGAAGTGAGAGCGAGCTAAAAGCCAGGACTTCTCCGACCCGGATTAAAATCCATAGTGTATGTTAGGTAGGTCTTGTTTACTCTTAAAATTCTAATTTGAAAACAAATTTTCAAATTTTACTGCATTGATTGTTTTAAAGTACACAGGGCATCTTGTCCCTAGACTGTATAATATCGTTGTCACGAGCGTACGTTACAAGTGCATTAATTCTTGCATTCTGTACATAGCAACTTTAAAATGTTATATTTCTGATTATTCATGTTTGTATTTTGACCCTTAAAGCGCCAATCACAACTGCAGCAGGCGGCAAATTTTGTGACATCTTTTTAAATTTTCGAAACAAAATAGGTATGATATTTCATGATATTATGCCTTATTGTTATTTTTGAAAAAGCGGCAAAATTTGAAATTGTCGTCTGCTGCAAATTATAGGTGGCGCTTTATGGGTTAACGCCTAGCCAACAGCAAAGGTCATAAAGACGGGGATTTCAATGTGAAAACACTGCTTCAGTGAGCGATAGTCGATAATACACGTACATGATCAGTGCACGTCCAAATTGTCTCTTCGAGACGGAAGAAACGATATAAGCCGTGACATGAGATTTCCAACAATGTGGTAAGTGCGACCAGCAAAGCCTCAGATCAGCCTGCGCATATGCGCAGTCTGATCAGAGCCTTTGCTAGTCGCTTGAATATTCTATAACTGTTAAGCTACTGACTGAACATCATTTGAGGTTTCTGAAAGAAGACTGCACAGGCTCGTTTGAATCTACACTTGTCAAAATGCCACAATCTCGTGCCGCGGCTCATATTTTGTTTTTAATGTGACATAATGCAGTCTGATCGGATATTTCTTTGCGACAATCATATCATGGCTGAATGTACGTTTTCACAAAGTTTACTAAATTTTAATGAAACCATAGTTGCATATAAGAGAAATTGATTAAACAAGCAATAAAACAAATGGGCCAGCACAAGGGATTAGGTACTTATGACACTTATCGCATCGCGACGAGCGAAAGTTCAGACGATCCTGCGCAACGCAGGATCGCCAGAGTCTTCACATCTCAAATTTATAAAATATGGAAGTAGAAAAAAGATCAGACAAAACCAGAGACTTCTATATCCCCCCGATACGTCAGCATGGGCGCTTAAAAGAGGCATTTTTTGTGCCATAATCCGATGCTCTGGCCCGAATAGATACCAGATACGAATGGTATGACGTAGCGTGAGAACTAGACATAACGCAGCCAATGATAATGGAGAACAAGAATAAACACTGACCAATGAAATTCAAGGCCAATGTATATGTTCCGGATCGACTCTGGAAAGTGTTATCGAACTTAATTAATACACAAGAAATATCTATATAAAAAGATATAAGACAAAGTGAAAGAAGACATGTTTGATATAAGTAACGTGAAACAAAACAAACAAAAACTATAATAAAAAAGCTGAAATAGTTTGTATATATTTGAGAATTTAATCTTTTACAGTTCCGCAGATTAGTTTAGTTACTTTTATTAATACTAACGTTCATGCACCGAAAGGTGGTGTGCCGTTTGTCTGGCGGAATATACATGTACATACGAAAAGAAAAGAAAAACATTTGTTGGCTTTTAAGGATTGCTGAAGATACCCTATTAAAATCACAAAAGTATAATCTTTCATAAAAAGCATGATCTACGCTAAGCAAATTTAAAATTGTAAAATTGTTTTTCGAAACAAGTCATATTTTAAGCAGAGAGGAAAGAAGGTTTGTGGTAGACCAGGACATGGGATGTCAAGGCTGACAAACAGATAGACAGACGGAAACACTGACCGACCCCACGGAATGGGGGCACTCTGATAAGTTTATAAAAAAAGAGTAACCACCCACACCCTGTGTGACAGAAAGGCAGGCAGGCAGCCACACACGCTCTTAGACGCACGCACGCACTCGCACATGCATACAGAGAGACAAACAGTCATAATGAACTTGTCGTTTGAGTTCACAGCCCTCGGATGGTCCAAATCACTGCCATCTGTTTTCTTTGTATTGACCAGTTCGGGGCGTTTTGACATTGGGACGTCTAAGAACCTGGCTAGTTGTTCAACAACGGCGGATTTTACAATTATACACAAATCTGTTCGATTTAGGTAAATAGCAATCTTCCGGACATAACTGTTGGTTCTTTTGAATTCATTGCGGTTAGTTAGATCACATGATTGCCACAAGTCGCACCGTTCTATAGTGGTGGCTATCATTAGATAGTCTACGTGAAGCATATGCCAAAATTTTACTGACCTTAACTGACTGAAAACAAAACAAAGTATCTTCAGCAAACCATTAAAAGCCAACAAATTATTTTTTTGTTTTCTTTTCGTATTTATATTCCGCCAGACAATCGGCGCACCACCTTTCGGTGTATGAGTGTTAGTATTAATAAAAGTAACTAAACTAATCTGCTGAACTGTAAAACGCTAAATTCACAAATATAGACAGGTCCTTGCGGTAGAAAATTAAGCTTTTTTTTTAATTTTAATTTGTTTTAATTTTTTTCTTAATTTTCCACCTTACTCACATCAAACATGTCTTCTTTCACTTCGTCTTGTTCTACACTTACATTTGTTAATACGTTATTAATATTTTGCAGCAGACGACATAAGCAGATTACATTTTCAGGAGCCTCATTTTGCAGGCGCTTTAAGGGCTAGTCAAACTGGTTTTATCAAGGCTTGTCTCCAATTCCGTTCACGAGCGCGAGCCATCTTGGTCTTTGATTGGCTGATAAGATGACCAATCGAAGAACAAGGAAGGAATGGCGCGCCATTTTCACAAGTTACCCACCACATGCAAAGGCTGTTTTTGAAGTGTTGTTTACCAATATTGGAATAAAACCACGCCAACATGAATTAGTGCTATCATATTGTCATCTCAAGTAGCTTGCTCATGATAAATGGAATGACCAGCAACTGTGGATTCCAATAGAGCTCAGGTAAGTCAGTTCTGGGATTTTTATAGAGGGGGTGGGGTGGATGGATGTTCGGGAATCCCTTTTATAAATGGCAACTAGAAGTTACAATAAATCTGGTAATCAACTTTGAATTTCGAATATTTTTTTTTAAATTTCTTTATATTTTATCACAAGACGTGCATTGTTTCAGTGACCACCCTTTAAAAACAACAACATGCAGATGGATTCTCGCATTTTATAACCTAGATTGAAGCAGCCTATGAGATTGCGTAGCTGATCGCTTAATGGGCCTCCAGGCCTTAAAGCGCCACCTATATTTTGCAGCAGACGACAATTGCTAAATTTGTCGCTTTTTCAAAAATAACAAATATGGCATGATATTTCCTGAGAATCGTCTGTGGCAGACGATTCTCATGTAATGTCATACCTTATTTGCGTCGAAAATTGGGAAAGACATCGCGAAATTTGTCGTCTGCTGCAGTCGTGATGGGTTAATTTCTTTTCCGTTTAGTTCTACTTTAAAGTAAAAACTCAATGTGACATATGTTATTCTGAGCACCTTTAACCTATGCTTACATGCGCGGATCTAGAAAATTCAGTCAGGGGACCGAAGGAAAAATCCATTAGTATTCAATGGGTTAATTTTCTACTTTTCCCTGAGATGCTCACTCATGCTCTTTTGATGTCAATCTCTACATTGGCTACATCTAAAAATAATTTAAAAACGTGTGGGCGCTGTGATGGCTTTCATTCTCGGAACTAGGAACTGAAATATTCCATTTATGACCCACCCTTATTATTATATTGGAGCTTATTATCATGGCCCACTTCGAATCACTTAAGTTATTACGTAAAAGGTGCGCACGCGCGTTTATACCCGAACGGCTACAGTTGCAAACTTTAGTTGGTTGGCAAGTAAACAAAAAGAATAGCCCTGTTTGCTCCACTTCAAATCTTCATCGTAAACAAAAAGGATGTGTATAAACTGCGCAGCCTATTCTAATAATTAATTACGAATAAATGAGACAACAAAATGGTGCACAGCTAGGGTAATTTGGTAAAATTAAATCATTTTGAGACTACAGACAGCTATGGAAACCATCTTGCTAGATAGGTCTTGAGGAGGGAACCAGGCATGCTACTAGAGTAACGGTGCTCTGACTCACCGTTGATCTCTTGTAGGTTCGTGACGTCACTCTAGTAGCCACTATCGATGTTCGAATCAAACTTTAGTTACTATAGTAGGAACTTAAGTTCGATTCGAAGTGCGCCCATGAGTACTGTCCTCTCTTGCAATCCCTACGTCACCCTACATCAGTTGTTAAACACGGCCTATAATTACACAAACTGGCAGAAGGGCCAGACTGGCAGAAGGGTCAGGAATTAGTCTGCACGTTTGAAGTGGCAATGCACGTTCACTTTGTGTAAAATCAACAGTATCCTAAGTTTTGACAACGATATTGAATTATTACTAGTTGCTTTGATCTGTTTGGTTACATATTTTAGTACCAGTTTGATCTTGAGAACATTGAGCACACACACACACACAGCTGGGGAGCTCATTCGGCTCAAGCAGGTCTTGTGTTTCAGCTTCAGCCAAGTCAAGTAATGTGTCACCGTGCCATATATCAGATGGCAGATTGTATATTTGGAAATTGATACCTTAATGACTGACATGTTTCACAGTTAGTGTTTCGGCTATGAATGTTTTATGGAATTTTGGTAGATTTCATTGTTTTTGACAAATGTGCACTATTGTGAGAAAACCTGTCATACGAGTTGAGTTTGGGAGGGCAGTGGCTTAGTGGTAGAGTTGAGGGGTTGCGGGGTTGAGCCTCACCAGCGTCACTGCCTTGTGTCCTTGAGAAAGGTACATTAATCGATAGCTTAGTACTGGTTCAACCAAGGAAGACCCGGCGTCCTGCCATAACAGAAAAATTGTAGACTGGGACGTAAAGAATCAAATCTAACAAACAAAAACGAGCTGAGCTACGAAATTAGACAACGCCCGCCTACTCTCTCTCCCTCATACACACGCACGAACACACGTACGCACGCTAATATACAGAGCCAGCCAGTTATAAATCAAGTTCTAACATACCACAGCTGAGTTTAGAATATAAAACTGTGATCAAAACATGCATGCATGATAACTTTTCTTGGATTCATGGGTCAAGTTTCATAACAGATTATGCTCATGGCAGGGGCATGGAGGAAATGTTAGGGTAAAGTAGGATAAGGAAGGGTATTGAAGTGTATGGTCGGATAGGGTATGGTAGTGTAGTGTAGTGTAAGATAGTGTAGTGAAGTGTATGTTGGAATGGTAGTGTAGGCAGAGACAGTGAGGAGAGGGGAAGTTTGTGGATGGAAGGTGAGGGTTGCATAGGTTGGGTAGGGTATGGTAGGCTAAAAAAGGATAAGGTAGGCGAGGGTAGGGACGAATAGGGTAGGGGGAGAGAGAGGTTTAATAGGGTATGACAAGGGTTAAGGAAATGGGGTGGCAAGGCAGACAAAGGTAGGGTATGGTAGGCGGGGGTAAGTACGGGATTGGTGAGGAGGCTAGGGAAGGACAGACTGGGCTTGGTTGGGCTCTTTCGTCATTCGGTGTTGGATTGTAAATCTGGTTAGCTTTACGAAAGATGCAAACATATATCAGTTTTTGCTCTACTAATCACTTTTTTCAGTAGCGTCGGCAATATATGGAACATTTTGCAAGCTTATGGATCTTTTGTGATATACAGTTGTGTTATTATAATTATGTTATGACACTAATACAGATGCAGAAGTTAACAATACGGACAAAGTGTACACAGGTGTTCATCTTCTAACATTGTTAGGCTCAGATTTGCTTTCCATGTCGTCTCGGCCACTAATACAAGGATACATACTGTCCTGCCAGCCAAGAATGACAGTGACATCATGTTTTGTTTACAAAGTTATCAGGGATTTAACTTTCAGGATAGAATTAATAAACTGGCCTGCCAGCCAAGAGTGACCGTGACGTCATGTTTTGTTTGCAAAGTAATCAGGAACTTAGACTCGATAGATCCACAGGATAGGATTAACACACAAGTGATCTATCGATTCGCGTATTCTCAAGCGAAAAGTACACGTTAGTGTTTTACTTAGCAATTGTAAAAAAGTATTACGTCACTGTCACTCTTGGTTGGCACGACAGTACCAGTTATCTAGCTCAAGTGGTAGCGCGGAGGATAGGTACATGTAAACGTGGAGTGTACATAAACAATTTTAAAATGTTTGACGGATAGCATTGTCGTATTGCAAACAAACTATTACGTAACTGTCACTCTTAGTTGGCACGACAGTAGATCACACTCCGAACAAAACATCGGGGTTGCGCAGCTTTACACAAGTGATTTCCGATCTGTACGTTCAGAGAGTGTGTGCTAGGCGAATGGTCATTCGGTCATTCAATTTTTTTTGTTCCTTTTAGACATTTACCTGGATGTGTGATATAACTGACATACTAATTTCTCAGTCATAATTTCTCAGTTATTGTTTCTCAGTAAAGAGTGTATCATTAAAATATATATCTAATTAGCTGTTTGTGTTGTGAACAGCGTATCCAGAATATTCGTTATTGGTGTAACAGTATTGGTAATGACATCGCTTTATACATAGAAACTGACGTCAAGTAAACGCCTCGCCCATAATAACTGTTTTCTTTGCAATGGTGTAAAATATTTCTGCCTGTTAATATTGTTACATGTAGTTACACCAATTCACAGAACATAACTTTTAATGCAGTTGAAATGTTACACCAAAATTAGTGGCAGTTCAGCTGTCACCAAGTGATTTTGCTTCTATTGGCCACTATGTTACAATACTTAATAGTTATACCATGGGTTGTCCGCCTGCACGTGGAGATAATCCACGAGCTTTAGCGAGTGGATTATCTTACGTACAGGTAGACAAACATGGCATAACTATTTTATACCACCTACGTCAGTGTAGACCTTGCACATCACGAGATATTTCATGCTAAATTTGGTAAAGGTGGTATAAATATAGATGCAGGTGCCATCAATATGCGACATGTTTACTGCATTTCGGCCGACAGTGTAAAGAACTTCTAGCGATAAGGCGTATATTTTCCCTAGTTGACATGATTACAAACACCAAATTTTCAAATTGCCCTAATGTTTTTAAAAATTGTGTAGTTTGGCAGTAAAGTATGCATAGTAGGCAACAAAATGCGTTTTAAAGCGATTCGCTATTTACAATACGGTGTAAACGTGCACTTTCTACCCCCACCCCTCATTTAACGCCTTTATACTGGGTGCCGTTTAGACCAGATTTTGAGTTAACGCATTGCGAATTTTAAAAAAATAAAAGTGCTAAACTGTTAAGGATATAAGTGCTCTTCATTTCCAAAACCTTACCGTATTCCTTCTGCGCATGCGTACAAAATACACCTAAATTGCGACGTTTGTCATTGGAAAGATGAAACTGGTGTCTTTCAGTTTATTTTTAGATGCTTTGCCCCCCTAGACCCAAGATGCCCTTTGGACAACGACATGTCGCTATAAACATTTACAACATATGTAAAGGGCATCTTGGGTCTAGGGGGGCAAAGCATCTAAAAATAAACTGAAAGACACCAGTTTAATCTTTCCAATGACAAACGTCACACTTTTAGGTGTATTTCGTACGCATGCGCAGAAGGAATACGGTAATGTTTTGGAAATGAAGAGCACTTATATCCTTAACATTTTAGCACTTTTATTTTTTTTTAAATTCGCAATGCATTTACTCAAAATCTGGTCTAAACGGCACCTAGTATAAAAGCGTTAAATGAGGGGTGGGGTAGAAAGTGCACGTTTACACGATATTGTAAATGGTGAATCGCTTTGAAACATATTTTGTTGCCTACTATGCATATTTTACTGCCAAACTACACCAATTTCAAAAACATTAGGGCAATTTGAAAATTTGGTGTTTGTAATCATGTCAACTAGGGAAAATGTACGCCTTATCGCTAGATGTTCTTTTGACCGTTGAGCCACCGGTGCTTCTGTTAGTTATTACTCTGAGTCACTTTAACTGATGACTGAAAAAGTGTTGGTTATCACATTAAGCCCAAACACAACAACATTGCGTCATCTACAGACAAGGAAATGGATACGCTGGTCTTATTTCTGTCGCGACTTCGTTGCATGCGAAAACACGGGCGCAAACCAGCCTGCGCATCCGCGCAGTCTGATCAGCGCCTATGTTATTCGCTTCCTGCAAAGTAGGTTGTCTGACCACAATTCTAGCTAGTCTCTGTAGCTGAGCAGAGTGAATTGAACATGACCTGCTCTGAAACCCCGAAGACAGGTTTGCTCGTGACGTGTGTTTGACAAGTGGAATCAAGGAAATAAAACAATAATAATGGAAACATGATATCAACACACAGTGCCAGAAATAGCTCTCGTGACTGCAACTGATTGCCAGGATCATTTTCCTTCAGGCAAGCGACAGTTTACTACGTCAGGAAACTAGTTGCGTGTGTAGTGACCTTTTTTAAAAATGGTACTTTTAAACCAATATATACTTACGGGCTTTAAGCGCTACACTAACTTCCTGTTATTATCTAATGCAAACTTTCTTTGCTGCGACGATATTATCATGAAGTGACTTCTCCGGTCAACGCCTATTAAGTTTAAATTGTACAACAAAACTCGACGACGTGATTGCTTCGTAAAGTTTGAGTGAAACATTTCTTAAGAAGGAGAGTTTTTTTAAAAAATTATCATCGATTAATGTAAGCAAAAGTAAACCTGCTGTATCACAGACCAGCCAATCAAAATTGAAGCCGCCGTGGTGTAGGGGATAAACCTATGTCTTGTAAACCAGGGGTCGCAGGTTCGATTCCCGGCTTCTCCCAAGGGACAAGGGTAGGGGAACAAAATGTATTCAAATGACCTTGATCACATCACTGCGGTGGTATCTACCTTCCCTTTTATAAGATATTCTCCAAAACCAAACAGCCAATGGTAGCATTCAATCAGACCCAAAGCCCCTGATTTTTTCTCACTGCTGAGGAATCAGGTACAGTTAGACTTATCATCATAAACATGATTTCAATTACTCTACTGGTCAAGCGCAGCTGAACAAGGGCCATAAAATAGCCATTAGTCTGTCTAGCAGGTAAAAATCTCTCTGGTTCCAGATCAAATTTTCTTTTACCTGTTGAACTAGTCTTAGAGAGAATTCGATACACTTTCAATGTGCAATTCATTACTCAGATATACACTTATATGGCTTAGTTTGTTTTTAGACTGGTTGTTTGATTTTTATAAGAAATGAAGAATATGGAAGTAATCAAAGCTACACTTTATTTTTCTTATTGTAGTGAGCTCTCATTAACTGTCGTCTGCTGATAACATTTGCAAACAGATTTGGATCCAAAAAGGGTGGGCACTCAGATGGTATTCCCGAAAGACTTCTTTTTAAAAATGTTGATTAAAATATCAGCAGACGACAAAATAGCATGGAAAATTACCCAGTGAGCAAAGTGGGCTACTTATATATATATATTTGTTTATGAAAAAGGCATATGCTCTAGGAACTGGACATGCGCAGACAAGGGCTAAACAGGAACAGGAAGATAGATAAGTGATCACGTGACACTAAACCAGAGTGTCAACTTTAGTCTAACCAAAGTACCTGCAGTTGAATGATCCAACTACCTCTGTGTCAGGCCTGATCTGGTTTCAATTTTTTTTTGACACTCAGGTGGTAATCCTGAAAGATTCTTTTAAAAAATGATTAGAAATATCAGCAGACGACAAATTTGTATGAAATATTACCCTGTAAGCAAAGTGTAAACTTGCTATTTTAGATTTGCATAGCATACATGTATCCAATTGATTCTCTTTTATTCTGCTGAGGGCAGCTGATAACCTTTGTGGAAAGTTTTTTGTTCTTCGTTTCTTTTTTTTTTTTTTTTTGGGGGGGGGGGGGGCTCAGCTGAGCTGAATCTTCGTCCGTCGTGCATCGTGTGTCCGTAAAAGTTTTCTTTAAACCGCATCTTCCTCCTGAACCACTGGTCCAAATTTACAATAAATTCACATGAATGTTCCCCATGATGCCCACTTTCAAAATTGCATAAATAATTCCGCTCCACGGAACAGGACAGCCAGAGCTCCAGGTAAGAGATCCTACATATGACATCTCCTGAACTACTGGTACAAATTCAAAATAATTTCACAGAATTGTTCCTCATAATACCCTTTACCAAAATTGCACTAATGGTTCCACTCCGCTGAAGAAAAGGGCCTCCAGAGCTCTAGATAAGAAAATCCCTTCAATGATATCTCCTCCTGGACTACTGGACCCAATTTAAAATAATTTCATAAAAGTGTTCCCCAAAATGGCTTATGCCAAAATTGCACAAATGGTTTCGCTCAGCTTTAAATACTGTGGAAGCTCTAGATAAGAAATGTCTTAAAACCACACCATTTCCTGAACCACAGGCCCAAATTTAAAAAAAGATGAATAAATTGATTGAGTCTGATTAGGTCCCAGCATTTTGTTGGACCTGATCTGTGTCCAAACGATTTGCATTTTTGACAGCACAAGACAAAAGTCCCACTCGAAAAACACAAAGTGATTTGAACTGTACTTGTATCATTCTAAATGCCAAGTTAAGACTCTGGTCAGTCAGAGCATTTGTAGTCTGATCAGAGTATAAGATTGGGTATCTGGACTATTTAGTGAACAGTCCTGAGAAGAAACTTCATCTAAAACACCACTAAATGGGCATCGTAATGAGCCTTGGCGCGAGAAAAACTGTATGCAATCAGGCAGGTCAGCTTGCTCAGCTTCAGAGAATAGCTAAATTGTTGAAATTTTGTGTGTAGGAAGTTTTTAAATTAGCTGAAACTTTCCATAGTATAATTTTCAAGGTATGATCATACTATATGGATGTGCAGGCTGGTCTGAGCTTTTGCTGTTCACACCTTTTCTAATGACATTACCCATATTGTATAACTGGCCATAAACAGCCCATTTCTACAATTTCTCCTGGAAATAAATGTGGTCTGCAGAAAGCATGGCAAATTGATTAGATGGGCTAATTTGGTGAACCGTTAGACACTCTCAGAGAATATTGGTAAAAGTAGGGGCTTTGCAAAGGACTGCATTGGGGATGTGTGACCACATTCACTTTCTTTTCTTCAATGTCTTGAAAATCTAAATCCTAGCGTGTATTATTTTGCGGGTGATATTTTGGAAACTGGAAACCTGTAGCTACTTTTGATTTCCCATGGGGGATCCATACCCCCAGTTGCCCTCTCTGGATTCGCCCATGTTTTCAACAATATTTTCCAGCTTTAACAAGTTGGACAGGCCATCATAGTGGTGCCAACTCTTAGTTGGATTACTGATTCTAATACTATCACACCGGGTAGGCGGCATCGAAAACGCCAATACAATCGAGAACGTAGATTAAAAATCGATAGAAACTGTGTTTTCGATTGTCATTTGTCGCCAGTGTGGCGACAAATGACAATCGAAAACACAGTTTCTATCGATTTTTGATCCGCGTTCGTCGATTGTTGATAGTGTTTTCGATTGCCGCCTTTTCGGTGTGACTATGTTTACTAATCAGAACTAACCAAATGATTTCGTATTGGCCAAGTTACAGGTCTGAAGCAAGCTGTACGAACTCACTTGATTAATTGCATTTTATTAGTTAAACAGCAATTTTACATTGAGTTGACCTCAGTTGAATACGTATGACCTGATACAAATACGGTTGACGCCAAACATCCAATTAATGACCTCTATTTGTGACAACCGGTGGCTATTAGGAGACCGCATGCAGCCATTTCCAGTACACCAGGATGACTCATCAGACTGACTTTATTTATATTAAAGACATATATCTTAAACTAGACGCCTCCAGTACTCATTCCTTGGGTCATTGTCAGTTAGGCACTTGCTCAAAAGATAACGGTAGATTATTTAGCAACCCCACAGCTTGGCATGCTTCGCGCACTTGTCTCCAACCTTTGAGTTTTTATTAGGGGAATTGTTCAATTTGATAACACCATTTTATCTAACCATTCTCAAGATCGCTATGTAAATTGAAGAACCTTTATAACAATTGAACGATGAGTTCCTGATTTTTGTAGCCTTCCAAAGATTAAACTGAGAGTACCTAATCCAAAAATTATCGCAGAATTAAGACAAAAATATGTGTTTTTGATAATTTTACTGCTACGGGAGACTTTAATATGTTCCCACAACGTACACTGTAAAATGTGTAAGTTAACGCCGAAAGAGGTGGCAGCTGAGCTGCCACCCCTTTGGTGAAAACATACACTTAGTTTTCTACTAAAAGGACTTTATATCAACATTTCTCCAGCAATTTGGTGCATCTGTCGCATTGGTCACTACCGTCTCCATTTTAATTTCCATTTTCCGAATTACGGTGTTATGGAACACTTAAACTGCTCCTCTAAGCAGTCACGAAATACAATCATAAATTAAAAATTCTGCCAAAGTTATCTTGGTCTTCTAAAAATGACAACCATAGAATATGAATAGACAAACAATGTGAATAAATCGCTTAAAATAGAACTGCAAACACATTCTGTTATAAAGAACAGGGAAATTAACGTAGAGCAGGCGGTTGTAAAACTCAAACTTGCTTTCAAACTCTCAGGTGGTGTATTCATTCTGCAATAAATCTTAAAATGCCAACACTTGTTGGCATTTAACATTATGAGCAGGATAAATTCCTTGAGCATGGGACTGATTTTACGAAAATCTATCCTTGGTTAAATGAAGAGTGAAAGTTCCTTCTCAATATACTGACTTAAAAAAGAAAAGATGCATATTGATTTTTCTACATATAATGTATGCTAATCATACACTTGGATTTTTCGTGTGGATCCTGATTACCTGCTTTTCCCAGAAGCCAGGTGATGTTTGTAAATGTATCGATTTGTTTATAAGCGAAGGACTGTCCTATGTGTTAAACATGATAATTTGATGAGACGGAATTGCCATTTATATTTACAGAAAAAAACTGGCAATTTCAAATGTTTTCTAACCAACTAGTTTTCTGAAGGTAAAACTGTCAGAGTGGAAAACAGTTGTTAACAAATAAGGTGCATGCACACTACGGTATTATAAAACTCTTGAACTATTCCTTTAGCATTCATGAAAACTACAACAATTAAGCTATATAACTTCAAATTAATATACCTGTCGAAATTATGTTGGTCCTCTAAAATGACATAACCATAGAATATGAAAATGAAAGATATACGATGTGAACCTATAGTTTAAAATAGAAAAGCAAACACATTTTGTTATGAAGAAGGGGCAAATTTACGTTACTATATATTTTAACATTTATGAGCAGGATAAATCTCATGCTCAGTTGAGTGAGCATGTAAAAAGGTTTGTAACAACTGGGCCTGATTTAACAAGGATCAAGGACGTTACAAGGAAATCTTTTCTTGGAAAAGTGAAGAGTAAATATACGACTACAAACGGACACGTTCCTTCTAGATATAGTAAAGATAAACCAAAAGCTTTGAAGCGTGACTCTATTTACAATATTGATATGTTGTTCCAGTAACAAAGGGTTTCAGGCATTTATTTACATTTACTATAAAAGCTTTGACGTACACATATGTTCCAGCCAGACATGCTCATTTTACGTTTTCTGCATCAATCGTTTGAAATAGAAAGACCCAAAGGTCATTGGTCAGAGGTCGTGGTACATCTATAGTAGCAAAGATAGATCAGAATCGTTGAAAACAAACACTGGCAAATTTACCTTGATTTTGGGCGTGCAGGTAGTCTCATTTTACAGTTATATCGAACCTACCACGGATTACTGCATATGTAGTGAATAGTCATGCTTTACCTATTGTACCTGTTATTAAGAAAAATAGAATTGCCTCATTTCTATGCATCTTTGAAACTATAGATGTACCACGACCTCTGATTAATGACATTTGGGTATTTCTATTTCAAACGATAGATGCAGAATGCTTACAATGAGCCAGTCGGGCTGGAACATCTATCTCTGTCAAAGCTTTTATAGTAAACGTAAATAAATGCCTGAAACCCTTTTTCTAGATTGTAAATACAGTCACGCTTCAAAGCTTTTGGTATATCAGTACTATACAGTGTTTACTCAATCAAATAAGAAATAAAATAATATATGATTATACTAAATCTGTTCAATTTAACATATTGTGCTTGCCAATAATCACGTTGATGAAAAAAGTGTGGGATCTGATTAGCCGACTTTCCCACTAGGCAGGTGATCAGTAAAGCCACTGTTTGTAAAAAAGATAAAGAAATATGAATATGAGGAAAAATGAATTAAATGAAGGAAAGTCCGAGGGTTCTGTGTGTTAATCACGATAATTTGGTTAGGCACAATTTTCATGTTTAAGGGAAAAACCAAGCAATGTTAAATGATTGCTAAACAAAAAAACATCAACATAAAAACTCACTTCCTAAATGGAAAACTATCATAATGGAAGTAGTTTAACGAACAAGGTGCAACATGTACCGAACTACGGTATTATGAAATATTCAGCATTTCTAACCAAAACAACAACAAATAAGCTAATTCTAATTAATATCTCTGCTGAAGTTATGTTTGTGCCCTGGCTCTGAAATGACATAACCATTAGAATATGAAAATTAAACATACACAATGTGAATTAAAGCAGTATTTCAGAAGAAAACTATGTCCCCTCAACTGCATATTGAGTTGGCAAGCATGCACACATAAATCACGATCAGCTCTATAGTGTGCCACGATGATACAGGCTGAAAGCGATCAATAATATCAAAGGAGATCATACTAAATACAATTTTGGACAATTTTTTAAAATTAAAGTGTGTTGTGGTGACCTTGAATATAAGGTCAAGGTCATCAAAATTTACTTAACATTTTCTGCCTCCCAACAATGTATATGTACAAGTTTTTTCTAAATCCATCCAATGGTTCAGAAGATAGCACACAAAAACCCTATTTCGGACATTTCAAAGTGCCAGCGTGACCTTGAAAATTAGGTCAATCCTATCAAAATCTAATCAACTCTTCCCATCCTGCCAACAATGTATCTATGCAAGTTTGGTCAAAATCCATCTAATGGCTCAGAATTTCAGAATCTCTTTCCTTGGTAAAAGCTCTAAATATTCTAGCTCAAAAAAGAAACGATACGTATAGTTTTTTAAAAGTGTTCAGAATTACATATTATGTTTACTAATTATAAATATGGATTTATTGCGTTGATGAAACAGTTTAGATCCTGGTCAGTCAGCTTTCATAGAATCAAGATGATCTATATATGCACTGATTTTAAAATGTATGAAACTCTATATCGTTTTTAAGTCAGTATAGGTTAGCGATTGACTGTCCGACAGATGACGATAAGTTGTTACCCAGAAAAATCATTTTTTTAAAAATACAAACTGACAATTTCTAAATAGAATAAACATAAAAACTCATTTCTTGAATAGAAAACTGCCAGAATGGAAAGAGGTTAAGGAACAAGGTACAACCGGACTGTGGTATTATGAAATATGTAGCATTGCATGAAAAAGACAACAAATAAGCTAATTCGAATTAATATCCTTGCCGAAGTTATGTTGATACCCTGGCTCTAAAATGAAATAACCAATAGAATATGAAAGTAAAAGATATACAAAGTGAATAAACCTCGTAAAAAGGAATAGCAAACATTTTTTATGAAGAAGGGGGTAACTTAACGTAAAGCAGGCGGTAGTAAGACTATTTTTGCTTTCAAACTCTCAGGTGGTGTATTTATCCTGCTAATAAATTGTTAAATGCCAACAATTATTGCAGCATCTGAACTTCGGTGTTGTACCAGGATTATCAATTTTATTGGGAAAACCCAGCATTAATTCTAAACAAAATACACATACCAGCTCACTTCGTTGATGAAAAACTGACAGAATGGTAAGGAGTTAACGCTAAGACTAAGATGCATTCGGACCATGATATTTTGAAAAACTTGAACTGCTTCTTTAGCATTCACAGAAACGACAACTATCAAGCACATTTGAATTATTATACTTGTGCTTTGTGACCTGTCTCTAAAATGGCAGAAAAGCTACACGCCAATGTTTATATGTGGCCCTCAATTTGACAAAAATACCCAAGCAACCAAATGTACATTACCATGTACTTACAATTTTCGTATAGTACATCTAAAGGTAGTTTGAAGTTAACAATAATCAATGTAATGTACAAGAGAGAGAGAGAGAGAGAGAGAGAGAGAGAGAGAGAGAGAGATGGAGAATTGAACAGGATTGATGCTAAAATTGGAGGGATGCACTAGTAGAGAAGTTAATTTTTGATCAATCAAAACTTATTTGAACAGGGTATACTTTAGGATCAAGTTGAGAAACAACGCTTCGTATCAGTTATATATATATATATATATATATATATATATATATATATATATATATATATATATATATATATATATATATATATATATATATATATATATATATATATATATATATATATATATATATATATATAGAGAGAGAGAGAGAGAGAGAGAGAGAGAGAAATAGGCTAATGCACCAAACGAGATATCTTTCCTGTGGCACTGGATCCAGTAAAGGATGCTAAATTGATTTGAGAAATAGATATAAAAGGATATAAATAAAAAAACAGTGCTAAATTTTTTCGGCTTTCGCCTTCATCAGAGTTTCAAGACACAATAGATTAGGTGAATAGTTAACAAAATATAACTATATACATGAATTATGTGATTATTTAAGCCCTAAAAAGGGCCCAGCTATTGTACGTGTATTTTCGCAAATATGACTGCACAATATTAATGATTGCTAGTGCATCCCTCCAATTTTAGCATTTTAATATTGTGCAGTCATATTTGCGAAAATACACGTACAATAGTTGGGCCCTTTTTAGGGCTTAAATAATCACATAATTCATGTATATAGTTATATTTTGTTAACTATTCACCTAATCTATTGTGTCTTGAAACTCTGATGAAGGCGAAAGCCCAAAGCGCTTAGTTTCAAAAAAAAATTAGCACTGTTTTTTTATTTATATCCTTATATATATATATATATATATATAGACTGCTTCAAAAATGAGCAAATTGGTGGGCAAATACAGTGAAGGAATTCTAAAAAAGGGAAATTTGAAAACTAACTGGTCGTACTGATAGAAGTTGTGATAAAGCTCTACCCTCTCTACAACGCATGAAATAGTGTCAGAGTTCAATTACACTTACAAATGAAAACAGAATTACTGTTTTGTCTCAATCAGTGGCAAGTTATTCCATTATCTAATAGAAGCTGGCAAAAAAGAATTGAAATATTGAGTAGGTCGAGAGACTATTGTCTGAATATTTTGTGCATTACGCAGATTGTATCTTGTTTGTGATGTTCATTGTGATTTTGTAACTTTCCCATTTGGTATCCTGGGAAAGGTGTAGTCCTAGATTGTATCAATTCCTGATCCTTGCTGACTTTATTACTTTCATAGAGTGTTGACAGCAGGGGAAATCAGCAAAGTAAGATATTGTGGAGAGAGATTATTAAACATTTTATATATGAGTAAAAGTCAGTGTTTCCTGTGCCTGGTTTCCAAAGGTTACCAGTTTACTACCTCGTAAAGTGCATGTAATAACACAAGTTAAGTAGCTCCTGTGACAATACTAGCAGCCTCTGTCTGTATTTTGTCAAGTTCTTGCTCCTCATAGTAAGTACAGTTGCCCTAGACGACATGGGCATATTCTAGTACTGGTCTTATGGAGGTAAGATAAATAGTTCCAAGAGATTTTTTTAAACTTTAAGCTTCTCATGACATTTCTTTTACCCTAGGCGTTTTTATGGACATAATCAATATGCTTATGCCAAGAACAATCGTTGGAAAGAAATACACCAAGATGTTTATGAGATTCTACTTCTGTAATAATTTGATTGCCCATAAAGAGAGGTGAATCTACTGATTTATTAAGTTTACGAGAGATAAGAGACTATGGATTATTCGGATTTAAAGAAACAAACCAAGTTTTTGCCCAGGTTATTTTTTTTAAATCCAGTGTGAGAAGTTCAGCAGTAGTATCTGGATTTTCAACAATTATAAACAAGCTGGTATCATCAGCAAAAAGACGAATATTTAGCCCAATACCTGTCACAGTATCGTTAATAAAAAGAAGGAAAAGAAGAGGGCCAAGAATAGAACCCTGAGGAAGACACCAGCTTGGATAAACTTCCATGCTGACGTCTATCATTCAAATAAGAACAGAACCATATAAGACGATTTCCAGCTATACCAGCAGCTTGAAGTGTTTTAAAGGTCTTCATTTCAAACACGATCAAGAGCCTTGCTTATGTCACAAAAGACCTTTCCAAAATCAATGGCTTGAGAGGAAGTATTGTATAAAAAGGTCATTCTGGTTGACAGATGAGTCACCCAGAGTAAAACCAGACTGCAATGAAGTAAGTATACCATTGTCTCTGAAGTGATTGTAAACATGTTTGAAAATAGCTCGTTCAAAGACTTTTTTCAGACGTACATAATCAAGAAACAGGTCGATTAATTGATACAGACTAACAATCACTAGTTTTGGGGATAGGGCATACTTCTGATAACTTCAAGGATTCAGGGAAAGTGCCTGTTTGCAGAGAATGATTAAAAAGAGAACAGAGAGAATATGAAAGTTCAACCGCCAGTTCACGAAGAATTCAATTGCTAATACCATCTGGGCCAGCAGCTTTTCTAGTGGGAAGTGACTTTAAGATATTTTATAGCTTCAAAGCTCTCAGCTCGTGTGCTACATTATAATAAATAACATCAGGAACTTCGACATCAGAGCCATATTTAATGCCAGGACTCGAAAATAATCATTTAAAGTATTAACCTTTTCGAGGTCCTCAGTGATTATTATGTGTCCGCCTTTGATAAGAGGAGGTAAAGAAATAGAGCTATTAGGCGGTATAACAGTTTTTAAGGTTGACTACCAGTCTTTTTATGATAAGTATCAGATTTCAATTTGTTTGCAATATTTTCGATGCATTTGCTTTTTGAATCTCTGATCATACCAATGGCTCTAAATTTATCAAGTGATATGTGGTATTTATTTGTTAAGCTTTTTCTGTATGTCCTTTTACGTATATACAATGAAACCTGTCTTAAGCGGCCACTTAAAACGAAGACAAAAGAATTGCATTTAAGACTGATTATTGCTTAATGCAGGTCAAAGGTATTGCAGAATACTCCATGAGAGCATTCTGCAATACTTTAGACCTTCATTAAGCTCCAATTTGTCATTAAGACCTTTGTTTTGTTTATTTTTGAGTGGCCGTTATTGACAGATTTTACTGTAATGCTTGATCCATGTTAAAAAAACCCCGTTCTCACTGTCCCGGTTTAAGGTGCCGGTTCATCCCGGTTTGATGATCCGGGATGAACCGTGTCACAACCGTGGCGGCACCGTGGACAACCTTGGAGATCCGGGATGAACCGTGTTGAACCAGCTCATGTCCCCGGTTGTTTTAAAATGTTTAAAACAACCGGGACTCACCGGGAGCTTGGACACAGTATACACGGACTGGTAACTGCCATACAGGTATATGTATATATTGGAAATATGGTGTCGAGGCTGAGCGGCGAGTTTTGACAAAATTGACGTATGTTGATTAAATAATCATATCTCAATTATTTCTCTGAATACCTGTGATTTTACTTCAAAAAGCAATGGTTCAATATAGTATCTTTAAGACTGTATTGTTATATTATTGAAAGTTAATCCGTCTTTATGAACATCAGTTAGAAACCAAAAAAAAAAATGATGTATAATTTTATATGGGATGGCAAACCAGATAAAATTAAGCGGGAAATATTAACATCTGATTATGACAAAGGAGGGCTCAGAATGATCGATATAGAAAAATTCATATGGTCACTAAAAATAAGTTGGGTAAAACGTATACTGCAAACAGAAAGCAATAGCCTACTGAAACATCTATATGAAAACGTTTTTAAACAATTTGGTGGAAACATTTTATTTGAATGCAATTTCAGAGAAGCTGACATTATCAAACATTTCAATAAAAAACCTTTTCTCAGAGATTTACTACTAGCATGGTCAAAATTTGCCAACAAAACAGTTATATCAAATTATCACAATGAAATCATTTGGAACAATTCCAACATTCGCGTTTGCGAAAACACGATTTTCTACAAAGAATGGTTTCAGTTAGGTATTAAGCACATAAAAGATATTTATGACCAACAAAACCAAAGATACTACTCTTTTTATAAATTGCAAGAGAAGTTCAATCTACCAGCTACCGAGTTTTGAGATACATGAGTCTTATAAACAGTATCCCAAAAGACTGGAAATATAAACTTAAACATGAAATCCAAATTGTTCCTACGGAATCTAACTTACTTAAACAAATAAGAAATCAAACACATGTCAATAAATTCGTTTACAATAATTTTATGAGATGTAGTCAAGGTGCTGTAAGTAAGGCAGAGATCAAGTGGAATGAACAATTTTCAGATGAAACGCTCCAATGGAAAAATATTTACCTAACCGTTTTTAAATCAACGAATGATATTAAATTGCGCAATTTCCAGTATAAATATATAATGCGTATTGTACCAACTAACCAGTTCTTAACAAAATGCAATATTGTTGGTTCAGCCCTCTGCGAATTTTGCAGTATGGAGGTAGAAACTGTTTCACATCTGTTCTGGGAATGTGCACATGTACAACAGTTTTGGACATCAGTGGCAGATCTTCTGCGAGTGTGTGACAGTGATATAAACATAACAGTAAAACAATAACTTTTGGAATTTGCCAATCAAAACCTAAATGTGATGTTATAGTGATAAACTTTATAACATTTTTGGCAAAATATTTTATTTTTCAAAACAAACAAAATAAAAAAGTGCCAAACATGCATGTTTTCAAGTACTACCTGTCTAACAGAATTAAGATAGAAAAAGAGATAGCTTTGCTTAATGACAAGCTTGCTTTTTTGAATATAAATGGGGAAAAGTTTTAGATAAACTTAACATGAAATAATTCATAAGGGCACGTGGTCGGCGGGGGGGATTATACTTTTTCTATTTTTTTTTTTTTAAAAAAGTTATTGTTACACTTTGTGTGAAGGTTTTGTACAAATCAATATCATCACTATGTTATGGTAAATTCAAGAATGATTGTTAAGACATGTAAATGCTTTTCTTACCAATGTTATATAGAGTAATTTGTGTTTGTATTGATCTTTGCACGTTGTGTGAAAATAATAAAAAATAAATGATTAAAAAAAAGTTAGAAACCAAGGTACCCTTTTAAGCTATTTTCGGCACTTTTAGCCGAAAATCGTCAGAAATCAACCTAAACAGACAATAAAATTTCAATTTTATTTACGTTGACTTGTAATATTTCAACTTTCAATACCGAGAATAACTTCGTATAATCTCGGATATGTTCAGAATCAATTTTATAGACTGTAATACTTTGAAACAGTGCTAAAACAAAGCCTCGACAACATAACTTTGTATTTCCGTAAGTGACCAGTCCGTTTATACTGGGTCCGAGCCGGGAGTAATCGGGAAGGCTGTCAAATACCATGATAAACCGGGAAGACGCCGGGAGCAATCGTGTCTCCACCGGGACGGCGTCGGGGCGATACCGGCGCAATCCGGGAACATCCGTGTCTCCACCGGGATAAACCGTGCGGTTCCACTGCCTATGTATATGTAATAAAATGCAAAATAAAAATGAAAAGTCACTCCTGCTGCCCCTAAAATGAAAGTGCCTTCATCCAAATGATAAGGATTGGAAAGTCTGGTTAAATTGTCAGCAGTATAAATGTGCTCATTTACAAAGCTTATGAATAAATGCACTTATAGTTACTGAAGAGTCAAGCATATATAAGTCACGACATGAGATTGCCAACAATATGGTAGTTGCCATTAGCAAAGCCTCAGATCAGCCTGGGCCTAGGCGCAGTCTGACCAGAGCCTTTGCTAGTCGCTTGATTATTCTATGACTGTTAAGCTACTGACTGAACAACTTTAACGCTTAATTGGGGACTGCACAGGCTTGTCTGAGTCCACACTTCTCAAAATATCACTCTGTTGGAAATCACATGCCCCGTTCAAAGTGTTTATATATTTTTACGAAAAAGCAAGACAATCTGGGCCTAGAATTACAATGTATCCTTAAAGTTAAGGAGTACTTAAGTTAAGTATTGAATTTCCAGGATGCGAAAAATAACGTTTCCAAACTGATTAAAGCCAAAATAGTATCATTTTCTCTGTAGATCACAATGATATCTTTGACCATGAATACTGCATCGGTCTTGGCAATTTATTAAGCATTTAATGTACATGTTGAAGTATCAATACTAAAATTAAGTCTTCCTTAACTTTAAGGAGGCATTGTAATTCTGGGCCCAGATGAACAACATTTAAACCTCGTCGTAAGAAAACAGGTCTGCTTCTGCTTATTTGTCATGCAAATGAGCTGCGAGGTTACTAGGCATTTGCTTTCGCTACACAGATCATGATTCCTCTAGTAACTCGTCCAATTTGTGTTATAACTGGTATGCGATAGAGACAGAAGAAAACTGATGTTACTCCACGTTTTATCCTGGTTTTATAGTGTAGAGTAGCACCGGGACGCAAACATGGCCTTACCGGCATGTAACCGTGGCGCAACCGGCAGTTACCGGGACATCACCGTAAACAACCTGGGTAACACCGGGGTATACCGGCACGAACCGTGGCTCCACCGTGCTGCACCGTAAGTGCTCCGTGGTGAACCGGGGATCAACCGGCGTCTTGCTTTCTCGAGAACCGGGGCTATATCGGGGTAACGTCGGCAAGGTGAGAACGCAATTTATTTTTTTATAAAATGTGTCCCGGTGCATCACGGTATACACGCTGTCCTGCATCGGGATGAACCGTGGCTACATTGGCACAGTGAGAATGGGGCTTAAAGCTTTTTAGGGATGCAAACTTTTGATATGTCATTAATATGTTATGCTGTGTTCTTTACGTGTGTATTTGTGTCTTGATCGTATATACTTTCGCAACTGGCAGTTGCTGCTTTTTCTCGCTAAGCAAGTTATAATCAGCTTGGTCGTATGACCAGGTATGCAGAGGTATGATTTGCGTTTAGGTTTAGTAAAGTTGAGATTGCCAAAGATGGGACAGAGGTAGCAAATTTCTTGATTCAAGAAAATATCTCCTACTTCGGTATATAGCAAATGAGTTTCATTATTTGTAAGTATTATGTCAATTAAAGAGGATGCATGTTCTGTGAACTGAGTGGGAGTTTTGATACATGTTATTTGTGTGAAAGAGAATCGCTCACAGATGCCTTTTATTTTCGACAATGATTGCGTGCTGAGTATGTTATAGTTAAAATCACCAGTTACAATTACATGTATATCTTGAGTGCCAGTGTCAACTGCCTAGTGTATCGAGTCCTCAATCGACGAGAACGTCAGAACTGGGTGGTCTGTAGAAAAGACCAAATAGAATATGGTTATGCCTCAATGCAAGCTCTATCCAGACACATTCAATTTCAATAGGTGCAAGATCTGCACGCCTAACGAAATGTATATGATCTTTAATATAAATAATAACACAATCAGGACTATCAGTAACACGATCTTTCCGTTCAGGAGGATGGTAGGATAACAATGACATATTGTCTTTAGTTACAGAATGATTAAGGCCAAGTTTCTGAAAATAATAAAATATCAAACTTGGACAATTCTGCCATGATCATATCTAACTTTGGAACAATATTCTGCACATTATAGTGGACAAAAGACAGGTGGCGAATCAGACCAAGTGAATGCAAACTCGGTAATGTAGAAGATAATGATGAGGATGTATTCTTTGACTTTTCACTTACTGTAAAGGCGGCGCCTCATGCATGCGTAATTAGGACTGGTCAACCTTAGACATATGTAAAAGCTGAAAATAAGGTGTGGTTTTATTCAAAGTAACTGTATCATCGTGCGCCATTATCTCAGTATAGACGCATTAAACACATTATTGTCCTTAAAACGCCAGCAAAATAACTGCATCTGTAAATGCCTGTTTAACATAAGCATAGACAGAAACATTGTGTGTCTATCAGGCTTCTAATAATTAAGTGGACAACAAAAAACATAAATTTTGTGATTATGCGCTTTAAGGGTTACTAAATGTGCTTTCAGTGTGTAAACGATTAGGATTTACATGAAATGCACGCACGTTTGCGCGGCCCAAACAACCTATTAATTCTTCACCAAATTTTAAATAGAACCTAATTTCCCTTGTTTAGCTGACGAACTAGCCGAGCAACGCCCAGATATGAATATTAAAGTTGCCGCCTTTACAGTAAGCGAAAAGTCAAGTAATACATCACCAGATTGTAAGAGTAGTAAATGTATAAGTAGTAAGGAATAAAACATGAAAACATACCTAGCACGAAGGAGATACATTCATAATTAGAGCGGTACTCTTTGCCAGGTATATTTTCGTCTCACCATTGAGTGTCTGGCACAAAGATAAGGTCAAATATTTCTTTTTTTAAAATACACATTTAAGGAGTAGCAGCGTACTTCTTGATGGCAAACGACTGGCAATATCAGTAAATGTAAAAGTAAAAAAAGAATCTGAACGAGTGTCTGCATGTTCGCATAGCGGTGGTCAAGTCTCCTTTATGCGGTTTCATTAAGAGATCGTAAGATGCAATATTAGGAAGAGTTGAATCTCCATCATGCGAACACATTCTATGCTTACACCTGAGGAGAATAACTAATACTTGAGATTACCAGTATTACACCATTGCCGAACCCCAGTCCCATGCCTGCTCGCGATAAATTTAAGGAAAAGTGTTGAAAGAAATATAAAGTGAAAAGATTAAATGTATTACTTGACTTTTCGCTTTCTGTAAAGGCGGCAACTTTAATATTCATACCTGGGTGTGGATCGGCTATTTCATCTGCTTAGGAGGGGAAATCAGGTTTTATTTATAGTTTGGTAAAGGGCAAATAAGCTTTTTGAGCCGCGCAAACGTGCGTGCATTTCATGAAAATCCTAACCGTATACACACTGAACTCACATTTATTAACCCTTAAAGCGCATAATCGCAAAATGTATGTTTTTGTCGTCCACTAAACTATTTGAAGCCTCATAGATAAACAGTGTGGACCCAGATCAGACTGCTCCTATAGGAGCAGTCTGATCTAGGTCCACAATGTTTGCCTCCCTGCTTATGTTAAATAGACACATTTTCAGATGAAGGTATTTTGCTGGCGTTTTAAGGACTAAATAATGACTGAGGTGGTGGCACAAGATGATTCAGTTACTTTTGAATAAAACCACGCCTCCTTTTCAGCTTGTACATATGCCTAAAGTTGACTAGTCCTAATTACGCATTCATGAGGCGCCGCCTTTACAGTAAGCGAAAAGTCAAGTTATACAATTGGGACATTGGTTTGATTGAAGTCATCAATCCAGAGAATGATTTGGAGTTTATGCCATGTACTTAATATGATTTCACAGTAAGTCTAAGGAATTTCGTATACGTGCACATGTGTTAGCTGCTATTAGAATAACAACAACATTTCACCATAAAAAGATGCATAGTAGAGGTAAAATTTGTATAGAGTACAGTGACGTCACTAATTATAACTGTAATCGGAGAGGTCTATTGACAATAAAAGGTAATCCCGCATTTAGACAGGTAAACAAACGAGGATATTGGTAGTTATATCCTAACTAATGCATTAAAGCTATCATTAGGTGTCACAGACCAGTGGTCCAGAGGTTAAATAGCGATATTTACATATTCGAACCTGTATTTTTTTCTGAGGGTTCGAATCCCTGAGTTTTTCTTTTCTTTTTTTTCTTTTTCTAACTCCTTCAGTGGGCAGTCTGAAGGGGTTCAGGGGGCTTCGGAACAGATTATTTCATTTTTAAAGGGATATTCAAGAAAAATGAGAGATCATCTGCAAATCGACCCCCTCCCTAATTTATCTGAATCCCCTCTCCTGGAGTCGTAGATCGGCCTTTGAACAAAAAGGCTTATGTCGATATTTCAGGCTTTACAGGAAACCAGTTAAAGGCGAGGGTTTTAACGACCCACGAAGGGTCTAGCAGACGTTAGTGTATCAGAAAACCACGTTTGGTCGTTATTATTGCATAAAGTCATATTGCCACTTGAAAACTTTGGGAAAACGCTTCGAAAAGTTCATTTTTGCATTACTTTAATGGCGCGCAAAAGCATGAAGGATTCGTAGGTTTTGAAAAAGCCTGTTCCAGAGCAAAAACTTACGTTATCCTAACGCCACTGAATTACGTTCATTTCTATACACGCTACTGTTGATGACGTCAATTTTTGTGACGGCCTAGAATGCGTATATGTAAAGAAGAAAAGCCGTGCATCAACAGCACGTAAATATTGCCTGATTAATACATGGGTTTTGCCAGTTAAAACATGGCTTTTAATAGCGTGCGACACGGGTTTTTATGCAATAATTAAAGTTAAAATGAGTCTTCATCTACATCCACACAGTACGATGTGTATGCGAGCGGCAAACGATCTGGTGAGTTTGCGTATTTTTGCAGGCTCATCTGATCCTTTGATGTTCAGTGTTGCGATCAATCTCACTATGCTGACATTATTTTATGAACTTTTCATATCATATATATATTGAAATAAAATACTATTCGTTAAAAAAAATAAAATATAAAAATTAAAAAAAATAAAAATTAAAAAAAATAAAGAAAATACACAGAATAAGAAAATATCTAGAATAAGAAAATACACAATGGAAACAAATAAAAAAAAAAATAGAGCATATCAATAAGCCTATAAAATGTTAAACAATGGGATTCGAACCCTTAACTTTTTACATAGATCACGTGCATTTTATTACAGTTGCCTCTCTACCTACTGAGCCACCGAGGATTTACATGCCATGATCATTATTTATCGCTAAATCCGTACAATTGTTTTACCTGCAGTGTTATTATTTTTTTCTGAATGGTCTTGAATGAATGAATAACGGTATTAAGCTGCTACACCTGTTTTCTATTGGACTCTATCCATGACGGACAATACTCTTACTGTGTGAGATCTATAATGAGGCAATTCTTTTTTTTCTTATAAAAACAGGTAAAGTAGGTAAAGCATGACTATTCACTACATAATTATGCAGTTATCCGTGGTAGGTTCAATATAACTGTAAACTGCGACTACCTGCAGGCCCAAAATCAAGGTAAACTCGCCAGTGTTTGTTTACAACGATTCTCATCTATCTTTGAAACTACTATACTTGGATTGCGTTCATTCACAGTGTGAATGGGGTGCAAACAAAAAGGATAACAGTTTATATGCAGATCAAATGGTTTTGTTCTGGATTAGAAAATTTTGCTCAGCTAGGTCGTAACTCAATTACCGAAATTTACCATGAATCATATGCACGGGTGATACGTACTATTTTCTCGCGGGATTACCCACAATAACAGTTATGGTTTCGTGAGAATTAGCCGAAAGCGAGCACGAGGCGGTGAAACTGACTTCCGGGGTGATAAGTTTTGATTGATTGTCTGTATTCATTTCTACAGTTACATTTGTATATGTCTAATAGTTAAAAGATAAATTTGTAAAATCAATCTATATTGAAACAACACTTGTCAAATATGTCTTTGATCTTTAAAAATATACACTGCTTAAAATATTTCAAGGATCATAGCATGTTTTGCCACAAGTTCTGAAATATACCCATAAGTAAGACGTACGTTATACATACGTTCAGCTCGGGTTAGCATACGTTTTGTACATGCTCTGAAAGAGGCTTGCTCTGATTTTATTTTTAATTCGAAATAGTTTGGTGAATATAATCTTTGTATGGCATGATTATAAAATTAAACACATGTCCTTTCAATAAATATCATTGAAACATCAATTGCAGTTTTGCTAAAACCAAATTTTAAAAACAAAATTCTAATGGAGCGCTATACATGTAGTAGCATGATAGTATTGAAGCGCTGATGCTCACTTTATATACTATACAAAATAAATTTAGCAATTTGTTTGTATGGGTGAGCCCATCTTCATCAGATCACAAGTTTCATTTTGTCGTGAAGATAAAAGCGCCGATCATCTGACAAGAATTTCCATTAAAAGGTTACGTGAGCATTTATGATCACTGGGGGATGCCAACGCCATTTTCAAGCAATTGTTTTTTTTTTTTTTTTTTTTGTGGCTTTCCCTGGGTAGAAACCAGTACCGCCGGGAGGGTTTATGATTTGTGTGTTTATTATATGACGGGAGCACCCGAAGGCTCACCGAAAGTGTTTTTATGTGGTTTTTTTTTTTTTATGTTTTTTTTTTATGGAGAAGCCGGGAATCGAACCTGCGACCCCTGGTTTACAAGGCATAGCGCTTATCCACTACACCACGGGGGCTTCTCAAACCAAAAAAGCCCAGCAAATTAAATGCTGCAATTTGCTGAAATTCCTTCTAAAAATAAAGGACCAAGATTTTTTATTAATGGTTTTACGTTATCGCCTTTTAAACGTTATTTCTAGTCGGTATTTCTTGAAACATGTTAACAAATATACGTGTTTGTCATACCTTCCAACGAAATGTGACAACTAATGTTGAATGAAACATCTTCATGACTACAGAGCACGTGCCGAAACATAATATCTAACGTCACCGTTATCTCACATTCCTTCAGCAACTTCAGGTTTTAATCAACCATAAGCACAGTGGTAAATGTATACGTAGATTTGGTGGTATTTACGCGTATTGCCGGTACTTCATAGACCAGACGTGGTAGAGATTGGTGTTAATACTATATAGAAAACATGCCATATGCCTAAAGGACTATAGCATTAGATCATTTTTAAGTATTCGGCATACACATGGCGATTTATGTAAGCATTTAGGAATAGATTCGAGTACCGATCTGGATTACTGGCCCTAATTGCTCTCCCCAATGCTAATTTAAAGGATTGCGTCTGTTAAGTTATTGTTTTATTTGCCTATAATCCAGTTCTGACCATTGCCATAGAAATGATTCGAGACTGCACCAAAGTGAGCAAAATAATATGTAAAACATAAAAATTGATAGATATATTGTAAATAGTATGGAAAATCATATTCAGGAACAATCCAGAAAACTTCCAATGAGCTACAAGGGGCGTGAGCGCTGTTGCCAGTTCCACCAACCAGTTGTTGTTAAATGGGCGCGCCGATGATACATTATTATTATTATTATTATTATTATTATTATTATTATTATTATTATTATACCAAGATTATATAGCACCTTTATCATATGTGCATACGTTCAAAAGTGTTTTAAACAGAAAATGGGTATTTATACGCACAAATAGTAAATGCCCAGATGAAATGTCGCATATAATGAGACATCAGAAATGCGCGGATCCAGATTTTTTTTTCAGAGGGGGTCCAACTTTTTAAAGTTCTTTTTAGTTGATAAGGGGAGAGAGGATCCAAATATTACTATAGGAGAGCCATCATCGCCCCGCCAGCGAAACGCCATTTCAATGGCGTTTCGCTGGCGAGCCGATGGTGGCCTAACTGTAATCTTTGTGGTTTTACAGGGGATCCGAACCAACATTGCTAAGGAACCCTATATTTTTGTGATTTTTCAGGGGGGGGGGGGGGGTCCGGACCTCCTGTCCCACCCTCTGGATCCGCACATGTCAGCACCCTCACTGTTTGCTTAGACAAAACACATCTCCAAAAAAAGATTTTCAATATTTGGAAATCATGACCTGTTACCCCTCAATATATTCAACGGACCATACCTACTGTTGTATCAAACTTGACGGTCTATAACTTTAAAAGGACAACTTTCATGGCCAGAAACAAACCAAGTCTGTTGGTTTCGTATTTTGTACAGATAGACCAGGAGTTTTATCAGATTACAATCACTTCCATTGATAACCCCCCTCTCTCTCTCTCTCTCTCTCTCTCTCTCTCTCTCTCTCTCTCTCTCATTAGCGCGTGACATCTTGAGAAAATTGGAGCTGAAAGTCTTAAAGATTTTATCACTATCATATTTAATACTTATAGGAGGACTTATTGTGCAATTTATTGTATAAATTACCATAAACGTGTTTGACACCTTCGATACCATCATGGCTCAAGGTCAAAATATTGGCAAAGGTAAATGGTAGGGAATTTTCCGGTGTTATCAAGTTGTTGTTTTCTGTAAAACCAATACCGCGTCCTGAGGTTATGTAATAGTTATAGCATGGGTTGTCCGCCTGTACGTGGAGATAATCCACGAGCTTTAGCGAGTGGATTATCTTACGTACAGGTGGACAAACATGGTATAACTATTTTATACCACTTACATCAGTGTAGACCTTGCACATCAAGTGATAATTCATGCTAAAGTTGGTAAAAGTGGTATAAAAAGCTTTGTTCAACTCAGCTGAGAATGATAATTTAACTGCATTTTAACATATGAGCCACGACATGTCATTTCCAACATTGCGGCATTTTGACAAGTGTAGACTGAGAAGAGCCTGTGCAACTTCCTTTTTAGCTTAAGCCCCATTCTCACTGTGCCGGTGTAGCCACGGTTCATCCCGATGCAGGACAGCCGGTATACCGTGATGCACCGGGACACATTTCATAAATAATAAATTGCGTTCTCACTGTGCCGACGTTACCCCGGTATAGCCCCGGTTCTCGAGAAAGCAAGACGCCGGTTGAGCCCCGGTTCACCACGGAGCACTTACGGTACAGCACGGTGGAGCCACGGTTCGTGCCGGTATACCCCGGTGTTACCCAGGTTGTTTACGGTGATGTCCCGGTAACTGCCGGTTGCGCCACGGTTACATACCGGTAGGGCCACGGTTGCGTCCCGGTGCTACTCTACACTATTAAACCAGGATAAAAACGTGGAGTAACAGCAGTTTTCTTCTGTCTCTATCGCATAACAGTTATGACACAAATTGGACTGCACATCCATATACGAGTTACTAGAGGAATCATGATCTGTGTAGCGAAAGCAAAATTGCCTCGCAGCTCAGTTGCATGACAAATAAGCAGAAGCAGACCTGTTTTCTTACGACGAGGTTTAAATGTTGTTGATCTGGGCCCAGAATTACAATGCCTCCTTAAAGTTAAGGAAGACTTAATTTAAGTCTTGATACTTCAACATGTACATTAAATGCTTAATAAATTGCCAAGACCGATGCAGTACTCATGGTCAAAGATATCATTGTGATCTACAGAAAAAATGAAACTATTTTGGTTTTAATCAGTTTAGAAACGTTATTTTTCGCATCCTGGAAATTCAATACTTAACTTAAGTACTCCTTAACTTTAAGGATACATTGTAATTCTAGGCCCGGATTGTCTTGCTTTTTCGTAAAAATATATAAACACTTTGAGCGGGGCATGTGATTTACAACAATGTGATATTTTGAGAAGTGTAGACTCAGACATGCCTGTGCAGTCCCCAATTATCGGTCAGTAGCTTAACAGTCATAGAATAATCAAGCGACAAGCAAAGGCTCTGATCAGACTGCGCCTAGGCGCAGGCTGATCTGAGGCTTTGCTAACGGCAACTACCACATTGTTTGAGATCTCATGTCGTGGCTCATATATGCTTGACTCTTCTTTAGCTTTGTAAATGAGCACATTTATACTGCTGACAATTTAACCAACTTGTGACGAATGGACTTTCCCATCCTTATCATTTGGATGAATCCACTTTCATTTTAGGTGCAGCAGGAGTGACTTTTCATTTTTATTTTGCATTTTATTACATATACATAGGCAGTGGAACCACACGGTTTATCACGGTGGAGACACGGATGTTCCCGGATTACGCCGGTATCGCCCCGACGCCGTCCCGGTGGAGACACGATTGCTCCCGGCGTCTTCCCGGTTTATCACGGTATTTGACAGCCTTCCCGGTTACTCCCGGTGAGTCCCGGTTGTTTTAAACATTTTAAAACAACCGGGGACATGAGCCGGTTTAACACGGTTCAACACGGTTCATCCCGGATCTCCAAGGTTGTCCACGGTGCCGCCACGGTTGTGACACGGTTCATCCCGGATCATCAAACCGGCGTGAACCGGCACCTTAAACCGGGACAGTGAGAACGGGGCTTTAGGAGCTTCTAATGATTTTAAGTCAGTAGCTTAAAACTCATATAATATTCAAGCGACTAGCGAAGGCTCTGATCAGACTGCGCGTATGTGCAGGCTGATCTGGGGCTTTGCTGATCGCACATACCACATTGTTGGAAATCTCATGCCGCGGCTCATATATGAGCATGATAAAACAACACCTGAAAGTTTTAAAACAAGAAAACTCCTTATTTTCCAGCATTTTAGTTTTTATGAGCAGTTGTTATTTCATGGTCAGTTGAGTTGTGAATGAATATTTTTATAACCGTGGGGCCTGGCAAACATTTTAGGAGATATTGCGCCACCCAAAATAATTTGGGTGTTGTTTAATATATTCAGTTTGTCTGTCTGTCCGTCTGTCCGTCTGTTTTAAGTTAGATTAAGACTCGTTAAACTCAGAAACTACATGGAATATGTTTTGATATTTTCCCAATTCTATGAACACTGATAAGATCTAGACATTGGGCTTGAATAAAAAAAGTTCTTGGTCTTAGGCTTAGAAGAGGCAAAACATATAAAAACAGATATACATGCTGTGGCGCTGTGCCTAGCGCCTTAGATTCAAGATTGAAAGAACCTCTGTTCGGGTCCTGGGCCGGGCGTAACGTATTTAATATTATTTTTTATTAATTGTATAAAATTGTTTGATAAATATTCAATTCGCACGAAATTCCATAGGTGGCTCATTTTATCGAAGGAACATAGACACACATCCTGGATTGCCTGCCTTTTGTATAATTCACTGCCCGTGACTATTACTAATTCGGCTTTTGTTATTTGTATGCCCTTACAATTTTTCAGTGTGAAGTAATTTTTTGTGTGAAATGCTAAGTTCACTAGTACAGTAATTCTCTTACCGACCTATCCCTCAAGTTTGATAGTACCAAAAACATATAAAACTGTATTCAAAACATACTTTTGATATTGAGGTAGTTCGAAGGCGGGCGGATCCAGAGGAGGTTCATGTGGATTCGTTCGAACCCCTTCTCGCCCACCACCCCCGTTTTTAAACATCCTATGAAAATGAAATAATTTGGTCTTAGTGAGACTAAATTGTTTCATTTTTATGGGATATTTTAGAAAAATGAGATAAAATCAGCAAAGCGAACCCTCCACACCTTTATACATATGAACCCCCCTTTTGAGAAATCCTGGATCTGCCCCTGGTTCTAAAGAGACCAAATCCTTTTCAATCAACCCACCTATAAGCCAAAAATAAAACTTGGTCTGAAGTTTAAGTTTTGAAGCAACAACCAGAATGGTACGTACTTTTTTCTTATGCAGTTGTCAGCAGGTTTATGATTGGCACACAATCGTACTCGTAGTTAGGGTAGTTCTTCCATTTTTGTATGCAATTCTACGAGACTTTTATGTTGTTTGGAAGAAAAACACTTGAAATTTATTCACATATATATGTTACTCAATTATTTCCTAATTGAATTTACATAAACGCAATATTTTGAATTTCTCAACCATATGTACTTTATTAAGCTCAACTATTTCATTTGGGGGGGGGGGGGGGGGGGTTAAAAACATTAAACTGTTTCCAGAGATACCATCTAAATCAGAAACGTTTAAAATGTATATCCATTGTTTAAATTTCTGTGTATATATAATGGTGTTCAAGGAGTGTCTGGTGTGATTTTTACCAAAAAATGATGTTCTATTTTATGGCAACAAAATATGGCTTCACATATCTGAAGGTCAAACACTGAAACCATATCTGTTGACTCAGTTAATGTTACGTATTATATATCTTAACACAGTGGAATCTTTACATCAAGGAATCTCTATTCCTTTGTACTCCCTTTGTATACTAGTGAGGCATAAATGTGCACTTTGGCAAACAGTGATGATCCGGTAGACCCTCAGTCCAGTCAAAGCAAGGTTTGACCAGGAAAATGAAATCCGTGCAAACACATTAAAAGGCCCAAAAATAAAAGCGATGGCTTGGTTTCTTTTCTGAAAGATTCGTTGGGTTCCAAGTATGGGTTAAGTGCATCATATAACGCAATGGCGCCTAGCAAAAAGCATTAGTGACAGATTAGTTTACACATACGAACATCTATAAAGAGAGCTTGATCACATGTCTTGATCCCGAGGTTATAAAACTTTATTTTGCTCAACTTAGCCGAGCATAAAATTATCCTGCTCATAAATGTTAAAATGCCAACAATCCAACAATTGTTGGCATTTTAACATTTATCAGCAGGATAAATTGTAATCACATCTGAGTGATTTAAACCGGCAAGAAAAATCTTTATTTTTCAGTATTTTAGTTTTTATGAGGAGTTGAATTTTCAAGCTCAGTTGAGATGAGCATGAAAAATAGTTTTATAACCTCGGGGGGCAGGGTAACAATGCAAATATTTATAACACACAAAAACACCCACAAAAACAATGCTGCTATCAAAACCCACTTTATTAACACAACATTGGCTAAAAGAGACTGGCTTTACAATGAACATGTTGACATAAAGCAAGATGTACGTTACGTGATTTGAAACCGGCATGCCAACGGCACAGATATTACTAGACTTTTCGCTTACTGTAAAGGCGGCAACTTTAATATTCATATCTGGGTGTGGTTTGACTATTCCATCTGCTAAGGAAGGGAAATCAGGTTTTATTTATAATTTGGCAAAGGATTAATAAGCTTTTTGAGCCGCGCAAACGTGCGTGCATTTCATGAAAATCCTCACTGTATACACGCTGAACTCACATCTATTACCCTAAAAGCGCAAAATCACAAAATGTATGTTTTTGCCGTCCACTAAACTATTTGAAGTTATTTTGCTGGCGTTTTAAGGACTAACTAATGACTGAGGTTTTGGCACAAGATGATACAGTTACTTTTGAATAAAACCACGCCTCCTTTTCAGCTTTTACCTGTGACTTAGGTTGAATAGTCCTAATTTCGCACCTTAACAGTAAGCGAAAAGTCAAGTAATACTCAGTGGGTCGTTTTATCTTTTGTATTGTTATAAAAGATATTCTGCTTGCATGCGCCATACGCGACATAGTATGTTCTATATTTATGTCTTCTTTTTATTATGTTTGCTTATCTTTTTGAACCACGATTCTGTTAAATACATGTACACTGGACAAAATAAGTTAAGCCACATGCCACTTTTTTCCATAGCCATAATAATGTTCAATTCCCAAAGTTTAGTTTTTAAATTCTTACTTCAACCAAGTTAGACAACAATATCTTACGGGTAGTTACACAAAGTTTCAATTGAAAATACCCATTTTCTTGGGGTTTGTGCTAAATTTTCCAAGAGTATCCAAATTTTTGCCACTTTTACTTTAAGAATGATAGGGGAAAAAACGGGATAGTTACTGGAATGTGTGGAGCTCTATGGAAAAATTATCAATAAAAGTTAAACCTAACACACGTTGAAAAGAAACATTGCTGGTACTTCGCTGAAAATTTTATTTAAAATGTTATGATAAATCGAACTCGAATGTATTTACATTAAGTCTATGGGAAAATTTAGGGTGGGGCTTAACTTATTTTGACCAGTTTATATGAATTAAATCACTTAACATTCTGGCTCTGACATGCACTGTGACAAAATTTTCAAACCTACATTATCTGTGCGTCTAATACTACTATTTAGAGAATGCTTTACGACGTTAAAAATATTGATCACTTTTGTTAAAAGCATTGCTCAAGTTCTCACAGTATAGCTAATTCAGGCCCAAAGATGAGAGTGCGTAAATGAAAATTATTTTCTTATTTCTCGACCAAAATCTATGCTGTGGGTACTCAAAAGAACTGTCTCAATGAGAGGGTTCTTTTGAGCACCAAATACACATGTTTAAAGTGATGGATAAGAAAATAATCACAATTTTACGCTGAAATAGTTTGCTTAACTTGCCTAATGATGATTGTTGATTAGAAGTGGATACTCATTACTCCAATAAAGAATTGGTTCCTGTGATTTTTGGTAAAGCTGCAATATAATGTTGATAAACCCATTTAGTCAAATAGAATTGCCCACTCTTATCTATCGGGCCAGTCCATTTCTGCTTTTGGGTTGCTGGGTGGTAATTTTTCATCTTATTTCAGTTTTGATAGAACGTTTTGTATGTAAATAGTGGGGACCCTGATCAGACGCCGCTATCTGTGGCGTCATTGTCTGGCTTCACACTGTTTGCACATGTCCCACAAAAAGGACACTATGCTTATCTGGGTTTAAAAAAAGGCCCCGTTTCCAGCCAAAAATGCATTTTGGCTACTATAAAAATACAAGGTTAAAAATAGTGTTACCGCTGGTATCTGTCAGACATGTTCATTTTGCACTTGTATAAAACTCAATCGGAACAGCCTCGGACAATTCCGTGGAACCAGACCACGGATGTACATCGAGGATCTACTTTGATAACGCGGGTGATAACGTGACGCTGACGTTATATAGCGTGACGCTGACGTCACATAAACCATGCATACACAATAACAAGTGTGATTGCAGCAAAAACGGCTTAAATGAAGTTTATATTTTTTCAATAAAATATCGCTATAGCGATATTTTATTGGAAAAAAACATAAACTTCATTTATGCTGCTAATTAAACTTTTCGGATAATCAGAATAATCGATTTTAATAGAGCTGAACCCACATGCTACAGAACTAATTTTCCATACGTCAGTTTCGGCTAACAAAATGGAGCTTTTTGGTACCTAGTACTACGCGTAATGCGCCTTACATACAACCGAGCCATGATTCGATTCTCGGATTGTGGCGAACTTTACCGAATGCTATAAAAATGTGCAGTGGGATCCTTTTGCGATTTTTTCAATACTTTCAAGAATAAGCTGAAAGCACATGTGCGGATCCAGAGGGGGGACAGGGAGTCTGGACCCCCCCTGGAAAATTACAAAAATATAGGGTTCCTTAGAAATACTGGTCCGGATCCCCTGAAAATAAAAAAGCTACTTATCCAGCATTCAATGTTGGGACACCATCGGCCCGTCAGCGAAACGCCATTTAAATGGCGTTTCGCTGGCGTCCCGTTGATGACCCGCTTATAGTGGTATTTGGATCCTTCTTCCCCTCATCAAACTAAAAAAACAAAAAAACAAACAAAAAAAACGTCAAAGTTGGACCCCCTCTGACAAAACTCTCTGGATCCGCGCATGAAGCATGTTTAATAACTTGAAGAAGATAAGCTTCGCGAGGTACATATGAATCCCATTTGTATTGTGTGCCTTTCTTCATATGTGTGTTACATACACGTGTACTGTACAAAGTATACTAATGAAATATGCTTGAACTAAATGCAATTGGTCGATTCTCTTAGCCATTGCACTCGCTGAAAACTTGATCTCTGTGCAATATTGCAGTATTATGGTTTCGTATTTTGTTTTACACTTTAAGCGGCTATGCATCCTTATGTAACTCAGCAGTCAACCATTTATTTCTATTGCTCAAGTGAAGAAAACTAGAACACACTTTATCAAAATAACATGAAGCATATAGACCATTAGATGGAAGTGAGAACCATCTCCATCCAGACAAATTAAGAATTTCGAAAACCTAAATAATCTTGTTCATCACAAATTTTAGATGATACCATGCCACTTGTTATGGACAAGTCCAAACAAAAAAAGGGAGCTTCACTTTCAAACGAATTTTGCTTTATTTTAGTGGGGTGTATCTGACTTTCAGAGTCTCAGCACCGGCGAAGCCTTGAGGAAGACACTATACCCACTGCTTAATACTGGTTAAACCCGTCCGACATGACTGAAAAGATGTTGACTGTGACGTAACGCATCAAAACAAAACAAACAGACATACATACATACATACAGACAGACAGACAGACAGACAGACAGACAGACAGACAGACAGACAGACAGACAGACAGACAGACAGACAGGCAGGCAGGCAGGCAGGCAGGCAGACAGACAGACAGACAGACAGACAAAAAGAATCTGACTTACAATTTATTCAAAGTTCATTTTATCCCACCTAAACACATCCATGTTTAAACGAGAGATGGCAGGCTTACCATGAAAAGAAAGAAGATGATGCAGCATATCTGGTGTTCTTCCGGCTCTGACATCAGCATGTTAGCAATTCGACGGGTCAGGGCTTAGTAGGTTACAATACTTAATAGTTATACCATGGGTTGTCCGCCTGTACGTGGAGATAATCCACGAGCTTTAGCGAGTGGATTATCTCCACGTACATGTGGACAAACATGGTATAACTATTCTATACCACCTACATCAGTGCATACCTTGCGCACCACGACATCTTTCGTGCTAAGTTGGTAAGGGCAGTATAAACTATAGTATATGGCTTGTGGTTGTACGTCCCAGTCAACAGCTTGGTCATGTCAAGACGGTCTGTTAACCTAACCACACTGTTTCCTGGGCAATCAGCGGAATGAAGATAATGAACTTAGAAAAGATTTCATGAGCAATCTCCACAAAATTATAGGACCGGACTAGGATCGAACTCACGACTCCTGAATCTGCAATCTATAGTGGTAGTGGCCCGCTCATTTATGCAAACTGGTTTCATGGTTCGTAAATACACGAAGAGAAGTCTGTTTTCACGTGTGGTTGCGATTTTGAACTTCCGTTTTCAGGCAGCAGACTAAAAAATTCTAGTCCCAGATCATTGGTTGCTGAAATAGTACATGCATTTTAAATCGGTGTCATTTAACATTCAAAACAATATCAAATTGGCATCACCTGCACGTACGTATGAAACGGTCAGTTTCATTGGCTAATCACAGTTTTGACGCTTGCATAAGATATCTTGGACCTAGACTTTTATTACCTTTATATTGTTATCTGACACGAGATATCATCTTTATCTTCCGGGTTTCATATGTCCAGTGACTGATGGATACCCGTTACAAAGCAGCCAATCGAATTGGATCATTTGGTTGGTCTATTGCTTTTGTATACAGTAAAACCTCTTAAGCGGCCACTCAAAAATAAACAAAACAAAAATCTTAATCCTAATGAAGGTCGAAAGTATTGCAGAATGCTCCCCATGGAGCATTCTGCAATACTTTTGACCTGCATTAAGCGATAATTTGTCTTGAAAAACATTTTGGGCTTTTTTGAGAGTGTCCGTTTTCGACAGATTTTACTGTATACGATTTACAGACACTTTCTATACAACAGGTACCAGAAAACCAACATGTATATTTACGGAACCCCGACTTCAGGACGTTCCCGTCCAACATACAGTCCCAGGCCGCTATAGGCCCACTAAATGTAGCTAAACGCCATTTGCTCCGGTATTCAGTTATATGTACTGTTGAGTCCTTATTTCTGTTTTATCCCCTTTTTATATCTTGATTTGTATGAACGATAAGATGGTGCATCGATAAGTTAGGAATCTTTCATGTGAACTAAATATCTACGTGTCTTGATTCACATAGGGAATAAGGGTGAGATTGGCGCCGTTGGGCATGTTAAAGCCCTCCAAAGATTTTTTGTGAGCGTTCGACGGCGGTACTTATTATTGTTTTTCACGATTGTCTTTTTATACTGTCTTGTCTGTTCCTTGCAGCCTTGTGAACACTTGCTGGGAAAGGTTGAACTCTTGGCTCTCTTGTGTGTGATGTTTCTTGTGTTTTGTCACTTTCCCATAAGGTGTATCGGGTAAGGTATGGTACTTGATTGTATCAGTTCCTAATCTTTGCCTACTTCTTTACTTTCTTCCACCGCCCCTAAAATTGAAAGAAAACTGATTACGGAGGCTTGTATAGGGGGTACCAAATATCCCATATCCCTTGAAGTAAACAGGCAAATATCCCTTATAAATCGGCAAATATCCCCATAATTAATTTTTCTAAGTTTTCAATATCTCTGGAAGTAACGAAAATATTGAACCAAGTATCCCATATCTCTGGAAGTAAAATGGATAGTATCCTATATCCCTGGAAGTAAAATGGCAAATATCCTGTATCCCTAAAACCCCTATACAAGCCTCATTACGATAGACTAGCACAAGAAATTCGCATAAAAACAAGAGCCTCCTAAAACGCCCATATGCATTCTGACGTGCATTTATCTAGTCACACTGAGTGTGGCTAAACATCTACAATTTGGTTTGAGTCTTTATCTACAAGCATACTTTGTGTATGCGAGCAGCTAAGATTCTGGTGAGTCTGCGTATTTGCTCCAATGCGATAAGTACCAAAATATCATGTGTTGGTCCACTGAACCTTTTGTATTCGGGAAACCCCTCTAATGAATACTTTTACAAACTGTGAAGATCCAGATGAAATGCAGCATCATGCTGCATTTCATCGGAGTCTCACTGTTTGCGAAGGTAAAAAGATATTCAGACAGGACTGTTTTTAAAAGAATCACACAAGCTGGTATAGCAAGGAAATGCTAAAGCATACATACTAAAGACACCGTTGCTTTGAAAATTATAACCTGACTATCCTAGATACGTACAATGGACTTTCCCAAGTTAATTGTATCAAACCAGAAGAAAGAATCTAAATAGTTAACAAAGGGTTAACAGGTTAATGGTACGAGTATTTGGTCATCAAGCTCGCCGATGCGAGAATCACCAACATCTCTCGTGTTGGCACAATGGCATTTTGTTCATCAAGCTGCGCATTTCACTCATGCTATGCGACTAGTTACGAGCCGTCTCTCTCCTTCCATTCTCGCGATTTACTTCTACGAAAACAGCGTTGTCCTTTGTCTGCATGGTTAGGAGAGGACCTCGTCGTCTTCGGGGTTCGCGATTAGATATGGTTCAATCCAGCATGCTCAGCTACAGAGACCAGCCAGACGGTATTGAAATTTTGTATGCGATAAGTTAATCTACTATACTTTTCATAGAGCGAGCAAAAGAGGGGCTGACCAGACTGTGCGGATATGCGCCTTGGTTGTTCACCTATTATTGTAATGGTGTCTATGCTTTAGCATTTTCATGCTATACCAACTTGTGATTCTTAAACAGTATTGTTATAACCTTGCATTGTATTCACGTGCGTTATTAAAAGGGATGGGATGCTCAGTCACCTGGCTTAAGACGGTTGTCCTAAATCAGCACAGTTTTCTAAAGAGGCACAAGACATTGATGACATCGGGTATTATATTTCTCTATGATCAAGTTACAGAAATAGTTTAAGTCCCCGCCTCTTTTGTTTCGCAAGATATTCTTTATCTATCTAGTTTCAATAATATAAGTTTGTCGCGCGTGTGCATTCACTAAATTCTAATAATGAGTTATAATAATGCGGAAAACATTATTGGGTAAGCGATCCCATTTTGCCGGGTAGAATACATGTACATGTACATTTTGTATGTAACATCATATGACATTTCGACGTCGATTCTACGTTACTATGACGACACGAATCTGCTGGATTATACATCAATACCCGCCAAAAACAACGACGTATCGACGTTGATATGGCGTTGTTTTAAGGTTGTGTATCTATGTTGTGTTATATTTTGTTCATTTGTTTTATACACACAGCTGTACGCCTTTTCAATAATTGCTATTTGGTACACTTGTAACTCTCAGTTTATTTGGTTTAAAATTTGTTTTCTAATTATTCTGAACTTAAGATTTACTTTGCGAATATATTGAATTGAATCTCATAGAAACACTCCTGGTATATGTACATGTATAGGCGACAACGATAATATCAAAACTGTGTTTCCAATCGCCAATATCTATCGATAATATGTGCAAATTATAAAAAAATTCTGATGTTTCCAACACATTCGATGAAATATATTTGGTATTCACCTCAAAAAAGTAATTATCCTCTATATATCAAACATATCAAATCTAGCTTGTCTCGGCAGCTCAATAAAAAGGTGGTCGCAACCCAAAGACAGGTTTTCTTGCGACATGAATCATATAGTTTCCTGACTTTCTTCCCCAACTTGACAGCACGTGATCGCCCCAATCTTCTCTGGGTAGATCTCCATCATTATGACGGACAGGTAAGCTAATTTATTTATCATAAAACATGATCAAAACAAATCTGTTGACAACCTGATCAAATTTGAATCATTTCCCCAAATCAATCATTAATCATTGACTTTTCAATTGAAAAAAAAAAATCCTTTTATTTTGCCGAATCGATATACATGTATGGTGATTTGTTTAGATTTGTAGATATATGGAATCTTGATGAAATCAACCGTTTCTTTTCATTTGGTGGATAATTTCGTAGAGCGCATTTGCATTGCGTAAAGAGCTATGAGCATAACCCCGGCATATAAGCCTAGCGTCCTTTTTGTGGGACATAGGCAAACAGTGAAGACCCCGATCAGACGCCGCAAACGCGGCGTCTGATCACGGTCTCCACTGTTTGCTTACAGAATGTTCTATCAAAATTTGAATAAAAATGAAATCTACCACCCAGCAACCCTTAAAACGGAAATGGACTGGTCCACTTGATAACAGTGAGAAATTCCATTCGGCATAAATGGGTTAAGGGGCTAATTTGGCTCCCATCGAAGCTGAAAACTAAAAATCGCTTTTCACCAATTTCTCATTTCTTTTCTGATAAGTTTATTAGAATGTAGAGGTATTAACCCAAGTGTAAAAGTCTGGTATTTATTTAACTTAACAAAAGTGGCCGCCAAAATAAGCTTAAAATACAAAACATGCCATTTTGGACTAAATTTGATGAATTGGAAGACCGATTTTTTTTTATAGAACTAGATATCAGCACAGCTTAAGACAAAAAGACAAAAACAAATTTTAATAAGTTATGTTCCGTGGTAATTTTCATCATCTGTTAAGATACCTTTTTGTTATTGATTATGTTCTATGTTAATTTCTCTGTCAGGTCTTAAATTTTGTCGAAAATACATTTAATCAATTTCCTATGTTCAGCCTATTCTGGTGGCCATTTTTGGCATAAACATATTTTATTTCAACTTGGTAAGATACACATACAAAAATATTTATTATATAACTAAGAAAAAAGACTGAATTTCATTGGCTTAGAGCGCTCATGTGGCCAGTCAATATATTGTCATATTCACTGGCTTGCGCGCGCTTGCCAGTGTATATTAGTTACTAAAATTAGACTCCTTGCTGTTTTTTCCGTTCTGGTTCTGCCTTTCTAAAGCGTGGCTAATAATCATATCGTAGATGCTGAGAACGCAACAAATCACGCACTGGAGCTGATCTATTTCGATTTTAATGCACAATAAACGGCGAAAACAAATTTGAAGTCTTCAGCTTCTTCCAACTTTCCGCCTTTGCACTGAAGAACTCCCGCCAATACTTAGACCACGTCGCATACATTTACATGTATTTGTAACGTCTTTCAAGCGTAAAAACGACGTTACACCGTCTAACGCCATGAATGACGTCATTTACCAGTAACAAATGACGTCAGCTATCGCACATTTTCCCTGCGCTTTCAAAGCTGTGAATTATTGTTTGGCATATCACACTTATTTTATTATTGGCTCTACATGCGAAGTGTGTTAGAATTCTTGTTTGTAAATGTTGAATGATGACACTCATGCACAACATATAAGCAATAGTAAAAGGGTGGTCTTATTTAGGGTTGCACCTTTTCTGCTAAATGCTTGTCTGTCCCAAAACTTGTATATAAGTTCAGTATTTTTTCCAGGTCCAATAATACCTGTACATCTTTCTCTAAATGTTATATAATAAAACAGTTATTGACTAATGAGGCATTGGATATGATGTGATATCGACCAGAGAATACCAATATTGACCTCGGCTTCGCCTCGGTCAATATTGGTATTATCTGGTCGATATCACATCATATCCAATGCCTCATTAGTCAATAATTGTATTATAATTACAGGATTTAAAAGGATAAGAACGAAAGCTGGAAGCTTATGTTAATATTCGTCCATTTTTGCCTCCATAGCAACGGTAAATGTCAAATTAATACCGGAATATTGTTCTTATAACCCAATAAGAACAAATTGGTGAAAAGCAACTTCTATGTTTGCCTCATGCGGGGTGATTGTAGGAGGGTATAGCCACTTAATGCACGTAGCTCTTTAATTCCTTATTTCACTCTAGGCTAACATAGTTAACAACAAGCGGTATATGTGTATAATACAAGTCTATGCATGCATGCGTTAGACATCAAGGCGGCCATGTAATTCCGTTATTAGATTCTACATGATTATATGATATTAAATTATTAATCCCTTTTCGCAGGTGGAATACAACAAATTCTCTTTAATTTCAAAAAAATAAATTTTGACTTACGTACATTAGGATGATACGTTTGATTAATTCGTCTTTTTGGCTGCAGACGTTGTTCGCGGCTTTCAGGATTGGAATGAACTGTTAATTACATGTACAGGTTGTTGGCCATTTTCCAAAAATAAGTGTATGTGTTATTCTGAAGAGATGAGATGCATTTACACGTTCCTATATGTGAAAGACTATATCGTGACAAACTGAAAATATGTATTTCTACATTTCAGAATAACAAGGAAAATAACAGATAAAATGGTTAAAATGTTAACCTGTTTATGCTTAGCGTCCTATATATGTATATAGAACCTATGCAAACAGTGTAGACCCATGTCTAATCTGGGTCTCCACTGTTTGCTTACACGAGTTTAAATTCAAATTAAATTGAATTTTAAAAAGCACACACATTAAAATGGTACTCTTAAAATTGGAAAGGGATTCATCATTCAGGAACATTTCGTTCATTTTGCAAATGGGTTCAAATTTACAGCATGCTCGAAAAGTACAAGAATATGATTAACTTGAGCACCAATCACACAGATTCTCAAGCACAGACAGTGGCGGATCCAGAGGGGTTCAGGTGGCTCGCTTGAACCCCTCCCTGTCCCCCGTAATTAATTATCCTATGCAAATGAAATAATTTGGTCTCAGTGAGAGAAACTTATTTCATTTTCATGGAATATTTAAGAAAAAATAGATACAGTCAACCCACACCTTTATACATATAAACCCCCATTCCAGAAATCGTTGATCCTCATCCCTATGTATTGCATAAGTAATAGTTATACCATGGCTTGTCCGCCTGTACGTGGAGATAATCCACGAGCTTTAGCGAGTGGATTATCTTACGTATAGGTGGACAAACATGGTATAACAATTTTATACCACATACATGAGTGTAGACCTTGCACATCACGAGATATTTCGTGCTAAAGTTGGTAAAGGTGGTATAAAGAAGTGAAACAACGACTCACTAAAACAATGTCAGCAACTAGAACGGCCACAAGTTGCTGGATGTGCAATTGTGTACAGGTAATATGATACAATTATTGAATAGTGAGGCATTTGCCACCTGAGAATACCAATATTGACAGAGGCTTCAATGCCCCAATAGTCAACAATGGTTTTATAAGCTATCAAAACAAGAAAGCAACATCAATAACAACAGCAACAACGACACAATTCTTGGCCATGGACTTTGCTTTTGTCAGTCTTTACTTTCTTGTTTTACTAAGGTCCTTTTCATAATATCAACTACTATCCTGCCAGCTAGGAAGGACAGTGACGTCATGTTTTGTTTACAACGTTATAAGGGACTTAGAATCGATAAATCACTTGTGTTTTAATCATATCCTCTGGATAGGATTAATACACAAGTGATATATCGATCGCGTTAGCTCAAGTGAAGTGTACACGTTAGTGTTTTACTTAGCAATTGTAAACAAAGTATTACATTACTGTCACTCTCGATTAGCACGACAGTAGCTGATTAACTAAATTGTTGCTTATATTAATTACTATAGCAATAACAAGGTCTTAAATTACCTGTATATGATAAAACAACACATCTTGTAAAGTACATGCTGATGTTACTTACTTCATGAATTTACAGCAAATCATGTGAGGTTCGTGCTGATATCACACATGGTTTGGGGAAAAATTCTTAAATGTTTGAAGTCTTATTTTAGCAACTAATATTATATGGGTAAAACCCCAGGTCATGCGACATAAAGTTATATCATCTCAATTTGCAAGTTGATAGCTTTTGTTCCAATCAGAAGATTTAAATAATAAAACACCAGGTGGCAAAAAGAAATATTTGCCATATTGACCGTTACGTGCGAGTGTAACTATCACACGCATATTAAAGCTGCATAGTCTGTAACTTTTGATCTTTTAATTTTAGAACTAATGTTTCTATTTTTCAAGAACACAGTAAAAAAGCTAAAATTCAGGTATACATTTTACCAATTTCGTAAATCTTAACAAATTATCAGTATCAATAACAGCATTTATGTTAAAAATTAACTGTCTATAATTATTGGAGGGACGCAAATAAATACCAACAAGGGATAATGTACCTGTTTTTATAAGATAATTCACTTTTCCATGCAGTTTCAGCTATAGTGCACAGATTTATTGGATTATCCTGGGTTTTGAAGCATGTTTTCCAGCGAGTCTAAAAATCTAAATTTTTGTTTGAGCCTTTATTACAGACAGCTAAATTCGGACAGCGATCTTGTTCGTTTTATATATTTTAGATATTGGAATAAAAATAAATTAACTAAGCAAACAGTGAAAATATTGATGAGAGCTCTCATCTGGATTTACACTGTTTGGAAATGCGTGTCCGAATTGACATGATGTCCGAATTTACCCGACATTACCCTAGCTTCCAAGCTTTCATTAGGCAGACAGCGAACGATCTGGTGACTCTACGCAGACTCGCCTAAGCCTTCTTTGTTCAATGATGCAATACGAATCGAGTGACTCATTTATATAATTTGGCAATTATTTCGTAGGCGATTGTTTTCCTTTAACGAAATATTTCCTAGATCACGATTCATACACTTATATGACCAGAAAAAACCCCACAGTTACACACTTCAGACCAACCCACGGCTACTTGAGGAAGAGCAACAGAACACCAACAGTCACACGACATCAGGAAGACAATTTAAGCAAATCAATCAGCTCTCTCTCTCTCTCTCTCTCTCTCTCTCTCTCTCTCTCTCTCTCTCTCTCTCGGCAAGACACCTTACCTTGCAAAGCTAGAAAGGACACTATCTATTGCACAAATAAAAACAAGGACCAAACACAAACAACAAAGAGAGCAACAATAAACAATGAATCAACAACAACAGAATCACGCCTTAGAACGGAACGCTAACAATATGAATCGAAACGTGTACATGTACCTTAACACACGCATTTCCCGACTACTGGTGACGCACGAGTGTTGTTATTCATGTTTATAAGGCGAGAGCTAGGAGGAACGGGTACATGATGTTTATTTCAGTTTACATACTGTGATATATAGTGGGATCATGGCGGCGAGAGAGAGAGAGAGAGAGAGATAGAGAGAGAGAGAAAGAGAGAGAGAGAGAGAAGCAAATCAGCATATGTCGACTTACTTTATAAAGGTATTACAATACAGTGTTAAAGCTTGGAGCCATTTTCGTTGCTTATATGCGTAAAGTCCTAAACCCCAAAGCGCCAGGAAAAATACATCTGGAAAAGACCTCTGCCCATACGTCTGTCGCATATATCTGCTAACAATATTGGCATATATCTGCAAGCGATGCGGAGCCAGATCAGACTGCTCCTTAAGGAGCAGCCCAACACGGTCTCACAACGTTCGATCGAAATGGCAAGGACTACAAAGCAGACGCAAAAGGCAGACGACTAGGTCGTGTCCGACGGGGTTCATACGGTATTGATAAGATAAACATCACAAAATATATGCAATGAAAGTTTGCTTAATTGACCTATTGGCATACAAAAAATGCATTTTTCCGCGAAATGCGATTCTGGTCGCATTGCTTTACAGTGGTTTCCATACAAAGGAAACATTGCAATGGTTCCTGGTATAATCATGGTGTGTTTTACTTCGACTCGTTTATTTATTACCACTACTTACACTTTGGATTTTAGCAATGTTGCTTTGCTACCAATCAACAGATTAATGTCGATAGAAATTGTCTTATTTCTCTTTTCAGGTACAAACAGGTACTAATAATATCTACAAAATAGGGCCAAAATCATCATTCACAAACTTTTCATCCTTTTTTTATCAACTCTTTTACAATTGGCCATTGCCATTAAAATTCAAAACAATAAAATATGAGATAAAATCTACAGTTTGTTTTTGTAGTTACATGTAAAATACAAGTACAATACTGAAAATGTCATTTTAACCATCATTGTGTGTTCCTATGCCACATCTATTTTAATTATTTCTGAGAGAAAAAATAAACAAAACAGTTTTAAAATCCTTTTTAAAGATTACTCTCTTGCATGTAGATCCACACGAACCTTTACCTTTCTTGTCATTTCATTAATTAGCATAAAAAGTTTGAATATCAGGTTATGATTGTTTTAGAATTCAATTTTAATACTATATCTAAACGACTTGGACCCTTTGGTTCAATTGTCGGTGCGGCCCTCTGTGAAATACGTTGTTGACTAAAAATGGACACCCCTGACAGAATTTTCTGGATCCGCACATCCCTCATTGGTGTTGCACTTTAGATGCTGGAATGTAAATTTTGCATGCATTATACTGACATTTTGCAAACATGTGCGTCTCTAGTATCAGAAGCGTGTGTAAACGAAACGATTTGATACTTCCAGTGCATACGCTAAATCTGCACGCAGCGGAAATATATGCGCTATGCTTTGATTCCAAAGATCAAAGTTTTACAAAAAGTCAACATGTCTTTTAAATGATGAATTAAATTAAAATATGACTAATTACACCTCTGTTATATTAATCAATTTAATTTTACCGTTGGTGAGAAAACAATTAGAACAAATTGTTTTCAAGCGGCTTTTTTTAACCGTTAGACTTTTCAACATGTACATGATGTATCAGTCGTGTAAACATGACCGGAAGCCATCTCCGCAACTTACGCCGAGGTACCGCGGGCGCTAGCACAAGCGCTCCTCGTACATTATATCCAGTGGCGATTTTAAAATTTCAATATAAGTCTGAAGTGTCAAACATTGATGGATAGGTTTAAACCTTCGAAACTGATACACATTAAACTTTGAAACTGTATGACGACTGAAACTCAAGCTCCGCCCACTCTAAAGCCCAGCAGCGTAATTAATATAATAATTTAAGTCCAAGTTTCTTCTACAAAATCCAAACCTTGTCTGGCAAGACTAGAGGAAGCACTAGGGTTTTATTCGGAGGAAACTTACCTGTATATTTCCTGAACACATTTCCTGATGGTAAAACTGGATACTTCCGATTTCGAGGCTGGTGAGTACAGTACGCTTCCGCTTAACTTTTACGGTTAACGGGGTTTAGGATTATATATTAAATTAATGAGCCAGTGCATGAGATTTCCTACAATGTGGCATTTTGACATGTGTAGACTCGGACGAGCCTCTGCAGCCTCCTATTAAGCTTAGAAACTCCAAATGATGTTCGGTCTATAGCTTAACAGTCATAGAATATTCAAGCGACTAGCAACGGCTCTTATCAGACTGCGCGTATGCGCAGGCTGATCTGAGGCTTTGTTGGTCGCACACACCACATTGTTGGAAATCTCATGCACTGGCTCTATATATTTTTGAGCCGTGCCACCGCGAAAAATCAAAGAATATCTGATAAGGCATTTGGTTTCTTCGAGACTTTCCATGAAACTCTTTGAGAGCCTAATTTCAGAGCTTGATTCTTCCTGTACGTGAATTGAATGGAACCATCCTTATTTATAATCAAATCTCGCTGGACTCAATAGTCTCTGATCAGACTGCTCCTCTGGGATTAGTCTGATAGGAACTATAGCAGTCTGATATGGGACTATTTGGTTTCCACTCGATTTTCCTAATTTGACAATTTATATTCATTCGAATTTATATGCAACCGTTTTTCTAGTTTATCAGAAGCAATGCCTAGCAATGGTAGCTCCTGTTGTGGTACATGTAGTTGGTAATAGTAACAGCACAGCATTCGAACAAACATGAGACTACAGTAAATGTATGATGCATTCACCATCGCATTTTTCCGTAATGAAAAAAAGAAAAAAGATAAAGCTTCTAGACCCAAAGGTTCTAGACCCTATAAAGTACGCGCGTTTCGGTGAGCAGATTTTTATGCATAACCTGACCCGTTTATAATATTCAGTCGTAGGTGGAACGGCTCGACTTACGGTTTGGGATTTTAGTTTTTTTGTTTGGAGTTTTCCTTTTCTGTCGTTTCAAATATATATTGTTTTTATTTTATTTCATCAGATTTTTTTTGCTTCTTTATCATGTTCAGTGTTTATTTTCTCTTCTTTTTCACTGTTGTTGTTATTGCTGCTGATGTAGATGTGTTTTGGGCCTCGTCGTGAGAAAACCTGTCTTAGGGGTTTCCGACAAAGCGAGTTTCAAAACATACTCCTCAGCTACAGAGACTAGCTAGAAAATTTGAAATTTCATCTGTAGCAAGCCTACATATGGTACTTTCATAAAAACGAATAACAAAGGCGCTGATCAGACTGCGCGGATGCGCAGGCTGGTCTGCGCCTGTGTTGTTCGCAAACCCCCGAAGACAGGTTTTCTCGCGACGAGGTCCTTTTAATCTCGCCGTTTATACCATTATTGTAGCATACATACTGAAGTTTAACTGCAATAATATCAGTGCGGTGTGCCCTTCAGGAGAAGGGTATCATGACTTTAACCCCTATATCACTACTGGGAATACACAATCAGACAAGTAGCTATAACATAATGAGCCAGCACACGAGATTTTGGCACTTATCGCATCGGTGTTCAGCGAAGGCTTTGACGAGCCTGCGCATACGCACAGTCTCGCCAGAGCCTTCGCTTCTCGCATATAATAAAGTATGAATGTATATGAAAACTTAGATCAAAAGTTAGACCCCAAACCCCGCTATGTACGTCAGTACGGGCGCTTAAACAAGGCTTTTGCGCATATGCGATAAGTACTGGAATATAATGTCCTGGCCCAATATTTTGTTTTTTTGAAGTGTTTTCATCTCCAATATATTTCACAAACAAAATCTTAATCATTTTACTATCAGCAAGGGGTATCGTCTTCCTTGTGGTTTGATCGCAGTGTATTCGTTTTTTTTTTTTTACTTTTTTTTTTCTTTTTTGTCAGCACATGAGATATTAGAACTGTCGCATATGCGCAGACTCGTCTTTGCCTGATGCGTTAAGTACCGAAATGTCGTGCATTCGTCCATATATATTTCTGATATTGGGATAGCTTTTATTCTAAGGAGAATGCAAATCTACGATGCAAATGGTGTAATGATATTTTATTAAAGATGCTATTCGCAATCACTATAATAAAAATAAACGTAAATAATAATAATAATAATAATAATAATAATAATAATAATAATAATAATAATAATAATAATAATAATAATAATAATAATAAAGTTAGTAGTTAAATGAATGAACTGAAAAAACTTGTTCCAATAAGAAAACACATTAACGAAAATATGACGGTTAATTATTATTATTATTATTATTATTATTATTATTATTATTATTATTATTATTATTGATGTCGACGATATGTATCCATCCGAGGAAGTCTGTTTATGTTGTATAAAATTCCTTTTCCGAACATGCTCGGTATAACACAGTAAATCAGCATTAAAAAGCATTTATGCTAGTCTCAGTATCATGTACCGCCATTTGTCCATAATTTTGCAACGTTTATAACGTCACACCAATCGGCAAACTCTTTTCTAAATACGCAGCGTCGTAAGAAAACCTGTAATTGACGTTATGCGAACAGCAAAGGCGCTGATCAGCCTGCGCGTCCGCGCAGTCTGATCAGCGCCTTTGCTGTTAGCTGCCAAGGCCGGCGGTGATACTTCATACGTCTAAAATTTCTAACCAGTCTCTGTAGCTTGGCATGCTGATTAACGTTTGCTGGCATGGTTTCTTTCGTTGTGGCGCTGTTGGTAAGTTCGCTGACGCGTGCTACTGTACGTTTTACATCTTCATTTAACGTTTGCCGCGCGACCTTGTAAAATATAGTTTCTCCAATTTTGGACTTCGCATTTTTCGTGAATTGCTCTTTATGGCGACAAGTCGTAAATGTGTCATGCGAGGATCGAATCGAAACATTTGGTTCAACCTTAAACAAGAAAAGATATGGCATTAAGTGCCATATCAATGAACTCGGCTTTAGCAGATAAAGAGTTCGTTCTTTCATTACATCACAAGCTACATGTGAGTACATGTATCAACAAACCGAATGATGTACACAAACACAATCAATCAATTATTCACTCAATCAATCAATCATTTTTACATAAACAACAATGAAACCTCCCTCCGTGATGAAACTATATCCAGGTATTTGTTCAAAGAAGGAGTCTTATAAGACAGAATCGCATAAGGCAAATCTTACCGTTTAAGTTGAGGCCTTTAACTGCTCATACTGCTCATATACGCATGTAAGGAACTTATAGAGCATGGTTTTTGGCTCTGTATTTGAAAACAGAATAGACCAATTTGCTTTATTTATCAGACGCCTATATAATGTTTAAAGCCGCGAGAACCCCGACTTTGTTAAAAGCAGGGACCACGCTGAGCGCCCGCGCAGTCCCATCGGCACCTTTGTTTTTACATGTAGATTCAAATGTATGATAAAAGTAAGGAAAACCGTCAAGTTTGACCAATTTTAAACTCTGTCGGACCAGATTTGGGACCAAACTTTCTGCTTATGTTATCAGCAGAGGCTCGCTGATAGAAATGTTTAAGATCAAAGAAGCCGCTATGAGTTCTTTTGCACGACATGGTAGCAATGACCAGTGACCTATATATCGGTCACTGCCTTGACGCTGGAAAGCGAATGTAGCACATTCATTAAACATAGGTTTCCGGCCGTGGGTAGTTTCGGCTGGGTCGTTTTCGGCCTGGTTTTAGGGTGGGTCGTTTCGGCATATTCTGATAGGATCTGATTGTTTTATAAACTTGCCAAAGTTCCGACTGCATTGATTTTTCCACGAAATCGTGCATGCGTACGTACTCGCAAGAGCGTTCACCAGTACAAAATAACCAAACAAAACTGGGCTCTTTTCTGAAATAATTATTGTGTACACAAATAGGTGCTGACTTTCTTTTATTTATTTATTTTTATATAAATTTCCAAAGATCCGTCTGCATTAAACACCACTCAGGCCGAGTACCGAAAGCTCAAGAACAGACTGCACATGCGTGCATACTAGGAAGAACACTTACAGGGAAATAACTAACAACAATCGGGCAAATAATGTTTGTGGACAAAAATATGTACTGCAAAGAGAGCATTCCAGATCCGACTCTATTAAACACTTGAACACTTGAAGTTTCCAAGCAAATAAAGTTATCAAATATGTGCAGCAGACGACTTAAGCAGGCACCATTTGGACGAACATATGGGCCGAAAATTAGGTGCATAGACCCACTTGATGGCTGTGCATGCATGATAACTTCACGCATGTTAAATGCATAACGGTATCTGCCGCATTTATGTTTATATGAACAGCGTACACGCAGGAAGAATACAGAGACCGAAATATAGTGGATGGCTGCACTTTCATGTTTAAAGGGTGTGATAAATTAAATGAGCTGGCCCAAATACTTTAACATTTACAAGAAATCTAATCAAGGAACGATGTGAAAGCGCCAGGTCATTCAGTTTATGAAACAGAGTAGTCTTTTAAAATTCTGAAAGACAGGTTTGATCATGAAACGGCTTATTTCCATTCATTGGAATACACTACGAGGCGTGGTTGACCTGATTAACAGCGATATTCATACGCACATCACGCTGGTATGCAGTGTCCATTCATAGAAAACAATTAAATAAGAGTTACTGTTCCTGAAATGACCGAATAACCGTTAAATAGTGACACGTGAGCTTCCCAGTTCGCAAAAACACCATTAACTCAGAAAAAGTTCAACTTTCGAATGAAAATCGGCAACAATAGACATATTTTTGAATAACTGCGCTGTGGTTTATGTTTCACTCACTATCATTTCACAGCAAACAGCCATTTTAGTACGAACTATTTCTTCAAAGTGTAGAAATTTCGAAAACAGATATAACTCTCTAGAATAGCTGATATTGAACAGATCCCGAGTTCCAAAAAACGCAAATCAACACAGCAACTGACGACATATTTGTACTGTAGGACCCTTCTACATTTTCACAGATGATATTTCATATGAATGTGCTGGCATTACAGTAAAGGATATATCAAGCCTTATTGCAATTAACTAATTAACTATTTCATGCTGGGTCATTTTGCATGCTATTGTTGCCATTTGCTGACATTAAAAAAAAAAAAAATTAAAAAAATCCTTTCAGAGACGCTATGAGAGTGTCAAATTATGTCTGTCCTGATTTGGGTCCAAACTATTTGCAAAGGTTATCAGCAGGCGAAAAAGGTCGCCACTGGCAAGGAAAGCGATAAAAGATATTAATTTTATAATCCGTCTGCAGCATCTTTAAGGACAATTAAAGAAGATGTATTTTACATTAATTCCGCAATTACATTTGATGAATTACATCCGCATTTTAAAAAAATGGACCGGATATATTTTGGTACGTTTCTTTATGGAAAATAAAACAAAACATAAACATAAATATAAAAAGAAAATAAATGGCTCGGACATCGATCAATAAGTTAAGAAAAATAGGCCAAAGCTGTTGTAAATTACTTCTTCATTCTTTATCTATTTTGCGCATGCGTTGATGAAATTGCGATTTATTCCAGAAATTCCAGGTATAAAAAGGAAAGAATATTATTTTGTCTCACAGTTTTATATGACTAACAATGAGTCAATTGTGTTTCAATGACACTGTGGTGATTGACATGCTAAGAAAAACTGACCAAGGAGGTCATCTACGCCAATGTATGTATGTTTGTCTGGCTTCCACAATCATCTTTATATTGTTTTGGACCTAAAAGTAGGTGCATTTACTATAATAAGCGCACACTTAGTTCTGGGCGCCTTGCATTTGCGCACTTTTTGCAATTAGTGATGATATCGATTAGTCTCATCTGGGACTTCTACTTCTCAGGCTGATTTCCAGCCACTCCAGAGAAACAATGGCGCCAAGAAAAAGTGCATCTGAAAAATGACGTCTGCTGAAGTCATCTGCTGCAAATAATTGCCCAACATTACTGACAACTTTAAGTATAGAAGCTAACAGGGTGGACCCAGATCAGACCACTCCTATAGGAGCAGTCTGATCTGGGTCCACACTGTTTGTCATCGAGGCTTCTTAAACATTTCAGCAGACGAGAAAGCAGACGACTTTGTTGCGATTTGTGCTTTAAGGGTTTACATAGAAACATCATGTGGACACAATAGTGTAGACCCCGATCAGCTGGCTTCGGCGGATCTGGGTCTGCAATTTTTCAAAAAAAAATGGTATAAAATAATATAAAAAAGCAGGTGCGATTATTAAAGCAAATGTGGTATATTGCAGTTGTGATGTTATCCTCTATAAAATTCTATTTGTAAGGTTCAAATCTACCCGCTCAGCTACAGAGAATTGTTTGAGTTTTCACAAAATTGATTGTAACGTGAAACGCTGAAAACTTCGGCCAATATCCGAATGACAATGGATTTGCGCCTTGTTGTTCGAACCCAAAATTAAGCAAATACACGTTGCTGTTCGCATAAAAAAAACAGACGAACGAAAAAAAAAATGCAACACTTTTTCAAATTTTTTTTTCGCTTGACGAATATCATATTGTAAATAGAATAGTTAGCAATCGAAAGAACTTTAGAAACAAAATCTGGACGGAGCCCCCCCTAAACCGTTGAAATGAATATGGACATGTATTTGATAATTCGATCGTCCAACCGTCTGGGGTAATCGTGATTTGATAAGTTTTTTTCTTTGTTTATTGTTCGGTTTCGAAGGATGTGGCTATTGTAATATTAAAACACTACATATGTTTGTCGTCAATTTTCCCTTTATTAAATTGAGGAATATTTTCCTCCTTCAAATGAATACGATAAGAAGCAAAATATAAAGGTAATACATGTAGTTTTCATTTTATTAAGTATGAAGCTCGTATGGTATAAATAGTGTGTGTACATTTACCAAACACTTACGGATAAAAACTTTTTTTCTTAAATATGTTACAGTTAGCATCAAATGATTAGTTTAATCGCAAATCAAGGCCACAGATCCACACCGGATAGGCGGCAATCGAAAACGCTATTAAGAATAGACTAACGCGGATCAAAAATCGCTAGAAACAGTGCTTTCGACTGCCATTTGTCGCCAGTCGGGCGACAAATGGCAATCAAAAACTCTGTTTTTACGTTTTTTATCTAGGTTCGTCGATAGCATTAACGTTTTCGATTGCCGCCTATCCGGTGTGAGATCTGAAGAGAAACAGTTTGTAATTGAGCCGTGACATGTGATTTCCAACAATGTGGCATTTTGACAAGTGTAGACTCAGACGAGCTTATGCAGCCTCCTTTGAAGCTTAGGAATTCAAACCGATGTTCAGTCAGTAGCTTAACAGTCATCGAATATTCGAGCGACTAGCAAAGGCTCTGATCAGACTGCGCGTATGCGCAGGCTGATCTGAGGCTTTGCTGGTCGCGCATATCACATTGTTGAAAATCTCACGTTCCGGCTGATTTGTTTTTATATTAAAATCTCGTTTGTTGGGTATTGTTAAAATGAACACACACAAGATATGGTTTAATGGGGAAAATAGCAACTGTGCTTGACAACCCTATGATTTATCTGTCTTTTTTATTTCTTATCGTGATTTGCATTTAGGATATTGAAAGCGAAACTCTCTTAAATAATTCGTAGCCCATACACCCGCGAAAAAAAGTTTCCCGCATGGTTTGAACATTTTAACAGTATCATAATAAAGCATTTTCAAGTCCTTGTCGCTTTGAAAGTTTTAGCCGGATCATAGGGCTAATCGTGGCATAGTATTTTCTTCTCGCGTATACAAATTGTTATTAACTCGTATAGTAAGCCTAAACTGTAGCGTCCGTTTGGTGGGACACAGGCGAACTGTTCAGACCCAGATCAGACGCCGCATGGGATACCGTCGGGAAAAACATGGGCAAACAAAGTAGTCCCAGATCAGATTAGACTAGTAGTACTGATCCCGTAGGAGCGTAGACCAGGGACTAATATTTGTTTGCTTTCTCTTGTGTTTGTTTTATTGTTTGGCTGGGCTAGACCAGATCATTAGGAATAGTCCATTTTAATATTCAGAACTTCAAGAGTTTAACCTTCACACATAATGTAATAAGTGCATATATGCCCTGAATTGGCTTATCATTTTAGTCAAACATTTTCAAGTGCGAGGTATACCGTTATTAAACAGACACTCGACACTAATCTTTTGCGACACCCATTTGAAACGCCTCAACAAGACGCCACCAATGTGTACCCACAATTTATGTTTTTTCGAGAAAATTTTATAAGAAAAGTCCCATCTTATCTACATGTTATTTCATGTCGAGGCTCGTTAACCCGAAGTCTACTCGACCAGAGTTGGTACATCGAGTTTACATTACTCTAAGCAGCTGAAAGCGTTTAAAAAATATTTTCGTATTTTTACGTACAGGTCCGAGTTATCGGGATGTGCTTGTAGGTTTCTTTGATCTATTTATAAGCCGCACTTAAAGTTTGCTTGCTAGCCAAGAATTATCCTCTGCTGATAACCTTTGCATACAGTTTGACCCAGATCAGGCCCGACAAAATGTCGGGCCTGGTCTGGGTCGAATGGTTGACACTCTGATGGTTTTCCTTAAAGAATTTTTCGAAAAAGTTTATTTTGAAAAAAGACAGCAGACGACAAAAACATGCTTAAATACCAAGCATACAATGATTTAACTTCCTGGACACAGAAAACACTTAATATTTCAGTTAGCAACTAAAGATGGTGCAAGATAAAGTAGTTCCGTGTTCTACCAAAATAATTATCGCGTGCTCAGAAAATAGCCTGTAAGTGATATGAACATGCAAGAGCTTTTTGTCTTCGAAAGTTTCAAACATGGAATATAAAATTGGATAATTTGTTTACAAGGTATGTTCACACTTAGAGTCTTAACCTACTAGTGCCGTTTGCTGATTACTTTTGCCAACAGTTTGGACCGAGATCAGGCCCAACAAAACGTCGGACCTGGTATGGAGCTGACTGTTTGGCACTCTGATAGTTTTCAGGGCCTGAAGAATGTTTTCGAAAAAAAGATATTGAATGAAAAACTAGCAGATGATAAAAAGCATGCAAAAATTACCCATTAGACAAAGAATTTACCTTTTGCGGCAACGCTAGAAAAGAATATTCTATATGCCCCCACATCAGCATGTTTCTATCTTTAATTCAAATTTTACAGGAAGAGTTTATCACTTCGAGTTAAGAGTAGTTTAAGCTACAAACGAATTGGTCAGCAAACAACAAGTGACAAAATATGAGCAATAAAACAATATTTCTCTTTAAAAAATATAATGTCATGATATAAAATATGGCAAGAGGTCAACCATAAGCCCTCTGTTCTGTTAGAGCCAATATATCCCAAATTTAGTTTGACTTAAGCCAATACATCGAATTAACCAGATTTGACTAATCGTCAATAATGGTCCAGCATGCGATATTTTGTCGCACATGCGCAAATGCCACAAATAAACGCCCATGTTGCCGTATTCAGCGAAGCTAGAGGTCTAAATTTTGATCTGCGATTTCATCATTATCACTACTTTACGCACGCGAGCCAAGTCTGCCCATATGCACAGACTCGCCTGGGTATTCACTGTTTATCGATGCGATAAGTACCGAAATCTCACGCACTGGCATATTTAAATCTAGGTTAACTTTATGCAGAAAGAATGCAACTGAGCCGCGGCATGAGATTTCCAACAATTTGACATTTTAACAAGTGTAAACTCGGACGAGCCTCTGCAGCCTCCTGTTAAGCTTAGAACTCCGAATGGTGTTCAGTCAGTAGCTTCACAATCATAGAGTACTCAAGCAACTAGCAAAGTATCTGATCAGACTGCGCGTATGCGCAGGCTGATCTGAGGCTTTGCTGGTCGCACATACCACATTGTTAGAAATCTCATGCACTGGCTCATTACTGTTATTGGGAACGGGTCTGGAATTACTTGACCAATTTATGCTTGGTACCCCAAAAAGGGACATTACAAACATTGGTTTGGTACTAGTGACTATCAATTTTAGCCGTTTATCATTCGTAAATCAAAGAACTTAGGAAATGTCGACAAGTTTCGCCTTGTAAGAAAATGAAAATAAAATCCATTCTGCATTTATGGGTTAATCTACAGACCGTTTAAGAAAATTATCGACGCATGCGCACTGCTATATATAAAGTTTTTCATGTTTTCAGCCCTCGACATCGGAGATGAGCTAGATGTAGACCTGTATCAGCTTGTTGATACAGTGCTAGACGAAATCGAAGAAGCGAAACAGAAACAACTTTCCGGAGATTCCGACGACCAAATCATGCCTACCGCCAGTCCGTCTATTTACGTAAGTTTTCAAAATATTTGAGCCGTGGCGTGAGAAGCCCCCTTCGAGCAAAGACCCATGCCAACTCTAGGGAATATTGATAGAAAACGATGGCGCTGAACAGCCTACGCCCTTTTGGCGCAGGCTGGTCAGCGCCATCGTTTTTTCCAAATCAGCTCGAAGGGATCTTTCTCACGCTTCAGCTTTATCGGTACATGCGTTTAAGTTAGATTTTGTTTTATTTTTCTTGGAATCCGGCTTTTTTTCTTGATTCTTGTTGCATGTAAAAACGGATATCCTATTGTTCTTCTTATAATTTTCTTTGGTGCTGTTTCTTTGAATTCTTGTTTTGCTCGTTTACCGAGTTTTATCAAAATGTATATTTTCATCAAATTTACATGTGTACGTATTGGTAGGGCAATTAAACGAATTAGCGAAAAAAAAGAGACACGAAGCCAATTCGGCTCGACTGGCATACACTAATATCAGAGTCTTTTACAACATGCGCAATGTGTCATCATATTGGCTGGAAGGAAAATATCATACAAATGTGATTGTAAGTTTATATTATGTGTATGGATGCATGAACGTGTCATAACAGGTTAGTTCCAAACTCATACTCATACATTGTGGACATAATTCCACGTGAAGTCGCCCTCTTCAAAACTCTGAAATAGAATATATTTTTTGCGTGATTTCTACAAGATAACACTTGCTTAGGTGATTTTTGGAAGTATCTGGCGACGTTTCCAATAAGCACCTAAAAACTTTCTTGTAAAAAAAGAGCTCAGAGCTCTCCAGAAAAGAGTGCATATTTAAAAATCATAATATCTATTTCTAGACCAACATGTGTTGTGGGTGCTCAAAATGTTGTTGCTAAAACGAACCGTCTTTTGAGCACCCACAACATATGTTTAAGCTGATGGATAAGGCAATAATCAAAATTTTCAAGTAAAAAAGTTCAGTTTCTGGACCTATGTATATTCTATCTGTATTTACCCACCGGCCCTGGAGGCAGATGTACACAACCTTGAAACAACGTTGTATCAACGTTGACGTCATGACGGCGTTGATTAGACATCATATGCCTGCTGGGAGGGTCCCCGAATCTAGACTAAACTCATTTGCTTTATTTGTTTCTATCTGCAGGACACTGATCTCATGGACGAGCTTGACACACCCTTCCACCACGACGGTGGCAATACCTCATTCGGATCTCACAAAAGTGTTAATTTATCTTACCAAGAACAGGCATTCTCTCCAGATCGCTTGGAGGAAAGCTGGTCCTTTGACTACATTGAAGAACTTTCTAGAAAGGAACATTTCTTCAACAATACGTACAGCCAAACTGTTGATAAATACGGAACTTCTTACTCGGAATCCATCAAAGCTAGAGTAGGCGTTGACTACAGCCAAACTGTTGAGCGATGCCCAACCGCGCCTTCAAATTTATCGCATCTATCGCAATCTGAAAGTGTGACCGTCGATCAACAGATCAAAATGGAAGCATTTGAACAACAACATTCTAAAAATAGTGCATCGAGAGGTTTTTCTGATGACATTTCTCCAAATAAGGATTATCATAGTTTAAAAAGATGCCAGGAGTTTCCTCAGGTTATGTATAATGACTCGCTACAGCCTATCCAGCAGAACTCAGACATTCCGAGCCATCAACTTCATTATCAGCCAGTAGACCCAGCTCAGTCAGCCAGACAGCATCCAGCTCTTCAACAAAGTGCCATGTTTCCAGACGACGATTCTAATGGTGAGTAATACACTAAAGCCCAAGGCCAAATAAAAAAATACCTGCGTTTAGGACACTTTTTTATTTGGCCTAAATCAGACTCCGATTCTGTTTGAAATTCATGCTAAATTATTTGAACAACGATAGTCAAAATTAATGCTTAATAATTCGAACTCCGATGGTTTGAAATTGATGCTAAATTATCCGAACTTCGATAGTTCGAAAAGCATTCGAAATAATTCGAACACTGAAAATTCGAACTATACGATAAATAATTCGGCCATTGATAGTTCGAAAGTAATGCTAAATAATTCGAACACAGATAGTTCGAAATTAATGCAAAATAATTCGATCACCGATAGTTCGAAATTCATGCTAAAGGATTCGAACACCGATATACCGAGATACAAGCTAAATCGAAATATGTCTTGGAATCATTGGATACAGAGAATTAATTAACTATTTTTTTAGAAATAATTTTCTATCAAAACATCTATTCCAAATACAAAGCCTGTAATTTCCCACTATTTTAGCAATCAATTAATGCTGGTAATTTTCTGTAAGCGGAATAAGCAGCCTAAGTACCACATACCATCATTATTTTCTAACCGTTGTATTCTAACAAAAACAATCTATATCTTACAGACGCTGTCGATATGTCATCCCCTTCATTTCTCAGCTGGACATGCAAGCATCCAGAGAACTGGTCGGAAGCGGAAGTTCTTGACTGGTTGTATTATTCAGCAGAAAGAAACGGGATAGACTGCTCTCTACTCCCCGGTGAAGCATTCCACTCGGTGAAAGGACGTGATCTATGTAGAATGAGTGCAGATGACTTCCAAAGTTTAGAGCCCCGTTTTGGACAATACTTTTACAGCTTGTTCAGACAGTTGTTGAATGGACGTAAGTATTACGTATTACTTTGGGGGTTTGAGAACAACAAAGGCGCAGACCAGCCTGCGCATTCGCGCAGTCTGATCAGCGCCTTTGTTATTCGCTTATTGGACATGATAAAACACGGAGAGAAAAACAACTAACCCCTATCCTCTCATGTGATGCATTATTTCAGTTCATATTCTCCGAAAGAATTTTCGATCCTTATCAATGAGAAAGAGTCCATTTTCAATTTAGGGCAGGCATGTTTATTTTCATACAACATAATATACTATTATATATTCTTAAAAAGATTGTCCTTTGGAAGCAGCGAGTACACCCAAGAAATGAAAGTGTAGAGTGAGCAAGTTTTTTGACAGGACAACAATGTACCTAGGTTCTGCCATTTAGGCATCTTTAGTGACCTCTAATGGTTTCAAAGTTCCACAGTGAAACCTATGATCCCAAAGGACAGGAAAATAAAATCTACACTATAGTGAAGGACATGGAGACGTTATACAGCCATCACACAGTCCCACCAGCTGTAGTGAAGACAAATATGTTCTTAAAACGATTAAATTTTGGTCGCAAAGAGTCCACCAAAGAGCTGAAAATGTATTGTGTGCAACTTTTGTTGAATCCTGATTTGCGCAAGTCATGGTCTGGTACAAATTTTATTTGCAGAATTTAAAAGCTGTGAATTTTGAATGTTGATGTTTTTTTTTATGTTGGGTTAGTTTATCACAACAATTGATCAAATCAACAGTTTACACAAACTTGTTTTTCCATTTTTTCATATCGAAAACGTTTCCTGGTAAAGACATTGAACCTAATCAATACTTTAACAAATATATCAACACTTACAAAGCTCAATATGGACGCCAAGTTTCCGTCCACACTACCAGATCAAACTCTAGCTTCGGCATTTTGTCACTTGTAAAAAAATAAAGTTTCCCAAGTAAGCACTTGACTGCCGGCCATCATCGACCCGCCTGCAAAACGCCATTTGAATGGCGTTTCGCTGGCGGGCCGATAGTTGCCCAAGGCAGTATGCTGGCTGGGTCGTCTGTTGTGGCAATTCTTGGTGTTAAGTTCAGATATATTAATTTCAGTTCGATTCAGTCAGCCGACGGAGATACTAGATGCTGAACTCCCCAGCGACCGCGATATCCATCGCTTGATAGATAACAACTTTAGCCCAAGAGCGGTAGCGCCTAGTCAGCAACAGGGGGAAATATACGCACCAGCTCATATGTCGTCTCCGCCCAGCCCAGACGCATATTATACATATCAACAGGCAAGATCGTTTAACAATGAATATGGTGAGTTTAAGTTTTTTTTAAATTAAGTGCTTTTCGACTGCCACCTCAAATGTTGTCTACTTGGTTCTCTTTTGCTGCACTTTGGTATCGTATATACGCCCCCTTAAGATAAATAAAAACACACATTAAAAACAACAACAACAACAACAACAACAACAACAACAACAACAACAACAACAACAACAACAACAACAACAACAACAACAACAACAACAACAACAACAACAACAACATTTGTTTTCAATTTAATATTGTATACACGTATATGGTATCTTCCGCTGAATTTGTAGAAGTCCATTTTCAATAAATGATAATTTGGCTGCAGCAGAACAAGGGCTTACGTTTTTATAAATCTATTACAGCTTCCTCTTCTGGTTTGGTGGAAAAGTCTATTGGCAACGACCCTGACTTTATACAAGTATATGATTATTCAACGGAACCCCAAGGACTGAAATACGAGCCAGGTATGTACAACTTGAAGAGTTATTTTGTTTAGTCTCAGCACAGTCGACTAGCGTACTGTTCTTGGAATCAGAGGCTCCGGGTGTCAGTGGTGCAGGGTAGAAGTTTGGTTGGTGCAACAATCATTTAGGGGATAAGTGTATTTGGAAGGTATATCATCGAAAGTCAGAAATTTAGTTTTAGGGCGGCGCGCATTTCATCGGTAGAATAGATTTTTTTTCGAAGTATGACTTTATTTAATTTTCATATGCCTTTATATATTTTCATGTTCATGATACATTGGTTTGCTTGTGCAATATACATTATGATAAAACCATAACCATATGGGCTGACTTAGCTTATTTCATTCGAATGGATTATCCCGTACATACTGATACAGCAACAATGAAAAGTCCATTTTGTATTTTAAGTGGCTGCCGGTCAAATTCCTATAAAACAATGTATTTCTGGCCCTGAGGTTATACTTTTTTCATACTCAACTCAGCTGATAACGAAATTTATTCTGCTCATAAATGTTAAAATGATAACAATTGTTGGCGCTTTAACATTTATTAGCATGATAAATACAACCTCTGAGAGACTTAAAGCAAGAAACTTCTTTATGTGTCGGTATTTAAGTTTTTATGAGCAGTTGAAATATCGTGCTCAGTTGAGTTGAGCATGATTTTTTTTTAATAAACGTGGGGTCTGTTCCTGAAGCTTGTTTTTATCTTGGCAAACAGTGCAGACAGTAGTATAAGATTTTCGTCTTTATTTTTAGACTACGGATATGAGTATCCATCTCAGTCTCGCCATCCCGTGGAAGGAACTTCTTATCGTCCTTACAAGACAGACAAAGCTTCAGTGATCTCAAAGTACGCCGGGGTAGTTACGCCCCGACGCCGACCAGGAAGACCGAGGATAAAGAATCTGCCGACGGCGGAAGAGCTCCGAATACGACAAGAAAAGAAATGTAAGTAAAATGTTGAAAGCGTGAGCAAATGAGCCATAATGTGACAAAACCAACATAATGAGAGTGCCCTCAGTGAAGACTCTGATCAGCCTGGGCATCCGCTCAGGCTGATCAGAGTCATTGCTGTGTACTCAGTGGGCAACTAAAGGCCAAAGCTTATCTGCATAAATATATTTTGCAATAAACGGCATCATAAAAGTATCATTTGCTGCAATTGGCGATGGTAAATTTTAGATTTTTTCAAGAAGCCTCCATGCGAGCTAAACCACTTTTGTGTTTTTACAACCACAGAATCTAGGGCGAATATTTGGCCAGTAAAATTTATAAATTAATTCCCGAAGTGGCTTGGGCTACTGACCGTTCAAAGGCGGTGGTTCGGCTGTTGTTAATTCATTGTTTATTGTTGCTCCCATTGTTTTTTTTGTGTGTGTTAGGTCTTTATTTTGAATCGTCCTTTCCAGTTTTGCATTCGTCTCGCTGAGGAAGAGAAAGCTGGTTGCTTTACTTTTATTGTTTTTGTGATGTTACGAGGCTGATATTGTTTTTTGCCCCTTTCTCACGGTGTCTTGGGTTGGTCTGCAGTTTGTAATTGTAGAAATTCCAGGTCACACTCAATTACTTTTGGAAAAATCAACAATTGTCAAATGAGTTCTCAACGAACAGATACTTTAAAACAAATGAGGGTTTCTTAGAAACGATTTAAATGAATACACGCTGTTAAATATATTTAACCAGTAGCATTTTCATGAGTATCAGCAGCAGTAAATCAGACTAGATTTAATATTTACTTTTTGTTATTTTCAGTGAAAAGCCAGCACTTGTGGGAGTTTATTTTCGACATGTTGAACAATCCTGAGTACAATCCTCAAGTCTTGAAATGGGAGAATCAGAGAGAGGGTGTGTTCAGGTTTATCCAATCAGAAACAATCGCCCAGCGCTGGGGAGATCTCAAGAACAACGACAACATGACATATGAAAAACTCAGCAGAGCCATGAGGTAAGTTTGCTATTAAAACCCATATATACCCAAAATAACACAAAATTCCAGATAAGGAACTTTTTGAGAGATAAATTGTTATAATTTTCTTTAACTACATTGTCTTAAAAGATACTGTTTCAATTTAGACATGATGTTTATATATACACTTTCAATGATATCCACATTACACAGATTATATAAGGAAAATAACACCATTTCTGTTGAAAATAAACTGAATGAAACTTTACTCGATGTCATTTCCCATTTAAAAAATAATTTAACATTTTTTTTATTAAACCAATGGACTATTCCATAAAATTTGGTTCTGTTACATGTAAGTCCCTTGTACATGTTGAGGGATCGCAGGTTACAATTTAAAAACAGATCTTGCTCTTAAGATCGATTTTGTCTTATATTAGCAAACAGTGAAGATCCGTGTAACGACGCATTATGCGCCATTTCATCAGAGTTTTCACTGTTTGTCGACAGTTTATCCGTTTAAGGTTTCTATGTTAGGTACTGATTCCTGTAGTAAGCGAAAACTAATGAATTTTATTCTCTTTCTCTTCAGACACTACTACAAGAGAGGTATTCTGGAGCGCGTGGAAGGTCGCCGTCTAGTCTACAAATTCTCGCTATCTACGTTACAACGAATGCAAGAAAAACGCCAAAATTCCCAGCACAAAGTGTCCAGTGACATTGCAAATGTGTCCAACTCTACGTCCATTCGACAGGAAGAGAAGCGGTTACCGGGCGTGCAAACAACGTCACAACCTACGACATCGAATATCGCATATCCTCAGTTAGAAGACAAACAGATAGTTTACTATCGCTCAATGCCCAGTGACATCAATGACTCTTTCCAATTAGCTACCAATGAACATGCGCATGCACAGAATTTATCGTTACGTGACATTAGCCAAGGTTCTACAGCAAATTTCAGTCGTTATGACGAACAACGCATGTCTGCCTTTCACGAACTCTCTAGTCATTATACATCCAATTCAGACACAAGAAGCAACACAGAACATAAAACTAATTTAAAGTCAGCAATAGAGACAATGTGATAAATCATGAAATACAGACAATGTGATAAATCATAAAATAGAGGCAATGTGATAAATCATGAAATAAGGTTCAGCACATGTGATACTGGTACATATCGTTTACTGTTTAACACTTATATTTGGCTGATACATTGGCGGTAAAATCAACAAATAGCCAAACTATAAGACTGCTAAATACTGTTTCTAATTCAGTTATCTATAAACCATCTTTAAACTGTGGAGTATGTTTCAACGCTTTAAAAGGGACTACTTTTAAAGGATAGAATATGCTACCCATAGGGAGCATATTCTTTCCCTTAAAAGTAACCCCTAGGAAAATAGAAAATAATTTTTAAAGGTATTAAATTTAGAAACCACCAAAATTAAAATACGCCATATGTCAGTCTTTCAAAATCGCCAAATTTTGATGTAATGAAGTGGTTTACAGTACCCGTCTTGGTCATTTTGTATGCTTTTTTGTCATCTGCATTTCGTTTCCTAAAACTAACTGATCTTTCAGGTATAACTCTAGTGTGTCAAGTAGTTGGAAAACAAAAACATAGATCAATCTGCTCAGTCTGGTGCTGAATCTTTTTTTTTTTGAATCTAGTCGCTGTAGCTAAGCGGTTTATTTGAGTCTTGTCTAGTCATAAACATTGGTCTGGTGGAGACCAATGAAATTTACACGTAACAAGTCCACGCGCGAATCAAGAAAACTCAGTCAGGGGGATCCTTAAAACTTTGTATAGAGCGTACAGACCTCCATCGAGAAGCAATTGGATCCGAGGGGTCAAATTGCTTCTTGAGGGGCGTCCGTACCAGTATTTCTAAGGAAACATACACAACTTGTGATTTTCCAGGTGTGGATGGGGGTCAGGACCCCCTGCGTCCCCCTCTGGACTGCGCATAAAGTCTAACCCAGCACACCTCTATTAATTTTCATTCGAAATTGTAATGGGAAGGTTAATAAATATGTTGAAATGACATGAAATGTATTCTAGTCCCGGTGTAGCAATAATATACCAATTTGGATTAAAAGGAATGACAGAGCTTCGGAGAATTCTCTCATTACCTGTGTACTAAACTACCTAGTGGGTCTAGATACCGAAAGTTTGATTACAAGTCTTCATCAACTTCTTTTTATTGTGTATGCGAGCATTAAAGGTTCTGATGAGACTTCCCTTTTGCACAGTCTCGTCAAAGTCCTTGCTGATTGCTTATTCGATAAGAACTGAATTTCAAGATTTCATTCTAAAAGTGCATTACTTGTTAATGCATCCCGTTTAAAACACACCTCATTGTAACACGGAATTTGGTAAACAATGGTCATGTTATGATTCCCAAATTATTTACCATGGGATTTTACAAAGGAATTATAGGAATATGGCCATAAAATGGACATTTTTCTATAATTCCTTTGTAAAACTGATCCCTTTATCCTTTAAAACACAATTCATTTATATCACGGTCCGTTCTTATGGACTCAACATGTAGCGTTATAAACGGACTTCAGTGTATATGTATATATACGAGGGCTAAAGTCTGCATTCCAGTCATGTGCTATTTGTTAATTTCAAATGTGCTAAATTTATATTACTGTATGTATTCAGCTTTTAGACGGCGATTTGTTCATCAATAGAAGTCTCCATTCCAAATTTATCCATAGCATCAAGCAAAATGCTATCCAAATGACATAGTGGCTTCTTTTGGATGTTACTCAGTCCTGTGTAAGCATCTGTATTTGACTTTACCCCTTCTCAAACATTTAAAGCCTGTCTTATAGCTGAGTATATACCGTATTGTCATGTATAGTGATATAAGTGTACATATATGTAGTAGTTTATTTATTGAATAAACTGTTGTTTAAGTTATTGAATCAACACTGTCTTTCATTGTTTTTTTTTCGAATGGGCGGATCCAGAGGAGGAGACAGGGGGTCCAGACCCTCCCACCCACTAGACAATCACAAGTGGCTTAGGTTTCCTTAGAGATTCTGGTACGGACACCCTTTGAAAAGCAATTGGACTCGGTGGCTCTCTGTGAAATACGTTGATAACAAAAAAAAAAAATAATAAAGAAAACGTTGCCAGGACCCCCTGACAGAAATTTCTGGATCCGCGCATGTTGCGTTCATTTGGTTTAAACATATTTATTCGTATTTTCATTTACATAGTAACATACAAATATACAGTTTACAATACAATCATGATGGGATTCAGAAAAAAAGTCAAACGACTTATACAAATCTGTTTCCCTAGTTGCGTTCATTTACAACCAATCTCAAGATAAGCTGCTTGTAGTCTGTTATCCGGGTGCATGTCAAACTACATGAAAACTTGTTCATATCTACATGCTCATTTCACTAAAACAAGGAAAGTAATTGAGAATTGATAAAAAAAAATAAAATAAAAATAACACGGTGAAAAACTCATTTCTTGAAAAAATATGCTGTAGGTTTATATTGAAGCCAAATCTAATGTGTACCATTACCATTTTAGTGCTGAAAATGAGGTCAACTGTTTTGAAATTTATTTTTAAAAAGCAAGTACCATGTCAATTGTCTTTGCCCTTTTTAACATCAGTATTAAATGCATGTCACTATTAATCAGTATCAAAGCCAGTGTAGCTTTGGAAATCAGACACATATAAGTTAAAAAGGAATTGGGCTTATCGTATCTCCCTGGTGAACACCACCATAACTAACAAAGAAATGTGAACGGTGTGAATTGTTAACCTTTACACATATTTTGCTTTTTCCATACATAAGTTTTATAATATTGAAAAACAACCCATTTATATCCAGCATAGGAAACTTAAACAAAAGAGCTTGTCATCATACACTGTCGTATGCTTTTCTTAAATCAACAAAACACACATACAATGGCGATTTAAGTTTCTTAACGCATTTATCTATGAGAGTCGTCAATACAAACACATGATCAAGTGTTCTACTTCCCTTTTAAAACCCGTTTTGCGTGTCATCAATCCAATGATTGTCTTTTGCACAAGATTTCAGCCTATTCGTTAAAATCATGCTAAATACCTTTCCTAGAGTACTTTTGATAGCAATACCTCTGTAATTATATGGGTCTTTATAGGAACCTGACTTATAGGGCTTAAACACTCATCATCCAGATTAAAAAAAATATAAAGATACATGAAACTGAACTGAAATGGGTTATTTTTTGCTATCACCTTTACTTTTAGGTTTTAATGGTAATATATAACATGAAGGTAATATTCTAATACTCCCAATTTTGATGTTTTTTCTCTTTTAGAATTTAAGAAACGTATAAGCAGATATCATGGTAAATGTATAAATGGCACTATTAAGTGCAAAATTTGTACTGAAAAACGCATAAATACTTCTTTAAAGGATCTTTCTATAGCTTTAAATAATCATGGTTGGCATGGCTTGCTTTCATTTTAACTTCCTTTCCTATCTCAGTTTAACGTTATTTAGAGTTAGAGGCTAATAAACTTTAAGATAGAGCTAACAAATTATATAAAGCAGCCCTTCTTACAAGGTGTTCTGTTCAAAGTAAGTATGGGTGCAAAGATCAGGAATCGATACAATCAAGTACCATACCTGACCCAGGATACCAATGGGAAAGTGACAAACTCACAGTAAGACACCACAAACGAGAGCAAAGAGGTCAGCCCTTTCCCAGTAGGGTACATATAAACAGACGCGCACAAAGGCATAACAAACGCAAGACAGAAAAAAAACATAAAAGATCCACAAAAGAAGCACCGCCCCGGAATGGTCAGTAAAACACACCACGGGAGGGCCCAAACAGGTTTCATGGCGTGGCAACCCCACCCCCAATTCAGATGTGGATCAAGACACATAGATATCTGGTTTGCATGAAATATTCTTAGTTCTTATATCGATTTAGAGGTCAACCACAAACGACATTTTATCAAAATTCCATTCATTAACAAAGGTATGGAGTTTATTGATTTACATAGTATCTGTAAAGATAATTCAGTGATTTCATCTACTCCAAATTACTTTAATAATTCAGAAACCTTAATAATCATTTGCTATAAATATAACAAACCAATTTGGTCTACTATATTTAACTTTAATAAAATTGTAAATGATATAAATATAGTTTCTAATACTCCTGACTCCTGATATTGTCAAAATTCTAATTATTTATATCCCCCTGCAGAGCATGTGATTACATGTAATCTAAATGTCACTCCTAATGCTAGATTTCGCAATATTATCTCTAAAGGCCCTAAATATATATTTTCCTCTAATAATCATTTCCCTAAATGTCGTAGAGAGATCGCTGCTTCTTTAAATTATGTCAGTAATCATTGGTGTAAACGAGAAAATGTTGAACCTGATGCCTTGAAGGAATAGAAGATCAACATTTTTAAAATCATTGATACTCATATTTCATTTTACTCTCGTAATACACATCTTTTATCCACTAAACCTATATCTTCTTTTCGTCATCTTAAACGAGGTATCCAGGATTTTCATATGAACTATGTTTTGGTTCCAGCAGGCAAAGCTGCTAACAAGGTTGTAGCTGTTTGAGGTTGTATTGTTTTGATACTCTTAAACGTGAGCTTGTTGACACTAAGGCATATAAACTGCTGCCTTCTTTGAGTGAGAGGGTAGTTGTCGATGGTCTTGGTTGTCATACAACCCTACATTTTGGTGTGAAAGCTAAAGAAAACCAAAACAAAGTTCCGAAGATGTACTGGCTACATAAACTCCATAAAAACCCTGTAAAGCAGGATTTATTGCTAATTCTAGTTCTTGTACGACAACAGAATTTTCTAAATTGTTAACCTCATGTCTCACAGCTGTTAAAACATGGTATTAAGTGCTGTTAAAGGGTATGAGAGATCTGGTAAAATCTGTTTGGGTCTATTAAAAATTCAGGTGAATTTTCAGATAAACATAAAGCTAGAGATTTTAATGTGACCAGTTTGTCTACTTATGATTTCTACTCTTTAAACGACTTTACATCATTTAATTAAATATAAACTTATTGATCTTATTGAAAGAACCTTCAATAGAGAAGGCTCTCCTTACCTTGAATGGAACGACAGAAACGCATTTTTTACTTGGGAAAAAACTAAAAAATATCATGCATGGTCTTGTCAAAATGTATTTGATGTATAACACTTTAATTGATTTGGCACCAAGTTGTAAAGACAAGTAGTTGAGATTCCTATGGGAACTAATTGTGCTAATCTGGTGGCAGATTTATTCCTGTTCTGTTATAAGAGAGACTTTATGATGTCTCTTTCTGATGATAAGCAGGCTGATATTATTGATGTTTTAAACAGTTCATCCAGATATTTGGATGATATTATATCATTAAATGTTTTTTTTGAAAATATGGTAAGTCAAATATACCTTTCAGAGCTCCAACTTAATATAGCTACTACCTCTGATACTGAGTCCGCATTTTTTACCATTTCTAACGCTATTGTTTCTACCAAAATTTATTATAAACATGATGATCTGATTTTTAAATTGTTGGTTTCCCATTTTTAGATGTGATGTTCCTCGCTCTACATCCTATGGAGTCTATATCTCTCAGCTCATTCGTTTTGCTAGAGCATCTAGCCATTTCGCTGACTTCAACACTCGCAATACGTTGTTAGCCCAGAAACTTCTTAAACAAGGCTATCGGTATCATAAACTTGGCAAAACATTTTCTAAATTTTATAGACGATACTATGATTTGATACCTAAATTCCAAGTTGGACTTAAATCTCTCTTGCGCCAAGGACTTTCTGAGCCTGAATTCTACGCTGACTTGGTGTATAAATTGAAGAAGATTGTTGGCTCTCATAATTTTTCAGTGCAGTCTATTAAAATAATTTCCCATTATAAAAAGATTGACCAAAACATTAATGTATTGCAACAGACTGCATGCTTGGTGGTCAACACTATCACAGTTTGCAACTTTACTTTCCTCTTTATTTGCACGCCGGTGGGCGGGGCATAATACTCAATGAGGGTTCCAGCTTAAGGACTTATATATTGATGAGATGGTAAGGGTCTGATGCTTTGTCTGTTGTCAGGCCCACTGGAGGTTACCTGTTGGATTTCTTTTGCTCCGGTATTCAGTCTTATGTACTGTTAAGTCCTTGTCTTTATCTCCTTTTTTATATCTTGATTTATATGTTCTAGGAGATGATGCATGGATAAGCTAGGGGTCTTTCATGCAAACCAAACATCTATGTGTCTTGATCAACATCTAAACTAAGGGTGAGGATGGCTTGCCGTGAAACCGTTTTAAGCCCTCCAGTAAAATATCTTTACCAACCATTCCAAGGCGATACTTATTTTGTGGATCATTTATGTCTAGTGTTTGTCATGCTTTCACGTCAATTCATTGCTGCCTTGTGGTCACCTCAAGGGAAAGGGCTGACCTCTTGGCTCTTGTTTGTGATGTTTGTTTTTTTTTTTTTTGTAACTTTCCCATTTGGTATCATTGGACAGGTGTGGTACTTGATTGTGTCGATTCCTGATCCTCTCTGTCTTTCTTACGTTGAATAGAAGCACAATAAAACTATATTGCCAATGTTTTGATAAAAGTCCTTCCGGAATATCTTATCATATACAGAAAGAAGTTGACCAAACGACACCTTAATCATTTCTGCTGAAATTCGATCCGAACCAAAAGCGTTTTAGTTTTGAAATACAAGTTTTAATTTCCTTTCGATAATTAGGTAATCAACATTTTAATGTATAAGTTGCTGACATATTACAAATAAAAGATTCCAACTCTGGACAACTTTTCATATTATTATTATTATTATTATTATTATTATTATTATTATTATTATTATTATTATAATTCAATAACTCGTAGGTTGGTGCCTGATGCTTGGCTGTAGCTAGGCCCACCATGGCTCAACTTGAGGTTTTCTTTAGCTCTGACTATCTGAGAGTCGTGAGTCATGAGCCATTTTCTTTGTTTCGTCATAGTGCGTTAATTTGATTATATTGTTTCTCTATGATGATAGGTTGCAATATCTAAAAGAACCAACCATGCGGGCTTCGTAGTTTTGTGCTTCAAAAACAGCAGAATCTAGGGCGAAGATTTGGTACCAGTAAAATACATTTAAGCACCCAGTGGCTTTGGCTGCTGTTCTTCCTAAGGCGGTGGTTCTGTTGTTGTTGAATCGTTGTTGATTGTTCCTCCCATTGTGGGATTCTGTAATTGTTCTATGTTTTGTTGTACGTTACTTTGTGTCCATTCTAATTTTGCAGTCATCTCGATGGGAAGAGAGAGCTGGTTGCTTTGCTTTGTTTGTCTTCCTGGTGTCTCGTGATTGTTGTGTAGCTCTTCCTCACGATGCCACGGGTTTGTCTGCAGTTTGTGATTGTGGTATTTCCTGATCATACTCACTTACTATTTACTAAAATGGTCAATTCATTCTTGTGATGATAGACATACGCTAGTACCAGAGTGATTTGATTCTAGTTCCTTTAACTCAGATACTAATTTTCTTCCAAACTATTCAACCGGCTCAAACTGTTTTGTCGAAATTCTTTTTTCTTAAATGTTATCATTTTTTTAAGTCTTTTTTCTTTCTAAAAATTGTGCCCATTGTTGGCGTGTTGCTTTAGATCTACACAGCCTTTTACCCAACTGTAAGACCTCTAGCAGTCTCTGTCAAACCATTTCTTTTTTTAGTTCTAGATTATTGACTTATTTTCCTTTCCTTTAAGGCACATCGAGCTGCTGAATTTAAAATAGTCTCACCTCTTGAAAGCTTTTCATCTATGCATAAATCCGACTCACCCACCTGCAAGACAGAGGTTATTTGGTTGGCTATATTATTTGATCTCAATGCTGATTTGTATATGAATTCTGATTGTTCATCTCACCTAAAATTTGGTTTCAAAGGATATATATCTTTTTTGAAATATGTGACTTTATAAGAACATGTGAAACCAAACAAAGTCGAACAATGATTGGAAATGTGACCTACGAGGTCCTTAACTTTGAAAATCTTATTCCAGAAATCTCTATGTACGATGCCATAATCAACGGTTGAGCAACCATTCCACTTTAACATGTTAGTTTTCCATTCAAAACACCCATGATTCTACCAGTTGGTATTACTGACACAAAGTTAATAAATGCTTTCCATATTCATTCATATTCTTTGTTATGCCTTACAGGTAAATGCTCGCATTCATCTCTTATGTATATATAATTATATATCCAGCACTGGAGTGTGTTTATCGTCGTCACTTATGTTGGAATCAGACATGTTGTATATTCTACTATTAAAATCTCCAAAAACATTAAACTACCTTATTAACTTAACGTTGAGATATCTTTTTCGAGAGATTCATATGATGTACGTTCATGGTCATTTATGGTGGAATTAACAGGGGCGATGTAAACGAAACCAATATATATGTTTTCCTCCAAATGAAAGAAACGTTTTTATAATTCTACCCAAATATAATCCGGTGTTTCACCATGTATAACCATAATTCCATCTTATATTTCATCGCTCACATAAACAGACAACCCCTGCTGTTATAATTCTTTCTTTGCCCATTTTTGGGAAACGAATGAAAGTCCTTGTATCCAGAAAGTTGCTTTACATTAGATGGTAGCAGATGCGTTTCAGTTATGCTGAACACAATGGCGTAACCAGAACACTGAAAAAGTTACGCACATCAAAGGGGCGACTACTGAATCTATCAGCGATTCTCTTCAACTTGCGTCCCTTTTCAAAATGGGAACTTCTCTTTAAGGAAAAAATGCTCCCTATCGCTCCCAGAGGGAGCGAATTCTTTCCTTTAGGACCAGTTCCTTGTAGGAAGATCACTTTTACTAAATTGGGTGAATTCCCTTGAATGTTACTATTTTTATTACGTACGTGCGTAACTGTGTAATGGGAGCTACGCCAATGGAACATGTGGCAACTATCAATCACTTTTAAGACGTCAACATTTTCTAATTTAAAACCAATCTGTTTTGACTTTAACCCATTTAAATTCCATTGAACTTCTTGTATAGTCCGACCAGTTAAGAGAGACTGGGCGGTTCTTAGTAAAGACACACCCTTGGACATTTCCATTTAAAAATCGGTAAGACAGAGTGTATTTATTCACCTGTGAAACGCTTTACAGCTGTATACCTGTATATACCTGTTGTAGTTTTGAGCCCACTGTGAGAAAAAGGCATCTCAAATTAATTTGTATAACAAGGAGACTGACTAGTCTAGATATATGCACTCTGACAGTGTTTCGAATTTTTAACTATTCAAATTATAATACTGAATAAAAAAAAATGGTCCGCAATGAAAAATTAATACTATAAATTGGTCAGCACTCAAGATGATGGTTCTTATTACATCGGCGTGTGGCGAAGGCTCCGACAAGCCTGCATGTACGCATGACATCGCCAGGGCTTTCGCTTCTCGCATAAACAAATTATGCAAGTTGAAGAAGACTCCGAACAACTTTTAGACATCTAGTCTCTCTGGACACGCCAGAATGAACGATTATAAGAGGCTTTTTCGGATATGCGCTAAGACCAAATCTCATGTTTGTATGCCCCTTTTCTAATGATCCAGATACTTAACCCTTGTCCTGCTTAATTTTAATTGATGATTTATTATTATTGTATCAAGCTTAAAAATCAAATCAGTTTTGCCATACAGACAGAATTTGAAGAAAGTGCAAACCTACCCTCACCCAAAACTTTCAAAACATATCAATCCCGAAAAATGAAATGCAGCAGGTCCCCGACAGCATACTAAAGATACACGTTTACCAGGCATGCTTACGTATAAAGTTGGCCACCCTTGTCGTCTGCGCTTCAGTTGGTTGCACGGGTAAAGCGTACATAGGCTATTACACCCGATTAACTGTAGACTTGTCTTATTTGACAGTGTATGACAGCGCTCTGTCTGACACGCCCAGTCTCTATTAGCTGGACGCACTATAAGCGATGTTTTTAAGATGAATGAACCATAAGTAGACATGAAAAAAACTAATTTTTTCGCAATAACATTTTTATCTTCAATTTTAGCAAAATGTGTTTGCGATGAAAGTTGCAGAGGAGACTTTCCGCCAACTTCTCCAAAAGGCCTGGAACGTGTTGCTCATACAGATTTTTGGGTACATGTACTTAGATGAAGATTTTGCAATAAATTAAATTCGACCAAAATGTCAGTCTTTTATTGACATATAAAATTAGCATAGGCGTGACAGAAAGGGGTATTCCTAAAATAATGGTAAGCGGCGAATATCCATTATTCAAAGGTAGTGTTTAACATAAAAATGCCGTTTGTATGCTCAGAATTAACCGTGCATATACAGAATCAACTTTGAGGAGGCTCATTTATAGGAACAAAGGTTGGGTTTTCGCATTACGTGCCAGTTTTCTCTTATGCACGTGCTCCAAAATTGACGGTTTCGAGATGACCCCACTAGTTTAATGCACGAGCGAATCAGGCGCGATATCCATTATAGTTGAACAAGCCGCCTATCGCTATATTAAGTAAATTGGGGCGGTGCAATGTTTCATTTTGACTGACATCTTTAACTTGGGCTTAAAATGTACGAAGAGTGCAGCTATGTGCATAAATAACTGCAGCATATTGGATGTTGTAACCGTTTGGAGAAGTTGGCGGAGATATTCTTGAATACTTATCATCCGGATAAGACTTTCGAAAAAAATGACGAGGTATACAGTTATCGCGATAAAATAGGTCTAAAAACTTTTCAGTTGGAGCCTAGTCGTATTCTATTGGATGTCAAGATGGCTAATAGAAGAGAAGGATAAAGGCTACCGATAATTATTTTAACATCGTAGCAAGAAAACACTCTTTTGTAACTACTAGACCAATCGTGTAAGACTAAACCCAGCATTAGTCAGATACTTAAAAGTTTCGCATATTGGTATTTGAAAGATGATATTGTATTCAGCAGTGAACACAAAAGCGAAAATCAAACTGTGCTTTTACACAAACTAACCGATCGTCTTTACACTAAATGCAGGTTCTGTCTGACTCGGCTCATGTCCATGTTTATCAGTATATAAATTTTCCAAATCATACAACCTTCCCTAGATGTAGTTTAAACCTTCATGATTATAAAATTTATCAGGTAATACAGAAAAAAGGTGGAGAAGAGAGAGTGGGAGGAAGGGGTGGGGGTTGCGGGGACATTGGAAGCACATTAGCCTGGGCTAGTCGCTTCCCATGAGTACCCACGGTCCAACCAGGAAACAAGCCAAACCACCCGTCAACTAGCTCCAGGCATCATTATTCTTCATCACGTAAAAGCATGTCTTCATGGGTTTGCTCAGCTATAAAGAGAAACCAGTAGCCTAATGTGTTATAGCTTTTTTGCATCGGACTTCAGACTCTATGATGGTTTCGACTTAAAGACTTATCTATTGATGAGATGGTAGGGGCCTGATGCTTTGGCTGTTTGTCGGGCCCACCGGGGTTTACCTGTTGGATTTCTTTTGCTCCGGTATTCAGTTTAATTTACTGTTGAGTCCTTATCCTTGCTTTATCTCCTTGTTATATCTTGATTTATATGTTTTAGGAGATGATGCATTGATAAGTTAGGGGTCTTTCATGCAAACCAAATATCTATGTGTCTTGATCCACATCTGAATTAAGGGTGAGGTTGGCGCCGTTAAACCGGTTTAAGCCCTCCAGTAAAATATTTTACTGACCGTTCCAAGGCGGTACTTCTTTTGTGGATCTTTTGTGTTTTTGTTCTGTCTTGTGTTTGCTATGTTTTGTGCGCGTCTGTTTGTGTGTGCTTCGTGGTCACCTGCTGGGAAAGGGCTGACCTCTTGGCTCTCGTTTGTGGTGTCTTCTGTGAGTTTGTCACTTTCCAATTGGTATCCTGGGTCAGGTGTGGTACTTGATTGTATCGATTCCTGATCTTTGCAACCTTACTTACTTCTACAGCTCATGCAATATTTAGAATTCTGATTTATAACGTCAAAAAGGCATACTGGGATAATATAAAGGAAACGTAAAAATACGTAAGATGTAACCCTTGCTAAGCCCAATGATGTGCTGACACCTCGCCCGTCGTTACACGTTTTTACAGTTAACCTCCGTTGATTCTCAGGGTTTTTAATGTGCGCAGTTCCCATAGCTTGAATATATTTAAGATATGAATTAAAACTTACTTTGTTTTTTTATTAGTCAATTGAGTATGGTAGTAAAACCTAATCTGAAATGGTTTGACAACTACAAAGAGTAGTTGTTAAACTAAGTGACGATATCCACAATTACCACTTTTAAATTGTAATTGAATTCATGTAACGCACATAGCACAACAGAAAGCTGTACATTTGTTTAAAAAGCTTTCGTATGTAGTAGATTTAATGGCACCCAGTTCCAATTTGCAGATTCTATCAGAATGTCAAAGTAATATATAGTTTTAATGTCTTCTTTCTGTAGCTCAAGCTTTCAACTTTTTTTTGTTTCATATAGTAACACGCAGTCAAATCCTGTGTGATGGTTCAACTGCTTTTGATAAGGTGGACAATTATTTGTTACAGGAGTAGACACAATGACAGGCATTGTATGTGACTTTGATGATGATTTGTGTAGAATATTTACATTTTACAGGAGCATTTACTAAGTTGCCTAGTTTAAATATTAAACGATTTTTTAATGTTTCTCTAACTTTAATTTGGTACTATACATGTTAGGAAATATGGAAGAAAATTTTATTGATAACATCTGTAGCAAAAGTTCTTGGGCTTGATAATCAGCAATGAATATAACTCCTAAAATTATCAAACCAGAGGCTAGAAACATATAGGAAAACATGTGAAACATATTCATCTTTTCTGAAATTCATTTTAACTTGTTTTTACATCAAGTCAATGTCCTTGCTCATTGTTTATGCCGTGTGACGTATTTTACAGACTTTAACAAGTGTTGTTGAACCTGCAATGGTTCTAAATATATGAGCAAGACAAAACCAAAGGGGGAGATCCACCCTATATGGAATTTACATAGGGTTCTGCCCACGCACAGAATTTTATGAAATTTTGTAGAACGATTGTCTATTACATGTGTGTTCTATTTGTGAGGTATTTATCCATTTATCTATTTCAGTTGTTAAATTTAAATCATTTTAAATTTTAAAATAAAAAAAGGGGCACCCTAATTAAAAGTGGCTCCTAGCCAACAAGATTTTAGATTTTCAACCTAATTTATTCTCAACATATTTCCTAGTAATTTGTAATTATGTATGAACCATACATGTATTTCAATGTATAAAATAAACAAGTCCACATCGAATTTTGTTTGATGGTACCCCTAAATTTAACATTTTGAAACTATTTTCAACAAATTAAATTGTCAATTTTGCCTAGTTGCAGTTCTTTTTAACCTATGAAATTTATATCAAATTTGTCCATACATGTGTTGGTTATACTCATTAAATCGCAAGAAAAAATAAACCCAGTAAAATGGTGTTTTCTGAATTTCAATCTTAATGGTCAAAATTTTCCAGAATGTAAAAATCAAGATTTTATGTAAACTTCCAGCAGTATGCTCAATTAAAATAGAGTTCTGTTCTGCACAGGCATAGATCATGATGATATTATGCAAATTGACTGTTTGGCATATAAGTATTTTGCTTTCTATCGCTTTTTATTGGTTGGTTACAACATTTGGTATTGTGTAGTATGTGATTATAGGGGTACATCCCAAAATCAGCCAAATTTAAATCTATCAGAAATCAGAATTTCTAAAAATGATAATTATTATATCTGTGAGTTCTAGCTTATGTGTGGGGTACACACATTACCATATCTATCACACAAAATGGTTAAAACAAAGTTTCTTTTGGAATATTTACTCAAATTCAGCTGTTTGGGTTTTACCTGTCAATCTTTCCTATCTATATAATATTTGACTATATATATAAGACTTGAAATATATTGAATGGTGAGTCAGACTTTTGTTATATGAATAATTATTATCGAATTCATTATAAATAATTATGCCCAGTTTTACATGAATTTTTAGTATGACAGCATTTTGAGGTCATTTGATAATCAAATTCGTGATTCTATCACCCCGATGGAAATAACAGCACAAAGACTGTTTCACGTCGTCTAATGCCACGGACTTTGTTTAACATGTTTAGTATGTATACATTCAAAAATTCGCTTTATGTTTCTTAATATTTGAAAATCGATTTACAATCTAAAAAAGTATCATTTTATTTTCACCGACTCCATTTTTATTTATTAGAGCAGTTTTAAAGCTTTTGTTGGAATATTAATGATTTTAAATGGGGTTTATGATAAGTATTTTTGGATACTCTTTTGAAATGTTTTGGCGGATAGAAGTTATGTAGGAGAAATAACCGCAATCTATACCAATTAAGATACAATGCAATTCTAATAAGATTCTGTAAACCATTCATTAAAATGTACACATTGAGTGATTAAGGGACTGCAAAATATGGATACTATTTAAACTAGAGGACCTGACGGTCCTTAAGCGCTCACCTGATCTTCTTAATAATGTTAAAATAGGTCAAGATCAACTACGGCTTATAATGAAACATATTTTGTTTAATGGGGGTTGCGGCCATTTTGGTCAAGTGACCTAAAACAATCTAAGGAATACTCCATCAAACAGCCCAGTGATTTCTGAGGAAAAGACGTTTAGATAGGTATGTGACAGTCCAAATGAGTGGCCTTGGATAAAAGGTCGCAGGTCAGCTTGACATTTGGTACTTATATAAAACCCTTGTCTCATTAGGTTAAACATTTCTTGCAAGTATTATGATATCGACCTCAAAAGTTATGGAAAAATGAACATTTCAAGAATTTTCACAGATAAATGCATTAGGAATAAAAATTTGATTTTGCCATAAAGTAGGTCTAGATCAACATAGATTCATCATTTGTGCAAATCTGGTAGGGCCCACATCCCCAATGCTACATACCAAGTCCCAATGCCATTAGCCTTTTGGTTCCAGAGAAGAAAATATTCAAAGGGGTTTTACCATATATGGGCGTGGTGGCCATCTTGGTCATGGGACTAGTACATTTGGTATACATTTTGGCTAACCTATCATAAGGAGTCTTCATATGAAATTTGAGTTCAAATGGTTTAGTTGTTTCTGAGAAAACTATGTTTTAATGTGTTTATGGGACTCCAATATGAGAGACCTTGGCTGAAAAGTCAAAGGTCAAACTTGACCTTTGAAACTTATTTATAGCCATTGTCTCATTTGGTTTTACATATCAAGTGAGAATAATGACTTTGGCCTCAACAGTTTTCCAAAAAATAAAATTTTCAAAAAAAAATCCCATTTAAATGCATTAGGAAGCAAATTTGACCTTGACGTTAAGTAGGTCATGGTCAACTTAAGTTCATCATTTGAACAAACTTGGTAGGCCCTACATTCCCAATGCTACATACCAAGTCCCAAGGTCATCGGCCTTCTGGTTCTGAAGAAGAAGATTTTAAATGTTTTTTATTATATTTGGGCAGGGCGGTCATCTTGGTCATGTGACCATAATATTTTGCATAAATTTTGGCTAACTTATCATAAGGAGTCTTCACATGAAATTTGATATCAATTGAGCCAATGGTTTATGAGAAAACTATGTTTTAATATATTGATGGGACTCCAATATGAGCGACCCAAGCTGAAAGGTCAAAGGTCAACCTTGACCTTTTGAACATACCTATAGCCATTGTCTAATTAGGTTAAACTAACAAGAGAGAATAATGACTAAAGCTTCCACAGTTTTCAAAAAATCAACTTTTCAGAAATTTTCCCATTTAAATGCATTAGGAAGCAAATTTGACCTTGACGTTAAGTAGGTCAAGGTCAACCTAGTATCATCATTTGAACAAACTTGGTAGGCCCAACAACCCCAAAGCTACATACCAAGTCCCAAGGTCATCGGCCTTCTGGTTCTGGAGAAGAAGATATTTGAAGGGTTTTTACTATATATGGGCGTGGCGGCCATCTTGGTCATGTGACCAAGACCATTTGAACAAACTTTCGTTCCCCTATCCTAAGGAGTCTTCATATGAAATATGAGTTCAATTGACCTAGTAGTTTCAGAGGAGAAGATGTTTGAAAATGTTGACGACGGACAGACAGACGGACGAACAGACGGATGGACAACGGAGTCACTGTTATACTATTAGCTTACCAATGAGCCTTTCACTCAGGTTAGCTAATAATGTGGGAAAACGGATCATTCTATAATAGAAATAAACTATGAAGTTTTAAAACTTAAGACTCAGTTTCACTCAGTCTCTGCGTGACACTAACTGGAAAGCGCTGCAGCTCTCGTGCCTCCTAGCACTGGCTTAACTTTCTGCTGAAACTAAAGGACCAGAATATTGAAATACAACACTATCAATATACGTGGAATGTTAAACCTGATACAAGGTCAGCCTGTGTGAAATCCAAGTTCTCTGAAAAAAGAACCCACAAAATAGTGAAAACATAAAAAATTCTTAAACACTTGACCTGATTTCACTTTGTTTATGAAAGTTAATGGAAACTGTGCACATAGTCTTGAACCAATTTGCCCTCAATATTTATTGATACGGAGGAATGTAAGATAGGAGAAATTCTAGGTGCAACTGGAACATAGAATGTAGATGGAGTCGATGAATCTTCTAGCATAAATCTTAATTTGTTTAATTTTTTTCAATGGCTGAAAGAAATTAAGAGCATAAACACCTGTTGGCTTCAGTCCGAAAATAATTTGGAAACAAATGGAAGATCAATTCACAAATGATACCTGCTGGACATCCACCCAGACAACTAAGTTCTAAACCAAGTGCTACTTGTCAAGTGCTGCTTACAAAAATGCCCGTTTTATGATTTTGAATTAGCTAAAACTTCCAACACCAAAAAAATCTTGGACCTAATTTGGATGAAGATAATAACTAGTGATAGTCAATGCTTTTTTAGAATGATACTGGTGGAAAACTGTGGTTTGTAAGACCTATCTGTAATATTTTATTTGAAGTCACTTATGAATCAAAACTGACTTAACTCATTTTATGCAAATTATAACACTGTAACGGGAGTCCAAATTTTATGAAAATTTACATGCATACAGAAGATGTATTTGACCTACTTTTCTGAAAATATTATAGGCTGACAAATACTGGAACATAGTAAATATTAGGGCAGAGTCCCCTATAGACACTAACTATAGTGTTCAATATGGGGATAATTCAAATTTTGATGGGTTGGAAAAACAATTCAGATGTATTCATATACATTAATGGTAGTAAGGTATACCCTGGGTAGTCTTCTTTCATATTCCATTCAAAGAATGTAGCAGTCAATAATGTTAATGATTTGAGACTGATATTTAATAGGTCATATATTAGTACAAAGAGGGTGTATATCAAGGTGCCTCCCTGTGGCCTAAAAGCCTTTGAGGAATAAATAATTTAATTTTTGTAGTTGTCATAACGTTGGTATTCAATCTACAAATATTATTGAAATCCATTCATGAGCAGATTTGGAACTCCCCCTTTGTAAGATATCCAGCAGCAGCTAATATTTTCCTTAAAAAATTGACTCCTGAAAACTGGGGTTAGAGTTGTTTAATGGCTCATTTAAGACAATATATTTAAGATAGAATAACAAAACGTTGGTTGTTCTATAAGGCAAATGAGTATGTTAGTACATCAAATTGAAAAATGCACAGATCAGTTGTAACAGTAAATGATATTGGTTACAATTATTTTTTTAGAATGGGTGATTTAATATCAAAAACATACATACCACCTTAGGAAGCCGTAATTTAGTTCCAAAAGCTTTCATGTGTAGCTAAGGTATCCAGCATGCTGACTTTATGAGAAATTTAAATAGTTAGATAGTTTAATGCCTTCTTTCTGGAGCTCAAATTTTTGTTTTCCTTATTCTTAACTTGATATGGTAACGTATGTAACAGGCTGTTACAGGCCAGCGTCCCAGCGTAAAGAGTGCAAACATCTCTTAATCGAAGACGCTTTGATTGATCTTCAAGATAGGATACATCTCAGACTTTTAGTTAAGAGTGAGTACCAAAACATATTTTTTCTATTTCTTGACGAAACATATGTTGTGGGCATTCAAAAAGAACAGTCCCTATGAGACGGTTCTTTTGAGCACCCAAAACAGATGTTAAAACGAATGGATTAGAAAATATTTTCAATTTTATGCTCAAAAGTTTTGCTTATCTAAACCGCAAAATTCCCTAAGGGGGTGAAAAACTCATTCTCTTTCAACGCGCATGCGCAGTTAATGAGTATTCCCAAATGCCTAATGGTCTGGGCATTCATCTACTCTTTAATGTGATATGTACCCAAATCATATCTGCATGGGTGAAAGTTACAAATTTCGAAAATCCTGAACTTAAGAATTCTATTCTCAAAACTTGCATCATGCCTACAAATATCAACAATTTTCAGTATACATTGTACATGTAAATGGTCAATTGTCTTCTGAAACTAAATGGGAGATGCTATTATAATCTTTTAAATTCGGCAATTTGAGGCTGACTTTCAAGTCAGCCTCAAAATCTTGAATTCAGGAATAATCCTGAAAAATTTCACCAATGTATCTGCTGACTCTTTTAACTTAAAGTGACTCTTTCAGTTCGAAGATAATCTGTTCGGCCGAGTTGGGGGCTCTGACTTAAATAGACGAGCTTTTTCTTCTGACGGAAGGAGATGTGTCACGTGACGAGCCACTACCAGAGTCTTCATTGATGGCAGCTAGTAGAAAATCCTTCTGTTCTAGTCCTTGTGAATTTAAACTCAGGTCTTGAAAACGAAAACAGAAAAAAAGCAAACTGATAAATTGAGCAAAAATGTGTGGTCAGATACTTTTCTTCGATTTAAAGCCCACCGTAGACTATTGCCACATATCCAGATAAGTACATTTTTGCGTGTAAAAGTGTGATCATTTTCTTATCCATCAGTTTAACATGTAATTTGGGTGCTCATTGATTAGACCGTGCATCCTAAGTATCCATAGCATATATTTTGGTGAAATCAAAATTATTTTCAATTTTCAAGAACTTCTAGCGATATGGCGTATATTTTCCCTAGTTGACATGATTACAAACACCAAATTTTCAAATTGCCCTAATGTTTTTAAAATTGGTGTAAGTCAGCAATAAAACATGCATAGTAAGCAGCACTACGTTTCAAAGCGATTCACCGTTTACAATCCCGTGAAAACGTGCGCTTTCTACTACCACCCCTCATTTTGCGTCTTGGTACTTGATTGTATCGATTCCTGATCTTTGTACCATTACTTACTTTTATACTGGATGCCGTTTAGAGCAGACTTTGAGTAGATGCATTGCTAGTTTTAAAAAAAGTAAAAGTTCTAAAATGTTAGGGATAGGAATGTTCTTCATTTCCCAAACCTTAAAGTTTTCTTTCTGCACATGCGTACAAAATACACCAAAAATTGTGACGTTTGTCATTGGAATGATTAAACTGATTTCTTTCAGTTTATTTTTAGATGCTTTTCCCCCCTATACCCAAGATACCCTTTGTACAACGACATGTCGGTCATAATTTAGGTGTATTTCATACGTCTGGCAAATTTGCACTCATTTCTTTGTATTTGTAACAGTAGCTCCATGCATGTTTAAGCATGTTTTGCCGAAACATATGGGATCATTTTTACTTTGCTGTCGGAATGTACAATCCCATTATCTGCCGATGTGTGACATTCTTCAAATACATGCCTATCTGGTTTGAGCATTTTTGGTCACATGTGCCATTCTTCTTTATTAAATGTGTCACTTTATTGCGGCAGATAAGAGACTCAGTGGGTGAACCCTTAAACTCAAACGTGCACACACAACTGACGAGATAGTCCATGATACTTTATGTGAATAGACTTTTCTGAAAGAAGCATAAGAAATTTAAAAATTGTCGTCTGCAAGAGTCCAGCCAGAAACAACCTCAAGTCACTATCGGCCCATCAGCGAAACCACATTTTTGGTGTTTCGCTGGCGGGCCAATAGTGGTCCGCTTGAATATGTTGCCTGGTTGCGCTTTTAAGGTTAATACTCACCTGACGGAAATACGCCTTTGAAAATATCAAAAAGTAGACCTCCCTTTGATGGGTCTGCTTGAAGGAACTCATCTTTTGTCATGGAGAGTAGCTGAGTCCCAGTCACAGAATCAAACGCTTCACTAACATTACAGCGTTCTTCCGCTGAAAACTTGTGCTCGTCGGCGACGTAGTTGATCCACGAGGCCACTTCTACACTACTCCAGTGATCCGGGTGTAAACGAGTCCAGCGAAGTCGATGCCTCTCTGTCAGAAAACAACAACAAACTAGAAATGTGTCCATAGGACGCGGATGCCCCCACTATTGCCAAAGTCGCATAAATAGGGAATTGTCATTAACAAAGAGTAATGATTCCTGAAGGCATGATGCGATATGGGTCATTCTGAAACTTGAAGACATTATTGTACTTAATAATGTGACCAAGTTTCATAGAATTATAATCTAAACTATTCATCTTAGAGAGCAGGCGTCGTTTCAACTGACAATTTTTCATAAACTAAGGGCAATGACTCCTTAAAGCATGGTGCCATATAGACCATTATCAAACTTGGAGAAGACATCCTGGTACATGTATTAAACAAATTGTCCAAATTTCATAAAATTCTGATCGAAACTATTCAACTCAGAGAGCGGACATCATTAATAACGGCGAATTTTAATAAACAAAGGGCCATAACTACTGAAAGCATGGTGCGATATGGACCATTATCGAATTTGAAGAATACATCATGGTACAAAACAATGTGACCAAGTTTCATAAAATTCTGATCAAAAGTATTCAACTTAGAGAGCGGACATCATTTCAAATGGTGAATTTACGTAAACAAAGGGCCATAACTACTGAAAGCATGGTGCGATATGGACCATTATCGAACTTGAAGAAGACATCGTGGTACAAAACAATGTGACCAAGTTTCATAAAATTCTGATAAAAACTATTCGACTCGTTTCAAATGGTGAATTTTCATAAGCAGAGGGCCATAACTACTGAAAGCATGGTGCGATATAGACTATATCGAACTCGAAGACATCATGGTATTAAACAATGTGATCAAGTTTCATAAAACTCTGATCAAAAATATTCGACTTAGAGTGTGGACTTCGTTTCAAATGGTGAATTTTCATAAACAAAGGGCCATAACTACTGAAAGCATGGTGCGATATGGACAATTATCGAAGTTGAAGAAGACAGCATGGTACTAAACAATGTGATCACGTTTCATAAAATTCTGATCAAAAGTATTCGAGTTAGAGAGCGGACGTCGTTTGGACAGACGTACGTACGTAAGTACGTATGTACGTAAGTGCGCACGGACGAACGGACAGGGGTAACACTTAATGCCCCGGCCATTGTCATGGCGGGGGCCTAATTAAAGGTCGAGATTAGGAAATATTTGAGAGCAAAATTGCAATTATCTTCTTACCGACAAGTGTGTAAAGATGTGTTTCGGATGCTCAGAAGAACCGTCTCATTGATAACCGGTTGAAAAATAAGAAAATGATTTTCCATTGCAAACTCTTATCTGGATGCATGCATACTCTGTTATTGTTATACAAAATATGGCATGCGCGGATCCAGAATGGGCACGGTGTCCGGACATCCCCAACCCTCCCCCCCCCCCCGAAAATATCACTAAGCTAAAGGGTTTCTTGGCAATATTTTCGGGATCCTCTGTTTAAATCCCAAAGCTCTCACTGGCGGACCGATGATGGCCCGCTTCTAGTGGTATTTGGATCCTTTCTCCTCTCATCAACTAAAAAAGACAGAAAAACAACAACATAACAACAACAAAAAACAGCAACAACAAAAAAAACGTTGTCAGAGTTGGACCTCATCTGCCAAAACTGTCTGGATCCTCGCATGTATAGAGATTCGGTACATTATTGTTTTGTACTTCAAGTTCTAGAATAGAAATGGGAAAAAATTCACTGAATAAACACGGATTCATTGCCCAATACAATGCACCTGCTTTATTGTTTCTCATGGTGATGAAAATTTCAAATTTTAATCTGTCGGATTTATTTTAGAATAAAAAACACACATCCATGTAATTGTAAAGGCATCCGAAACTGAAACTTAGCCATGCATTTAAATACTTACATGACTGAAATATTGTTGACTTGGACTTAAAGCCTTAACTCAATCAAATACGTGTTTGAAAACGCTCGCATCCTCGTCATAAAAACGGTTTATGGATAGTGACAAATATGTCCAAAGTTTCTTGAAATAAATGAAATAGTTATTGTAGCGAGAATATTACCTTGTTCTGACATTTGTTTCTCTTGATCTGATTCGGGAACATTTCGAAAGCATCCCTTTGATCCGCCTGAAAAAAAATAATAAAAAATCGGGCATGACCAGGAAATGACATAATCGCAGTTGGCAGACATCCGACGTATCTGCACGTTAAAGGATCATCTTGGTTGTTATGGACACAGGAGCTTGACGTTATTCTCTCTTTTCTATATTTGTATACCATTTAGCTACTAAAGTCCGCTGCTACTCAATTTTTTTAGGCGAGTCTTACTCAGCTTAAAAGCATGTGTATATATGCTTTGAATAAACAATTGAATGGTCTATCTTCCACCATATATCAGCTCTGATCAACATTCACGGTTCTTTTGTAAATTCGTTTTTCAAATGAAGTATAATTGTATTGCTGTGATAGATGCAAACCCGATACATAGCCATCTTTGTTTCTTTGTGTACATAATTCGGAGAAAATGTATAGTGTCACTTGATAGGTCAATACATGATGAAAGAATGTTCTCATCATCTCGACCAATCAAATGACAATACGTATTCGCTCCGATGTATGTACATAACACAACAAAGATGGCCATATATACGGTTTGCATCCATCACACGTATCCATTCTGACTTGATCGAAAAAACAAAATGATAATAAAACCGTGAATGTGGCAATCTTCTGAAATAGGGCGGATGATAGAGCATACAATTGTTTATTCAAAGGGTATGCGCACGACTTTGTAGCCTGAAAAATAACGGTGTAATTCACCCAGAAACAATTTGTGCAGCAGCGGAGTGACCGTCCTTCTCTTTAGTTCCTAAAGGGTATACAAATATAGAGGAAAAGCAACGTCAAGCTCCTGTGGTTATGGAGGTTCAATGTGGCGATCATGTAGTTCTAGTCACTTTGCTACAGTTTTTACCTACCTCAACTAAACGGTTTTGGAAATTAAAAAAATGTAACTTAAAGACTGTTTTAGTTTAGTCAGGACAGGCATAAACATGAGATAAATTGTACATATAAAAACGTAATTTATATAAGGCCTGGTTTTTGTTTGTTTCAACAATTTATCAGTCATGCCCAGGACTTGTGAAATTGAGTATGCAAAAAATACATTGAAAAATAAAAAAAAAGTATTATAGAGTAAAACCTGTGTGAAACGGCCACTCATAAATATACAAAACGAAGCTTAACGAACCTGCATTAAACGATAATCGGTCTTGAAAAACAATTTCCTATCTTTTTAGAGTGGCCGTTTTACACAGGTTTTACTGTATATTAGATGTTTTATATGGTGAAAAGAAACACACAGGATTTAGACATGTTTGCTGAGTCGATAAGACGTTTGAATAATTATAGACCTACTTCAACATCTAAAACTAGAGAATTTAATTGCCCTGATATTGATTGGGATACTCTAACAGTTAATGGTGACCCTAAAGTCCAGGACAGAAACATTCAACAACAACTTATAGACTTATCTTTTGGATTTGATCTAACCCAAATACATGATCAGCGGACAAGAAACAATAACTTTCTTATTCTAGGTTTTACTACAGATCCATAATTAGTGAAATCAACAGTGAATATACCTGGCACATAAGACCATTATATAGTGATCACGTACACTGACATTGAACCAACATATAGAAATCAAAAACATAGGAAAATATATATATGTATAACGAATCAAGCTTGGAACAATCAAGGACGATTGTGGCAAAATCTCAATTGACATTTACACTGAACTAAAACATAAGAAATAAGCAGATATCGAAACATTTGGGACAAATTTAAAGGATATATTCATTCATCTTTAGATAAAAATATTCCATCAAACTGTGTCAAAGTACATTTTCTCTACCTTGGGTAAACCATCCGCTTCGTAGAAAGCAACAGAGTCTAGGGCGAAGATTTGTTACCAGTAATATGCATTTATGCCCATCAGTGACTTAGGCTGCTGTCTGTTCTAAGGTGGTGGTTCTATTGTTTTTGATTCTTTGTTAATTGTTGCTCCCTATGTGGGTCTCTGTGTTTGTTCTATGTTCTGTTATTTATTGCTTTGTGTCCTTTCAAATTTTACAATCATCTTGGTGGGGAAGAGAATGCTGGCAGCTTTATTTTGTTTGTCTTCCAGGGTCTGGAACTACAATGGCTTAATTTTTAGTATTGATATTTCAACATGCTATATTAAATGCTAAATAAATTGCCTGGATCGATGTGGTACTTGTGGTCAAAGATATCATTGTGATCTTCAGAAAAAATGAAATTATTTTGATTTTAATCAGTTTTAAACGTTATTTTTCGCATCCTGAAAAATCAATACTTAACTTAAGTCTTCCTTAACTTTAAGGAAGCATTGTAATTCTTGGCCCTGGTGTCTTGTGCTTGTTATTCTTCTGTGGCTCTTCCTCTCGGTGCCGTGGGTCTGTTTAAAGTGTGTAATTATGGTATTTCCTGATCATACTCGATTGCTTTTTTTAAATAAGAAAACACGACTGTAAAGACATGCAAAATGGCCAGGAAAATAGACATTTTTAAAAAGAATATAAGCGGGGCTTTAGAAGAGTTTATGGGACCACGTGAATGGAATGATACGAGAAAGACACGATACTAGTTATTCAAAACCGTTCTGGAGGTACACTAAAAGTTAAAAACAACGACAAAAAAAACAAGATAACATAGGAGTTGCTCCGTTAAAAGAAAAATGAAATCTCATGACAGGCTCATTAGCAAATAGTTTAGGGAAACAGTTCTAATACTAGAAGTAAAACACTAATCTACCAGAAACAAAAAAAGTTAAATACTCCGGTTATTAATCAACTTCAAGTGAATCAGGAGTCAACACACTTTTGAGTAACTTAAGCATTTCCAATGCCATGGGAAATTCCAAATATTATTTTAAGGATTGTGCTGCTGAATTGTCACCAGGACTAACCAAAATTTTCAAATTTTCACTAGATAGTAGAACCCAAATTACAAATTGATGTTAGGATCGCTAACATAACACCTGTCTTCATTAACGTCAGTACCCTGTAAAATACTCAAACTCATTATCTGCAGTCACAATGGAAAACACTTCGAAGTTAACAAAGTACTCACAGTATTAAACTATGTTTTCCGTTCGAGATATTCGACTGAGACTCGACTTTCAATAACTTTACAAGATATTTTGAAGTCGTTTGATAGCAAGAAACAAATGGAGAAGGCAAAATATCAGATTACCTAACATGGAAAAGTCACATATGCAATATCTGCAAGAAGCCAAACTCAATATTGGGATTTATTTGTCATAACTTAAAAAAAATTCCATTGGAATGTAGAAAACTCGCTTATATCTCATTAGTGCAGTCAGTGTTGGAATATGGTTCAGTGATATGGGGCCCTTAATCAAATAAGACATTATCTCAATAGGAATAACACAGAGACAGGCTGCACATTTCATAAGCAAGGGAATCCGGGTGTATTACTAACATGTTGGATAGGCTGAGCATTCCAACATTACAGCAACATTGAGAAATGGATAGACTGGTCTTCATGTTTAAAATTGTGGGGGGAGGGCGCGGTACCGGCTGTAAATGCTGACAACTATTTTATTCCTTTAAGAGCAAAAAGACAAATAATAGCTAGACAGTTTCCAAATTTCCAATCTGCAAACATGTTGAAAAGTGTTTCACAAACAAATCAAAACTCTTTTAAGTACCAGATTCAAATACAGAATAATTTGGGAACTCTTTTTGGAAAAAAATGTGATTCGCTGGAACAAACTGGAGGACAGCGTCATCAACGCAGAGTCACCTGAGGGCTTTCGTTCTGCCCTCCAGAGTCACTACTAAGTGAACTTGTTGCACTCTCTCCCGAAAATATATATACCAGAAGTGGTTTCTACTTTGTACATTTACAGATATACAACATGTAAACAACAGACGAAAAAAGTCATAAGAAATGCGAACAGTTATGTAAGAAGTTCTGGCAGATGACCTAGGTCTTTATGAACGGCTGTCTGCTGATGAGACAGAAGCAGTGTTACTAGAAGGCAAGGGTTACATTCCACCTTTTCAAATTTCTCTCGAACTTTCCATGCAAGAAAATAAAGATAGAAGTGATTCTATTTCAGAAGATAACTAATTCGGCGGCCCTGGAAAGATTCGTACCTGTTACCCTAAAGGACCCTGATAATTTCCTACTGGCAAATATAAACAAGAACACAAAATGATAATAAAAAGAGCTAACAGTGACATTAAATTATTCTACATGTGGGCAAAAAAACTTGGATAGCAGACAATTACAAGACATTCCACCACATGCATCTTGGTACAAATGTATGTAAGAAATAATGCTTTGTCTTGTTTCGAGATAAAGGTATGTAGTAGATGACAAATGTTACGATGTTTTTAAGTCATGCCATCTAGTTCCTACTGTAACAATTATATTTTCTTATTTCTAAACATTATGCATTTATATTAACCATCTGATTGAATGTTTATATAAATATTTAGACATAGATGCATTAACATATATAGCACTGTCCTACTCAAAATACAATGTCCTATTTACTCATCCAAACCTGTTATTTCAAATAAAAAGCTTTTATTGGCAGTATAACATTAATTTATTAAATATCTTTTTATTGCAAAAATTCCAATCTAGCTCTAGTTTCTTTTCATTAAAGCAATATAGTTATGTTTTCAATCAGTTTTTAAATGCTCTAAATGCTTATAGAGTTACCTCATAAAGACTTGATAAGCATGTGTTACACTGGAAAAATGTATGTTACACGATTGATTAGTTCTGTTTGTCGTAGAGCGAAAATAATTTAAACTTCCCCAGCCGGAAATCGAGCTCAGGTCGCTGGATCTCCAGGACAAACACTAAGGCTACCACGTTGCTGTAAAAGCCGGCTTCAACCGCAAGGCAGTAAGAGTGTGTCATATACCGAGATCCTGTGACATTCAAATATGTTCTTAAAAGGGTATCTTTTGGAAGCAAAGACTGCACCAAAGAACTGAAACTAGAGTGTGCATATTTCCTGGGCCAGACTAGCTAGTTTCTGCCATTTAAGCTTTATCAGTGACCCTCTAATAGTTTCAGAGTTCCACAATGAAACTCATGATCCCAGAGGATAAGAAAATAAAATCTAAAGTGAAGGGTAGGGAGACGTTCTACCGTCGCCACACAGTCCCAGTCAACCCCTCCAATTTGAAATTCGTTACTGAATTTCTTTGTACAGGAATCACGTGGAATGAGACCAAAGGAGATATTTATGCACAGAACGGTCACAGTGTGGTTTATTTGCCGTGGGCGCTATTGAAGTAGAGCGAAAATATTTACCTGTACCAGCAGGGGATCGAACCTGGGTTGTGCGATCTACAGGCAAAACACTGTACCACGTCACTTTAAAAACCGGCTTTTACTGCTTCATGGTAGAGTGTTTGCGGCCCAGGTTCGATTCCCACCTCCGGCGGTTGGGATTTTTCTGCACCCTTCGATATTTGGTGGCCAGAATGTGGGTTCATGGCTTGAATTATGGGCATCAAGATGGAAATGTCCCAGAGTTACAGCGTTGTTCCGAGTAGATTCGGTGACGAATCAATTTAAAGCAGGGGAATATGTAGTAGAGATAATTACATATATACACTTCTTCTGCCCTGAGATAGAAGCCGGCTTTTACAGCGACTTGGTAAAGTGTTTGCCTTTATATCCTGCGGCCCAGGTTCAATTTCCACCTCAGGCGGTTGTGATTTTTCTGAAACCTGTAACAAGTTACAAGGAGTAATTTCCAAGCGCAATATATAGAAATAAAGATTTTGTTTTTACAAACAAAACATTAACAAATAAATCAATGTGTTTACGCGAACTGTATAAAGAAATTTAGTACTCATAAAGTGTAATTCAACTTTATTATAAAATTCGATGTTACATGAAAGAATTCGTTTCTTACATGAGCGATTTTAGTTATATTTGGTCATTGCTGATGTTTATACTGCTTAATTACGACAATATGTTTACAAATAACATAACATACATTTATCGTTGAAGAAGTTTTAAATTTTCATAATTAAAAATGTATTTCTAAGGTGCTGGTGACTTAAACAATACATACCTTTATTGGCTTAAGATTAAATGCTATTTCTTCCCTCATATAACACTTTTGAGCTTTCCTGTGACAATTATAGCTGTTACAGTAGTGAATGTTACAAGGGTGATATATTCACAGTTAAACTGCAAGTAAACTAATAATGAATCCATTGACATCCCACGCGATCCAAATTTAGAAACTCTACACCAAGACAATGTGTATCCAAATCCTCCAACAACAAAAGTATTTCACACAAACAATATATCACCACTACATCACGGACTATATGCAAAAGTTATGCACCTATATACCTACATGTACCTTAAAATAAATATTCCTCGTCGAACAATCAAAATTATTCTTCGTTTCACTTTCCACGTTAACACGAAATGGCTACTCTTCAAAATGAGATTAAATCTCTGGGATGTTACAATACTTTTGTGGAATAGGTTTTTGTAACATGAGTGAGTAGAAGGTTGTTATTGAAGTTTGACAGATGATTTCAATATCTAGTTGTCTGCGAAACACAGTATTATATTGTTGAAACGCACATTAAAACATGAAACTATCATCAGAAAAAAGATATTGGTAAAAATAATAACTTTTGTGGATTCTGTGCTTCAGTAACACCGTAAAACTTGTCTGTCTACAATAAAAAGGGTCGTTTTGGTCTTTTTTTTAACCTTAAACACTTATCGTTTTACATGTAACATCCCCGAGTCGGAAAAAATCAAACATGTTAAATATTACTTACGTTAGTGTTAACACTCTAAGGCAAGAGTCGGGTCATATTGGGCTATGTTTTCGAGAAAATCATAAAATTCAAGAATTTCGTCGAAAATAAATTATGACTCATCGAAATTCAAATCTATCGATATTCTGCGCTACTACATGATATGAAGGCTGCATCCTTTTGTCGCTGACTTGGGACTGCATTTCTAAAGTGTAAAAACGTTGTTTATGTATACCTTGATATTCTGTATATCCTGAGAAAAGCTGCTGCATAGCTGAATATAGAATGTCACCAACGTCAGAAAACCGTCGTCTGACGTCATCATACGTCATATGCATAAGTTGTTTTCCAGAGAAACGGCGTAAATTTATGATAAGTGCCCGATGTAAAGATTGTGATAAGCTGTTTGTTTCTGCAACATAGGTGCCCCATGAAGTGACATCATCTATTGTCCAGCTGTAAGGGTGTTTCAGCCTCCATATTTTGGCAACTTCCTCTGAAATGAACAATAATTGCAAAGCTATAGGTTCCTTAGCAAAACTGGTAGGCTCCCTGGTAAATCGCACATCTACCAAGCCAGCATCCAATGTTGGGCCATTATCGGCCCTCGAGCGAAACACCATGCTGTCCCGCTTCTAGTGGTATTTGGATTGTTCCCGCATCAACTAAAATAAAAGCATAGAACTGTCAGGGCCTTCGCTTCTCGCATGCACAATGTACGGAAGTAGGGATTGAACCATACCGAGAAGGTAAACCTCTTTGTATTTGTTTAAAGGAGCATTTCACTCATAATCCGCTAAATACCAAATTCAAGTGTACTGGCCCAATTATTTAGGGGATAAATGTATTCGAAATTTTCATTTGGGGAGTCGTAAAACGTGATTTCCGAACGCATATCCGACGATATACCTCCGTATATCCGACGATATACCTCCCCAAATGAAAATTTTGAATATGGTTATCCCCATTCTAATACGCTTCTACAGTCTTGTCTTGCAAGCCATACAAAGGCTTACGATGAGTACTTCAGGTTCCGTCGTTCCGCATAAAACATTAAGAATGTTAAAATTCTATCTTATCACAGCATTTATGAAAACGTTTACAAACTTAAAAAAAAAATATGTTTGGTGAGGGGTTTTGGTTAAAATATATTTTTCGAATTAAATTTAAAATTCCTATTTTAGATTTAATGTTATTGCCAAAAAGCAGTGTTCCATTTAAAGGGTTATACCACAGTAGCATAAGCATTTATGCTTGTTTCAAATCCTGTTGATCTTTTCTCTGTTTATCATGATATTGTGTATACTTCTAATTAAATTGAAGTTAATAAAATATTGTTTACACCAAAGGCTTACGACATCCAACAAAAGGTGACGTAATTGACGTCTAATTATTTCCGACAGTATAGATATGCTGTCGCAAATTATTGACTTTATCCAATCAGACGTCGCGTAACAAAGGCAAATGCTTACCAACACAACTTCCAATGTTAAAGCATTCCCAGGGTCAGGTACCTGGGTACATATCCCAACAGGCAGTGGTATTATGTTACAAGCTAACTGACATTGTTAACCATTTGAAACAATTCCACAGCCTGTATATACTCTCGGGACACTATCGGCCCACCTCGCTGGTGGGCCGATACTGTCCCTCTTATACATGTTTACTGGCTCTCTTACAATTTACAAGCCAGCATACAATCTCGGGCGACTGTCGGCCCACCAGCAAAATGGCCTTTCGCTGGCGGGCCGATAGTGGCCCGTGACTGGGCTCTCTTACCTTGACTCATCAGTAGCCGTGTTATTATTATTGTTATTATTATATTATTTGTCTTAACACGTTAGAGTGCATTTGCGTTTAGGATTACGCATTTTGCTACATTTACTTTAAATATTTATTGAGTTTCAGAAAAACCGATCACGAGCAATGCCTAAAAATAACTTGAACCAATAAGGAAGCATCGCGCGCGCGTGATGGTGGGGATTATACCTATATCGAATGAACGTCTAGGACAGAGTAAATCTGTTGTTGTGTTGTACAATCAATATTACACGACTCAGTATAACACTACTGTCCTGCCAGCCAGGAGTGACAGTGATGTCATGTTTTGTTTACAACGTTATAAGGGACTTAGAATCGATAAATCACTTGTGTATTAATCCTATCCTCTGGATAGGATTAATACACAAGTGATCTATCGATTCGCGTTAGCTCAAGTAGAGTGTACAAGTTAGTGCTTTATTTAACAATTGTAAACAAAGTATTACGTCACTGTCACTCTTGATTGGCCCGGCAGTACTTTGGAATTTAAATTTTATATCTGAGAACCAACAATTGAGACAGCACTTAGGATTTTAGTACTTAAATATATAATGTTTGTTTGTTTGGTTGGTTTGATTCTTTACGTCCCAGTCAACAATTTTAGTTATGTCGGGACGGGTCACTCCTGGTTTGAACCGGTACTAAGCAAGGATTAATGTGTCTTGATCAAGGACACATGACAGTGACGCCAGTGAGGCTCGAAACCCGCGATACCCCCCACTCTGCGCTCCATTTACTCAAGTTACCATTGGCCATTTAATCGTTTGTACAATTTCACAAAATACCCACATGCTGGAAGTCACATGACACCAAGGCATATCATTTGTTTAAATGCAACTAGGAAGTTTAAAAGTTAATTATGACGTTTCATGATTTCGTCTTATCAAATCTGTCGTGATCGGCTTAATTTCATTTCCGGGTTAGGAAAAGACTACATACGATAATCACTACGGATAGGCGGCAATCGAAAATGTATTGTACAATCGACGAACGCGGATCAAAAATAGCTAGAAACAGTGTTTTCTATTGCCATTAATCGCCAGTCGAGCGACAAATGACACTCGAAAACTCTGTTTTTAACGATTTTTTTTTATCTACGCTCGTCGATGGTATTAATGTTTTTCGATTGCCACCTATCCGGTGTGATAATTGAGACGCGTCTTGTCATTTCATACCTGCCTATGCCATTGCAAACAATTAAGACGAAGACATGCGTGCGCATTAGAGATGTCTGCAAGTGCACTTGATTATATCATACTGAACGGCAAAAGAAACGCATAATTTGCATATTTGGTATAGTGTATAAATTTGGGTTTAAATACTAATCTAATGATATGTAAGGTATAGTAGTTTCAAAGATGCATAGTAATAAGGCTATTCTATATTTCTTATAAACAGGTAAAGCATGACTTTTCACTGCTACACACATATGCAATAATCTGTGGTAGGTTCAATATAACTGTAAACTAAGACTACCTGCACGCCCCAAATCAAAGTAAACTTGCCAGTGTTTGATTACAACGATTCTCATCTATCTTTAAATCTACTAAATCACTGATGCATTGAAGATGTGAATTATCAAATGCATCACAAATGGATGGATCATTGGAATTATGATAACAAAGGGGCGTAACTCAGGGTGTAATAAAATAACTCATAATAAAGGCGACTTTCGAGATGGTGTACAGGTGTATGCATAAAACCACTGAATGGATTTGAATGAAAATCACTCTGCGTGATAATCATGACATACAGACTACTAATGAAGTTTAAATGTTCTGATATTCTGTAGGGAGGACTATTGTGACCAAATTACATTATCGGATAATTAACTGGAAGTGGGTTTTTTAAGGCATAAAATGGTCCAAAAATGGTTTTAAACGGTTCTATTGAACACTACCTTACTTGACATCAATCATACTGTTCCAGTTATTCTTACGCCCCAAAGATTCCAATGGTTTTCAATGCCAATGCAAAAATGCCAAAAAATTAAGATATTTGGATTAGCCGAATAATTTCTACAGCAGTGAATTTTAAAGTTTTATGCTGTTTTCTTATCTGTTACAATGTGTTATCGTGACATGCAATGAAATCGGACTCAAATCATGTGTTTTGCAATGTACGGCACTGTTTTTGCGTTTTTTGCATTGATTAACAAAAATGATAATAACTTTGTAATGACGAATAAAATGGTCTGAAACGAACGCATGAGTCCGTTCAAACATGTTCATATCATTTAGGGTAAACTTTGATAAGGGTTTCTGGTATTAAATGGATATTGAAAGTATGCGTTTCTTTTGCTGTCAAGTATATATGCAATGGATGTAAAAAACTGACAGTTTTTAATATTGGCGAGATAAGCGTTCGTCCAATCAGTGGGGCACATTGAAATAGTGTAGGCGCTGATCGAATGTCACAGAGCAAAACATTTAATCCGCGTCTGCATCAATTTCTACCGTTTCACTATATTCAGTTTTCGAAATATGTGTTTCGAATGTAAAATGTAAAAGCACTGCTTTGGGGGTAAGAATATCTTGAACAGTATGATTGATGTCAAAGTTTATATGAGCCCTCTGGTTGGGATGTTTCTGTCCCCACTGAACACCAATGGTGGATTCTATTTATCTCACCTACACGTACCAGCCCGTGGGAAAGATAAAAAGCGAACCACCTCACGCCGGCTGCGCGTCGATCTGTGACGTCATTGTAATGTTAAAATAACGCCACCATGCCACATATGGGTACACACCACTAAATATAGACAAAGCTTGGCCCCGCCGTTTGTGGGGAGAGCATTCGGTTAACATTATAAGATGGATGACGTCATCTGTCAAACATGCGTGTTCATTATTTTGTAGTATAAAAACAGACCAACCACTTACTAATAGGCATATTTAATTTGAAATGATATTATTATAGGGAAATAGGGTTGGTTTAATTAACTGACCCCAAGGTAGAAAATATGCCAAATTTTCAGGTACGAATAGGTGGTTGTCAGACTCCATCCAATGTGGCAGCCCCCTGACCAGGGAAACATAATTATGATTGTTTTTATACGAAATTGATCGGATAGAATGGCTGTTTAAAATAAGACAGGTTTGTAAGGCTTTGTATGTACAGTTTTTTTAATAAAGTGGCGAAACATTGTCATCTATGGAAATTTAATAGTGAAGTGCAACCTAAAGGCAAAAAAACTGATTTTTTTTAAATCAGCTGATTGCTTCTTGAAAGTTTTGTGTGACGTCATTATTTGACCTTCGGGTAGATTTTCTTAAAGATGGAGGTATTTTGGGGAAAGTTAAAAAAAACTGAATAAGAAGACTGAAATTGTGGTTGGGACTTTGGCTTGTGATATGTGGGTGGGGGCTAAGGAGCACAGTAAATATGGGAGCATTCAAGTTACTTGGCCCGACAGCAGTAAATGCACAGAAAGAGCACACCCAGTTGCTAACATGACTGAGCACAAGGTTTTGAAGGAGGAGATTTGTCAAGGAAAAAAGCAAGAAGTGTCCCATTTATGTCACAATAGCCTATGTGTGAACACAGACCACATTTGATTAGAGAGCCACGAGACAAATATGGAGCGAACCCTTTGCAAGAGTTGGGGACAGTGCAGCGCATTACATGAGCCATTCTGTTTGTTTTTAAGGCAAGGTAAAATTTTGAATAATACATTTTAATTCAGGTCAGACTGATGTCATTGCATATCATATTCATATTTAGCCTGTTTCGCCTTTGGACCATCAGCTTTTGTGTTTGTATGGTCACGGTGGCATTTTTTGTTGTGTATAGGCACCTGCATCATGTTTTTACGGTAATTAATTTCTTCTTGACTTTTTTTCATATAAGCGATACAGTGCACGTCTCTTTCTGCACAAAGCGTCCTTAAATGTGTGCGTTCTTTTACGTTTGCGGTTGCTATGACTGATTTTTGTTGTTGTTTCAGGGCTTGACAAACCCGCGTCCCTCCATGAATGGTAGAACCGGCAGCTTTACAGAGCTTAAAGACTGCTCCCCATAGACCATTGTTGATGTTATGCACTGCACTATGGGACCGACCAGAAAAAAAATCGAGCAAAGGTAAGGTACTTTGACAATGACCTTCGGAAACTTCTATTGGTCGCTTCACATTTCTGGGTGTTTGTGTTGAGCCTAGTCTTTTCTAGCATTCCTTGTCCCAGGCGATATTCTACACATTTGCGTAGCAAAACCAAACTATCACTACCAGGCTTGACTGTGAAGTCAGCATGTAAATAATGGCTCCGTTGCAGCCAAGTGGTGTTTGCTTTAGCCATGCATACGAATGAGTAGGTATTGCATAGGGCATGGTTGCCATGGTAACATTCTACCACAGAATCACAGGTGTAGGACAGAACTGACTTGAGTTTAGTTACATTTTCCTGTACTTTCGACAAGCTTGATTAAATTCTGCTTGACATCGTGCAGCAAGATCGATCGCGAATTTGTTTTGTGTTTTCTGTCTTTCAATTTTACTTCTGCCTGACATATGCCGGGTCAGTTCTGTCATATTTTGTTATGAATTTTCTATGATTCTGCGTTATATTTTTACAGAAGTGGAGAAATGTGATAGCAAAATTGTTGGGTAGGGTATTCTTCTTCTTCTTCTTCTTCTTCTTCTTCTTCTTCTTCTTCTTCTTCTTCAGTTAAATTAAAATAAATCAATTCCTATCATATATGCCTCATGATTTACTAATTTTTAGGGAAATAAATGTAGAACTTTAAAAAATATGTAGGGACAATGACCCCGAGGCGTGGGTAAAGTAATGAGGTTGCACAATGATAAGGAGAAAATCTGTCCTATACTGTTTCTTCAACCTTGTTTTTTCACTACTTAACTTCAGGCCTTTAGTAAAGAGTGTGTACTAAAAAAATATTTTCTTATTTCTCAACCAAAACATATGTTGTGGGTACTCAAAAGAACCGTCTCAATGAAACGGTCCTTTTGAGCACCCAAAACATGTTCTTCTTCTTCTTCTTCTTCTTCTTCTTCTTCTTCTTCTTCTTCTTCTCCGGCGAGTTGGTGCCTGATGATCGTTTTTGGCTTGGCCTACCGTGGCTCAACTTGGTGCTTTCCTTTAATCTGACTATGAGCGAGAACTATTTCAGGTTTGTTTGATCAGATTAGAATTTCACTTTTTTGCTGTTGCATATAAATATACGAACAAACTTTGCTTTCGCATAAGTAACGGATGTATTCTATGACAGTCATATAGAGAAAATGGCAATTTAAGGACATATGCTACTAAATACTTCCCACATTGAAATATTTTCAATACTTTGCATACAGTTTGTTTTATGCATGGGCTATCTATTTATGAAATAAAAAGGATATGTCACCGTGCTTATTTTTTCAGAATCTCATATTGAAGTTAACAACATTTGACCAATTTTCTAGAAATATAAAATAATAACACTAGTCCTAATTATCGAGCTAAAACGGTTGTAATCTTCAGCCAGCTTCTTTCTTTTAACTTAAATTACTGCCCATGACCTCAAACTTTTAAGAAAATGTGCATGTTTACTTGTTATCCCATGCTGTGACAAGTTATTGCATGATATATTTTGGCAATTCGTCGAAAAATGGAATTTGTTTTTAGAATAAATCATGTATTAAAAAATCTGACATTGAAAATCTTGAAAATTTATTTTTAATTCATGGACTATTATAATACCTTTCAGAAAAAAGAATAAAAATCTGGGGTCACCGAACTAATTCTCTTTCTAGAGGGCCAAATTTAACCCCACCCCCATAGGTTTCATGCGTAATTCAATATAAAAAGTTGGGGGACGACCATTTCGGTCGTTTTGATGATGCCATTTTACTAGTTTATGAAGTAATTTAGCATTAAAATGTTAAAAAAGAAAGAAAAACACACTGAAAATATATGCGCACATATGGGACAATATTAGCTGTTATCGGTTTTATCTCCCCGATTATCTCCCTTGAATATTGACCACTCCCGCAACTTACCTGTTGAAAACTGTGGCATGAATTACACAGAAAAGTATGCAACCCTTTAAATAAATTATTAATAACTAACTTATTATTAAGCTGCCATTATTTTATAAGTTATCAAAAGAAAATTTAATGTTTTATCTTTATAATGATATAAACAAATACGAAATAACTTAATATTTAGTTTTGTCAAATTGTTCATCTTTTTGACTGGTAAAATCCCATTCATTTCTATGTAAACTGACTGCAAATGCCCTTGGTGAGCCTTTTATGACCCCAAAATAATCATGTTCTGATATTTTCTCGATGTTTTATAAGTTATAAATGGTATCTCGATCACCCAACGATATCAACCATATAAGTTTCACAGAAATAAAATAAATTTTAGTTCTGTCATTTTTAGGTTGAAAATTGAGTTTAAGCGCCTTCTTGAAAGGGCGGAGAAAATGACTAAGTTCTCATAGTTTGTGTCTATTATGCTTCCGCACTATTCAATATGCGGATAATGTCGAGAAACCTAACATCATTTTTAAATAGAATTTTAAGGGAAAAACTTAGCTGAATGGGAGACAAGATACTGAAAAAAAATCTTAAAGGAAATTGTTAGAAAATAACATTACCATAACTTATCACACCGAAATAAAAATCATTTTATTACAAGTTGCTTCAATTTATTTTTTATTTTAAATATAACAATTATTATTTTTATAATAAAAATACTTATTTTATTATTATTATTATTATTATCATTATTATTATTATTATTATTATTATTATTATTATTATTATTATTATTAATGCCTAAATTTATTCGAAGACTTTCATCTGGCAGTATATTCGTACTTCATTCTCACACCGGATATGCGGCAATCGAATACACTTATATAATCGGTGAACGAAGCTCAAAATATTTAGAAACCAGAGTTTTCGATTGCTAATCGTGGCCTGAATGGTGACAAATTGCAATTTAAAACTCTTTTTCTATCAGTTTTTGATCCGCGTCTGTCGATTGTTAAGAGCGTTTTCGATTGCCACCTATTCGGTGTGCCTCTGGTGAGAAACGATTTTGAGACGTTCATAACGGGATATGCGATAATCCTAGGTGTCAGATAATCCCTCGGGCTATGGTCTTATCTCGGTCATAAAATACTGATTTTACGGTTTTCACCAAATAAACGACTCTGCATAAAGTGTCCTGTGTGGAAGCCTTGGCATTCTACTAAAAACTTATGCATAAATAAAATGGTGTGTATCAGATACCCAGGCTGATCACAGTGTTCGTGTTCTGTACACCCTTCTTACTAGTTTTGTCATGCGGCGTCTCGTCAGGGTCTTTACTGTTCAGTATAACAACCTTTTTCGGCCATACTACCAAAACTGTCACTTCATGGGTAGATGCTCAGACTGCGCAAATGGTGTCGTTTGAATTCTACTAATGTTTAGGCTTTGCAATTACAGTAAAAGACATGCATATATTATGACGAAGAGTACTAAAATGAAGCAAAATCAACAGTGTAGATCCAGATACTTTATAACAAGATGTCTCTCCGTGCCTGTATTTTTGTAAGAATTGAACATTTAAATAAATTGTAAACTAATACTTAAGTTTTAAGTGATGCCATTTAATTTTTCCGGAGAAGGTTAAACTAGAACGAACAGCAAAGGTTCGGGTGAGATGGCACAGCGCGGTCAGGCCTGATCCATTGCTGTTTGCGTTCCATATCTCTCAGTTAAAAATTCCCAAAATACACAGATTTAAACAAATCTCTTCACACCGAGCTGATCGGGACCAGTAAGAACCAGACCTGACCAAAAACAATTTATAATTTCAACCGTAAACAGCAAAGGGACTGATCAGACTGCGCTGATGATTTACTATGCGCATATGTTGTTCCGAGAATTCATGCTTAACAGTAGCATCTGAGCAGTGAACACAAGAAACTGCGATGAGCATGTAATATATGCACAGACTGGCCTGCTCCATTAATGTTCGCTAATGGAGAGCTGAAACATAAAATCATGCAGTCGTTTTATGATGTGGTCATCTTATTGACGCAGCGGGAACTCAGTGGGAGTTCGCTCATCTGCGTTAAAAGTGTGAAAATAGTTGATAAGGATTTGGCCTAAAGCGACTGTTCTCATTTATTTTGACTACGTTATAATCCTTTATTATGTTTTTTAACTTGAAGCGAAGACGCTGATCAGACCCTTTTTGTCAAACTCAATGTTCTTTACCTCGGACCCAGTCCAAGTCTTTACAGATGTCGGCTGATTTTATTTTCGAAAAAAGTGTACAGTGTGGATCCAGATAAAGATCGAGCTCACCACATTTCTGATAATTCGTTTACTGATTATTTTTGATAAATTAAGCCTGAGTAATTATCCGCTTACCCACTCTCAGTTTTTCAACCTGAACATGAAAATACTGTGGGTACGTGTACTCAAAGAATGGTCTCAATGAGACGGTTCTTTTGAGCGCTCTAAGCAAACGCCCAAAATGTTGGAACAATATTATGCTGGATTTTCTCTTATCAAGACCTATGCCGAGAGAAGACCCAAATCAAGCTGAGCATCTACAATGCTGATACGGGTAAACATGAAAAAACACCAAACTAAAAAAATGACCAGACCAGACCAAATAAGCACATTTGACCATACCGCCGACGGCCTTGTTTGGTGAAGCTGTGTTATTTCTAAATCACCGCGGATGCGCAGGCTGGTCTGCGCATTTGTTGTTTGCAAAACCCCGCAAGACAGTTTTCTCACATCGAGGCCGATATTATGTTTTCTGAACATTAAAGGGGACATATTAAAGTTCCAAATCCAATAAAATATGGAAGGAAATGTTACTAAGAGCAAAACATATAATTTTTGTGGTAAAAAAATAAGAATATCTTCGTTAATTAGACCGTTGATTAATTGTTAATGATAATTTATCATCCTGCTTATCCAGTAAATTCAGTACTCAAGTGCTCATGTACTCAATTCAGAACACACGAATAGTGGACAAACATGTTTTACATTTGGAGGTGAAAAATATTTTTCTTGATTTCAATTAGTTGAGCATGCATACTCCAATTTGAACTATTTATGTAACATAAATGAAATTGGGTACCCTCTTAGACCTTTTTCGTCAGCACACAAAACTATACAGAAAATACTATACACTCAATGCCAGACTAATATCATGGATACCTGGACTCAGATACAATCGATTTCGCGATATAGTCGCCGCGGTGTAAGGGGGACAATTGACTTATCGATTATCTAGGTGATCAAGAACCACAACTTCCCTGTTAAGCCGGGCCATAGTTCTATTTGTCCGGGAATCGATCCTGGTCCTCTGGCTTTGTAGCCAGACACGCTTACCACTAGGCCACGAGGTCAGGTCGTGCGCCGCTCGAAATAACCATACAAATAGTATAGACTCGGCCATTATCGTATTCGTAACCAGGGTTATTGTGTACGTCGTTTGATTTCGACTGAGCTACATTCATCTGTCTTTAGTGCTGAGACGATCACTTCTGAAAAGATGTCAATAGATATTTCGAACACACTTTAATTAGTTATTTTGTGAAGAAAATGTCGGAATACGGATATGACATAAGAATATCGGAAGCTGTGTTGATCCGAATCCGTTAAGGGTCGAAAGACAGGACCTAGACAACTTTCCCCGTTTGCAGACGCGGGAAAGGTGCGCATTGGAAATAGCCGCATATGTCTTTAAAGCATAACTAGTCCGACAGTCACGTCAACCTCCTGTAAATGATTTACGAGTTGCTAAAAGAGTGTAAAGTTCATGAAGACGCGTATTTAAGTGTACAATTTTCTTTTAAGGACATATGCTACTAAACACTCCAACATTGAAATCTTTTAAATACTTTGCATACAGTTCGTTTTATGCATGGACTGTAAATTTTTGAAATAAAAACGACATGTCACCATGCTCAATTTTTCATAATCTCACATGGAAAACAAATTTTTTGGTAATTATGTATAACTAAAGTCCTTAATATTCAGCTAAAATAGTTGCTATTGTCATCCAGCTTCTTTTTTTATTTAATTATTGCTCATGTCCTCAAGCTTTAAGAAAATGTGAAAATTTATTTGTTTTCCCGAGCCGTGTTAAGATACTACATGATCTATTTTGGTAATTCCCCACAAAAGGATTTCGATTTTTAGAGTAAATTATATATTAAAAATCTGACATGAAAATCTTATTGTTTTTGATTTCATGGAATATTAGTAGTAATGGATGTCACTCTGGGGTCATTTTTTTAAGCCTGAAAAGAACTTAGAATTTTTCAGGCTAAAAAATGACCCCAGAGATGACTATCCTGGTAGGCTTGAGTGACTAGCTGTGAATAACTTAGTTTATTTTTGGGATTATTCTGGCTGGGCCTATAATTGTGATAGTTTCCTGGGTTTTTGGGGAATAACTTAGTTTATTTTTGAGGTCTCTCCTGGTTGGGCGTATGATTGTGATAGTTTTCTGATCATATCCACTGGTTGGGTTGTGATTATGATAGTTTCCTGGGCTATTGGGAAATAACTTAGTTAATTTTTGAGGTCTCTTCTGGTTGGGTCTATAATTGTGATAGTTTCCTGGGCTATTTAGAAATAACTTAGTTTATTTTTGACTGCTCTGTGATATTTTCCTGGGTTATTGGGAATAACTTAGTTTATTTTTGAGGTCTATTCTGGCTGGGGCCTATGATTGTGATAGTTTTCTGGGCTAATGAGAAATAACTTAGTTTATTTTTGAGGATTATTCTGGCTGGGCCTATAATTGTGATAGTTTCCTGGGCTTTTTGGGAATAACTTAGTTTATTTTTGAGGTCTTTTCTGGTCAGGTCTATGATTATGATAGTTTCCTGGGCTACTGGGGAATAACTTAGTTTATTTTTGAGGTCTATTCTGGTCTATGATTGTGATTATGATAAGCTCCTGGTCATTTCCACTGGTTGGCTTGTGATTATGATTGTTTCCTGGGCTATTGGGGAAATAACTTAGTCATTTTAAGGGGGATAAAGATTCTGCTGTGGTGATATATAAAATAACTTAGTTAATTTCAGCTTTGAAATAACTTAGTCATTTTTGAGGGGAATAAAGGTCCTGCTGTGGTGATATATAAAATAACTTAGTTAAATTCAGCTTTGAAAATAACTTAGTCATTTTAGGGGGTATAGTATGTGGTGATATATGGTGTGTGTAATAGTCAAGGCTACTAAGTTCTATGCGTCTTTAGAGTCTCTTGGTCAATTAAGACCTCAACTCCTAGAGGCATTACTCTGTAGCGTTAACTAGTGTTTAGCTAGTCGTCTCAAGCTTACTACTACTGATTTTTTAATGAAAAGAACAACAAAAACTGGTGAACATTTCTATAACTTTATTGCCCCGCTAACTATAACTGATTACAATGACAGAGGATTAGGGCCGTCCCTCTGTTCATTGTTTACAATAGAACTCCTTAACATATTTACAACATATTATACTTAGGATACTTCTTTGAGAGGTGATGTGAATAATTATGACATTTACAAGTCTGTATTCTGTGTTTGAATAAAAAGTCAGGAGGAGCCATGCGTCTCATTCCATTCTTGGATAGGATGACTCTGGCATAGTTATAGATGAACCACATCTCGATATCTCTGTCATTCTGGTATAAATCTTCTCCAGTTCCATATAGTTCTTGATGAATGGCTGTGTTTAGATCTAGTCCTTTGTTGAGCTGGTGAATGATGTAGATACACCAAATTCCACAAACTTTGCTCCATGGACTCTGTAAACATTCTTTGTTATGGATCCATCTTGAAGAGTTTCTTTCAATAAATGGTAAAACATATTGCTCTTCTGGTGGTCTTCCATATGAATCGAAGTAGATAACTTGATCTCTTCTGAAGTAGATAGCCACCCAATGTTCTCCTGGATCTGTGGATATATCTGTATTCACAATGTAAGCCTTCATATCCAGTGGTTTCTTCTCTGGTAGTAAATTTTTGGCACATACTTCTCCTTTCACAGGTATATTGTTTATGACTTTGATTAGTTCAACAGTGTTCATTTTTATTCTGTTTCTGGGTTCTCTTTTTCTTCAGTTTCCTTTTCTTCATAGGATTCTATGAGTTTCTTGGCCCAGTACGTCTTCCACTGTTCTGTTAAGTCACTTTGATTTTTCTTGAAGTACTGCCAGTTTTTATAGGCTTCTTGATTTTCTTCTGGCGTCAGGTGATTGATCCCTGTTGTAAAGTCCATAGGGTGTCGCCAATTATCGCCATACAGATAGTTCCAGATTCTATTGTCAAAGTCTTCCATCACATCATAGATGTTTAGGCCCTCTAAGGCTGGATCATGACATCCATAATCTTCAATCCATTCTCTTGGAGAAGTCCATAGACAGATATCGTGGTATTTCTGACTTGGGTGGTTCATTTTGCATCCATGACATTCATGCTTCGCACAGTCTCCAACTGCCATCTTTAGACAAGTCAATATGGCTTGTTTTAGAAGAGTCTTCATAAGACAATCGATATCCTCATTGTCTTCTACTTCTTTCTCTAAGGTACTCTTCTCATCTGATGGCTGGATTGTTGCACTGTATGCATCTGTTTGGTACATCAAGTCCTGTTCAATGAAGTATCCTGCATTCATCTTTAGTAATCTGTGGTAACTTCTCTAAGTCCGTTGATTTCTATCAGGTTGTCAAACTCTGCATACACAAGCACGTTGATCGTCTTGTCAAGTGATGTTGCAAACTGAAGCTCCAATCTGAGGTTCCCAGTTTTTATAGGGTGCAAATGAGACTGATCGGCTGCTTGATCTGGTGTCAAATCATATCCCCAAAAGCAGTAACCTCCTTTGTAATCTTCATAATCAATGTTGCAATTTTGGACCTGATTCTGACTTGCTAATGCTTGGTAAACTGATAGAAAAGATCTGAGATACTGATCATTTTCAAATCTAGGTTCAAATGGTTTTCCATAGACACTATGGCCATCACAAGTGACATCCATTTTACTTAGATTGAAATGTTGGAAAAAGAAAGGATTAGTATCCAAATTCCCATTAAATGCCTCATTTGTTACTAAACCAATAAAAACTCGTTTTGGAAGTTGACCTGTGAGAAGATGATCTTCAATTTTAGATCTTGTGCCACTACTGATTGTAAAAGTTTTGACTTCAACTCTTCTGATTGGAAATTTAGCATTATGATGAGCAATAGTTTGATTCAGTTCATTGCTAATGGCTGGTAGAAGCTGAACATTTCGTACTCTCAAGATAGCAGTATCAATTTTGATTTTTGCAGGATAATTATCACTCATCAAACAAAACTGAGGAGAAGATCGATTAAGTCTAAGTTTGAATTCTAAGCCATTAGGTAAATACTTCTCTTGCATAGCAAGATCCAAATGTAATTTACCCTGAAGCTCCACGGATTTGCTTTTTGCTATGCGTTTGCCACGATCAGTGATAGATGCATTTGTTATATCTTCAAAAGCTCCAGCTTCATCCTCAGACCAAAATTCTGCTGCCTTCAGTTGATTATCTTTGACATCAGAACCATAAGAAAATAAATTTTCAAGGTATGCTCTGTATGGATACGTGTCTGAATTATTTGTGATCAATTTATTGTTGATATACAAATCGATGCCACTGAACATACTATGAAAAAAGTTATTAATTGGAAATACTTTTGCATCCGTGTCAAGATCTTCACCCGTTTGCTTTAAGATTCTGAATTTGATATACAGATAGGCTTGAGACAAATCAGTGTAAAACTCGGTGTGAGGTGGAATTAGAAATTCAATGGGTGCATGATGACTATCGAGAGAAGCGATGGGATGATAATCATTCCACTGAGTGCCTTGCATGGTAGTCATGGTGGGTGGAATGGATTCCATATCCAATTCCGTTTTAGTGCAATCGCAAGAACCTTGTTGAATCATTTTTCGTCAAATATATCTCTTTCAAATACCAGACGTTTAATAGGATTAAACTTTTTTGCTCTGCTTTTAAAACCCCTCTTAACAGTTCGGTGTCTAGATTGAGACTGAGGCTTTTTGCGTTTTTGAGTTGAATTTATAGCCAACTGATTTATAGTAGACTGACCAAAAGATTTCAAAGCTGTTTTTCCTCTTTGTTTTAAAACTTTTTTTACATTTTCACCACCCACAATGTCTTTTAGAGCTTGAACCCCTTGATCTTTAGCTACTTTTTTCACACTTTTTAAACTTGCTTTTGCGACAGGTTTTAAAATTGGAATCACTGTTCTCAATGCAGCTTTAAAAATGGATCCTAAACCATTGCCATATTGTCTTGAAACGCCTCTGTACAGGGGAAAGTCTCCTTTCCCAGATTGAAGAGACATAATGCTTCTGGATTGTTTCAACATTATTCTTTCTGTCGAAAATGTAGTTTCACTAACGTTTTCCCAGAGATAAATGGCACATTTTCACCTGTATCACCTTTTATACTAATGTGCACCTGATCTATGAAAGATTTTGCCACTGGAACGTAGTGTACATTGACAAATTCTTGATGTAAATGATTGTTTTCTCTTTTACTTTCAAATGGCAATACTCTCAAAATAGGTGCAGTAACATCACCAATAAATGTATAACTTGCTAAGTCAGAGTAAATGTAAAGTTGATGAATTTTTGTATTCAAATCCACACCATATCTGAAAATGTATTTTTCATTTGCTACTGGTTTATCAAAATAATTTCTATCTACACCTAATATTTCTGCAATTGCCTTTGGAAAAATAATTTTGACTTTCGTAGGATCTTGAACATCAAGTTTGACTCGAGCACTGTTTTCACCATAAGAAATTGTAATGGTAGCATTGCTATTTTTTAGTGTCAGTCCATATTGAAAATTGATAGTTTTTTGAATTTCTTCAACTAAATGGCGTGGAGAAGCATAATAACCATTTTGAATAAAGACTCTCATGTCTACATAACCTCCATAGGTTGTACAATTATCTATATCTTCACACATTTTTCTATCAAAAAATCTTAAAATCACATAATTGTTTTCTTTTGTGATATTATTTACTTCAGTTGGAGTTATGACTTCTACCAAACCTACTTCCCAATTATCTTTTTCAATTTGTATGGAATGATCTAATTTCACTTTAAAGTCACATTGCGTATTTTTTGAAAAAGTGCTGAGTGAACTATCACTCAAGAGTGTCAAATAAAAGTTGTTCATGGTTTGAGTTTGGGTGAATCTGTTTCGTCAGCAGAAATTGGATTAGTTTGTTTTCTAAATTTTAAACCTGGGGATGGTAGTATGTAACCGATAGAACTACTGAGTAAAATTAACCACAATTCTTTATCTGGACTTCTCAGACTGATTTGAACTAATGATGTGACAATGATCATGTATACAACAATGATCTGAGCAAAAAAAGTGAACCGATTTTTAACAATTCGATCACGACCTTCTGCAGATTGTACTGAAGCAGTGTCACCACGTACAAATGATCCTCTGAGATCCATTTTCATGCTTTTATACAAGATCAGATTCTAAAATCCAACTGTCGAATTTTGAAGGATAACCTTTCCAGTGAACTTTAATTTCTTTCACCCACTTTTTTCCTACTTTACGTTTTCTGTGATCTAAAACAGAATCAATTTCGTAAATTTGATCTTTCTCTACACGTTGTAACTCGTGTGAATAGAAAGTGCCTTTGACTAATTCACCCTCAAGATCTTTTATTTTATAGGTGATAGGAGTCTGAGTTTTGACCACTGCTAAAATTTGAAATAATTCTTGTGTCCAATTTGGTAAATAACCTTTATCAAATGTACGTTTTGTTTTATTGATACGCACAAAATCATTCACTTTGAATTTTGGTTTGACTTTTTTAGAATTTGATTTTCCATATAAGTTTTCTGACACCTGTGTTCATTTTTAAGAGTCACAGACACAGGTGCACATTTAATACTTCGATGATAAGCGTGATTGTAACCATGTACTAATTTGGGTAGAATGTCTACATATCGCAAAATGCGATGATGAGTAAAATATTTCCACATGCGAGTTTTCAAAGTTCTTTGAAAACGTTCCACAATACTGGCTTTGGTTTCAGGATTTTCAGTAGTGAAGAAATGAATCTTTTTAGTTTTCAAGAAATTTTGAAATTCTTTATTTTTGAATTCAGTTCCTTTATCTGTTTGCAAACTTTTTGGACATCGTCCACTTTTTAACACAGATTTGAAAGCAATCACTAAAGTTTTCCCAGTTTTATCTTTAATAGGTACCACCCATGCATATTTTGAAAATACATCTATGATGCAAAGTAAATATCTATGTTTGTCATTGAACTTTGATAATTTTGATAAGTCTGCCAAATCTGCTTGCCATTGAGTATCAATTCCAGCCACTACTGTTTTGCGTCGCAAAAACTTTTTATGAATAGGTTTATGTAAAGTATAAGTTTGTTGTTTTCTTAACCAGTCTCTAACATCTTGAAGTTTTACTTTTTTGGATGATTGTTTAGCAAGTTTGTACAAAGCTTGTTCACCTGCATACGCAGCAGGACTTTTAGGATTGTAATACAACTGTTCAAGCTTCATTGTAACTGACCCATGTAGAAGAAAACTCTTCTTTTATACGTTTTTTGGTGGCAGATAAAAGTGCCGGAGAGGAAAAATGGTCTTTGATACGTTTTCTGACACTCAAACTCTTTGCAGACCTGACAGAAACAGGAATACGACTTGCTGTTTTTCTGATGGTGCGTTTTTGTTTGGGAGTGATATAATCCGTTTCAGGAGTTTCTGGAGCACGATGCATCCAGTCCCAACTTTCCCTATTTCCAATGACATCTTGGGGAATATTCATGTCTCTTAAACCTTCTGCAAAAGCTTGCCAACCTGTAGGTTCACTGCCTTTACGATGTCTAATGACATCATTGACCAAATCAATAATATTGGACCCTGGAATAGATTTGCCATAAAGTTTAACTGTACCATCATCTTCCCAGGACACATTTGGGTTAGTTTTTAGAAGTGAAACTAAAAGCTGAGCTTTGCGTTTCATGGTGGAAGGCACACTATTTATGACCAATTGATTCATTTTGGAAGAACTAGGGTCAGATTGGGGAAAAAGAGATGTTTCTTTTAAAGCTTTTTGATGAGCCGTTTTAAATTTGTGCAAGGTTTGGCCATATAATTGAGATTTTTCAGCTTCAGACAAATCTTCATTGGCCATGACAGAAGATAAGTCTCTTTGAAGACTGGCTGTGGCAGATACATTAGGATCAGGAGGCAGTCTGGGTTTTTGAATTTGTTCCTCTTTCCAGCGTTTCATGTCTTCCCAAAGTTTAAATGGCACAATAGCCATTTTACGACCATCCATATTTTTTTTATTTTTTGATAATTTCACCCAAGACAGAACCTATGATAGGAGCAATTAATGGTTTTAATAATAATCCTAACAAGGCTCCACCTTTCTGATTAATAATTTTCTTTTTTGTGTCAAGTGGCACTTGCTTAGAACTCAGTAAACGTATATGTTGCTTTCTAGCTCGTAACTGATTCTTTTGAGCATTTGTCAGACGTACATTGCCTTTTATAAGATTGATGCAACATTCCCCTACACAATCAATGACTTCTTTAGGAGATTCTTGAATCATTTTCTTACGACATTTATTGGATAAATGAGTCAATCCTTCTAAAAATGTACCATAAGTTTTAATCAAAGATTTTTTTCTCATTTTATTTTGCAATTTTCTACGACGTGTTGTTGTTACAGCCATGTTTATGAGTGTGTTTATAATTTAAATGTACAATCCTTTTATAGTTTTTTTTAAAAATGAAGTCGTCGACGTTCAGAATGAGGTGGCGAAGGATATTTGTTTGGATTTAACATGTGCATGGTAGCACCAAATCCATGTCTTTTTAACAAATCTTGTGCTCTCAAAGGAGTAAATCTTGCTAAATTAATAGAAGATCGTCTTGCATTTGTGTTTGGAGAATCAAGACCTAAATTTTGCCATGAAGCAGGACTTTTACTTTTACGTTTTGTTACAAAACGATCATCAACCTTTCTTTTTTTCTGTTTTCTAGGTTTTTTCACTGATTTTTTCTTAGGTTTTTTAGTTTTCTTGTTAAATTTTCTCATCAACTTATTTCCATCCCATCGAATCAGACTTCGAATGATCACACCACCAAAGAATCCACCACCTCCAGGTTTTAAAATGATACTACGTTTTACTTCAGGATCAACAATTGCACTTGCTAGTTTTCTTACATCATCCTGATGTCTATCCATAAATTTTTGAGTTTGTTTAGGTAATTTCATTTTACCCTGAACAATTTTTCGAGCTGCCAAAGAAAACCATTTGATCATTTCAATTAAACCTGCATTTAAGAGTGATTTTCTTTTATGACTATCATGTTCTCTGCTTAAATTATGCAGAGCACGTATCAGATTAGCTGATGTTCGTTGAGCCATTTTGACACAAATGATGGATTTGAACTCAAACACACCTTTTTATACTCCTGGAAAATAGACAACAGGCCCTTGTTGATCTGATTTTGTAAACCAGTTTTGAAAAATATGTGTTCTGAATCTAAGATAATCAGGTGTATTTGGTTTCAAATCGACCAATAAGTATCCATGAGGTATAGATGTGGCATCGTTAAATGCATGAATCATATGTGGAGCTTGAAGTTGATTTGCTAATACTTTGATTTGCATCTTATCTCTTGGACTTTGAAATAAAACTAAATAATGAGCATTCAAACTGATGGTGCGAGAAGATTTACTTTGTTGAAATAAGTTTTGAGTGATGTACACCACACATGCGTTTCTATGATGTCCTTTTCTTGTAAACCATAACTTAATTTTTTCTTCATCTTTATCTCCTAACATGTCATCAAAAATCACCAAGTGCGTTGCACTGGGATCAGTGACAATTTCATCTTCATCATCGGGAATACCTTGAATAAATTTGATGTTTGACCCCTCACGTTCTTGTAAGATATTATAAGATTTTTGCCATTCCTTGTAACACCAAACAATACGTTGGGGTAAAATATCAAATAAATCTTCTTTAAACTCAATCATCTTTTTAACAAATTCAGTTTTACCCGATCCACTTGGACCAGAAATAAAAATATTAGAAGGATGTTTAAAAAACAAACTTCCAATATCTTGATTTGAGTCCAACTGGTGTGTAGAAAGTGCCATGTCTAACTGTGAAAAAATAACAAAGACAACTTTATTTATACTCAAATTTTAATGAACATGAACCAACAGTTTAATACATAATTAAAAAACAGTTTAATACATAATTGAAACAGTTTAATACATAAAAAACACCTGTACATGTTTATCAGACACAGTTCAATTCATGACTATCAGAAATAATACATGATCATCAGAACTACTCTATCTATGCCAAATACCCATAAGGAACAGTATATCCATCTCCAATAATGACACGTTTAGTATAAGTGAACCGATACGTCTTGGATTGCAATTCAGTGGTCACAGTCTTGTCTTTATGTTTTCTGATCCTATGGTAGTTGACAGTTTCTCTGAAGTCTTTCCTATCTCCCTTCACCAAGTTCAGCATCCGATCAAAGTGAATGACTTGAGATGTATTGTAATCTAGAGTGAGTCCTTTCACTTTGCAAGTAGATCCTCGATTTCCATCCTTGTCCACAAATTCATAGCCATAGTTCTTCGGTCCCATGCCAACAAATTTCACAATTCTAGCATTGGGCACTTCATCTGTCCATTCTCCAAGTCTGTTGTTGACAATAGTAGGATTCCATAAATGGGGTTTGTGATGATAGATGATAGAATCTGTATCAAAGTAGAGTACACGTTCATTCAGCTTTTCCAAGGGTTCATACAACTTCAATCTGGCTTGAGCAGTGACAAAGGCTGCAACAATCACATTACTGCAAGCATGAGCCTCCACATTGGGTTCTGTATCCTCCCAGTTGACCAGTAGAAGATTTTCTCTGCAAATGTCCACATTCTTGACAATCTTGTTTGGATTCGTCACCATATCAAAGAACTTGGCAGGTTCTGAGAAATATTCTGTCTTGGCCATATTCTCTCGCTGTGCCAATTTTCCCCAGAGACTGTTTAACATGATCTTAGCAATAGCTCTCATTCCCTTATTCTTCTCCACATTCTCCAACCTGATTCCTTCGGCTTCAAAGTAGTCTTGCTTGAACTTGATCTTATCTTGCTCAGTCTTGCACCAATCAGGATACCCACTTGATTCTTGCTTGATTCTCAGAAAAGTATCAATATAGCCAGCAAAGATCCCTCCTTCTCCAGATTCTCTGTCATATTGAGTCGTCTCTGAGAAATGCCAGACTTCATACACGTCCAATAACTTGTATCCTCTGTCCAATGCAGCAAACAATTCGATAGTAACCCAGGTCCCTGTAAAACTTCTATCTTCTTCTCGTAAATGAGTACATCTCATATGAGGATCTGTCTTTTCAGAACAACTTCTACACAATGGAAACATCAATTTCTGACTGCATTTCTGTGGAAGTACAGGATGGTACAAATTGGTGGGTGGTAGCACTTTACACTTGATCAATCCACAGTACTGTCTGATGTTGTCTTTATCAATATTCTCTTGAGAATAGATGGTAGGATGTCCAAGTGGAAACTGTCCGTACTTGCAAATAGTTGGATAGAGTGAACACACATCTATGTACTTGATTTCTTCATTGGAGGATTCATCGATTTCCTGATAGAGTTTGGTCGAGTTAGTCCTTCCACCAAATAAAGCATCTCTTGGCCTCAAAGGGTCTAAGTTTGTAAATTCTGAGTCCACCAAAGATCTAAAGTCTGGATCTTCCTTGCATCTCTTGTCATAGTCACATTCCCAAAGTTCCACCACCTGATATCCAGCTTTTTGTAACTCTTCATTCTTGCCAATGGTCAAAATATACAACTGATGCATGGTCAAACACTGATGATGTTGAACTCTGTTTCTGTCTGGAAAATGAGTAGGGCATCCATGCCAGTAACATCCATGGAATTCAAATACTGTTCGAGATTCTTCATGGTAGCCATCCACATAATGTCCATTGATTCTTTGTTCACCACCATTCAATGCATGTTTGATTTCAATACCACGTTCCTTAGCTTCACTTTGAATCCATCTTACAGCTTTGATAGAGTAATTCTTTTGATTAGGATAACCTTCAGGTGGGATGATGGCAATACTGTTTTCAGGCATATGATTCTTTCTCCATACCTTTGAACAAGCTTGAGCGATAGTGCAAGCTTCAGACAAAGGATCGAGTCCACTAATGTTGATCAATTCTCGTCTGAAACAAGCACATCCTCGTCTAAGAATATCCACATCACTACGACAGTATTCTTCCATCTCCCATTTGAAGTTAAATATAGCACCACTCTCAATTTTCCCTTTATGCCAAGCTAAAAATACCTCACGATCTTTGACAGACATCTGACCAGGATTGTACATGTCCACTGGAAAGTAAGGTCCCACATACTTTTGGCTTGCCAGTGTATTTGCAAGATGAGGAAAGTAACCTTTCTTCATCTCTGTCAAGCCAAATGTATCTGGGAAATTAGCCAGTCTCATATGCAAAAACTGATAAGAATCAAGGAATGTGACACGTCCTACTTTCATTCTAAGTATAGTATTTCCATTCATGATCACATCAGGTTTCACTGTACCATATTCTAAGATATAGTGTAAGATGAACTGACCATCGTATCCTCCAAAGTTATGTGCAATACATGTCACTCCTTTATTCTCATCTCCTAAAATCCAATTGCAAAATTGTGGTAAAGTATCTATGCCTTCAAAGATAAATTCTCTCAGACCTGTTTGTGTCGAACAAGTCGGACAAAATGTATCTATGGGCAATTCCATGCAATCATCACAAGCTTTATGAGCAACACAGAAATTCACTTGATGTGTACCAGTTTCTTGATTTGACTCGAAATCAAAGAAGATGAAACGAGATTTCTTAGGTTGAGAAATCTCTTCTTCTCCTTCATTTTCAGTCATCTCAGATTTACATTCATAACTTTGAATATAGCATTGATGATTAGGTCCAACAATCTCTTTACAATTTCCACATTTTCTCTGTCCTGGACACACATGATTTTTCTTATTGCCCACAATCCTCAAATTACATTTACCACAATTATACACAAGTTGACAAATAGATTTATGCTGCTTAGATTTCACTGCCTTATGCTTTGCAAAACAGTCTCTACTACGAAATGTTCTTTTACAGTCTATACAACGCGTTTTTTGTCCAGGAATACAAGGAATGTCACTATAGCAACCATCACATCCATCAGCACATCTATGGGCTCCCCTGTTCGTAAATCCAACATCACAATACTCGCAGTAATATATACATCCAAGAAATCCTGTCACCTTCGTAATCGCATCATAGTGATCAACTCCATTGAAGTAAATATGGATCACCTTCGTCTCAGGTTTCTTCTTGAATTGTAGTGGAAATATCAGTCCATCTTTAGGATACTGTGAATGGACTTTGATCAAGTACTTGGGAGCAAGTACAGATTGGATCTTCTTGTATTCCTCAATGCCACAAGACTTAGTATGAGGAATCTTCGCTCGATCCAATAACTTCATGGCTTCTCTGGTCTGCATAGGTCGATCTGATTGTCTTATATTTCCCCAACTCTTCTTCCAAGACTCTGAGTCATCTTTGTCTGCATTACATTTGGCCACCACCACAGCTCTTGCCATACACATTACATCTTTGGTATTATTGATCTGTATAATACTCTGTTTATTCTTTCTCATATTTTCTGACTCAAAATAGAGACCAGCATGTAATGGTTTTCGTCCGCTGCCTACTGGAAGTCTCACCACTGTGACTTGAATAGTCATCTGTCCATCATTGATTCGAAAATTCTCATTGGACTGTTGTACTTTCATGATTTCTTGAAGTATAGCTTCCCCTGTCATGGCTGAGACATCTCTCCAAGGCACAAACACTCCCAGTCTCAATCCAGGATGCAAAATAGTCATCCGCATCTTATCAATCTTATCATTAGATTCCATCTGGCATCTTTTTTGATGTCTTCTACCAGCCAATCAAACAATCTTGATATGAACTGATATGGCGGAACATTGTCAGGGAAAGTCTTGATGTTCAGTTGAAATTCTTTCCCTTGAACTCGAAAAATTCTAGACTTCTTCTCGTTGACTGTCTTAATAGTGTAATAAGAAGTCAAATCTTCATCATCTTCATCATCTGAACTCTCTGTGTCTGAATAAATCACCATAGGTCTTCGTTTTCTTGGTGGTGGTCTAATATTATCTTCATCATCTGAGCTCTCTGTATCTGAATAATCTACCAATCTACGTCGAGGCTCTTCATCATCAGAAGTGGGTGGGGTAATATCTCTCTGTCGCTTAAACATGTTGACTGCTCGAAGTTCTCTACTGAAATGATGCTGCAATAGAAATCTGAGTTCCTTTTATACTGGAAAAACCCAAAACTCAGATTTTCTGAAATCAACAGTTGAAAATTCTCAAAATGTTTCATCAAGCGTAATCACTATTTGATTTTTTCATCCAATCTAATATTTTCCATAGGTCAAACTACTAAAAAGATTCACCATGTGGTAGGCAAGATGACTAGTTCTCAAATTATTTTGATATGCAAATTTGTTTTTTCATCCGATCAAATATTTTCTATAAGCCAAACTACTGAAAGTTTCACCATGTGGCAATAGAAATCACTAGCAAAAAAAATTTGACAAGCAAAACTGTATGAATTTTTTCACAAAGTGTCAGGCGAGACTACATGTTTTTTGCTAGGCCTAAAGTGCAGGCGAGACTACATTTTTTGAAAAATTAGCAAGAAGTATCAGGTACTGTATAAACAGCACCATTACTCCCCCAGTACTATATCCTAACCTCGGAATCCCTGGCGATTGAAACTGTCTCAAATACAAGTCAAATTCCTGCATGTCTCTATGGACCAGAGAATTTGAGGCGGAGCCACTCCAACCCGAAGGCTGGCGCCCTTAAACAGCCGAAGCTGCTCTACCTTTTTAAATGCATATTCAACAGTTTCTGAAGCACAAAGCTTCTCAACGGGCCTCGGCGGATGTATAGAGTACCAGTGGTCAGTTATTTTTGTTCAAACTATATCTCTACTGACTTAATAAGCAAATATTTTCGATTCATATATATAGTTATCCTATCACAGAATAAGTTTGAAATGGTGTCTCAATGTTACTCTATCCCATAATAGTTTTCAAGCCTTATAGTATGTAAAATCGATAACTTGAATATAAGAGCTATCTTTTGGTAAAAATTTGAAGTAAATCGGATAAAAAATATCCGAGCTATTACAAATTTCGCATATTTTTTACCGTGAAATTTTTTATTCAAGGGAGATAATTTAATGAAAAAAGCAAGAACCGGATTTCTAAAAAGTAAAAATCATATTTTCGCAATAACTTGAGTTTGCCTCGACCGATTTTCAAAATTTTTTCACCCTATGAAAGCTGAGAACAATTGCTATCTTATCACATACATTATATATATTTTATCTGCAAGTGTAATATCATGGAAGAAGCAAGAGAGAAGAAATATTTGGAAATTCCACTTTCCAAGATTTTGAAGTTCAGACCGTATAGAAAATTATTGTTCTGCATTTACATCTTATTTTCTCATGATGAGATTACAGTAGAAGAGATTCAACAGAAACTCAATAGTCCTGAAACTTTTGAAGATTTCAAGAAACTTTGGTGGATCAGTATCAGATATTTGATGGAAAAAGAGACACTGATTACATTTGAGAATTGGAAAAGATGTGTCGCTGACAATTCTAGTGTGATTGAATTTCTCTACAATCATAGAAGAGACAGAACTTTTCCAGGACTATAAAAAGTTGGACACCAGTGAGAGAGAATCATTTCACTTCTGACTTTTGAAGAGTAAAGATGGCAAACAGTAGAGATCCAAGGATGGCTAAAGTCTATGATAAGAAGAGCATCTACTATCATTGTGTATCGTTGAAGAAACTTTTATCTCAAGAAGAACAAGCTTTGATGCAGCCATTAGAAGATAGTTTGAGACAACAAGACAAGTTGAGGCCCCCTTATGGAGAATGTCACTATTGTCATGATACTGGACATTGGCTTGGAGATTGTCCTGAGGCTCAGAAATTAAGAGAACAACAGATGTCAACTGATAAGAAGCCTACATATGGACAATGCTATATTTGCAGACTTGAAGATCATTGGGCTCCAAATTGTCATAAGAGAGAAGAACATTTGATGAATGATAAAGAATCTCAACCTAAGTTGGTGGATTATTCAGATTCAGAGAGCTCAGATGATGAAGATAATATTAAGCCACCACAAAGGAAACGAAGACCTATGGTGATTTATTCAGACGATGAAGATGAGGAAGAGCAACAATCTTCAGAATCTACAGAGAAGCAACAGTCTTCAGTATCTACAGAGAAGCCTTCAAGAAAACCAAAGGCTTCAGACGTCTCTGATGTCAGTCCTAAGAGAAGACGCTTAGACACTCTTAAAATGAAGACAGTGAAACGTACAAAGACAGGGAAGAAGACTTATTGTTTCATTTGTAAATCAGCCTCTCACTCGCCTCGATCATGTACAGAGATGGTGACAGAGAACAGGGATAAACAGATTTCTTGTGATGAACCAGACTTTTAGTGCATATTCATTAAAGACTTTAATAGACTCTAGGGACTTATAGTGATTCTAGTAGTTTTTGGATTTAATTAAAATTATGTTGTTGAAATTGTGTTTGCTTTTATTTTGAGGTTATTCTTTAACGAAACTAATTGAGTAGCCCTGAAAAGGACTGTTTGTTTTAAAGTCTCCTAAGTAACAAAAATATTTCTTACTTAGAAGATTTTAAAATAGGTCGCACAATGGCTACAGGTTTTCTCGATCCATTTCCTCTACGAGCAAGAAATTGCTCCAATCCCAACTTATTTTGTTGTTTCTCCACCTCTTTCCAATCTTTTCGCTGCAAAGCAGCACACAACTTAGTCAAACTGAATTTTTCAAAGAACTTCATTTTTTGAGAGAAACACAAAGTACATTGGGTTATATAGTAGGATAGGGGGATTGACCTACATTCTACTCCTACGCTAGAGAGAGCAACTAAAATCTGATTGGTCCATTAAAAGATCACGCCATAATCACACCATTACTGTAACCATGATTAGGAAATACTACAATCACACATATCTTAGGCATAGCCTAACATACAAAACAAAGTGCAACATATTTAGTTATTCTTTCTTGAAGAAATAGGTGGCCCTGAAAAGGGCCGGTTTGGTGGTTATATTACCACAGAGACATTATTTTTAGGAGCAGGGACATCTACTGGGGCGGCCACCACATGCAGGACACCGCAGGCCCCACTGTTCAACCGTAATTGTCCTTCTCACTGGTATGTAGAAGGGCATATCATCTGCTTCCGCATCCCAATCCTCAGACACATGAGGTGTGGGGGGAGAATTATCCCCCCAATCTTCCTCCTCGTCACTGATAGTCTCCACCTTCACTTCTGTCTTTACATCGTTTATCAAATTTTCTACCCTCCTACTCATCTCCAACATCTTCTGATGATTCTCAATCATCTGTAATAGAAGTTCTCCCGTATCTTTCACAGCATTCACTGTCTCCAGTAAACGCCTAGTAGCATCAGCCATAGTCTTGCCCTGCTCCTCCAATTGCTCCAAACGCGAATCCAAATTGCAAGCCATTTTGTTGTTGTTGTTGTGTATCACAAGAACAGAATGAAGAATTTGAGATTTGAATCGAGCTTTTATAGTCTTCAAAGGGATTGACCTACATTGAACTCCTGCGCTAGAGAGAGCAACAATACACTGATTGGTCAGTTCATTTATTTTCACCCAATCAGAGTTGACTTGATTTCTTAAAGCGCGGGAACTTTAAACTAGGTCAATCCGCTTGACAAGTATAAAAGGCTCAAACACATTACATTTTTCAACATTCATAATCATGGAGCCATCACTAACACTGGACGATATGATCAACAATCCTGATATTCTACTATCAGCAGTGAATGAGACGTTTGCTAACGATATGACACAACAGTATTATACGCCGCAAACACCCTCAACGTATATACCTCAACCTGTTCAGCAGATGCCACAGAAACAACAGTCAAAGACTCAAGTCATAGAACTCTTTCTCAAGGAATTAAATGAGTTGAGGTCTAGAGTGAAGAAGTTAGAAGAATTATCTCAACAGCGAGCACAGCATCAAACGTTTGAGATACAACCCATCCAGATACCAATTAGACTTGACATTATGACCAATGACCAAGAGACTAGTCAAAACGTAGGAGTTGGAAAAGCAACTAAGAAAATTAAAATGACCAAGAAAAAGTGATAGACATAATAAGACAATCAACAAACAGCCCTTTTCAGGGCTACCACTTCCCTAGAAAGAATACCACTAAACTTGCTAAACAATATACACAAGTTAACGCTACAGAGTGATGCCTCTAGGAGTTGAGGTCTTGACTGACCAAGAGACTCTAAAGACGCATGGTACTTAGTAGCCTTGACTATTACACACACCATATATCACCACATGCTATACCCCCTAAAATGACTAAGTTATCTTCAAAGCTGAATTTAACTAAGTTATTTTATATATCACCACAGCAGAATCTTTATCCCCCTTAAAATGACTAAGTTATTCCCAAAAAGCCCAGGAAACTATCACAATTATAGGCCCAGCCAGAATAATCCTCAAAAATAAACTAAGTTATTTCTCATTAGCCCAGAAAACTATCACAATCATAGGCCCCAGCCAGAATAGACCTCAAAAATAGACTAAGTTATTCTCAATAGCCCAGGAAACTATCATAATCACAACCCAACCAGTGGATATGACCAGGAGCTTATCATAATCACAATCATAGACCAGAATAGCTCACAAATAAACTAAGTTATTTACCCAACAGCCCAGAAAACTATTATAATCACAACCCAACCAGTGGATATGACCAGGAGCTTATCATAATCATAGACCAGAATAGCTCACAAATAAACTAAGTTATTTACCCAACAGCCCAGAAAACTATCATAATCACAACCCAACCAGTGGATATGATCAGAAAACTATCACAATCATACGCCCAACCAGGAGAGACCTCAAAAATAAACTAAGTTATTCCCCAAAAACCCAGGAAACTATCACAATTATAGGCCCAGCCAGAATAATCCCAAAAATAAACTAAGTTATTCACAGCTAGTCACTCAAGCCTACCAGGATAGTCATCTCTGGGGTCATTTTTTAGCCTGAAAAATTCTAAGTTCTTTTCAGGCTTAAAAAAAATGACCCCAGAGTGACATCCATTACTACTAATATTCATTTTTCATTTGAGAGAAAAAGACAAAAAACTCAGGGGTCTAGGTACTGGTTATCTTTCAGGAGGGCCAGGTTTAACTCCACCCCCACAGATTTTGAGGATAACTCAATATTAAACGTTAAGGAGCCTGTAATGTTTTGTCATTTATACAATTCCATATTATTTGTATAAAGAAATATTAATTGCTAAATTATTAAAACAAGGTTATAGATATCATAAAATTCGAAAAGCATTTTCTAAATTCTACCACAGACACTCAGAGTTAGTTGTTAAATACAACATTGGGTTAAAACTCTTCTACAACAAGGTATATCAGAACCTATATTTTATTTTGTGATTTAGTCTATAAACAGTCAGGAACATAACTTCTATAAGTTAAAATATATATCACTTGAGGAAGTTAAAATTGTGCCTTTTCAACAATAATTTTTAAGTGATGCTACAGAAAGTAACTTATTTAAGTTTTATCTGAAGTTATTTGGGACAAGGTCAAATTGCAAGCCGTCAACAATATAACTTATTCAGGTTAAAAAATAGCTTATTTTCTGAACTTCAATGACCTCACGTACTTATTTATAGACGATGCGTACAAAATTTTACTGCATAATCGTAAAGTTATGTAATATGTCTTTCAGATAAAATTACCCACATGGCTGTGAAAATTGGAGTAACTCGGGAATATGAAGATGAAAAAAGACACGTTCACTCAAACAAGTTACTTTTGTTTTTGTTGCAAAAAAAGTTAACTGCTTTAAGTGATATATTTTTTAACTTTTGGAGGTTATGCACCTGACTGATAAATTCAAACGAAATGTTGGAAAACCTAATTTTAGTGAGCAATTCAAAAAGATAGTAAAACGTTATATAAGGGTTGGATATAATTTGGATATCATTCGACAGTCTGCATGCCTAGTTTTAAACCCAATCACGGTTTATAGCTATGATTTCCTCTTTAATTGCACGACGGTGGGTCAGGCCTCAGACTCTATGACGGCTCTGACGTAAAGCTTTAATCGATGGGTTGGTGCCTGATGCTTATCTGTAGCTGGACCCACCGTGGCTCAACTTGAGGTTTTCTTTAGCTCTGACTATCTGTGAGTCATGAGCCCTTTTCTTTGTTTCATCATGGAGTGTTTATTTGATAAGAGTGTTTCCCATGATGATACATTGCATTAGTTAGATGGCCTCCATGCGAGCTGAACATTTCTTGTACTTCAACAACAGCAGAATCTAGGGCGAAGATTTGGTACCAGTAAAATGCATTTGAGCCCCCCAGTGGCTTAGGCTGCTGTCCGTTCTTAGGCGGTGGTTCTGTTGTTGTTGACTTTTTGTTTATTGTTACTCCCATTATTGGAGTCTGTAATTCTTCTATGTTTTGTGGTACGTTACTTTATGTCCATTCTAGTATTGCAATCATCTTGATGGGGAAGAGAGAGCTGATTGCTTTGCTTAATTTGTCTTCTTGGTGTCTCGTGATGGTTGAGCGGCTCTTCCTCGCGGTGCCACGGGGTTGTCTGCAGTTTGTGATTGTGGTATTTCCTGATCATACTCACTTACTATTTTTGCATGGCAAGACTAAAAAAGGAAGAACGTTTGTTTGTAATAAGTGCCTACACGGGAATCGACCCTGATCCTCTGGTTCCAAAGTCTGACACGCTGAAATAAAGTCATGCATAACTTTAGATATTTATGATAAAATGCAAATATAAGCAATAAATTCAATTTTTGGTTTGTTCATGGAATCATGCATGCTTCAGTTCTTTTGCAAAGTTAACGTGAAGCCCATAGGTCTTCACTTATTTCGCAAGAGACTAGAAGTATTCATGATTCCATGAACATTCCAAAAATTAAATTCATTTCTTAAAAAATTCAAAAAGTTTGTGCATTGTTGATGTCGCTGGATCTATTTATTAGTATTTGGTACTGAGACGATGAGTTCTGGTAAAGGGTCGATAGATATTTCTGACACATTTAAGTTACTTTATTTTGTCAAGAAAATGTGGAAATATCCATCTCACATAATTTCTCTGAATTCGTAAATGTTCCGAAAGACAGGACCCAGACAACTTCTCCTGTTACCCGACACAGGAATGGTGCGCATGGGAATTAACCGCATATTTCTTTAATTTTATAGGAAAATTCAGTATAATATCTATCTGTGCGCTGGTTTTAGCTTGGCAACTGGGCTCACAATGCTCTACCATACAAGTGCACAAATGATTATTCCTTGTATAAAATATGTCCTTATGCTACCAGTTGTCATTAAAATCTGTTTTGTCTATTTTTGAGTGGCCTTTTTACACAGGTTTTACTGTACTTTGTTTTATTGTTGTCAGATTGGTGTCTGAGTCTTGCAGAAGCGTGGATTGGTCTGTGGTTAAGGCATTCTTTGTCATGCACACTTTGTATTGTTATGTACACTCTCTCTATCTTGCTGGAGGCAAAATATTTACAGCATCTATCGGCTCAGTTGATTCACTATATTTCTCCGTATTTATCTTCTGTTTGAATCTGCATCAGTTTCTGATCCTGTGTAGCTCAGAAGCAATGATGTTTGTGAAATTATATTTCCGCACTTCTGATATTTATATAATTTCACTTGTATCCTTGGATCCATCATTCTTTCACTTGCGAACGAAATAGATGCCATGAATTGTAAAGGAACCAATATACGACGTGTACTGCATTGGTCGTCGTCAATATCAGCGCTACTTGAACATCCCTTTATGGGGGTGTCTCAGTGGCGCAGTTGGTAGCGTCGATGTCTGGTGTAGTGCTAGGCGGTTTTGTCAAGATCGTGGGTTTGAATCTCACTAGAGGCAAAATATTGAATGAAACGGCTTAGTTGATTCACTATATCTCTCCACATATATATACTAGAGGACTTTGAATTTGCATCACCATATTTTTGCACCTTTCTTGCAGGCTGTACATGCGATTGAAAAGTTACTCGCAGGTTTTAATGTGCAACCCAGAATCGTTAATTTGACTGCACTATACTGACATTGCTGATGACGCCACATGGTACATATAGCCTCCGGCACAAAGTCGGTTGAAGCTTTTTGACTATTTTTGTGTTTAAATTGTGGCGTGATCCAAGCGTAATTTATGCACAATCTGTCATTTGTATATGCCCTTAGCCTCTTCAAAAAAAAAAACGAATGGAAACAATAGAAACTTTGAAAGGCCAAAGATGTTGAATTTTATTGCTAGACTATAGTAATCAGAATTGGTGGGATATGTCGGTATCTCTAATGGGGTGTTACTTTGAGCATATCGAACTTTCAATTCATTTCGAATTGTTCAATGATGAATGTTCACTCCTGAAAGAAGCCTAGGACGCTTATCTGTTCAGTCAGGAATCAAAACTAACGTGGGCTAGCTTGCAGCTGAATTGGTGTCCTTCATAATCAACCACCTCTGTCTGAAAATGGATACTTTTTCAATACCTTAAAGTAAATTTACAACCATGAATTTTCTAGGACACACTACAAGCCTGTCAGACTATTCCTGGCTTTTCCATAAAAATAGTAAGTGAGTATGGTCAGGAAATACCACAATCACAAACCACAGACAACCCCATGGCACCCTATTAACAATTAACTCTGAAACCACTTCGGTTGAGCCTTCGGGTGCTCCCATCATAAAAAAACACACAAATCATAAACTGGTTACTACCCATGAAAATCTGCAAACAGCTTGTATCACTTGTCTTTTGTATTGTGCAAGTGACGTTTACGTAATTTTAATACTTTCTCGATCACATGACAGCAGATCTGCTGCCATGATCTACATCAAAACGTCTTCCCCACACGACTGTCAGTGCATGTAGTCAATATCAGTAATGAAAGCGAGCATAAAGGTAACTTATGTAGATTTTTTTAAAAAAGAGATATAAATTGATGTTAAAATTTGACGTTTATTTTCGAAAATCTATTAATTAAAAAAGTATATAAACTCTTTTGCTGATATGGTATCATACACGCCGCAGTTTAAAAATAAAAATAATCAAAAAGCTTCGTTTAACTGTGCAGAAAGGTGCTGGATGCTATATCTACTAATGTGACGTCATCAGCAGCGTCGCATGATAATGCAGTCAAATTAAAGCTACATAGCCTGTAACTTTTGATCTTCTAATTTTAGAAGTAAAGTTTCTATTTTTCAAGAATACAGTAAAAATACTCAAATTATGGTAAACATTTGACCATTTTCGTTAAATCTAAACAAATCATCACTATCAAAACAACAGCATTTATGCTAAAAATCAACTGTCTAGAATTATTGGAGGGACGTAAATAATTACAAACAAGAGAAAAAACATCTGTTAATTAACTCTTCCATGCAGTTTTCTGCTGTACTGAAGATTTTTATTGTGAAAACCTAACTTAATTTTATTTTTACAAATGATTTTAAAAGAAAATAAAAAACTTTCGAAAAATGTTTAAAGTTACAGACCTGGTCTCTTTAACGACTGATTCATATCAATTCTGGGTTGCACATTAAAACCTGCGAGTAGCTTTTTAATCGCATATACGGTTTGCCAGAAAAGTGCAAAGATATGGTGATGCGTTTTCAAAGTCCTCTAGTATATATATTTTAATAGTATAGTGACTGGGAATTCCATGAATCCTGAATAAGGCCATTGAAAGACTTGGCTTATTTCAGTGCATTGCCTTAGAAGGCTATTAGACAGATAAAAGCAAATATATTTAGTGGGCAGGCCTCTTATGAATCCCCTGTAAGGCGGTTGGGAGACCTAGGCCCGGAATTACAATGCATCCTTAAAGTTACTGAAGACTTAAGTTATGTATTGATATTTCAACATGCTATATTAAATACTAATTAAATTGCCTGGATCAATGTGATACTTGTGGTCAAAGATATCATTGTGCTCTCCAGAAAAAATGAAACCATTTTGATTTTAATCAGTTTTAAACGTTATTTGTTGCTTCCTAAAAATCAATACTAAGCTTAAGTCTTCCTTAACAGTAAGGATGCATTGTAATTTCAGGTCCTGGCTCACTCCAGCTCATTAGTTTACAAGATATTTGTGTGGTTATTCACATCATGACAGCCTTTAATATATAACCTGTTATCCAGTTACTCCGGTAGTGTTGTCACTCTGGCAATTGTTGTACAACATAATATAATACTTATTTAGCTTTGGTTACTCCAACGGCTAACTGTTCTGGCACCACATAGATACTTATTTTCCTATATAGGATTTTGACTGCTCTTGCAGAATCTTACTTAGTGTTGTATATTTGGGCTCCAATTACAGGGCTATTAAGGTTGTTTTGAGTAATACAGTTTGAGGTGCTCTAATACTGCTCTAGTAGTACAGTTGTGCTCATTGTGGCTTGGTATATATAGCTGGTCAAGGGTTTACATTTTTACTACTTGCATTGTTTTATTATAGTAATTGCCAGATTTGGCTTGTCTCATAATTTGTTGTTGACCACAGTATCTGGTCTTATTATTAAACACTAAGTAGGTAGACTCAATCATTGTGTGGACCAGATAGCTCTGTCTTAAACGGGAAAAATCATTATAGCTCATTTGGGCTCATTTATCTTCAGCTCTTTTTTATTGTATTACTTTCTTGCTGCACCTAGGCTTGCAAAGCATACCTGGGCGAAACAATATAGATTGAGCCATTCTGATGGCCTCTGAATATTTATATAGAGAAATCGATTTTTACAGATTTAGTAGAACCAGTTTGCAAGTTAGACTCCACTATTCTGTTACTTTGGCTCCTGGATATTTTGATAGTGACTTAGATCAAATGGAATTTGGAAAATATCACTCAGCAAGATAGATTCCACCTTAAATGTTTGATATTGTGGCATTTTGATATGATAATAGACAGTTGCTTTTGGTAGATTAACAAAAATCACTCAGCAATAAGAATCAGCCATTCTCATACTATTGCTTCTGAAAACAGTTAGATGGTGTTCATGTTTAAATAGTTTTACTAGAATCACTTGAGACGTTTGCGCCCACTTATCCAGTAAATCTTGAATCATAAAGGCCCTAGAACATTTCAGTATTTGGGTGGCAATCTGTGTTAAATCATAGTACAAAATAACTTCTGTTTCCGCATAGTTTCAGCTAAAATTTATGATAAACAAGATGTAAAAAATAATTTTGAACTATCTAATTTCACACTTCTTGATGGAGATTTTTCTCGCTCCTCTTCCTTTGTTGTATATAATTCGCAGCTTATTTATTTGGTATAATTGTATTTCTTGTAACTGTATAACGGCACAATAACAAACACTCGAATAAATACTTGAAGCTACCAATTTTATACAAAAAGGATACAAAAGAAGATTTTTAGACTTGGTGGAAACAATATTTTATTCAAACATAAAGTACATCAAGATACAATATATACATCATATATACAGTACAATACATTTGTTAAAGGGATATAGAAATAAGTATAAGACTTGTTTGAATCTGCTTCCCTAGTGTTGTTTTTGTGGGAGGACGCAACTTTTCAACTTTGCTGAAGATTGTAAAATAATGTATCTATAAATAGCTTCACATGCGGCATATTGGATGTTGAAAGGGTTTGGAGTTACTGAAGGATAGCATCCTTTGCAAAAATCAGCGGGTACACAATTTCATAAAAAATACAAGAAAAAAGAAGTATCTTGTATGTTGAAAGCGTTTAGAGTTACGGAAAAATATAAAGTGGGTTTGATAAGGAAATATCACAATCACATACTGCAGACAAACCCATGGCACCGCAAGGAAAAGCCACACAACCATTACGAGACACCAGGAAGACAAACTAAGCAAAGCAACCAGCTCTCTCTTCCCCGTCAAGATGATTGCAAAACTAGAAAAGACATAAAGTAACGCACAACAAAACTTTTGGCGTCCTTTGCAAATTCCCTTCGTACACAACTTCTAAAAAATAACCAGACAAAAGAAGCATAGTGTATGTTGAAAGCGTTTGGAGTTACTGAACGTTAGCGTCCTTTGCAAAATCACTGGGTTCACAATTTCCAAAAAATAAAAATAACCAGAAAAAGTGAAGCATCTTGTATGTTGAAAACCTTTGGAGCTACTGAAGGTTAGCGTCCTTTGCAAATTCACTGGGTACACAACTTCCTAGAATCAAACTGAAAAAATGAAGACTCTAAATTCTATGTGAAAACATTAAAACGTTATTTTAAAATATGTTCAGCTACTCGCATGGGGCTCAGAGAAAAATGCTAATACAATAGTTAGTTTGTCTACTGCGTTCATATCGTGACTGATTTGTGTATTGCATTATTGTCTAACAGTTCAACAGATTTTGTTGGATCTGGTTCCTTCAAAGACACACTGATGAGAGCCTTTGCCAATTTCTTGGTAGTTATAGTTCCTGTGGTGGGGAAGAGCGCGGCAAACGGACGGACACACGCCCTAGCAATAGCTTCTAGAGGTCTTGACTCTTCTCTGTTGCACAGCAAAAGCCTGAAATAAATATGATTCCTAAGATATTGATTCTCGTGCTTTAACCATACCAAAATGGGAAACCCAAAACACATGAAATGCCATATGGTGCAGCATTTAATTAGGTTCTCCACTCTTTGCTAGGACAAAATACATCTTCAGAGAAAGATATACTGTTATCCTGTGACCCCTCAATATATCATATGGCCCATCCTTATTTGATATAAACAAGTCTGCTTGCCTGGTTTTAAACCCAATCACGGTTTATAGCTCTGGTATCCTCTTTAATTGCACGACGGTGGGTCAGGCCTTAGACTCAATGATGGCTCTGACGTAAAGCTTTAATCGGTAGGTTGGTGCTTGATGCTAATCTGTAGCTGGGCCCACCGTGGCTCAACTTGAGGGTTTCTTTAGCTCTGACTATCTTTGAGTCGTGAGCCATTCTCTTTGTTTCATCATAGCGTGTTAATTTGAATTGATTGTTTCTCCATGTCGATACATTTCAATAGTTAGGAAGCCTCTATGTGAATATAAATTTTTTGTGCTTCAACAACAACACAATCTAGGGCGAAGATTCGGTACCAGTAAAATGCATTTAAATCCCCTGGTGGCTTAGGGTGCTGTCTGTTCTGGGGCGGTGGTTCTGTTGTTGTTGATTCGTTGTTGAGTTGTATTATGTAATTATTCTTTGTTTTATTGTGCGTTACTTTATGTCCATTCCAGTTTTGCAATCTCCTTGATGGGGAGAGATAGCTTGTTGCTTTTCTTAGTTTGTCTCATAGTGTCTTGTGATTGTTGTGTGGCTCTTCCATGCAGTGCCATGGGTTTGTCTGCAGTTTGTGATTGTGGTATTTCCTGATCATACTCACTTACTATTTTTATAGGAAATTTTATTTGTCTTAAAAGGGATACCTAAACAAATAAACTCCTGATTGCATAATTTAGGCAACATCTTGAGCAAAGGTCAACAAACAAATAAATAACATTTCAGTAAAAATAGGATGTAAATTTGAATATTAAAAGCGAAAGAAGTTTTCATTTTGGAATAAAATGTAAAAATGTATAAAAAAAAACTCAATACTATATATTAGGCGAGCACTGTGATCTCAAACATTGCTTTTTGATCCATAGTCAAAGTAAGTAAGGGTGCAAAGATCAGGAATCGATACCACATTTGACCCAGGATACCAATAGGAAAGTGAAAAACTCAGAGTTGAACACCACAAACGAGAGCTAAGAGGTCAGCCGTTCCCCAGCAGGTGACCACAAGGCACATATAAACAGACACGCACAAAGGCAGAGAAAACACAAGACAGAAAAACATAAAAGATCCACAAAAGAAGTTCAGCCTTGGAACGGTCAGTAAAATATTTTACTGGAGGGCTTAAACCGGTTTAACGGCCCTAACCTCACCCTTAATTCAGATGTGGATCAAGACACATAGATACTTGGTTTGCATGAAAGACCCCTAACTTATCAATGCATCATCTGCAGAACATATAAATCAAGATATAACAAGGAGATAAAGCAAAAATAAGGACTCAACAGTAAATAAAAATGAATACCGGAGCAAAAGCAATCCAACAGGTAAACCCTGGTGGGCCCGACAAACAGCCAAAGCATCAGGCCTCTACCATCTCATCAATAGATAAGTCTTTAAGTCAGGACCATCTTAACATCAAAAATATATATTCGATTAGGCTTTTTTGGTCAAAATATACTTCTCCAATTATGTTTAAAATTGGCATTTTAGATTAAATGTTATTGCCCAAAAACAGTGTCCCATTTAAAGGGCTACACTACAGTAAATCACATAAAACTTTTGACACGAATTGCTGCCTTACGTCACATTAAGCTGAAAGACACTATCCCGCAAACAGGGGTATTCAAACTAGTCACTAGTTCAGCATTCTAACAATTAACCATTTATCTACTAGTGAATCCTAAATGCGTACTTTAGAAAAAAGTCAATACCCATAATGTGGCATTTCATAATTTGCTAAGGCAATACGTATCTTTAAAGAAAGAAATACAATATTTTTTACAAAAAAATAACCTGTGCCCCAGCAATATGATTATACAATTGACCGACCCATGTTTATAGTATTAAACCAGAAGGTAGAATCCATTAAGGCATAAGGGGTTATGCTATGGTATTCCCTAAAAATGTTAATATGCAAAACATATTATAAATGCCTGATGAAATCAAACAAACAAACAAACAAACAAACAATGCAGGGCCCCAGATAAGAGTGCGTAACAGAATATTATTTTTCTTATTTCTCAACCAAAACATGTGTTGTGGGTACTCAAAAGAATCGTCTCAATGAGATGAGACGGTTCTTTTGAGCACCAAAACACATGTTTAAACTGATGGGTAAGAAAGTACTCGCAATTTTACGCTAAAATATTTGCTTTAGTGGCCCTATGACAACGAATTGAACGTTGTTTGAATATATATAGAGAAATTATTCAACTCCTGCTACTATTAATTAGTCTGCAAAATTCTGCAAATAATGAGCCAGAATGATATACACGTATACCTACATGTAGAAGGCTTTTCTGAGGACAGGACAGCTGAACTAAAGTAAACTTGAGTATAAGAAACGAGAGAAAGTTTAAACATTGCAATCACAATACAGGGAGAGCGCATAGCCAAGAGGGAGTATACAGCTGACAATCAAGAATTCAGAAATAAGATAATACACCAATATCAAACAAAAACAGAAAATGAATAATAATCGCATATAAAATACATGTACTGTGGTTTTATTTCTTTCTGTAGCGAAAGTACGGAAGCAAACTATTTCCATTCTGAATACTGGTAATCAGGTACTTTGGCAAACAGTAGAATATGTTCTTAAAAGGGTATCCTTTGGAAGCAAAGACTGCACCAAAGAACTGAAACTAGAGTGTGCATATTTTCTGGGCCAGACTAGCTAGTTTCTGCCATTTAGGCTTCATCAGTGACCCTCTAATAGTTTCAAAGTTCCACAATGAAACCCATGATCCAAAAGGACAAAAAAATAAAATCAACACTACAGTGAAGGGCAGGGAGACGTTCTACCGCCAGATAGAAGCCCAGATAAAATTCCACATAATACGGACCGTTGCGACAAAACCTGTCTTCGGGGTTTCTGACAAAGTGAGATCCAAACAAGCCTTTTCCGCTAATGAGATTAGATAGAAAATTGAAATTTCGCTTGTGGCAAGTTTGGATATGATACTTTCCAATAGGCGAATAACAAAGGCGCTGATCAGACTGTGTTGTCCGCATACCCCCGAAGACGGATTTTCTCGCAACGAGGCCCATATGTGCTTGATAATATACAAAAGCTTAAGGGACACATCATACATCGTTTAATCGAAAATATGACTGGAAACCCTTCAATACAAAATGAATAATTCCATACTTATGTATCAGTATATATGAGATAGTCTATCAGAATGACCGGGCTATTTCTTCGTCATTCTATTAGCTATCCTTTTAGCTATCATAAAATATATTTAACAACTGGGATAATTTGGAAATTTCAGCAGCAAAGCCCTTTTATCTATATACGTATTGCGTCTTTTTGTGTGACATAGGCAAACAATGCAGACCCAGGTCAGACGCTACATAATGCAGCGTCTGATCAGGGTTTCTGCTGTTTGCTTTCAGAAAGCTTTACTATATTTCTAGAATAGTATTAACCTATTTTAGCTCATCTGCAAAACAGTCTCCGGTATGAAAATACTATCAAACAACCCTTAACACAGAAATGAACTGGTCCCATTGACAGTAAAAGGGGAAATTCCATTAGATGTAAATGGGTAAATATAAATCATCAAAAATAATACTGATTAGGGGGAACAATACTTAATGTATTCTGATGGATTTTCTCATGCATTTTGATACAATAAGTATGGGATTGCCCATTGTGTACTTAAAGGGATCGCAGGTAAAATCTTCTAAATTATGATGTTTTTTCTGTCCCTGACGGTTGTTTTATTCTTAGAAAAAACATTGCAGACCCTGATGAAATGCAGCAATTCATTTGGGTCTTCACTGTTTGCCAAAGTACCCATTTAGGGGTTTCCAGTATACAAAAAGTTAATACATCTTAGGTTAACCCTTTGTATTCTGAAGGATTTTCCCATACATATTTATACAATAAGTATGTGATTGTCCAATTTCTATTTTAAGATTCATATGTTGAGGTTTCTTAATTTTGATGTATTTTAATCCTGATGGTTGTTTAAATCAAGGCAAACAGTGCAGAACCTGATTAAATGCAGCATCGGGCTTCATTTACCAGTGTCTTCACTGTTAACTAACGTTCCCACTTAGGGGTTTCCAGTATAAAAAAGGTTTGAAGTAATTGCAAGCAACCAAATGGAACTGTTTCTACACGAGATTATGGAAGCAAGTTCATTACGGTATCGGCAAACACAATACTTCCCATTCCCTTTGTGATATGATGGAATACATTATCGCCATATATGAATTGTCTCAGAGAGAACATCATTTCTAAATTGTCTCAGAGAGAACATCATGTTTTACCTACCCTGGTCGATAAATAGTAAGTCTGTCAAATTTTATCTTTTCTACTCCTTCCTCTGCTTCTGCCTGCAATACAAAAACATGATTCTTGGAAGCGTTTCGTTTAAAAAAGTAAATGAGTATGATCAGGAAATACCACAATCACACACTGCAGACCAACCCACGGCACCGTGAGGAAGAGCAACACAGCATTTATAGCAATAACACATCTGTAGGACAAAGATAGCAAAGCAACCTGGTTTCGCTTCCTCTTCAAGATGATTGCAAAACTAGATTGGACACAAAGTAATGCATAACAAAACAAAGACAACACAGAACTCTCACAAACAATGAAAAGTACATTAAAGAATAGATCAACATCAACAGAGCCATCGCCTTAGAACGGACAGCACCCTAAGCAACCGGGGGGGGGGGGGCTTAATGCATTTTACTTGCGCTAAATCTTCGCCCTAGATTCTGTTGTTGTTCAAAGATCAGGAATCGACACAATCAAGTACCACACCTGACCCAGGATACCAAAAACACAATTAAATATCACAAACATGAGTCAAGAAGTCAAGTTATCATTTTAGCGCATGTTTAAAACATTTGTTTGGTACCTACAACATATGTTTTCGTAAAGAAATAAAATATATAAAGGGGTACTTTCATCTGTGCCCACGCATGGATTTTCTTTAAACTTTTCATATTAATAACTCATTATATACGAACTATGAAAACGCATTTATCGAATTAGATAATTAAGAATAAGGCTTAGGAAGCAACCCTGACATACTCCACCTTTGAGGTGGTACCTGTCTCTAAATGTTCATGTCCTAAATCTATAGTGTTGTTAATTTCTATGATTTGTCATCTAGATTGAAACCTAAATACCATAGACATTATATTAATACCACAAAACCATTTGGATAAATTATGGTTTACGTTTTCAGAAGAAGTAATTATAAAATTTCAATATTTTTTTTCAAAAATTTACAAAACATACAGCATTCAATTCAAAAGATAGATATGTTCTAGTCTTTGTCAAGATATCATATTATCACAAAAACATGTCATGTATATTCTGCTGATCTGAGCCAAATAGCATGATAATCCAAAACCGGTAACTTTGCCATTTCCTACCTTTCATGAGTATAGGTCAGTTTTAGCAAAATTAATTATTTAGTTGAAATGAATCAATAACTCGACATAAGGAGGCTGTTTTTAAATCAACTTCCACTTTTCTTAAAGGAAGACATGTTCAGACAATTTCAAATGATTCAATGGTCAGAAATGCTGAAGATCATGGCCCTATGTCATGGCATTATGGGACCAAGACAACGTGTATCGCTTCCTCAACCCCTGCATGATATTGTTTAAGAAACTTAATATCCTAAGAATAAATGTGTGAAAACAAGAAGACCAAATATTTCCTTTACATCCCAACTGAACTAGAGTAACCACATTTTGGTGCTGTGACCAGGATAAAGTGCAACAGGGTCTTATCAAAGGTATCATAGAACAGTGTTCTACGTGAATAAGTGAGGTCCAGAAACGAAACTGTATGCCTAGTATATATAAATCCGTGAAGTAAACATGAACATTACATAGTTTTGAACATATATTTTAAGGGTGAGCAGGATAAATGTTTCATATTTGCGTATTTATTATATATTTAAACAGCTAAATGAACTTTATATGAGTAGATAAAGTGGTAGCGGTATAGGTAAGGGCGTTTCATACCAACAAAACCAAACTTTTTTTACACAGAGGGTTGAGAGTTCGAATCCCACAAGTGCATTTAGTTTTCCTTCTTTTTTGTTACTGTTGATTTGCTTATATTTGTATTTTCTTTAATTCACATGCGTCTGTTTTCGCATCTCACCATAGATTTAAAAAAATCTCTGAAACTGTTGCTCTTTACAAATAGGGAGAAATTGGAGACTGTGCTGCTCAAATTAAGGAAAGCATGTTTTGTCTTTGGCACATTAGTAATTGGTCATGTGTATTTGACATTCGCCTAGATCCTAGGCCGAAGCCTGAATGAGTCAAACTGAGTTGATGCGTTCATTATATGCGTTATGGATAGCTAAACATTCACTGTTTACAATGAGCTGAAATCAACAATTTAACAAGGAAAAGGTAGAATAACTCACATAAGAATGTTTTAGAAGCACTGGTGGGTTAAAAATGATGGACAGCGTACTGAAAACATGTGATAGACATAAATGTGATAGACATAGACATCGATCGAGAATTCTGGAGGAATGACATGCCTGGAGAGTTTACCAAGCCAGTATTCGAGCAGACTCAGAAATGAAGTTGCGTGATTCATGGTACCCATGCACCACCTTTAAAAGCGACAGATATACGGACACTCATTGTCCCTGTCATCTTGTTTATCTAGCTGTAATTCAGCGATATGAAAATTTGAACATATATTGTCAAAATCGTGGTTCATTAGCTTCATTACATTATAATTGGAAAATTCTGAAACAACGAATGTTACATAAAACCCTATCAAATGTATAAAAAAATCCGATATATGTTTAATTTACAATAAAAAAAAACTCGACATCACTATGAAATTAAACTTACATAATAAAAAAATATATTAACTTGGAAGTGCTTTCAGATGATCTAGCCTCCGTATAGAAAATTACCAGTCCTTATGAGTAGCAGCACCTTAACCACTCGACCACGGAGTCGTCTTGTAAATCAACTGATATTACACGCATTATATATACTGTCATTCCCATATATTGAAATGTGCTTTTCAACATAAACAATTGATTTCATTTGCATTTCCGACTTATTTGTGCTTGAACATTTAGTGGATTATCTTATATTTCTATCAAATACATCATTTTCGTCTATTTTGGAAAACGCTCAGTATGAATTAACGAAATAAGCATATGTTTTGAATGCTAACAACCCTTAATATCGACTATTCCGTATGACGTCATATCCATGTTTACATCTTCTACGTATACAGCCAGCTAAAGAATAAATGTTGCTATTTGACGGAAATCAGCATCAGTTTCACAAAACAGAATGAACAGAGAAGATTTAAGCATTCAATTAGCAATACCTTTGAAGCAAAGAGTTCTCTGTGATTAAAATGGTTAATTTTAACCCATATGTTTTACAGTGGGTTATTTTTGTGAACCAGGTTTATTAATGATGCTTACAATTATAAAACCATAGATATAAGGTTCTTCTCCTGTATGAACTGACTTGTTATAAGATTTCTCTTCTGTATGCATTTAAATTCTCAATAATATTACATATTAAGTGTAACATTGGTTAGACGTAGTTTTTTTAGAAACTAGATGTGGTAAGTACAGGTCTCACCAAATTGTATCATTTTGGCTAATATTATTGTGTAAGCACTTCTTTAAATAAGAATAGTGTCACTTAATATCAAAGAATATTGTTTTTTTTTCTTTTCCAATCCATAATTGGGAAAAACACTGAACATATCAACTTCTACCAATAAACGAACTATCATGGTGATTCAAACTAAGCAAGTATTCAAGTATGTTTGGGTCGGACTTCAGACTCTATGATGGTTCCAACTTAAAGACTTATCTATTGATGAGATGGTAGGGGCCTGATGCTTTGGCTGTTTGTCCGGCCCACTGGGGTTTACCTGTTGGATTTCTTTTGCTCCGGTGTTCAGTTTAATTTACTGTTGAGTCCTTATCCTTGCTTTATCTCCTTGTTTTATCTTGATTTATATGTTTTAGGAGATGATGCATTGATAAGTTAGGGGTCTTTCATGCAAACCAAATATCTATGTGTCGTGATCCACATCTGAATTAAGGGTGAGGTTGGCGCCGTTAAACCGGTTTAAGCCCTCCAGTAAAATATTTTACTGACCGTTCCAAGGCGGTTCTTCTTTTGTGGATCTTTTATGTTTTTGTTCTGTCTTGTGTTTGCTGTGTCTTTGTAAACCTGTCGTAAGCGGCCCCACAAGAAGCCCAAAAATTGGTTTTCTAGACAAATTATCGCTTAGTGAAGGTTTTAAGTATTGCAGAATGCTTTAAGGGTAGCATTCTGCAACACTTTTGACTTTCTATGCGTCTTGATCCACATCTGAATTAAGGGTGAGGTTGGCGCCGTTAAACCGGTTTAAGCCCTCCAGTAAAATATTTTACTGACCGTTCCAAGGCGGTTCTTCTTTTGTGGATCTTTTATGTTTTTTTGTTCTGTCTTGTGTTTGTTATGTCTTTGTGCGCGTCTGTTTATATGTGCTTCGTGGTCACCTGCTGGGAAAGGGCTGACCTCTTGGCTCTCGTTTGTGGTGTCTACTGTTAGTTTGTCTCTCGTTTGTGGTGTCTACTGTTAGTTTGTCACTTTCCCATTGGTATCCTGGGTCAGGTGTGGTACTTGACAATATCGATTCCTGATCTTTGCACCCTTACTTACTTTACTTACACTGAAACATAATTATTGTATTTTTTACATTTCGATAAATAAGGGCCAATTTGAAAAAAAATAGGTTACGGGTCCTTGAATTTCATGAAATTCGATCTACATATTCTTTACATATTTGGATAGTTTATATGTTGAAATGGCATCTTGACCGCAACGCGTAAAACTGTTGATTCCAAATTTGACTGAATACAAAATATACAGTTTAAAATTGGGGTACCATGCCATAAAAATAAATACCCACCCAATATCCTAATAATACAAAGCCATTTTAGAAACAACGAACTTTTCAATAATAGTAAGTGAGTATGATCAGAAAATACCACAATAACAAACCGCAGACAACCCAGTGGCACCGCGAGGAAGAGATGCTCAACCATCACGAGACACCAGGAAGACAAATTAAGCAAAGCAACCAGTTCTCTCTTCCCCTTTAAGATGATTGCAATACTAGAATGGAAATAAAGTAACATACAACAAAACATAGTACAATTACAGACTCCCTCAATGGGAGTAACAATAAACAAAAAGTCAACAACAACAGAACCACCGCCTTAGAACTAACAGCAGCATAAGCCACCAGGGGCTTAAATGCATTTTACTGGTACCCAATCTTCGCCCTAGATTCTGCTGTTGTTGAAGTACAAGAAATGTTCAGCTCGCATGGAGGTCATCTAACTAATGCAATGTATCATCATGGAGAAACACTCTAACCAAATTAACACACCATGATGACACAAAGAAAAGGGCGCGTGACTCGCAGATAGTCATAGCTAAAGAAAACCTCAAGTTGTGTCACGGTGGGTCCAGCTACAGATAAGCATAAGACATCAACCCACGATTAAAGCTTTATGTCAGAGCCGTCATAGAGTCTGAGGCCTGACCCAACGTCGTGCAATTAAAGAGGAAACCATAGCTATAAACCGTGATTGGGTTTTAAACTAGGCAAGCAGACTGTCAAGCCTTTGTGGCTTGGATAGTTTATATGTTGAAATGGCATCTTGACCGCAACGCGTAAAACTGTTGATTCCAAATTTGACTGAATACAAAATATACAGTTTAAAATTGGGGTACCATGCCATAAAAATAAATACCCACCCAATATCCTAATAATACAAAGCCATTTTAGAAACAACGAACTTTTCAATAATAGTAAGTGAGTATGATCAGAAAATACCACAATAACAAACCGCAGACAACCCAGTGGCACCGCGAGGAAGAGATGCTCAACCATCACGAGACACCAGGAAGACAAATTAAGCAAAGCAACCAGTTCTCTCTTCCCCTTTAAGATGATTGCAATACTAGAATGGAAATAAAGTAACATACAACAAAACATAGTACAATTACAGACTCCCTCAATGGGAGTAACAATAAACAAAAAGTCAAATGGGTAACATACAAATGTACATTAAGTGTCTGATGTGTATTTTGTTCCTGAGAATTTTCATACTGTTACAAAATGAAATATTGTACTATGTCTATGAATATATCAATGTAAGTGTTTGTTTGATATCATTCTTTACGTCCCATCAACAATCTTTCAGTTATAAAGGGACAGGTCTTCCTGGATTGAACCAGTACTAAGCTAGGATTAATGTTCTTGCTCAAGGACACAATGCAGTGACACCGGTGAGGCTCGAACCCGCAGCCCCTCGGTCTCGAGTCAAGCGCTCTACCACTTAGCCGATGCGCTCCTGTATATCAATGTAATGATGAATGAAAGCCACACTGACTGAAAAACAACAGTTTCCGCTTAATATAAGTAACATCATGGCAAAAGCCATTGCCATACAAATACACAGATCAACCTGCCTTTCCATGCAGTCTGATCAGTGTCTTTATTTTTATAGCACAGATAGCACAATTATGAATATGACATGTCAACAGTTGCTTTCTGCACAAAAACAAAACTCTAGCATGAATGGCTGATCATACTGGTTTGAGTCTGTCCAGTATGTACACACACCTCCAATTACCAGATTACAGGTTTCTCATAAAACAGCTCATACAATATAACCACTAAAATGGTTCAGATACTCGGAAAATTACTAGTTAACTATTTTTAAATTTGAAAAGTGCGGTTTTACCAAATAGAAATATGCCCAAAACATGTTGACGGGATGGCAAACATTGTTGACCCTGAACAGATTGCTCCTTCAAGGTCTGATCTGGGCATGCACTATTTGCACAGAACCGTCTGTCCGAATATTTAAGATCTTCGGAATTAAGGAGCGCACAAGAGTTCGCCTACGAAAGGACTGGCCCTAGTGCTGGTCGCTATATCCCATAAAACCTCATTGTAATATTTATTTGTAATTTTTGTTTACAGACAACAAAGAGGGTATATATAATTCAAAGAACAGTATATGAATATGTTAACATTTTGTTCAATCAAGTATATGAATAGGTCATATTTTTCGAAGACCAAGTATATGATTTGGGTTGGTTTCAAAAAACTGCCTTGCACGTCCGTACCAAAATGACAGGTGAAATAAATGAAACACACTGAAAGATGAACTGATCTTTGCTCCTTGATATATATATTTAATAAAATATTTCTGCGGCCGTTACATGATATGTCAATTATTTAAGAAACGATTAAAACTGGGTATCCTAAGGTATTATAGTGATATCATTCATGACGTCATAAATTAGCAATGGAATTGCATAAAAACTCAAATGCACCATTAATTTAAAATTCATATCCCAGGCAATAAAATAAAATAATATAATCAAATTTCAAGCGTGGGCAAACTCCCATGTTAGTTTCCCATACCATGTAAGAGCCCCTTTTATAAGTATCAATAACGCACATTCAGCTGGAAGACTGACCTCATATTTTGTTCTGTGTTTAGTTAGCTATACTCACCTTGGTTTTGTACAGTAAAACGGAACTATTTTTGTCTGCTCCAGTAGAAGACACCAGATTGAAATGTTCACATCCGGCTGCTTTGGCAACTTCCGCTGATTGGATGACGTAATCTCTGTCCACCTTGACGAACCCCTCCTAAAACACGTTTAAGGTAGAAAAGTAATTATTTTAAGAAGACTTAATATACATGTAAAAGATTGCCCTTTCAATATTTGTTCAACCAATTCAAGTTTTCAAACGTAACATCAGCAGGAAATTTAACAAATTCATGCTAATGGAATTTCCCTACCTTATCAATTGGGCGAATCACTTTTGTACGTAAGGGTTGTGTTGAGTAGTACTTAACAATTTCATTCAAAGAACTTTCTGTAATATAAGAGTGCCGAGCCTGATCAGACGCAGCGTTCTGTGGAGTCTGATCTGGGTTTGCACTGTTTGACGATATCCCACGGGATAGACGCTAGGCATATATGTGTTAAACCATTTAATAGCTTGAGCCAGTCTACTACTTAGAATTGTATATGGGAATAGAGCTGGTTCAAATATCACATAATAACATTGTTTTAAGCATTTTAATGCATCATATCCCAGAATAAGCATATTCCCTCCTAGGACTAAGGTCTATGCTATTTATAGAACTCCATTTAGGCTATATATCAGATCAGGGCCCAAATTACAATGCCTCCTTAGAGTTAAGTACTAACTTAATTAAGTATTGATATTTCAATATGGTATTTTAAATGTTTAATAAATTGCATAGCTCGATAAAGTACATATGGTCCAAGAGCTCATTTTGATCTACAGTATACATGAAATGATTTGGATTTTAAGAAGTATGGAGCGTTATTAGATCAATACTTAACTAAGGTAGTACTTAACTTTAAGGAGGAAATGTAATTTTGGGCCCTGATCTATTTATTTACCCTAGTCGTGGGAGTGTATTGTTTACTTCAATTAATAGAAAGGGAGTAAAGAAAACTTATTATTTTTATTCACAGAAGTCCCTGGTTCGAGCGTTACGAGTGTCCTTTTGTGTCCTTGAGCAAGACACTTTATCTTCACTTCTTAGTACTGACTAGCAACTAGACATAACTGAGTTGTTTTTGTCTGGTTTGCGAAGCACACGCAAATAATTGTGCAACGCTAAGAAATGACAGTCACTTGTGAACTCAAATACAGACTGTATATCCTGTTATTTTAAACAAATATTTAGCAATGTTCTGTCATTCACAAAACAACAATCAAATTAAACATGGAATGAAACCAAGAACACTTACTTGTTTCATTAAACCCCGTGGTAATTCAAGTCACAAATCTTTCATATACGTACATTCCGTTGAATATCATTCCGGATTACACCCTTGTTGCACTATGGTAATGCCAAAACTTACCATTCCAGATTTCCCTTTCGTGGTTCCTAGGCAACAGAAACCCACTTGACAATCTTGAAATGCCTCTTTGTGCTCTGATATTTTGTCAAAGTCTACAACCTTTTGTTCCTGCAAAGTAGACACATCTAATATGAAGGTTATTTTAAGAGTGTATCATGATTATGAGGGTGGGATAAAATAATCTACCCAGATGATCACCGTTTGCCATCACAAGGCCTGTCAAGTGATGACAAATGATTTTCTAGAGGGAGATAAATCAGCCCTTACACAAATGATGGATTCTTTTTCTTGCTCACCATTGATTTCCGAATTTTTACATTTTGGTGTCAAACTAAAGAAAATCAAGACAAAGTTCCTACGTTGTACTGGTTACCTAAACTCCATAAAAAACTAAAAAGCAAGTTTTATTGCTAATTCGAACTTTTTAAATTGTCAACCTCGTGTCTTACAGCTGTTAAAACATGTTATCAAGTATTGTGAAAAGGTATATGAGAGATCCGGTAAAAACCAACAACAGCAGAATCTAGGGCGAAGATTTGGTACCAGTAAAATGTATTTAAGCCCCCCGGTGGCTTAGGCTGCTGTCCGTTCTAAGGCGGTGGCTCTGTTGTTGTTGACTTTTTGTTTATTGTTACTCCAATTGTGGGAGTCTGTAATTGTTCTATGTTTTGTTGTACGTTACTTTATGTCCATTCTAGTATTCAAGTATTGCAATCATCTTGATGGGGAAGAGAGAGCTGATTGCTTTGCTTAATTTGTCTTCCTGGTGTCTCGTGATGGTTGAGCGGCTCTTCCTCGCGGTGCCACGGGGATGTCTGCAGTTTGTGATTGTGGTATTTCCTGATCATACTCACTTACTATTTTTGGTCTATTAAAAATTCAGGTGAAATTTTAGATAAACTTAAAGCTAGAGATTTCAATGCGACCAGTTTGTCTACTTATGATTTATCTACTCTTTACACTACTTTACCTCATGATTTAATTAAAGATAAAATTATTGATCTTATTGAAAGAACCTTGCAGAGAGAATGCTCTCCTTACCTTGCATGTAATGACGGATTGCATTTTTTACTTCAGAAAAGCCTAAAAAATATCATGCATGGTCGTGTCAAAATGTATGTGATGCGCTGACCTTTTTGTTGGACAACATTTTTATTCGATTTGGCACCAAGCTGTATAGACAAGTAGTTTGGATTCCTATGGGCACTAATTGTGCTCCCCTGGTTGCAGATTTATTCCTGTTTTGTTATGAGAGGGACTTTATGATGTCTCTTTCTGATGATAAGCAGACTGATGTTATTGATACGTTTAACACTACATCCAGATATTAGGACGATATTATAAATATTAATAATGTTTATTTTGACAATATGGTTAGTCAAATATACCCTTCAGAGCTCCAACTGAATAATGCCAATACCTCTTATACCGAAGCCGCATTTTTAAACTTGCATTTGTAAATTTCTAATGATTTTGTTTCTACCAAAGCTATGATAAACGTGACGACTTTGATTTTGATATTGTCAATTTCCCATTTTTAGATGGTGTTGTTCCTCGTTCTACATCCTATGGAGTCTATATTTCTCAACTCATTCGTTTTGCTAGAGCATCTAGCTATGTTGCTGACTTCAACACTCGCAATAAATTGTTAACTCAGAAATTTCTGAAACAAGGCTATCGGTATCATAAACTTCGCAAAACATTTTCAAAATTTTATAGACAATACTTTGATTTGATTTCTAAATTCCAAGTTGGACTTAAATCTCTCTTGCATCACGGACTTTTTAACACATTATTCTTTCTCTCTACCTCATTTTCAAAGCTAAATAGGACTAAGTTATTTTATATATCATCACAGCAGGACTAGGAAACTATCACAATCATAGACCAGGCAGTGGATATGACCATAAATCTATCACAATCATAGACCAACTAGTGGACAAGACAACTGTTACAGTAAGTAAGGGTGCAAAGATCAGGAATAGATACAAATTAAGTACCACACCTGACCCAGGATACCAATGGGAAAGTGACAAACTCACACAGTTAGTTACCACAAACGAGAGCCAAGAGGTCAGCCCTTTAGAAGCAGGTGACCACAAAGCACATATAAACAGACGCGCGTAAAGGTACTGCAAACACAAGACATAACTAGAGGACCTGAAGGTCCTGAGGCGCTCACCTGATCTCCTTAATAATTGTAAAACAGGTCAAGGTCAGCTACAGCTTATAATGAAACATATTTTGTTTTACCATATATGGGGGTTGCAGCCATTTTGGTCCAATAACCTAAACAATTTAACAGCCCAGTGATTTCTGAGAAAAGATGTTTGGATAGGGATGTAGTGGTCCAAATGAGTGGCCTTGGATTAAAGGTCACAGGTCAGCTTGACATTTGGTACTTATATAAAACCATTGTCTCATTAGGTTAAATATTTCTCACAGGTATTATGATTTCGGCTAAAACAGTTATAGAAAAATGATCATTTTAAGATTTTCCCATTATAAATGCATTGGGAATCAAATTTGACTTTGCCATAAAGTAGGTCAAGGTCAACCTAGATCCATCATTTGTGTAAACCTGGTAGGGACCACATCCTCAATGCTTCATAGTAAGTCCCAAGGCCATTGGCGTTTTGGTTCCAGAGAAGAAGATATTTAAATAGTTTTTACCATATATGGACTTGGTGGCCATCTTAGTCATTTGACCATAACAATTTTTACAAATTCTGGCTAACCAATGATAAGGAGAGGTCATATGAATTTTGATTTCTATTGACCAAGTGGTTTCTGAGAAAACTATGTTTAAATATGTTGATGAGACTTCAATATGAGCGACCTTGGCTGAAAGGCCAAAGGTCAACCTTGACCTTTGAAACTTATACATAGCCATTGTCTCATTAGTTTTAACATATCAAGTAAGAATAATGACTTTGTCTTCAACAGTATTCAAAAAATCAACTTTTCAAAAAATTTCCCATTTAAATGCATTAGGAAGCAAATTTGACCTTGACGTTTAGTAGGTCAAGGTCAACCTAGGATCATGAGATGGTAGGGGCCTGATGCTTTGGCTGTTTGTCGGGCCCACCGGGGTTTACCTGTTGGATTTCTTTTGCTCCGGTATTCAGTTTAATTTACTGTTGAGTCCTTATCCTTGCTTTATCTCCTTGTTATATCTTGATTTATATGTTTTAGGAGATGATGCATTGATAAGTTAGGGGTCTTTCATGCAAACCAAATATTTATGTGTCTTGATCCACATCTGAATTAAGGGTGAGGTTGGCGCCGTTAAACCGGTTTAAGCCCTCCAGTAAAAGTATTTTTACTGACCGTTCCAAGGCGGTGCTTCTTTTGTGGATCGTTTTTGTTAGGTATGCTCCATGTTGGCTTGTGTTGTAATGTCGTGTCTGTTTTTCGTAGCCTTGTGGTCACCTGCTGGGAAAGAGCTGACCTCTTGGCTGTCGTGTGTGTTGTGTTTTGTCACTTTCCCAAATGTGTTCTGGTCCACATCAGAATCAAGGGTGAGGTTGGCGCCATGAAACTGGTTTAAGCCCTCCAGTAAAATATTTTACTGACCGTTCCAAGGCGGTACTTCTTTTGTGGATCTTTTATGTTTTTGTTCTGTCTTGTGTTTGCTATGTTTTGTGCGCGTCTGTTTATATGTGCTTTGTGGTCACCTGCTGGGAAAGGGCTGACCTCTTGGCTCTCGTTTGTGGTGTCTTCTGTGAGTTTGTCACTTTCCCATTGGTATCCTGGGTCAGGTGTGGTACTTGATTGTATCGATTCCTGATCTTTGCACCATTACTTACTTTTAACACCCCCAATGCTACATACCAAGTCCCAAGGTCATCGGCCTCCTGGTTCTGGAGAAGAAGATTTTTAAATGGTTTTTACCATATATGGGCATGGCGGCCATCTTGGTCATATGACCTAAATGTTTTGAATAAATTTTGGCTATCTTATCATAAGCAGTCTTCATATGAAATTTGAGTTTAATTGGGCCAATGGTTTGTGAGAAAACTAAGTTTTAATATATTGATTAGACCACAATATGAGGGACCTTGGCTGAAAGGGCAAAGGTCAACCTTGACCTTTGAAACTTATTTATAGCCATTGCCTCATTAGTTTTAACATATCAAGTAAGAATAATGACTTTGGCTTCAATAGGATTCAACAAATCAACTTTTCAAAATACTTCCCATTTAAATGCATTAGGAAGCAAATTTGACCTTGACGTTAAGTAGGTCAAGGTCAACCTAGGATCATTATTTGAACAAACTTGGTAGGCCAAACACCCCCAATGCTACATACCAAGTCCCAAGGTCATCGGCCTTCTGGTTCTGGAGAAGAAGATTTTTAAAGGGTTTTTACCATATATGGGCGTGGCGGCCATCTTGGTCATGTGACCAGGACCATTTGAACAAACTTTCGTTCCCGCGTCCTAAGAAGTCTCCATATGAAATTCGAGTTCAATTGGCAAAGTGGTTTCAGAGGAGAAGATGTTTGAAAATGTTGACGGACGGACGACAGACGACGGACGGACGGACGGACGGACAACGGAGTGACTGGTATACTATTAGCTCACCCTTGAGCGTTCGGCTCAGGTGAGCTAAAAAAACATTAAAGATCTACAAAAGAAGTACGGCCTTTGAACGGTCAGTAAAATAATTTACTGGAGGGCTTAAACCGGTTTCACGGTGCCAGCCTAAACCTTAATTCAGATAGGGATCAAGACACATAGATATTTGGTTTGCATGAATGACCCCTAACTTATCAATGCATCATCTCCTAGAGCATATAAATCAAGATATAACAAGGAGATAAAGCAAAGATAAGGACTCAATAGTAAATAAAACTGGATACCGACGCTAAAGAAATCCAACAGGTAAACCAGTGGGCCCGACAAGCAGCCAAAGCATCAGGCCCCTACCATCTCATCAATAGATAAGTCTTTAAGTCCGAACAGTCATAGAGTCTGAAGTCCTACCCAGCGGCGTGCAATTAAAGAGGAAAGCAAAGTTGCCAACCGTGATTGGGTTGACCACCAAGCATGCAGTCTGTTGTTATACATTAATGTTATAGCCAATCTTTTCATGATGGGAAATTATTTTAATGAACTGCGCTGAAAAAAATATTAGAGCTAACAATCTTCTTCAATTTATGCACCAAGTCACCATAGAATTCAGGTCCGAAATTCCTTGGCGCAAGAGAGATTAAAGTCCAACTTGGAATTTAGATATCACAGTATCTCAGTATACAAAGGCATACAATAAATATATTTTGGGGATTGGCAAATCTGCAAGGGTTTAGTGTAGGGACGAATGGAAGATTTATGAATAGAGAGTTTCAAAAATATCGAGTTTTGTTTGATGTGATATAGTACAGATGGTTCTTTTTAAATATCAAGGGGGTAAAGTTTAAATTTTCCAAACAGTCCCTGAAGGTTGTTTAACTGAGCAAAGAGTGGAGGCCAGATGAAATGTCGCATGATGCGACATTTTATCTGGGTCTTTACTAATTGCAAATTTACTCACTTAGGGGTTTCCAGTAATACTTAGCACTTACGAAATCTTTGTTTATATCCTCTGGTAGATCCACTTTCCGTCGTCCAATCAAAACAACGTTCTTGAAATACTGCTGCTGGGAGAGTTCTTTTACTAGCGCCTTGCCAGTTTCACCCGTGTATCCTAGAACGAACGCCGACCTAGTCGGTCCTGCTGCCATCTTTGACTGAATAATACAGACAATGTATGTTAGTATTTTTATGGTAAATATATGAATAAAATAGTACGGTTTTTCGTTGTCTTTCTTCTGAAAGGTAACACATATTGTCGTATAAAATCTGTGGCGCACGCTTTTAACAATCACAAACCTATGTACATGTATTAACAAGGCAATTAACGTGCTGTTTATGCATGGATTTTGGTACCTTAAACACTATCATTCTATGCCACTATCTTTTACGACAGTTGATTCGTTAACGCCCTTTTATTATATGTCGTCGCCTCTGGGAGTGAAATAACGCCATGCATTAAAATCGATAAACCACTAGTGGTTTATAGATTTTCGGGAAACGTTATGAAATGACGCTTTTAATGTCACGCATATGGCCAAACCCTAACGTTTTTACGTCGAAAATATGAAATCAAAATAATTTTAATGTCATATGATAAATAGAATCTAACATTCGTGCTCCTGTATTATTGAATTTATTAAACTCGATGCGAAAAGTATATAAAATGCTCGGCAAGCCTCGCATTTTATCTCTTTTCCCCAACTCTTTTAATAAAATCAATAAAATATGAGCACTCATATAAGATCCTCTATATATATGGCTTGGCCCTGGAACACGAAGAAGTCCAACCACCCGTTGACTGTGAAACGGTGACAACATATAGTGCCATGGTGATACTTTTCGAAAATACTCGTATACACACTGGTAAATGTATACGTCGATTTGCTGGTATTTATGCGTGTTGCCGGTACTTCATAGACCGGAAGTGGTAGATATTGGTGTAAATACTATACATAAAAACATGCCATATGACTAAAGGACTACAGAATTAGATCATTTTAAAGTATTTGGCATGCATATGGCGATTTATGTAAGCATTTAGGAAATAGATTCGAGTACCGATCTGGATGATCGGTACTCGAATCTATTCCTAAATGCTTACATAAATCGCCATGCACATACTGAATACTTAAACAAGATTGATGTCTCTAGACCTTTAGGCATATGGCATGCTTTTCTATACAGTATTAACACCAATATCTACCACTTGCGGTCTATTAAGTACCGGCAATACGCGTAAATACCAGCAAATCGACGTATACATTTACCAGTGTGGTATTGGTGATTTTAACAATCAAACGCTCAGGAGATGCTACTATGCACAATAAGTTTAGTTATTGTTTTGTATGGGTGAGCCCGTCCATATCAGATGTTGTCATGAAGATACAAGCGCCGATCATCTGACAAGAATTTCCATTTAAAAAAATAGAGAACTACCAAATGCACAGGCCGTGCTAAGTGACGTTAACTTTTAAGAATAGCGGGTAACGTGGGTATTTCTGATCATTGGGGGGAGCCAAAACCATTTTCAAGCGATTGTTTGGTCACTAAAAAGTAAATGCTGCACGTTTCTGAACTTTCTCAAAGAAATAAAGGACCAAGTTTTCACAATTTGACGTTTTTATTAATGTTTTTTACGCTATCGCCTTTAAACGGTGTTTCTAGTTGTTTTTCTCGAACCACTTTAACAAGTAAAATTGTTTGATGTCTTCCAACACATTCAGACAAATAATGTTGAATGAAATAGACTTCGAGCTAAAAAAGGTCCTGCTCCCCCCCCCCCTAGGGAATTTTGCAGACATATCCTATCTTGAAGAAAATTTCAAGCCGCATCTTTTAAGAGATGTTTGCACTCTGTGCTCGGGGGCGTTAGTCTCTGACAGCCTGTTACATATGTTACTGTAACAAACTAAGGAAAAAATCAAAATGAAAGTTTGAGCTACAGAAAGAAGACATTAAACCATCTAATTATTCAATTTTTTTATGTAGTTTGCAAGCCGGATGCCTAAGCTACATAAAAGCAGCATTTTAAACAAAATTACAGCCTTCAATGGTGTTATATGCGTTACATAGATTAAATTTCCCTTTGAAAGTTGAAATCATGACTAACATCATTCATTTTACAGACGATTTGTGCATTTTTACAAGTTTTTTTAATCTTAGTTTACTAAAATACTCATTTGACTAATAGAAAAAACAAAGTTTGCTTTTCTATCTCAAACACATTGTTTTATATGAGCTATTAAACAACCCTGCCCCCAATTTTAAGTATCCAATTTTGGTATCTATAATTGAAGAAAAATATATGAAAATATTTAACGCTCGTGGATATCTTACATTTTTGGCACTGTCTTGCTAATGCAATAAAGAATCATACATTTGCAAGTTTGACATCAGGATCAGAGCACTTTTTTAAGTATGTAACGTATGTTACATGGCATAATGAATGAGCTAGGAAATTTTCTTGGAAGTAAGAGATGATATTTCAGAAAAATACAGTTTTCCACATGCTTTCCCATTAATCTCTAGCCTCTGGTGCCTTAGTCTTAGTAATTACAGTCATTGCTGATAACAAGCCCATAGAATTGTGTTACCTATGTTATATATAACCTTTTTAATCACATATTTCCTAATGCCTATATTATTAAAATATATTGACATATAGATAGAAAATAATAGTTCTCATTTAGATGACACAATTTAATAAATATTCCTGTTAAATAAAATTATTCAAAAACAATCTTTATTCAAGTCACCCTCACAATGTCTATCATTGTGTCTGCTTCTATTGCAAAATAATCACCCATTTCATCACAACCAGTAGAATCATGGCATTGTATTAGGACTGCAAACTGAGTACAATCCTGTTCCTCTCCACCCCTTTGGGAATTGTGCAGACATATCCTACCTTAAAGAACAATTCAAGCTGCATCAAATAAGAGATGTTTGCACTCTATTAACTAGGGGTTAGCCTGTAATGGTATGATACGTATGTTACCATATCAATTTAAGAATAAATGAATTGAAAGTCTGCGAAACAGAAAGAAGACATAAAACTATCTACTTATTTGAATTATTCATGTAGTTTGCATGCTGAATACCTTTGATACATAAGAAAAGATTTTTTAACACATATACAGCTTCCTATGGTGTTATGTGTTACATTAATTAAGATTACTTTTTAAAATTGGCAATTGTGACAAACATCACATATAAGCATTTCGTGTGATCCTCCTCTTTAGCCATCAAAAGGCTTAATTTTCTTTGTATGTGTGGCCAGTGCCAGCGTTAAACAACTGGACTCAGCCAAACTTGAATCCTTAGCATTCTTCAAAAGCAGAAACAGCATGTCAGTGTCATGGGATCAAACACCTGATTAAATATGGGTTTAATGCCATTTCACATATATGCATACAATGGAGAATGACTCTGGTATATGTCTCTTCCTGTGAAGTGGCAAGAGCAATCTAACTGCAGCTGCCTCTGCATCCGTGCTAGTCAAATCATAACTTTGCTCTGATTTTGCAAAATCTATGTCTCTACCGTGTACCTCTAAGAATACTTTAAGATTTCTGACATTGGTCAAACAGAAATTTGATAGGCTGCTTTTTTGCATCATTTGCCATGGAACCTATCCAGTCTTTTGGTGCTTAAGTCCTCAGGTCTTAGATCAATAGTATTTTGCTGCGCCCAAAGAACTTTATAAGTTTTCTTTAGTTACAATGTTGACTCTTGATGGTTTTGGCAGACCGTCTGAAACAATTTCTGTTACACCTTGAAAGTTATCTGGTATAAGAGAAAGAACATGAAGTTGGACATTGCCATCAATTATGTTTGCAGTTGGTTGTTTTTTGATGGCAGTACATTGAAGCATGTCTTAAAATAATGTAAAACCTATGATTTCTCAGTTTTTGCAGCCGTATCATTAGCTGTTGCATTCAAAAGAAGGAAAGTGGACTATAGGTAGCATGGGATAACCAGTAGTTCTATATTATGCTCTATGGAAGATTTATACAGAGTAAACAAGTTGATAAGGTGCCTCATTACATGATCCATTGAAAACACTGAAATTGAAAACACTTGCCTCTGACTGTGTAATCAAAAAGGATGTCACGATAATGCCCTTGCTCATTTATTATGACGAGTTATATATGTTACATCCTTTAATAAGCGCTCTTGTCTTAGAAACTTAGTGAATCATTGAATTGAAAGGGTCTAATTTGCGCTCTGTTCATCCTGCATTTCATTGCTTTACCTGCTGTGATACATCTAGTTCGTGTATCTGAAGGGAAAGAGTTACCTCGGTTTAAGCACTTCAGAAGTACTAAGACTTCAAATAAGTTTTTTAATGCTTGGGGAAAGATCATAAGTGCAGAGACATTATTAGATGAAAATATGTGGGTTGCATGTATGGAAAGGCTACATTTATAAAAGTGAACCAGCTAAGATATGATTCTTTATTACAGAAATATCAAGGTACATCAGTCCAGGTACCTATTGCTCTTAATGGCATAGTTTTCATCCTTGTAAAGCTTTAGTCTTTCTCCTACTTGCAGAGTATCACTTGAAACACATCCTCAAAGAGCCAACTATTAGGAATTCATATCAGTTTTTGAATGTTCCAAGCCATAAATGGCAAAATTTGAAAGTTGATAATGGCTCATCAATTTTGAGTGGACTGGTGCTAAACTTGAATAACAGTAAATGATTGAAATATTATGTGATGATTCTACTAGTTGCAAGGAGGCGTCTGATAATAATGATTACCACAGAAGCAGACAACGACAAACGTTTCACATGAGTGTTAAATCGATGAGAAATAGTTTGGACCATTTCATTTATTGTATTTTCTTGTAAAAATGTAAAACTATCTTTTCTATTTGTGGCTCTATATTTAGCATTATATGCACAGTATTAGGAAATGTGTTTAAAAGGTCATTGATAACATCTGTAACACCAGTCCATGGGCTTGATAATCAGAAATGAATATGATTTCTAGTGTTTTGGCACCAAAGACTTATAAGTACACATTAAGTGTCCTGATCTTTAACTTAATGACATCTTGTAGATATATGAGCAAGACAGACTAAGAAAATGAAAAATATCCACTCGCTGTAATCCCTTTCATGTTTTTACTTAAACGGTATTAACAAAATTTGCTTCTCTGTAAAACTGGGAGTAGGGCTGTGTATTAGCTCCTATAAGACAATATATTTAAGATAGAAAAGCGAACTTGGTTTTTCCTATTCATCAATTGAGTATATGTTTGTAAAATCTTATAAAACATTTTGAAACCAAGTCATAGTAGTTGTTTAACTACATGACGATAGCCACAATTATAGCTTTTAAATTATAATTAGGTTCATGTAACGCACATAACACCACAGTTAGCCGTATTAATGTTAAACAGCTTCCATATGTAGTAAAGACAACCAGTATAAAGACTATAAGAATGTCAATTTATTAGATAATTTTAATGTCTTCTTTTGGTAGCTCAAACATTCAAATTTCTTATTCTCAAATTGATATAGTAACATATGTAACAAGCTGTTACAGGCTAACACCCCGACTTACAGAGTGCAAACATTTCTTATTAAATGCACCTTGAATGGTTACATAAGATGTAATTTGTCTGCAGAATTCCAAAGGGGATTAGGATGGAGCAGGCCCTTACTCAGCTTGATGTCAAAATACTGTTTGATGATTTTACTTATCACGCTAACATATGTAACGCTCTCTGATCTTTAAAACTTGATGACAACTAGCAGATCTATAAGTCTTTATCATAGGAGCCAGCTTTAAATCCCTAAGCAATGTAAGATATTCAACAGCTGCGAGTTTTTTCACAATTTTAGCTCAAACTTTCAAACTACATTTCCTTTATTTGATATAGTAACGCATGTAACACGCTGTTTCAGACTAGCGCCCCAACATAGAGAGTGCAAACATCCCTTATTCGATTCAGCTTGAGTTGTACTATAAGAAGGAATATGTCTGCAAAATTCCCTAGAGGAGATTAAAACATTTTTAGGCATATCTTACGTAAAGACAATGAGCTTGCCCATTTATTACATCATGTAACATATGTCACAGCCTCTGATATTAAAAATTTTGCAACAAACTTGCAGATTTATGAGTCTTTTCATATAAGTAAACAAATCCGAAACAATGAAACACATTCATCAACTGCAAACATTTTTTAACTATTTTTACTTTAGTTTTAATACCAAACATTTCACCTTAAAAGTGGGTAGGGGTAGGGTTGTTTAATTGCTTATTTCAGAAAAAAAATTTAAGCTAGGGAAACAAACTTAAATTTTTCTGTTAGCCAATTGCATAAGCTAGTCAGACATGTTTAAAAACATTTTGCAAAACACACAGAGAGATTGTGAATGTAAATGATGTTAGCCACACTTGCAAATTTTAATGGGTTATCTGATTTATGTAACGCATATGACACCTTAGGAAGCCGCAATTTGTTCAAATGGCTGTCATACGTTGGTAAGATATCCAGTATGCAGACTATATGAATGATTTTTAAAAATAAATATTTTAATGTCTTTAATTTGAAGCCCAAACTTTCAATTTACTTTTTCTTAGTTTGATTAAGTAACGTATGTTACAGGCTCTTACAGACTAACGCCCCGGAGCACAGAGTGCAAACATCTCTTAAAAGACTCGGCTTTCAATTCTCTACAAGATAGGATATGTCTGCAAAATTCCCTAGGGGGGGGGGGAGCAAACCCATTCTCAGCCATCCGTCTAAAACATCTTCACGTCTACAGAGCACGAGCCGAAAGATAAAACCTAAAGTCACCGTTATCTCGCAAATGCGTCGCACCATTTTTCAGTAACTTAAGATTTAAATCAACCATAAGATGAGCTACATTTTAAGCTTATGATATCTTTGTAAACTGATTCTCTGTTGAATTGAAACCCCAATTAAAATTAGAAATTTAATCAAATGATGACTACGTTTTAACGTCATTGATTGCAGCTGAATTTTCAGCATGAAATCTCTATCACATCTGGCACATACCCAATAGTTTTTATAGGTGTACATGTATGTGCATGAGGAAGATGAAAGTTCTTAAATCGAAAAATCACATGCTTATTATTTTAGCATTACTTACAACGGGTGTGGGTTTTGCTCACTGACCCCTCCTGCAATTCTTGCTCTCCCGAAATGCCTATTTAAAGGATGGCGTCTGTAAATCCGTGGTTTTATTTGCATGAGATTCTGTTCTCGCCATTGCAATTGAAATTAATTATGCCCTCTCATTGGAGAAATGGAGAAAAAATAACTGAATGTTGTCAAATAAACTGCTGTTGTATATAGCTACATATATCAAGTGTAGCTAATATTCTCTTTTGATGACTGAGCCTTCATCGGCTTCCATACTTTGTGTAATACAGGCAGCGAAGGCTTAAGCGAGACTGCATGTATGTACAGGATCCGCTAATCTTTGCGATAGGAATGGAACTTTTTTTATATATCGTCTACGCCCAGTGAGCTAAGATGCCGAATTTTATCAATCTTTATTGGAAGAGTCCATTTCCAATTCAAGAGCTGTTGGGTGGTATTTTTCATTTGTATTCAAATTTTGACGGAACGATCTGTAAGCAAACAGTGGAGACCCTGATCTGGGACTGCACTGTTTGCCTATGTCCCACTTACTAGCAAAAACAACGTCTTACCTCTGTTCTATATTGTAACCCTGTAAATTCCGATAACTTTGTATAACTGTAAAAATCCAAATATATTTTTTTTTCGCCGGGTTCGATCAATACATGTTTGATCTGCAGGCTCGGACTGCAGGGCAGTGGTATTTTGTCTCTAGTCAAATAACAGGACTAATTAACTTAAGTTATCAACATGTAATATCGTTTTTTGCTTTTGACCGATTTTGAGATTAGAGTAACATTGGCCTTGATTAGTCTACAAGTATTGGCTTTCTTGAATGAGCGTATGTTAGTAACCCACTGTCGATTGCTATGTTTGAAACTTGCAATCGAATTGCTTTCAAATTGGTAGTATTAAACGTCAGTTAACATTCAACTTGCTTTGGTTAAAGCCTCAGTTACACATTCACGATTTTGGCCACGGAACAGCTACGACTCACTCCGATTTATCAAGTCGTGAGGCATCGGCATGAGTCGTAGCAGCACCGCAGAGACATCGGCGCGAGTCCTAGTAGTAACGTGGTGATTCAGGAACCTCCACGACAAGGCTACGACAAGTTTAAACCGTTTCAACTCGTCGGGGTGAATCGTGTTGGACTGTGGGTGTGGCCTAAATCGTAGCTCTACCGTAGCGGGATCGGGATCATTCCTAGTGGTATCGTGGTAGTATTTGTGGTCATTCATGGGCGTTCAAGGGCGTTCGTAGCAAATCGGGTTATCACTGACACAAGATTCTGGTATAAAAACAGAGGTATCATTGCTGAAAATCATTTCCAAAAGAGAATTTTAGTGAAGCGCATCATGGATTATGTCCAGAGACTTCAAATTGCTAATATGCAGCTTGAACTGGACGTCATCTGATACAACTGACATGGGACAGGACTGAGCGTAGCCCGGGGAAGGGAGCGTAGTGGCTCAGTGGTAGAGTGTTTGGCTTGAGACCCGGAGGGGCCGCGGGTTCGAGCCTCACCGGCGTCACTGCGTTTCGGTCCTTAAGCAAGACATATTTATCCTAGCTTAGTACTGGTTCAACCCAGGAAGACTCGTCCCTGTTTAACTGAAAGTTGTTGATGGGACGTAAAGAATCAAATCAAACAAACAAAAACTAGCCCATGGGTCCGGTGACTGTTTTGATTTTGCCGCAGCTTTTCTTTGACTTCGTCAAAGGTTGAAGAGATAATGATATTTGGTGTCATAATTTGGCAAACTGTCGCTCCAGGGGGGGGGGGGGGGGGGGGGGGGTACTCTGATATTTTCATACATACATATGCTCGGGTCATTTTTTTGGGGTTCAACATTTTGAATTTCAATTTTAGGGGGGATTTTCAGAAAAATGAACATTTTTTGGGTATTAAGATTTTGTGAATACTTTTTGGGGGTCATCACAATATTGGACTATATTTAGGGGTCGTTTCTATGCATTTTAGGGTCTTTTAGAAGGTAAAGGTACAGAATGGGGAATATCTTTTTAGTTGCTAAAATTTCAAACATTTTTTGGGGTACATGAAATTCCTGATATTTTTTTGGGTGAACGGTAGATGCTGGGCCCGAGCCTACGTACGAAGAAAAAATGAGAGTACCCCTACCCCCTAGGACTGTCGCATTACAACCACTAAATTGTGCAAGTTCGTGGGAGGTCGTGACGCTACCGTAGCGCTACCGTCTTGAATCGTACTAGCACCGTATCGAATCGTGGAGGCATCATGAGCATTCGTAGCTCCACCGTGGTGAATCGTAGCGCTGCCGTCATGAGTCATAGTGGATCCGTCGATGAATCGTGTAGACACCGAAGGAGCATCGTGAGACACCGTATTGATGCTTGATTTTCTTTTTTTCCATCCCGATACACCCCGATTCTATCATCTAGCTCAAATCGGGACGAGTCGTGGTGAATCGTGGCCGGAATCGTGACTGTGTAACTGGGGCTTAAGTACAACCGAGCGCCAGTTCACATTTCATGCTTCGGCTAAGTACAACCGAGCGTCTGTTTGTATTCAAATTGCTTTCAATGGTTAAGTACAAATGTAGAATTGAGCGTCAGTTTACATTCAAATTTCTTCGGCTAAGTTCAAGCGAGCGTCAGTTTACATTCAAACTGCTTTGGCTAAATATAACCAAGGGCCAGTTTACTTTCAAATTGCATTGGCTAAATTAATCCGAGCGCCAGTTTACATTCAAACTTGGAGCGCAATGGCTCAGTTGAAGAGCGCTTGACTCGAGACCGAAGGGCCGCGGGATTGAGCCTCACCAGCATCACAACGTTCTGTCCTTGAGCAAGACACATTAATCCTTGCTTAGTGCTGGTTCAACCGAGGAAGACCTGTCCCGACATAAATGAAAGAATGTTTACTAGGACGTAAAGAATCAAATCAAAATAAACAAAAACATTCAAACTGATCTGGCTAAGTACAACCGAGGGTCAGTTAGGCATTCAAACTGCTTTGGCTAAGTACAGCCGAGGGGTCAGTTTACATTCAAACTGCTTTGGCTATGTACAACCGAGGGTCAGTTTACATTCAAACTGCTTTGGCTAAGTACAACCGAGGGTTAGTTTACATTCAAACTGCTTTGGATAAGTACCGACGAGGGTCAGTTTACGTTCAAACTGCTCTGGCTAAGTACAACCGAGGGTCAGTTTACATTCAAACTGCTTTGGCTAAGTACAACCGATGCTGAGTTTAGATTCAAACTGCTTTGGCTAAGTACAACTGAGGGTCAGTTTACATTCAAACTGCTTGTCAAAGTTACTCGGATGACAATACATTGTAATAATAAGCCATCATCCTTCAGTGGAGAAGACCCCAAAGCTAATACCGGTTTTGTAAGCTGGTCGCTGATTGGCTGTCCCATAGGCAAGCATTTATTTGGCTATAAGACGGCCAAATTCTGCTGACCCCTATAAATGTTTATATTATTTTCGAGGGTTATGCCTTATGGTTTTAAAAAAGAATGAAAAAAAGTTTTCAGAGCGACAGTTTACGTCATGTTTAGTGTTAATTAACTTTAGACAATCCTAAACTGTATAAATAGCGAAAATTGATCAAAATAATCTATGTGATTCAAGAGTAATGAGCAGTGTCACAAACTGACCACGACTAGCTGGACTGATGCTCGACAAAGCCTCGTCACCGTTTTGCATACCAGTGTCTAGACAATGTTGAAATGTATAAGTATGCAAAAGTTAATTAAAAATACACTTGGAAAAAGTTAAGCATCACTTTTTGCTCTTGGGAAATGTTTTGAAATTGCAATTTCCCATAGCTTGACGATACTATTTTTTTATAACTCATATTTCAAAACATCGTCTTGTTTCAGCATATTTGGGCTACGGAGGATACAATATGCCACACGTGAATAATGTTAAGTTTCCTGAATGTTAGTTTTGCTTGTTGTTTCAGTACACCACAGAAAACAATTTTGGGAAGCAAAAACAACATTTAATGAAAAAATGGAACATTCACAATGAATAAATTAATTTGGTTTTGAAAAGTAGTGTGTTAGCTCCGAAACACATTACCGTAAATTATCTGCATTTTGCACTTTCTATGGAAACAGGAGTTAATTGATAATTTCCAAATTAAGCCTTTAAGTTATCAGGATAAGTGTGCTGTGCCTCTTTAACCATACTTCCCACATTGAAATATTTTCAATACTTGTATACAGTTTCTTTTATGCATGGGCTAATAATTTATGTAATAAAAAGGATATGTCATGTGCTCAATTTTTCATAATCTCATATGGGAAGTTTGGGGCGTTTGACCAATTTTCAGAATATTACCGAAGTCCTTGATATTAAGCTACAATAGTTGTAATCGCCATCCAGCTTTTTGTTTTAATTTTAATTATTGCTCATGGCCTCAAGCTCTTTAGAAAATGTTATCCCAAGCCGTGAAAAAATTCTGCATGATATACTTTGATAATTCTCAAAAAATACCCCCAAAATAGGATTTCGATTTCTAGAGTAAATTATATACTTAAACGCAAAAGTTTCGCAACTCTTACTAAACTGCTATTTCCTTTTTTTGAGCCAAATATTTTACTCCATGATATTGTGATTAACAAGTCTTATGATTTGCCGTCTAAACAACATGAAAATCAGACCAGTGAGACTTACGATTGCTGATCTTCAACAAGAAATGTAAGGTAACCCACTTTTGAAAAATCACAGAGTTACAATACCTTAAATTTTATCGAGTCACAGTGTTAAACCACCTTACATTTTACTCGGAAAAGGTGTTTAACCGTTATCAGTTTTCAAAAGCAGAAGGGCAGACAAATCAAAGCAGGTTATTTGATGCATTTGGTAACGTTCATCACGTCAACGTAAAACCTTCAATATTTGACGTAATTGGCCGTTTAAGCACAACTGAATATCAATAATCGAGTTTTTAATGTCACAAGTGAGAGCCTTCAACACATTGCATAGAAGAAAGAAGTATCGCGCGACATAACGGAATAAAATGAACAATTTTGATAAATTGGTCGACGTTAACAAAGAAACGAAGCGACTTTGAGCATTGATAAACGTTAATTGTTAAACCATAAAATGCTTTCCGTCAGATACGACATCTGGCTATCACATTGCACCGTTTGTTTTTAAATCGAGATAACTATCTTAATGCTAGACGTAAATTGTTGAAAAACACTGACGTCATTTTAACGTCAGAATGAAGAGTATGATCAAAACCGATTAATGGTAAATCATTCCACATTGTGCAAGAGCATAAAATATGATTATATGAATATTCTAACTTGGACCATACCGAAGAAAACACAGATATTAAACGGTTGCGAAACTTTTGCGTTTAAGTATATATTAAAAATCTGACATTGAAAATCTTATATTTTTGTTTTTATTTTATGGACAATCATTTTAGCTTTTAGAAAAAAAGAAAACAGATGGGGTCATCATACTAATTATCTTTCAGGAGGGCCAAATTAAACCCACCCCCCAAATATTGCGAGGATAATTCAATATAAAACGTTAAATAGTGACTTTTTTGTACTTTATATTTATCCCGTTTTGTCCGGTCCTATCCATTGGCAAGTTTTGGACATGTTCAAAACTTTGAACGGACGCCACCGGGTAAATATGTCCGGTGGATGAATGTTACTCGTGCGTTGGTATGCGGTTTGTCCGGTTCTCATGCGGTTTGTCCGTTTCTCATGCGTTCAACATCCTATAGGTATCCTGTACGTATCCGTTGATGTCCGTTCGGCCTGAAATTTAGGACAGGTAACAGAGTTCCCCAGATGAGTACTGCATGCGCATTCTGTATTCATTCAATGAACGTTTTGTCCGTTCTGTATACTGTACATGTTCGTGTTGTCCGTTACACATCCGTTTCACGTACGTAAATTGACCGTTCTTTGCCCTTTACTTGTCTGGTACGTATGCGCTCTTTACAACTTCCAGGACGACCTTCACCACCACCGAGACGACTTCCTTCACCAGATAAACATTTTTGCCTTTTTTCTTTCTGTTCGGTGTCGGTTACCTTTATTTGTTACGGTGACTGTCACACCTTACCGGATAGCACTAACGGACGCGTAACGGACAGTAAAACTCTCTGTCCGTTCGTGTCCGTTCGCATGCATAACATGTCCGTTCCTCATGCGGTGAATGCGTCCCATGTCAGGTGATATCCGTTTTGTCTGGTCCAATCCGTTTGCAAGTTTTGGACATGTTCCAAACTTCGAACGAACGTTACCAGATAAATATGTACGGTGGGTGAACGTTACTCATGCGTTGGTATGCGGTTTGTCCGGTTCTCGTGCAGTTTGTCCAGTTCTCATGCGTTTGGCATCCTGTAGGGATCCTGTATGTATCCGTTGATGTCCATTCGACTTGAGTTGTGAATAGTTAACTGCCGGACAGGTAAAATAGGTTCCCTGACGAGTTCTGCATTTTCATTCTGTGATTGTTCAGCCAACGTTTTGTCCGTTTCCTTTACGGTTCATATTCGTTTTGCCCGTTATACATCTGTTACACGAACGTTTGTTGACCATTCTTATCCATTACTTGTTCGGTACGTATGCGCTCCTTATGACTTCGACGACAATCTTCACCACAACTGAGACGACTTCCATCACTGGATAAACAGTTTTTGCTTATTTTCTGTCCATTCGGCGTCGGTTTCCTTTATCCGTTTATATGTGACAGCACCATAAGTGACTGTCACACCTTACCTGAAAGCACTAACCGATGCGTAATGTAAAATTCTCTGTTCGTTCGTGTCCATCTGCATGCGTTACATGTCTGCACCTCATGCGGTGAATGCGTCCCGTGTCAGGTGATATCCGTTTTGTCCGGTCCTATCCCTTGGCAAGTCTTGGACATGTTCAAAACTTTGAACGCCACTGGATAAATATGTACGGTGGGTGAACGTTACTCATACTTTGGTATGCGGTTTGTCCGATTCTCGTGCGGCTTGTCCAGTTCTCATGCGTTCGGCATCCTTTAGGTATCGTGTATGTATCCGTTGACGTCGGTTCGACCTGAGCTGTGAATAGTTAACTGCCGGACAGGTAACAGAGTTTCCTGGATGAGCACCGCATGTTCATTCTGTGATCGTTCAGCCAACGTTTGTCCGTTTCTTATACCGTACACATTCGTTTAGTCCGTTATACATCTGTTACACGTATGTTTGTTGATCGTTCTTTATCTGTTTTAGGGCCATCAGAGTTAGACTGGCTACAAGTAAATGATATGACACATTGATGAAAAAATGTTTTAAGGACTGGAGCCAGTCTAAGTATAGTACACACCAGCGGGTCATGTAACTGCTTATGGACGGATGGACGGACTCGTGCACAAATGCGGGTCGTGCATAAAAAGGCCATGCGCGGATCCAGAAAGTTTTGTCAGAGGGGGTCCAACTTTTTTTTCTTAGTTTGATGAGGGGAGGAAGGATCCAAATACCACCATTAGCGGGCCATCAACGGCCCGCCAGCGAAACGCCATTTCGTCCCCCCCTCTGGATCCGAACATGAAGGCTGCAATAAATGATGACTAAAATAAAATAAGAAGAAAAAAAAATGTCAGGACACCCCTCTTCTGAAATCAATATTATCTTAACCCATTTAAGCCGAAAGGAATTCCTTACTGTTATCAATTAGACTAGTCCATTTCTGTTCTAAGGGTTGTTGGGTGGTATTTTACAATTTTATTCAAATTTCAATAGAGCATTCTGAAAACAAACAGTGGAGGCCGTGATCAGACGCCGCGTTGTATTTGCCTATGTGGTATTTTACATTTTCATTCAAATTTCAATAGAACAATCTGAAAGCAGACAGTGGAGACCGTGATAAGACGCCGCGTTGTGCGGCCTCTGATCTTGGTCTTTACTGTTTGCATATGTCCCACAAAAGGGACGCTAGGCTTATATTGGTAAAGCTTTCTAAACTAATTGTATGACGTTTTATATGTTTAATTTAATCTTATTTTGTACCGGTCATGCTCTTGCTTTTAGACGATGTCTCTTATAACTTCATTGTTGGTGGCTCTGTATGGAAGAAAGTAAATGCCATGGAATGATTATTAATCTATCGCAGAGATTTAGTTGTATATTATGTTTATTTTTTGTGCACCTTTTTATTAGTTTTAAATATGATTTCTACGTTGACTCCGAAAGAATGATAGTCTTCGTCAATGATTTTAAAATAATAATGTAAAGCACGATACCTCTTCCGTAGGAAAGAATTGCCGATAGTTGTAGGTTACAGTCAACTAACTAATATTTGTAGGTTACGGTCAACTAAATTCTACTACAGTTTTATAATTTTTGCACCAGGCATGTATGACACTAGCTATTTAAATATGCAGCATTTTGGGTGCAGGGCATATCTTTTCTCGGTCTGACTCGAGTTTTCGCGAGATTCCAGTAATCCTGTACCCTAGAAACATCACTACAGATATTTTGGAATAGCATAGGTTCCTTAAGCCAAACGCTTAAATGAGCTTAGCTGACCGAAGACAACATCCCCATTTTTTCTTCTCAATCTCACGTTACTCATGTAAGAAATGTCTTCTGTCACTTCGTCGTAAATCTTTTTTTAAAGATATTTCTATTAACTAGTTTATAATAGTTATATATTGAGCTAGTATTGCCTGTTGAATGTTACCGACGTAAAATTAAAAAACAAACAAGTCAGTAGAACCTGGAAATGCCAATATCACAGACCCCAGACCAACCAACGGCACCGCGAGGAAGAGACACAACACCGTAACAACCCTATGACAGCAGGAACACAATCAAAGCAAAGCTACGAGGAGGAAACTTTGTGTTTCTTATCGCAAATGCGCAAATGCCTTAAATAAAACCCCATGCTGACCTACTCAGAGCCTTCACATACCACCAAAAACGTTAGAGTTCTACACAGAACTGTCAGTAACCATTTATAATTCTTCCGATGCTGGTTAATTTTTCATGTCTTTTTTTGTAGTCTGCTGACTCTTTTTCATAAAAATCTTTCAGGAAACTATCGGAATGCCAAACGGTTCGGATCCAGACCGACACGCTCGGTCCTGATCTGGGTCCAAGCTGTTTGCAAGGGTAGAAGCTGACGACCAAAGTCTATGCTGGCAGGGAAAGCGATACCATAGAAATATATTACTTGACTTTTCGCTTACTGTAAAGGCGGCAACTTAAATATTCATATCTGGTTGTGGTTCGGCTATATCATCTGGTAAGGAAAGGAAATCAGGTTTTATTTATGATTTGGTAAAGAGTTAATAAGCTATTTGAGCCGCGCAAACGTGCGCGCATTTCATGAAAATCCTAACCGTAAACACACTGAACTCACATTATTAACCCTTAAAGCGCACAATCACAAAATGTATGTTTTTAGTCGTCCACTAAACTATTTGAAGCCTCATAGATAAACAGTGTGAACCCAGATCAGACTGCTCCTGAAGGAGCAGTCTGATCTGGGTCCACAATGTTTGCCTCCCTGTTTATGTTAAATAGACATTTTAAAATGCAGTTATTTTGCTGGCGTTTTAAGGACTAAATAATGACTGAGGTGGAGGCACAAGATGATACAGTTACTTTTGAATAAAACCACGCCTACCTATGCCTAAGGTTGACTAGTCTTAATTACGCATTCATGAGGCGCCGCCTTTGCAGTAAGCGAAAAGTCAAGTAATAATATATCACAATCGATTTGTAGTATAAATAGATACTGAGTTTCTGCTCTTGCAGAACCATTGCATGGGTTTAACTCTTTCCTTAAACTGGCTAGCTGAAATTATTGTCATCTCCGTTCTATAACCTTTGCAAACAGTTTGTACCTAGATCAGGACTGACAAAACGACATAATGTCGCTCCTTATTTGAGTCCGAACCGGTTGACACTGATATGAGTCAGCTGACAGCAACAATAGCATAACAAATATCCAGCATGCCATGAGTTAATACTTCAGATAATCTGGAAAACGGATAATTGACTTGGACGAGCCTGAGCAGCCTCCTTTGAAGCTTAGAAACTCCAAATGGTGTTCAGTCAGTAGCTTCATAATCATAGCGACTAGCAAAGGCCCTGACCAGACTGCGCATATGCGCAGGCTGATCTGCGGCTTTGTTGGTCGCACATACCACATTGTTGGAAATCTCATGCACTGGCTCAAATATATAAGGTACATTGTATTTATTTGCACTTGTTCCTAAAATGCAGGATATAAATTAACGCAAAAACACAATAACATATATTTCAATTTTATATTTCATGATAATATAAATAACAAGATCTAACAGCGTGCTATAATGATAATCATATGCTATGACAAAACTATCAAAATTACAATAATTGATATACATGTAAAAGAACAGTAAAAGAGCGTTGTCGCTGAGTGCCGGACTTGTTTGAGCATCACCGGAGACATTGTATTGCATCCTTAGACAAAACACTTAATCCTCGAATGCCCAACAAAGAAGCAAACACTTTGAACCCCAAAAAGGGAGCAGGTCAAGCTGAGTCCATTTTGTTTGCAATATAGGCTAACATAGAACTTAAGCAGATGAGAGAGCGGATGACGAAAGCAGATGAATTTTATTGCGATTACCGCATTATTAACACACTGGTCAACGAAAACGCATAGGGTTCTCGCGAAACGCTTAGGGTTCTCAAATGGAACTAGGAAATGTTCTAGGAGCCTGTGCGTTCCGTTTGAGAACCCTAAGCGTTTCACGAGAACCCTATGCGTTTCCGTTGACCAGTGTGATTAAGGGCTAAAAACACTTATATGAAACTGCAGATAGACGTGCGCTATCTTTGTCCAAATATATAAGATTGATCTCAATTCAGCTATCTCAGCTATGTAGAAGTTTAATATCAAAGCTGGGCTAATTGGTTTAGAGCAGCATGCACGAGGACAGAGATTAGCTCAAGTCTGTAAACGTTGGTGAAGCAGGTATGAAAATTAGACATGTATGCCGTCGTATTATGGAGCGATATAAAATCGTCAAACCAATATATTTAATAACATTTTTATGTACTGGTGATTATAGCAACGTCATATATCACCCCTTTATGGTAAAAGCTGCTAACTGACTTTTTCAAAAAGAGATGTTTTTTTTTTTAAATTTTGACCATGCTTAACATAATGGCTGTATCTCTATTACAAAATCAATGGTAACAAAATTCAATGGCATATATTGTAAAATGTGGTAAGAATTAAAAGGTGTACATGTTAAATAACACATTTTGCTTTTACGAAAATGATTACAAACAGTACATTATTTGGTGACAAAGGAACCATTTGACAGAAAACACTTTTCTCAATAAAGTTAGAATACAACTCTGATTTGACAAAAGGGGTCATTTGGCAAATAGGACTTTTCATTCAACACAATTAAATTACACAGACGTCAAAATATTTATATGGATTATGTCTATCCTGTGTGCCTTTGGTACAGTCTGAGAGAAATAGCATTATTCATCGCAGAAAATAGCACAATTAAATTATATTGGTTAAAATGTGCTTTGTGACACATAACACTTTTTCTTCCCAAAGAATTGAGAATTTGACAAACGATAAAAAAAAGTGTATCTACAAAAAGGGAAAGTAACTCCTTATTTCTAAGCGAAAATTGTTGTAAACTAGTTTCAATGGAAATTATACACCCATATACTATGTCAAATATTAATCTTGCAACATTCATCACTTATATTATAGCCAGATATTTTCAGGACGCTACAAATTTTAAACATTTTTTTCAATAATATGAAAGTTGCACTTAGCACATTCTACCACTAAGGGGCGATATGGCAGATTCATAGCGTGTTCACACTAAAAAGCGATTTCAAAGTAGACAAATGTAATCAAACATTTGTGCTCCTGTTTTGCTAAATACATTAAAAATACTCTGCAAATCCTGTATTGACACTATAAATAAAGCCTGACAAGATTGACCCCAGACATATTGATATTCAGTGAGACCACCCTCATCATGAATAATACCCTTTAGATAATGGTTAATACACTTATCTGAATGCAAGATTCATTATTATATAGATTTCTCATTAGGCAAATGGATTGCAGTATGTATTTAACATTCAATAAAAAAAGGGTTGAATCTCAGACCATTTAAAACAACTTTTTTTTATCATTTATTCATTTAGCTATTTAATTATTTGCTTTTGAGCATAAATGAACATTTTGATAAAAATTTGGCATTCGTGTATGCATCAAAAACTCACTTAGTACATTGTTTACAATAAGCCTTCGTAACACCTGCTTCCTAACCAATTTTTTGAAATATAATAAATACATGTATGGACCAGTACAAGGGACTTCAGTACTTGTCGCACCATTTAGCAGCGAGGGCCCATGTATGTCTAAGCACATGCGCCAACTCGCTAGAGCCTTCACAGAGACGGAGGCTAAGAACAAACTTTAACCCGTATAATTGCAGCAGACGACAATTGCAAATTTTGCCGCTTTTTCAAAAATAACAAATAAGGCATGATATTTCATGAGAATCGTCTGCTCGCAGACAATTCTCATGTAAGATCATACCTTATGTTTGTCAAAAATTGGGAAAGATGCCGTAAAATTTGTCTTCTGCTGCAGTTGTGATTGGCGCTTTAAGGGTTAAATATGTAGCTTTGCTCGATACGTCAGCAGGGGCGCTATAAGAGGCATTTGGGCAAAATGCAATAAGTGCTAAAATCACTGGCACACAAATGAAAATTGGGCCTGGTCGCGAAAAAAACCTGTCTTCGGGTTTCCGAAGAAGTGAGATTCAAACCAGCCTGCTCAGCTACAGAGACTAGCTAGAAAATTGAAATTTCGCTCGTAACAAGCTTAGATATTGTACTTTACAAATCGTTAATGACAAAGGCGCTGACTAGACTGCGCGGAAGCGCAGGCTGGTCTGCGTCTGTGTTGTTCGCAAACCCCCGAAGACAAGTTTTCTCGCGTCGAGGCCCATTAATAATTAACACATTAACGGAGAGATAAAAATGAAAAGATATGAAGATATGCACGAGATTAAGTAAAATATATTATAAAACAAGAACGAACTATGTATATATGTGGCCAGGATTTTTTAAAGAAAATATATTCCAAAACCAGATCTAGGTTTGTCAAGATCTCGTACAATGTGAATTGGCCACTAGGTTATCAGAACATGTGTATAAAATGAATGAAAATTATCTTCGTATTTTCGGTAACAGAATGGGTCAGGTCGGAAAAATTCATAAAAACACACAAAATATCACAAACATTTTGGCGGAAATTAATCAGGCTCGTCCTATTTTGCCAGCTTTGTCCTGTTAAGTCTATATTCTTTACAAGTGTTATTAATATCGATCTGGACAATTTTCCAATGGCCTGTGTTGCATGTAGAAGTGTCACCAAGCAAATTCCAATAACACTTAGACCCAGCATATGGGATCCAAGACAAGCCTTCCCTACACCATCTAACGCAGTTATATCAACAAAGCGATCACAATATTGACTAGAATCACCACACCAAAGTAGCTTCTAAGCTACGACAGTAGATAATGGTCAGAATGCGTCACTTGACCACTCGTCAGCACCACCCTGGGCTCCAAATACCATCAAAGAACCGAGGATGCCCCCACTTGCTGGGTGTAGGATGCTGCGCAGGAACTAGTGACTTTTTGTAGTGTTCTAACCGTTTCACAATCTTCTTTAGAAGTTTAGGTTTTTGGTCTGCAATGTTGAACTTTTCTAGTGGATCATCTGAAATAATCATAGTAAAGTGAACACGGGGTGAAACGTATTGTGTTTTTTTCCATATATAATCTATTTAAGTATATGTTCTCATAGATGACATAAAGAGTAATCTGTGAGGCGAAATATGTATATTTCATTGATCGCGATGTAATTAATGTCATATCTATTCCTAAAATATGAATATCCTCTATTGATTTGATTCTGCTATAAATGTGATTGGGTCACCAAATGCACTCTGTGGTTAGATTCTTTGAAATGTCCATCAACTCTTGTTGTTTTGTTAGGAGAGGGACTACATGTCCAAGGCGGTTTAATTGAAGTTGTTCATCTCCACTCAAAGTTCTCTAGATTACAATAATACTTATTTTGACCAAATCATAAGAAGTATATAATTATCCAGCTGTTCTTTAGATAAATACAGCAAACTGAAATAAAGAAATTGGCTAACAAATATTGTTAATTCGCCAATTTATGACCAAAAATATTATGTGTGAAAATCCTTTTAACAATTTTATACCGTGCAGTATATTTCCAAAGCAAGAAGTTCAACATACCAGAAATAAAGAAATCCATTTACAAATAGTGTCAATATTTCCAATTTACAGCCAAAATATTAAAGTTTTAGTGACCTTGACCTCCACCTTGAAGTAATATTGAGAATAAAATGATTTCAGTTTCAAAGGCAATGTAGTTGCTTATGTAAGGATTAAATATACAAACCAAACCACATCAAATAATGAAGAAATAGACTTAAATATTTGCGAAAATCGCTCATTTTATGTTAATTTTTGGCTTCTGTGACCTTGACCTTCAAAATGATAATTAAGGCATAGTGTCACGTTATTTTAACAATGTTATAATGTGCAGCATATTTCTAAAGGAAGAAGCTAAATGTAACTGAATTAAAGAAAATGTTAACGAATATTGTCAATATTTCCAATTTAAAACCAAACATATTAAAATTTCATTGATCTTGACCTTGAAGTAAAATGGAGCATAACATTATTTCCTTTTTAAAGGCAGTGTAGCTGCGTATAAGAAGATTAAATATACAAACCAAGTCACATCAAATAATGGAGAAATAGACTTAAATATGTGCGAAAATTGCTAATTTTAAGTCAATGTCTTGCTTTTGTGACCTTGACCTTTAGCAGGTCACTTACAACATACTATGTTGTTTCCTGTACATAATCTTAATAAAGAAATATTACCTAATTCAAAACTCAAATATGTCCCTTCTGTAGATTTTTATGAGGTCAGAAATACAGTCACAGATAAATTTGCTTTTTGTGACGGTGCATCGATTGTTGCTATGGTAATGCTTCAGGAACCATACTTTCCCAATTATGTCATTTCATATATCAATTTAAGAAACATTGTTCTTATTCTGGAATATGCTGGCATAGGTGTAACTGACTGCACTCAATATGAAAAGGTCCTTTGAAAATGCTCAAAAATCAACGTTGTCAAATTACTGAAACCCCACCCACTTTGCAGAGCATGGATAAAAACCGAGGTTTTCCAAATGTAATTTTGATTATTTATTTCCAACCAGGATGTGTTATATAATCATACATATGGATCATTTGTGGCATTTGGTTTATTCTAAAGTGAAAATTTCATTTGGAAATCCATCAATTTTAAGTGATTATTTTGTCACTTTTTTAGCCAAAATGTTCATATGCCGTTTTCATTGCAACGGGCATGCATATGGATGAAAGGAGTGTTGATTGCTTGGTTTTGGGTCACCATGACCAAGATAGGAAAGTTTCAGCGAAATCTGTGACTATGGGTGCCATGACCCTATGTAAAAATTTTAAGTGGTTACAGAGAATTGCTCTTAATTTCTTATTACTAGATGGAGAAATTCCTTGCTCCCCTTTTATGGTGTATATATTTCGCAGCATATTTGTTTTGCGAAGTATGACTTCAACAACAATAATTGTTTTTGACAGCTAACCTACTTAAACAAGGCTTTTAATATAACAACATCCATACAGCCTTTTACTTTACTTCAATTGCATTACTGTTGTGCGTGGGTGTCTATGTTCTGTGTCTCTTCCTCATGGTGCTGTTAGTTGTTCTGTGTTCTATGATTGTAAAATGTCTTGGTCGTACTCATGCGTTAACACTGAAAACTGGTTTTCTTGCTAGGAGACCCATTTATAAAATGGCAAGTCAAATAGGCAGTCAAAAGTTCATCAGTGCTTATGTTTAATGTTATTGACTGTCATGCCGTATTTCAATAAATAAACCTTATCTGATCTTGAATAATCATGATTTTTTTTGAAATTACCTTTGACATTATAAAGCTGTACATGGGATGGATGAAACTGTTTTTCTTCCATTTTATGAGCGTAGTGAAACTTATCACATCGATAGTTCCTATACCAGTCATTTATAGTAGCATATGCTTGAAGGAACCCAGTACGTTCTGCAGCTTGTGTCACTTTACTCCTCAGGTAGCCAACAGATCTCGAGAACCACCATCCATTCTTAGAAACCTTTTCCCGTTTATCTTTCAGAGAATCTCTCCTGATTACGCGGTCTTCAGTTTGATATTTGTAGCCTTTCTTGCGTCTGTTACAGAGGGGTTTGGTTTTAGGCATATACCATCCATTATATCTACCAGGACTTCCAACTATTAGCTTGTAATTTCCAACCCTGTAATAATTTCAATCAGTTCATGACAATAGCAGCAAAATCATGGGATGCAGCGTATTGTGTTTTAGTGGTCACTTTTGGGAATTGTACATGTTATAGTTGTTTTGCCTTGTACTATGCTTGCATCGTCTTGAAATCTAATCTCATACGAAATTCATCCAATAAATAGCAGGAATTTTCTTATAATGTAAGAGTTTGGACCATTTAAACATCACAAATGGAACATTAGGTGGCATACTTGTTGAGCATGCAACAACATATCCAATTTCTTGATGAAGAGTGAGTTTTTTTGTTGATTAGCAACGAAACAATGATACTAAAGCTAACATGGCCAGATTTTCCTCATACAAAATTCTCATGCTTAAGAAAAATAGTTTGTCATTTTGCTATTGTCATGTATCTGCACATAATTTGTCATAAACCTTGTTCTAATTTAAATTGTCTCAGTGTAACATATAAAATATGGTCATTAAAATGTAAAAGTTTGTCGCGGTTGCCTAGCAACCATGCAATTGTGAATATTGAACTATTTGCATATTCTATATTCTTCTGTTGCTAGGCAACAAGGCGTACATTTGGTACATGCTTTTTTAAAGATATTGTTTTCAAACATAGAATATATTAAATAATATAAGGGTAATTCAAAAGTTTTATACCTACAAACGATAATCTAAGGACCAATTCATGACCCTTACCCCCATTTCTGATGTACAATTTTCATTTTTGTCGCTTTTACGCTAAACATACCTGTCACTTTTTTGCCATTTTTTCAAAAGAAGTCAATGAGTTTTACAGAATAGTTACTTTATGTTGTAGTTAATAAAATAGGTTCCTTTTGGAACTGATCTGCACATGCCAGTAACCATGAAAACCATTTTAAGACATCTGGCCAGGTTAGCTTTAATACCATGTTTTCGTTGCCAGGCAACAAGGGACATCAATTTCTATCAAACGTTTGGATATATTGTTACATGCGCAACAAGTTATGCCACCTAATGGTTACAATTTATGGTGTTTAAATAGAACAAACTTTTACATTATCAGGAAATTCTCTCTATTTATTGGATGACCCTCGTATATGAGTGAATCTTGGTAAACTGCAGTTTGCAGTCATCTGGGTATCACTCATATTTCAGACACTATATCTATATATCCTCTCAGCTACAAAGGCCAAATACAGTCTCTAAGTCGTGGACTAGGTAATATATGAGCCGAGACATTTGATTTCCAACAATGTGGCATTTTGACAAGTGTAGACTCAGACGAGCATGTACAGCCTCCTTTTAAGCTTAGAACCTCCAAAATATGTCCAGTCAGTAGCGTAACACTCGTAGAATACTCAAGCGACTAGCAAAGGCTCTGATCAGACTGCGCGTATGTGCAGGCTGGTCTGAGCCTTTGCTGGTCGCACATACCACATTGTTGGAAATATCATGCACTGGCTCATACCACAACATCAACCCAAACGTTTAATATAAAATATATAAAAGCCCAATTGTAAGCATGTACTTTCAATCAAAATAAAAAACATGATATTTCCTGGTCAGATGGCTTCGTCTGACGCCAACTGATCTGAATCTACCGAATTTATAGAAACGGATAAAACTGGATTCGACAGGGCAAGGATAAACTCTGATATAATACTGATATTCAAAGTTGAAGTTATGTTTATAACTATTGCCGGGGCTCATAATAATGAATACTGTGTATAATAACAAGTGAAATTGACCTGGAAATGTGACAATCACTAATCTCAAATCAACCTATGGCACCAAGAGGAACTGGCACAATACATAACAAAACAGCAAACAAACAAATACACATTGGAAATAAAAAAAATGATAAATATACTAGAGGACTTCGAAAACCCATCACCATACCTTTGCATTTATCTCACAAAAGGTATATGCAATATAAAAGTTACTTGCATGTTTTAATGTTCTTCTCGAGGTTGTCATGAATCAGCCATTTATTAGATCGCATCATAACATGACGTTGCTAATGACGTCACATGGGTACATACAGCATTGAGCGCCGTTCTAAAAACTCAGCTGATGCATTTGGTTATTTATGTGTTAACATTGTGGCGTGTATGATACCAAAACAATCAATGAAGTTTATTGACCTTTAATCATCAATAGTGACCGATTACTTCAATATATCAAAAATAAACGTAATATCTAAACATAAGTTTACAGCTCCTTTTCAGAAACATCTCAATGAGTTTCCTTTATGTACACTTTCATTAGTGACATTGACATCTTACACTAACAATCATATGGAGAATGCATTTTAATATAAAAAATGTCAGACGATACATGGTCAGATGGTCGAGAACGTCTTCGAAGTTTACGTTAACGTCACTTCCAAAATACAAAGAAACGTGATGCACGCGTAATTTAGCCATAATCTGTCGTTGAAATATGCATTTAGCCTCTGCAAACAAAACCAAGCGAAACAGTTAGAAACTTTAAAAGACTCTAGATGTTGAATTTTATTGCTAGACTATAGTTATGAGAGTGGGTGGGGTATGTCAACATCTTTGAAGGGTAATGATGTCAGCATACTCTATTTGTAAACACACTTAGAATGGTACACTGATAATTGTACAATCGTCAAAGAAGCCTAGGACACACATCTGTTGAGTCAGGAATCAAAACTAAAGTGGGTCAACTTGCAACTGAATTGGTGTCCTTCGAAATCCATCACCAGTTATTCTTACAGTATCTTAAATGAACTTTGCAGACAAAATTTTGTAGACACACTAAAAGCTAGCCAGGCTTTGATAGGCAATTATATTTATCTTGCTGTCATCTCCAGTGTGTGAGCAATAAAGAATTTAGTTTGGGCGATGCGATTTCAAAGTCCTTAAGTATATGTATGGATAGCAAGCCTATCTGTTAGGTTTCCCAAAGTGGCTTTGGCTGATATCGTTCTAATGCAGTGGTTCTGTTGTTGTTGATTCGTTGTTGATTGTAACTCCCATTGTGGGATTCTGAAATTGTTCTATGTTTTGTTGTGCCTAACTTTGTGTCCATTCTAGTTTTGTAAGAATCTAGATGGGGAAGAGAGAGCTAGTTGCTTTGCTTTGTTTGTCTTCCTGGTGTCTCTTGGCCCTCTGAAACATAATTCGTCGTCCTTTATTGGTTGTGTCTTCTTAATAATTGGAATAGCAAAAACCACAAAAACAAAGTGAAATTTGATTAAAGTTTTTGCGTTTAATCTAGGACATTTTGAAGGGAGTCATTTTCATTTGATTTAAGATGAAAATAAACACTGCCCTATAATTCTCCATTCACATAATTCTTAACATGGCCCACTCTAACTTTAGTAAAACGTCATTTAATAGATAAAAGGGGGCCAACGACTCTAGTATGCCCCCTCTTGAATGAACACTGCTGACTAATTAAATTCGCGTCAGCACAAAAAGCTGCTAACCTCTTGGCTCTCGTTTGTGGTGTCTAATTGTGAGTTTGCCACTTTCCAATTGGTATCCTGGGTCAGGTGTGGTACTTGATTGTATTGATTCCTGATCTTTGCACCCTTACTTACTCTAATGGACGCCCATTTTCGCCTAGAAATCTTAAGTGTGGTCTGAGTCTTTATCAACACCCATGCTTTGTGTATACAAGCAGCTCAGGGTCTGGCGAACCTGAGATTTTTTGCTAGCCGATGAGATAAGTATCAAAATCTCGTGTTCCGGACCATATTATTTTTAATTTATCATTCTTTTAATAGCAGATATTTTCTAATGTTGTCTTATGAGACTGACATAGTCTCTATGAATTACCTGATAGCAGCTGAGCCTGTGAGTTCATTAATATTATAGACAAATTCCGACCTCGCAGATGGCAATCCCTTACTAATTGTCATCCATTGGTCCACACCATCAATTCCTTTCACTAAAATACAAAATATAGAAAGGTGTACTTGTGAATCCTTTTCAGATCAGCTGACTTTTTCCATAAAGCTGTTTACAATAAGGACAGGATGGTCTATTGTATATATTGAGAAACACAGGTTATAATTAAAAAAAATATTGTATTTCTTTCTCTGAAGATAAATTTTGAGAGCTGGTTGCTTTGCTTAGTTTGTCTTCCTTGTTTCTCGTTATTGTTGTGTGACTCTTCCTTGTGGTGCCATGGGTATATCTGCAGTTCGTGATTGTTGTATTTCATGATCATACTCACTTACTATTTTTTGTCTTAACAAACAATCAAGACTCGGTCTTCACTTTTTGCCAAAGTACTCATTCAGAGATTTCTGGTCCACTCAGAGTTAACATTTTAAGTGGACGAGCAACTTACAATAAAGAAAATCAGCAACATCAGAAGCAGCAATAAGAACACATTAAATTAAAAAAAACTTTATACAGTAAAATTCAATTCTTGTATCCATTTTAAAAAGCTGTAGAATTGTTAAACTCTCTCAAGATAACCATGTATAAATGATAGATGAAGCCTGATTGCTTTGAATTTAAGTTAATTTGATGTTAAGTTATAGTTTGTATCATAACGGATATTGAACAACACATTTACTTTTCACAAATGATGAAACGCACCACTATCATATCTTTTTTTCTGGTTTTTGGGGTTATTCCCTACTGATCAGGCGAGTCAGTGTATATGCCTAAATTCGACTAAGCCTTCCCTGCTCGCTGATGTGATTAATACTATGTACGGATATACCATGCATTGGCGCAAATGATAATAAAAAAGAAAAAAAAAACAAGATAAAAAAAACTGCAACACGCATTACCGTTTCGACAGCCAGCTAAGCGCAGCAATGTAGGGTACCAGTCTACAGCATGTATCATTCTGAAATATAGAATTTTCTTTTACACTCTGGGATGATAAAAGTAATGTTCAGTAATTAATACATTATTTGTTCTGTAATTTTTAAGTCAAATATGGAATTTTCTTTAGCTTCCATAAGAACATAATGACATGATTACCATGGCAACCATGCATGTATCGATTCGTGACCAAGAAGGAGAGAACAATAACTCTCACACATCCATTGACTCCTCAAATCTATGACATTAAAGGATTGAGGAGTATTACTAAACTATTTTGCGAAGCTCATGTGTTTGTATCCTGCTAATATCATTACCCAACATGGCTTTAGAAAGTATTTCTACTTCTTCTTTTCTTATAATATTAATAGATTTAGCTACTCCTTGGTCTTTTCTTTGGCAAATAATGGTTTGCTTTTTATTTTACATAAAGATACTTTTCATTAGTCAATGTTTGAATTTTTATCATGCACGTTACATAATTTTTATATGTGTAACATTATTTTGATATAGTTGTAACTTGAAAAGGATTCATATTAGCATGAATATAATACACAAACCAATCATTTTTGTGCCAAATTTGTTGGATTTTGCTATAAAAGGCGTTTCTAAATATTCAGCGAAGCTGCTCTTTCTTTGGACATTTCAGTCTTGATAGTCAGGAAGAAACCTTACATTAATTTATCACACATATGACGTCAAAAGTGCAAACAGCTACTGCCTTCAGATCAGAAAGCAAACAGCATGTAGAGTAGATGTTCTGTGTTAAGTAGACACTGACTATCTGTGAGTCGCAGGCCTGTTTCTTTATTACACCATAATGTGTTTATTTGGTTAGGTTATTTCATGGTGATGATTCATTGCACAAGGAAGCCTGCATGCGAACAAATGTTTTAACAACAACCAAGTCGAGGGTGAAGGTGAAGATTTGGCGCCAGTTAAATGCGTTAAAACCCCTACAGCTGCTGTACATTCTAAGGCGGTGGTTCTGTTGTCGTTAATTCATTGTTTGTTGTTGCTTCAGTTGTATGGCTGTATTGTGTCATTTTTGGTCTAGTGATAATCTTTTTAATGTTAATGGATGGTTGTTTGACATTGGTCTTAATCCCTTACGACGAGTGTATTTGTTGTGCTGTTGTGTTGTGATTTAACAACAGTGAAATCTAGTGCGAATGTTGGCGACAGTAAAATGCATTTTAGCCCCTCCCCCTGGTGATTTAGGCCATTGCCCGTTCTAAGGTGGTTGTTCTGTTGTTGTTTATTCATTGTTTAATAATGCTCTGCACATAGGTTTGTGAGATTCCTGTGTTTAGTCCTTGTTTTTTATGCATTACTTAGTGGCCTTTTAATTTTGCAATCATCTTGACAAGGAAGAGAGAGCTGGTTGCTTCAGTTTAATTGTCTTCCTGTTGCCGTGTGCGTGTGCGTAGTCTGTGACTCTTCTTTGCGGTTCCATGGGTTGGGCTACAATGTGTGACTGGTATTTACTGATCATACTCATTTACTTTTTAACAAATTTGTGATAACATTTTTTTGAAATAATCATAGTCTTCAATATAAGAGACTAGCCGTCAAAGAGTCATATGTCATACAAAAACTCAAGTAATATAGTTACGAGAATGTCTCTTTATCAATATTGAGATGGAAAAACAACACAACTCAAAGGTCTTCTTTTACACACTAGTCTTGGATTTTATTCCCTTTTTATATCTTCTTAAACAATATGTAATAAAAAGAAAATTAAATGTTTTGTCTCAATTGTAAACTATAAAACAAAGAGTTTACTTTTTTCTCTGTGAATACCAAATGTATTATGCCAGATACGAAGAAAAATCAGTATGTCCAGTGTTTTCAAACCTAGTGTACATTTCCTTAAAGTTTCCCCTATTTCACTCATTACTTACTCATTGGTAGCAACGCCAGTTTTCTTAAGCAGGGTTTTACTGTAAACAAACGCTGGTACTCTAGTTCCACCTTCCCACAATGTCGACTTAGCACCTCGCAGAGGCCAGTTACTACCTGCGATATAAGATGCACCACCATTCTGAAACAAAAGAGGCTGTTATATATACTTAATGACTTTGAAAACGCATCACCTAGATTAAATCCTTTATTTCACAAACCCTGAGAATATCAGCGAGATAATTGCTATTGCATATTCTAGTCTGACTGGCTTGTAGTGTGTCCTAAAAAATTCATGGTTGTGAATTTACTTTAAGATATTGACAAAGTATTCGTTCTAAGACAGGGATGGTCGATTTCTGAGGACACAAATTCAACTGCAAGTTAGTTTTGATTCCAAAAGATTTGCGTCCTGGGCTTCTTTCATGATTGCATATTCATCATTTAGCGATTCGAAATGAACCTACAGTTCGGTATGTTAAATTTTACACCCTTTTAAAGATACTGACATACCCCACCAACCCTAATTACTATAGTCTAGTAATAAAATTCAACATCTTGGGCCTTTCGAGGTTTCAATTTTTTACATCCGGCAATCTTGGAAGAGGCTAAGGGTGTACGCAAATGACAGATTATGCATAAATTACGCTTGTATCACGTGTCTTTTGTATTGTGCAAGTGACATTAACGTAAATCTTTAAGACGTTCTTGGTCACATGACAGCATGATTTACATCAAAACGTCTTCTCCACATGATTGTCAGTGTATGTAGTCAATATCAGTAATGAAAGCGTACATAATGGTACATTATGGAGATGTTTCTAAAAAGTAGCTGCCAATTGATGTTCAAGTTTGAAGCTTATTTTCGAAATATTGAAGTTATCCATTACTTTTAATTAGAAAAAAAGTCTATAAACGCTGTTGATGATATGGTATCATACATGCCACAGTTTAAACACAAAACTAATCAAAAAGCTTCAACTGACTGTGCAGAAAGGGGCTGGATGCTGTATGTATACATTTGACGTCATCAGCAGCGTCGTGTGATAGTGCAATCAAATTAACGACTGATTCAAACAATTCTGGGTTGAACATTTAAACCTGCGAGTAACTTTTCAATCGTATTAACAGTTTGCAAGAAACGTGCAAAATATGGTGGTGCGTTTTAAAAGTCCTCTAGTATAGAAGATCTAACATGAGTGCTCATGTTTTTTTTGAATTAATTAAATGAGTTGAGGAAAAGAGATAAAATGCAAGGCTTGTCAAGCATTTGATCCCTTTTCTGAAATTAGTTTAATGAATTCAATAATACATGGGCACTCAATTTAGATTGTATTTCACATGACATAAAATTACTTAGAAAAGACAATATTGGCGCGAAAACGTCAAGATTCTGTCATATCTAAAGCAGCGTTATAATGGACGCCACTATATAACCTTAAACTACCAATGGTTTATCGATTTGATTGCATGGCGTTATATCACTCCCAGATGCAACATCAGTAGTCACAAAAACACACTCTGATAGAGCAGTATCAAATGAGGATTTAAACTGGCCTAGCATTTGGAGAAAGTGAAAGCAAATCAAGTTATGGATTTTATATCCTTGTCCTTTTGCGTGTGGATTTCGTAAATGGCTCTATGGTGTAGTTTTCTGTTACCATTCTGTTCGTTGCTATATTTATTTCATTCTGTTTTGTTTGTGTTTACATCTTACTTGGTGTGTCAAAAATCTAGTGTCTTGCCTTCTTGTTGCCATATGTTAGTCTATGATCGTGATTGTGGCAATTCCTGGTCATATACACGTTTTTTATAACGCATTGCTTGATTTTCAAAAATGAGAGCTAATTCAACGAGAAAATATGAGGACTACTTACGTCTGAGGTGAAGACTACGAGTAAGTTGTTGGTCAGTTTATATTTCCTCATTGCAGTCATAACCTTTGCCACAGCTTCGTCCATAGCAGTCACCATACCTGATAATATACAAAAGGACCTCTAGATTATTTGGGCCTCGACATGACAAAACCTGTCTTCGGGGTATCCAACAAAGTGAAATTCAAACCAGCCTGCTCAGCTACAGAGACTAGCTAGAAAATTGAAATTTTGCTCGTAGCAAGTCTAGATATGATACTTTCCAAAAAGCGAATAACAAAGGCGCTGATCGGACTGCGCAGATGCGCAGGCTGGTCTGCGCCTGTGTTGTTCGCAAACCCCCCAAAACAGGTTTTCTCGCGACGAGGCCCATTTATTTCATTAGCCTTAGTTGTCCATGCTTATTTCTTTGCATGCTTCGTAATGTGTTCAAGATTTTGCTGTCGTCTGCTGACTTTTTAAAAAATAACTTTTATCAAAATATTATTACTGGAAAATTATCACAGTGTTAAGCGGTTTGGATCAAGATTAAGACCGACCTTCTGCAATCTGAATGATGACCCTGACATAAAACTTTCATCGATGGGTTGGTGCTAGATGCTTGTCTTTGGCTGGGCCCACCGTGGCTCAATTTGAGGTTTTCTTTAGCTATAACCTCTGTAAAGCATACGCCCTTATCTTTGTTTCATTATAGAATGTTAATTTGATAAGATTGTTTTTCTGTGATGATGCATTGCATATTGTTGCTCCCTTTGTAAGTTGGGCTTTTGTGGTCCATCCTAGTTATGATATGCTGCACTAAGTGTCCTTTCCAGTTTTGCATCATCACGCTGAGGAAGAGAAAGTTGGTTGCCTTACTTAAATTGCTGTCGTGCTGCCTCGTGGTTGTTAGTGTTCTGTGTCTCTCTTTCTCACGGTGCTGTGGGTTGGCTTTCAGTGTATATTTGTGGCATTTCTTTGTCATACTCACTTACATTTTGACTCGAATGTTTAACAGCAGTACACACCAATATGATCATATATCTGTCTGTTCAAATTACGAAAGAAAGCAACGATCAGGAGTCGATACAATCACGCACCACACCTGACGCAGGACACCACATTGGAAAGTGACAAAAGCACAATAAAACATAACATACAAGAGAGCCAAGAAGTCAGCACTTTCCCAGCAGCCAATTCATAAATAGTAACATTTTCATCCTTATAACAAGAAAGGCTTAGTATGGGACATTAAAACTGTGAAAATATTAACCTCATGATTACTTTTGTAAAATCTTATGCACATTTCAAAAACTATTTTTGATTTAGCCTTTACAGCTTACATATATTTCCAACATTATATGTCAAATGACATTTTTCTTAAAATATACTTTTTAAAATATCGGTGCCCCACTTGAAGTTCAGGTCATGCTTACCATTGTAGATTCTTCTATTCTTATTCTTGATATGACTGTACAGCTTAGTGTAACGTTTTGGTGCCTGAAAAATTCACAAAGGCATTATTATTACAAAAATAGTGAGTATGATCAGGATATACCACAATCACAAACAGCAGACAGCCCCATAGCACCGCGAGGAAGAGCCACTCAACCATCACAAAACACCAGGAAGACAAATTAAGCAAAGCAACCAGCTCTTTCTTCCCCATCAAGATGATTGCAATACTAGAATGGACATAAAGTAACGTACAACAAAACATAGAACAGTTACAGACTCCCCCATCTTGTTCCACATCTAAATCCATCTTGTTCCAAAATAAATAGCTTTGTTATATCCTAATCATGATGAATTCAAATCCAGCTGTGCAAAAATGGCTGCTGTTTTCGTGTGCAGGATACGTTCAAATGCACTTCTAAATAGATTGTATCATGGAAGCTTACACTATGAACCCTGATCAGACAGCTCCCCTTGGGAGCAGTCTGATTTGGGTCCATAGTGTGTGCAATAAAGACTACCGAGGAGAAATGACACAAGACGTGATAGACAGTAAAATGTTAAAGCAAGTGTGCAATAATCACAAGAGCCAAGAACTGTAGTTTCTCTCCTTTTCACAAAAATAAAATTTTAGATTATTTAAGGGATATACCTTTGATTAGATCTATCAACTAATTCAATGTGTGTGCAAGCTTCAACAAGTCTCAATATGACGTATTAAAAGAAATTAATTATGAATTCAAAACTTATTTTCCCAATGTGCTATATATACCCCCAACAAACTTTGTGGATGGTATATGGTCTTCATGTTGTCTGTCCGTCCGACCATCCATACCAACGGATAGACTCCTTTAGGCTACTTTCTATTTTTTGGTGGCTGTTCCATGGCTGTACTAGTACCATGGTTTATTGTTGTATGTGTGTTTTTGTGTCCAGGAGCACCCGAATGCTCAACCTGCAGTGGTTCTAGTTTTAAAGCCTTTCAGAAGATGGGGCCACAACTTAAAGTCTCATCCAACAGACTGGGAGAGGTGGGAATCAAACTCAGGACTCATGGGTAGAAGGCGAGTGACTTATCTGCTTCTGCACGGTGGTTCATTACTTTCAATTTCCAAAAATTCTCTTTTCTCAAGCGCAACCCGACCAACATTTTCTCTAAATTTATATCAAAAAATCAATTACAGAATACACCTCATTTGCATATTAAGGGAGCTAATGATATCATAAAAGAGGTTTATTCCTTAAGTTTGAACGGTACTTGTTTGGTACTTTATGCTATGTTAGCTACTTTTTCTAACATAGAAAATTCAACCATTTAAGAAACGCTTGTGAGAACGTTCATTCATGTGTCTGTCAGTCCGTCCGTTACGTTTAGTTTCCCTTATATCTTGAAGAGGCATTGCTGCAATTGCATCAATTCTGCGAACATATTCAAATCGAAAAGACAAATACTTTTAATACAAAGTGAGGGATAGGTATAAGTGTCATTTCCCTTCGTGATTTAAAATTGCTTTTTTATATAGGGTTTGATTGTGATACATGTATTTCCTGATCATACTCACTTCGATTTTATGCCTCTGCTTATTTAGTCCATACACGACCACTCAAGTCCTACCACAGCTTTTGGTGCAGCAATATGATAATTTTCCTATACAAGGAAGACATATTGAACATATGCATGAAGGAGTTTGATTCAATAAATGACAAAATGAGAGACAATTTTTCCTAATTATGCATAGATAGGGTCTTCATGGGCCAATCAACTTCTACCACAGCTTTTGATGCAGCAATCTTATACTCTGTCTAACCGTTGTAGACACATTGAACATATGCATGTAGGAGTTAGGTTCAAAAATAATTTCTGACGAAATGACAGCTATGCGAACTTAGATTTTTTTTCCCTAATATGACTGGTGTACATGCCGATCACCTCCTATGAAAGCGCTTGATGCAGCAATTTGATACTTTGCCTTCACAATGTAGACACATTGAACGTATGCATGAAGGAGTTTGATTCAAAGCAAATTTGACAAACTAACAGCTATATGAACTTAGGTGACTTCCCCCTAATATGGCTTTTGTATATGCATAAATAGTGCCTTCATTGGCCGATAACCGCCTACAGCCTTTGATGGAGCAGTTTGATACTTTGCTTTTACAATGTAAACGCATTGGACATAAACATGATGGAGCTTGGTTCAATTTTCTGTTGACAAAATGAGAACTATTAGAACTTACACAATTTTTACTTAATATGGCTTATGCATATGCATTGATTGTGCCTTCATAGGTCGATCAGTTCCTACCACAGTTTTTGCTGAACTATTCCAATACTTTACATACACAATGTAGACATATTAAAGTATACATGAAGGAGTTTGGGGCTAAGATTATTTTTGACAAAATTACATCTATGAGAACCTAGACGTTTTTTTCCTCTAAAGTTGTATATCCATGGGCCATTCAACTCCTACCACAGCTTTAGACAAATAAATCCAATACTTCACTTACACAATGTAGACATATCAAACATATGCATGGAGAAGTTTGGTGCAAAAGATTATTTTACAAATTGACAGCTATAAGAACTTAAACATTTCCTCCAGTATAAGCTTTGATATATAGGACTTTCAGGTGTGAATATTTTTGTGAATTTGATCTTACCAAATTTTCAGATTACCAACTTAAAGACAATTTGCAGAGATTCTACTGAAATTTCGTTTTCAAACTTATGGTCAGCTAGTCTGAACTATCACTTGTCAAAACTAAGTGTTTCATCCATCCTTATTGTGCATCAGGGGGTATCTAATAAGCATTGCTTATTAACATTTTTCATTTGTAAAATGAAACGTTAACATCTACACACCATGAGAAAGTTATGAGACTGAAGTTAGTGCAAGTTATGATAGTGATGATATAAGCAAGTTGCTAAACTTTCATCAGCAAGTCGCTAAACTTTGATAAACAGGTTGCGTATATGTATATTTGATAAGCAAGTTGAGTTGCCTAACTTTGATCAGCATGCCGCTAAACTTTGATCAGCAAGTCAGTGTTTGATCAGCAAGTCGCTAAACGTTGATCAGCATGTCGCCTAACTTTGATCAAATCGCCTTTCTTTGATCAGCAAGTCGCCTAACTTTGATCACCAATTCGCTAAACTTTGATCTATGTTTAGTGTCTGAGTTGCATGAAAAAATATGCACATTGGACACATACTGAAGTAAAGCGAATGGTTGGAATCATTGGCAGCTAACTCAGTGGTTAAATAATTACTTAACATATAGCACTTATACAGACAAATGTATTCGTTTTGACCTTAGCTAAATATATGTAAACTTAGACAAGTACAGTTCACATCACGTAAATAATTGATTGACCCAAGATATTCTTTGTAATTAAGGCCAGAATTTTTTTATTAGTTGATTTACGGGATTTTTTTTACAGATTTAGGGTCGGGGGGACGAATAAAAAAATAAATAAAAAAGCTCTGAAAATGACCAGTTAACTGGTCATGATCAGAGATTTTTTTTTCCATTTTCAGAGCTTTTTTTTTATTAATATACCCAGGAAAACAGTAAAACTAGTATGGTAAACCAACAGTCTGTATTAAATCTGTAAATATTTTATCGTTTTCCTAAAAATCTGGACAGGACAATTACTTTTAACAGTGTCACTCTCTAAAATACAGAAATAACCTCAAATTTTTTTTTCAACAAAACAAATAATATTTAGAGTCGGCGGATAAAATAGTTTTTTTTTTTCTAGAAATTAAATTTTATTTTTTCCTACTTTCCAGAAAAATACAGTAGGAGGGTTCGTAAATCAACTAATATAAAAGTTCTGGCCTAATTAAGTAATAAAGTATGACATAGTAAAAAGTACGTACTTGCAATGGTGAATGTACACCTTGGAATGATAGATACAAAAATAGGGGCTTTTCCTTGTCATGATCTCGTACTATCTCCGCACCTCTAGATGCAAATAAGGACTGAAAAATTAAACATGTCTATAAAGAGATAATATTGTTTATTATGCTATTTTCAACTACATATCAAAATTCCCATATCCTTTGGACATTCAAATCACGGCTTTTGATGAAAGATACATATGCTATAAATGCATTTCTCATAAACTCAAACAACTTAAAAACGTCAGTGTAAAGGTACTTTGCATAGAAAAATGCTGAAGCAATAGAAAGGATGGTAACATCGAAAGGATCAATTTTTTGACAATCTTAATCAAGGCTCAATGCTCGTCGCCCCTGTAACTGAGGGTGACAACACCTGTTAAAAATCAAGCGAGTACGACACGAATCCACAACACAACGAGGATGTGTTGAAAAAGAATACAGTCACCCACACGATATGACATTAATAATACAATAATATAAAAGCAACCATCTCCCTCTTCCTTGGCGAGATGATTGCCAAGCTAGAAAGGACACTAAGAAATACACATCACATATCACAAAATAAGGACAGATTACAAACATCCAAAACACGACAAGGACAACAAGCAAAGAACCAACAATAACATAATCAACGACTTTGAGTGGACATCAGAAAAAGCCAAAGTGGGCTTATTAACCCGTTTAAGCCAAATGGAATTCCACACTAATATCAATTCTGTTTTAAGGGTTGTTCGGTGGTGACTTCATTTTATTTAAATTTTATCAGAACATACTATAAGCAAACAATGTTGATTTTGATCAGACGCCACATTGTGTGGCGTCTGGTCTGGTTCTGCACTGTTCGCTTTGTCCCACAAAAAAGAAGCTTGGCTTATATGGGTAAAATATATTTTACAAGCAATCGAAGTATATTTCGATACATTTGTATGGTGATTTAATCCATTCCCTTGCTATTTTGTTCCCAGGACCCCAAAGTAAGAAGGCTTCGTGAGCTTTATAAACGAAGTGTAAGTTAGAATGTCCATCAGTCTGTGATCGGTTAACTTTTTTGTGTGCAGGATTGACCAATGCCTTTATACAGTGCAACAAAGCAAAAAACATATTCCAATCGGTTTAAAAAAGCCCATGATTTGTCTATTTCGTCGTTTCAATCACCCTAAGTTTATGTCATATCAAACCTGTGCAAAGGACCTCGGACAGTCTTAATGAAGGATTGCCCATAAAAATGATCAAAGAAAATGATATTTTTTCTATTAGGCCACTGGCTGGATATGGTTTACCTCCCCCAAGGGGGAATTTTGTAGACCACATTTTTCTTGAAGCCCAATGTCTTGCAAGGATTTTGCAACATGTTAGCCCTCTGACAATGGCAGCGTTAAGGTGAAACAGCCTGTTACATACGTTACCCTACAAAATATTTGATAATTAAAATTATTTTTAAGACTTCAGAAAAGTGCAAAAGATAAGGTCAGATTTCCAAATTGGTTATATTTTCTAAAAAAAAGCTATTACTGGGCCACAGATAATGACATTTGAAAACAAATATAGTCACCCTTGATGTAGTGTATGTTACATTTTTCCATTGAACCCCCTTTTAAATGATAAATGCATCTAATATAGTTTGTCTTAAACTTTATTGAAACCAGTTTATGTTCATTAATTTGGTATTCCATTAAAGATTATTTATTTACCTTTTCAAAACTGCAAGCATTATGTTTCTATCTTATATACTTTTTGTGTTATTAGATGATTAACATGGTACCCCCATATCACAGAAAAATGTAAAATGCAATTCTCCAGGCTGACTAAAGACCCCACTTACCCCCAGGGGGAATTTCGTAACCTATGATTTCCAAATACAACATTATATAAGCCACAAAATGAAATATGTTAGCCCTCTGAGAGTGGCAGCGCTAGCGGGTAACATCATGCTACGTACGTTACCCGCAAAATAACATTAAATTTTCCTGATAATGTCTCCAACATGACATATTCACACTTTTTTTGAAGTCTGGCACAGGTTTAAGAATTTCTTATAGCACAGTTACATAATTTTAGCATTTATTTTATAAATGTCTTGAGTTTTTGCCGTTGTATATGTTACTTAGTGTTTCATATGTTATTTCCAAGTATAAGTATGGCAGTTATTGACTATACATTTATTACATCTGTCAGTGAATATGGTAAATCTATAAGACTGCTGTTCAAATGAATTAAAGTTCCTTATTATGGTGTCTTACACTATTTTACAGCCCAGGTTACATACGTTACTCATTAAATACCATTAAATATTCAAGATATGGTCTCCAAAACGACCTGCTTGTACTTATTTGCATGTTGGCACAGGTCCATGTACTTCTTTTTACTCTGGCTCATTTGCTGAGGAAGTAACTCAAAACATAAACTACCATAAACCCTCTTTTCTTTTATAGAGACATCAAATATAGTTGACATAATTCTCATGGAAAGTTTGTAACATTTAGTGCAATGTGCGAGTAACAACTTAAAAGATCAAAGAAAACCCATCAGGTAGAAGTTCTAGAGCAAATCTTCACATATTATCCAAGGGTTTTAAGAATTTTCCGTTACAACTTATCACTCCTCTATCTGATTTATCTTGCAAGGATTTTGCAATATGCTAGCACTCTGGTAATGGCGCCATTACCCTGTAACAGCCAATTATATATATTTCCCATCAACATATTTGATAATTTTAGTAAATGACATGACTTCTGAAAAGTGCAAACCATAAGGTAAGATTTCCAAATTGGCTATATCATCCAAGTAAGCTATTTTTGCATCACAGATATGGACCTTTGAAAACAAATATGCACCCCAAAGTGTAACGTATGTTACTTTTTTCATTATTCCTATATAAATAATGTATGAAACTAATATAGTTTGATATTTTTTTTAATGTAAATTTGCTTACTAACTCATTTTGTATTAAAGAATGTTAATTTATCTTTTGGAAGCTGCAAATATCATGTTTCTATCTTTTATAAGGTTTGAGTTGTTGAGTTTTGAACATGGTAAGCCCATATCACACAAAATGTGAAATATAATTCTGCGGCTCTTTTGTTAGGGTACAATCAAGTTTTCTTTCATCCAGAGGTACTCGATTTCCTCCCCTTTTATTTTCCACACATTTTGTTCATATCTGGAAAGCATCACTTGTTTTCATGGGAAAGACTTGATAGTTCAATCTTTTTATGTACATCTTAAGGACAGAAAAGCAGGGTGGAGGTAAAATCATGTTCATGCCATTTGAAATAGTCAGTATATGTGTATGGCTTTGGTACTTTTTTCAAAAACATGTCGTACTGCAGCTTATTCACAATTACATAACTAGCACATGTTAGGGCTTCATATCACTGATGAGTGCCTAGAGCAATTCTTAATTTGTTTTCTTACCCTTCTTAGAATGTTGATGAACAAGTGGGGGAGGGGTTCTCTATCCGTTTGATAGGAATAACCTTTCCTTGGTACTAACACATCGGCACATTGGTAGTTTCGCAATCTGTTAAACAGTGTATTACTGTAGATCTCTTCCGCCCATATTCTGGCCAATGCTGTTGTCATTCAGAAGGTGCGCCTTTTGTTGCATACACCATTGTTGAACATAACACCCAGGTTATCCTCTGCGATAATGTTTGTAAGACTTTATAGACTGCTGCTTATACATTGTATATATGTATCAGTGACAAAACCAACCTGCCCTGCCTTAAGTGCCTGGTTGAATACTGGTTCCATCAGATCCATGAAAGTGACAGGAAAAGCTATTATGCTCTGTAGTTATGGCATTAACATCAACGTTATGTGCAGCACTACATGGCCAATCTAATGTTGGTTCAATGTGTGATTGCAAGCAATGCTGAAGTTTGGACTTGTCAGTTTTGGTGGAAATTCTATCAGGAGTTGACAGTGATGATGGTACAGGTCCCAAAAGGAACGGCAGTGTCAACTCAAGGTCTACATTATGTCCAATAGAAAGACGTTCATGTTTACCAAAGACGCTCCTTTAAGCTCTCATCTGGCTGTTAACGTTTTGTAAATTGGGCAATTTCGTCTTGCTTGACCTCGCAAGCATCAAAATTTTATTAGCTTGTAGCATTTTATGGGGGATGTGAAAGACAGATTTTTTTTAACTAAAAGTGAGTCAATGAAGTCTGCAACAGCCTTCCTGCCAATGTCATCAACCTCAATAAGATCCTTAGCTATACCAGGCTTAGCAGGCACACCGAAAGACAAAAAGTACAGTTCATTGTCTTCAAAACTAGAACTAAAAGGATTGGTGAAACCTGAAACTGCCTCTAGTACTCATTCTACTTTGCATCTGAGCAGATTGAATATTTCATTTCAGTGCATTGAAGAGTTGTTTCAATATATTGAGCTCTGATGTGATGAGTAATACACCATTCCATTTGTAGTACGAAGCGTAGTTCTAGTTGCTGAAGCCTATAATACCTCTTTATTGTTTGCCTGATAGTTATGTCAAAAGCATTTCTCAAGCTAAGAACCAATGGCTGTGACACACTAAACACATTTTGCTCGAGAAGTTCTTTGCATCTGCGATGTGTATTAAATTTATGAGTGTAATCAGTTACATATGTACATATTATGCGTAGTTGTTGTGATCGTCTGCAAGTTTGATAGATCACATTATATTATTAGTTTAAGTCACCATAAATTAATAAGGAACTTCAATTTATTTCAGCCTTATAAATTTTCTAAATTCTCTGACAGACTTTATACATGTATAGTCAACAACTTCTATTCAGATACTCAGAATAACTTTGTATCAGTTGGTAACACACATAACAGTTAAAGCTCAAGGCATTTATTAAATGAATACTTAAAATAGGTAAACCTTGTTAAAAGAAGTACATAAACCTGTGCAAGCATGCAAATAAGTATAAACAGGGCTTGTTAGAAACATTAACTGAAATGTAAATGCTATTTTGAAGGTAACATACATAACATGGACCTGAAAAATAGTGTAAGTGCCCATAATAAAGAACTTTAAATCATTTAAGTAGCAGCCTTATAGATTTACTATATTCTGTGACAGATGTAATACACGTATAGTCAATAAATACATACTGATACTCTGAAATATGCACGAAACACTAAGTAACGTATACAAAGGTAATTACTCAAGACATTTATAAAATTAATACTAAAAATATGTAACTGTGTCATTAGAAGTTAATAAACCTGTGCCAGCATGCAAATATGTACGAACATGTCATGGTTGAGACATTATCAGGGACGTTTAATGCTATTTTAGGGGGTAACGTATATAACGTGCTGTTACACGTTAACGCTGCCACTCTCAGAGGGCTAACATCTTTTATTTTGTGTCTTATATAATGTTGTTTCAGAAAATTCTAGTGTACCAAATTCCCCCTGGGGGGAGGGGGGTCTATAGCCAGCTCAAGGCCTATATGAAAAAGATACTAGGTTCACTCCTCGACTTATCCACAAAAGCCGTTTTCTCATTGGACAGGTACCAATTGAAAAATAATGGGTGAAAACTCTGTTTATGCGTTTCAACATATTGAAAATAGAAAAAAAGTTTTGCTGAAGTGCTTAAAACCCCCACACCCACACCCACCACCCGACCCCCTTGACCAAACTAATCCTTTTGCATATAGTTGTAGTTTTACTATTCACCCATCATATAAAAACGGCATGATTGGTCATGGGGGGGCGATTTCAAAATCCTCAAAAAACACTTTATTATAAAACCTTATTGGAAACTTATCTGGTAAAAAACCTGAAGGTAAATGGCATATATCAGGACTATAGTTATGAGTGCTTACAAAGTAATAAATTGTCTCATTTCTCAACCAAAACATATGTTGTGGGTACTCAAAAGAACTGTCGCAATGAGACGGTTCTTTTAAACACAACTTATAGATTAAATCTGATGTGTAAGAAAATATTAACTATTTTACGCTCAACATTTGTGCTTATCTAGACTATGATTTATACAGTATGCAGATATGATACACCTCAGTGCACAAGTCAAACTGGATGAACTTGAAACATTACAGGTAGTAGTCAAAAGTCATTGACAGCACACTTCTTTAGATGAAACAATGTATTCTTCTCAACCCGAATTTTATGCAAACGCATCACTTTCGTCTCAAGTTTTATGCCGCAAACACATATACTATTTACATGTATTTAGATGAATACTCGACGAATCTGAAATAAAATTTGGTCACAAAAAATACCCCACCCCCTAAACCCTAAATTCCTGGCATAATTATGCAATATTTTCAAAATATTTTTATTTTGCTAGGTGCACTAAATGTAAGGGTTTGATTTAAGCACTAAACTATAGTTGTCAATTATGCATTATTCTAGCCACAGGCTGTCAAAATTTTGGCAGATTGAAAAGGAAACTGTCAGTTTCATTTATGTTAATTCCGTGAGGTTAGTTTTGTAAGGTTGTACACATATACTGCTTGTTCATGGCCATTGTTCACTCATATAGCAATGGCTTTCAACTGCTTCATATATGCGCATAGGTAAGAATAATAAATATCTAAAAGATAGGTTGACTTACCGTAGAATATTTTCCTTTAGGTGGATAATAAACTGTCGTATTGTATCTAAAGTCATAACTACCATCTGAAATAGACATAATATTGTCATATAAATGAGCGACATTGTGACAAGTGTAGACTCGGACGAGCCTCTGCAGCCTCCTTTTAAGCTTAGAGACTCCAAATGGTGTTCAGTCAGTAGCTTAACAATCATAGAATACTCAAGCGACCAGTAAAGGCTCAGATCAGACTGCGCGTATGCGCAGGCTGATGTGAGGCTTTGCTGGTCGCACATACCACATTGTTGGAAATCTCATGCATTGGCCCAAATAATGTTCCGCCCAATATAGGCCATCCTTAAATCACATGATACATAATGTAACTTTTTCTGATGACCAAAGAGTATTTTTTTCTTATGTGCTTATTGGAAACCTCCCAACAAACAGCTCGTTTTAAAGCATTGTGGTAATGAGAACCATTTAGTATACTGGTACATTCTGCCTTACGTCTATCATAGATTACTATGAATAAAAAAGATGTCTGGCCAGAATTGGTTCATCTACAGACCACATACCAAACCATGTCATGAGGAAATGACACTAGAAAGAAGACGACCAAAGGCAATGCCGTACATCAAAGCAAAAATGTAATAAAGCAAGTAAAACAAGCTGTATCTACCTCCGTGAGATGATTGTGAAACCAGATATGACATAAAGAATAACATCACAAAACAATTCAACACGAAACTAAGTCAATGAATGGAAGCAGTACTAGTTACCCCCTCCCCCCAATAAAGCATTATGATATATAAGAAATAATTCCATTATTTAAGGCAACACAAACAGCATGACCAGTTTCTTACAATGTGTATGGTCATAGTAATCCTCTGCTCCTGAATAAAACCCATAGAAACTATCAAATCCTCTCTTCGTGGGCGTGTATTTCCAGTTGCAGAAACCCAAGTGCCACCTATAGATGAAACAAAATGAGCATGTTAACGAACTTTGGTTAATTGTCAAATGTGGTGGCAGCAAAGGCTGAGGGGAGACTACGCAGACATAGAGCAGCGACATGAGGTTTTCCCCCGTGGCTTAGGCTGCTGTCCGTTCTAAGGCGATGGTTCTGTTGTTGTTGAATTTTTGTTTATTGTTACTCCCATTGTGGGAGTCTGTAATTTTTCTATGTTTTGTTGTATATTACTTAATGTCCATTCCAGTATTGCAATCATCTTGATGGGGAAGAGAGAGCTGATTGCTTTGCTTAATTTGTCTACCTGGTGTCTCGTGATGGTTGAGCGGCTCTTCCTCGCGGTGCCACAGGGTTGTCTGTGGTTTGTGATTGTGGTATTTCCCGATCATACTCACTTACTATTTTTCAACAATGTGGTATTTTGACATGGATAGACTCTGATGAGCCTGTGCAGCCTCCTTATAAGCTTAGAAACTCCAATGATATTTAGTCACTAGCTTAACACTCATAGAATATCCAAGCGACTAGCCAAGGCTCTGATCAGACTGCACGTATGCGCAGGCTGGTCTGATGCTATGCTGGTCGCACATACCACATTGTTGGAAATCTCATGTCGCGGCTCATATAGTCTCGAGAGAACCTTCACATGTAATTTTTACGTTCCTATTTTTTTTGTTTTAAAGAAGACGTAATCAAAGGTAATATAGGCATGTTTTATACTTTTTTCCGACTCCTCTTACCATCCTAAATTGAGCCATGACATGAGATTTCCAACAATGTGGCACTTTGACAAGTGTAGACTCAGAGGAGCCTGTGCAGCCTCCTTTAAAGGTTAGAAACTCCAAATGATGTTTAGTCTGTAGCTAAACACTCATAGAATATGCAAGCGACTAGCAAAGGTTCTGATCAGACTGCGCATATGCGCAGGCTGATCTGAGGCTTTGTTGGTCGCACATACCACATTGTTGGAAATCACATGTCACGGCTCAATTCATTTCTGAGATCTAAATAGGCGTATACTTTACCATCATAAGGTCAAAATTGACGATTTGTGACATTTTTACATGATTAAATTTTGACTCATATTTAAATGTCTTTTATAACATCAAGAGCATTTTCACATTTCACAGCAAGTTTCAAGAACAAATTAGTTTTCCAAGTTCATCAAAAAATATGATTGATTACTTATATCATCACATTGAGCATTATAAATAGAAACCTCTTTAGGGTTTTGGACATTTAAAAGCTTTTTTCCGAGATTTGTAGTTTTGACAACGCCTTAAGATTGGTTTGGCTTTAAATAAATGCAACAATGGGTCGTAAAAACCAAACAAATGTAAAAGTGATTCTATGATGATTTATTAGTTGTCTGATAGTGATCTGTTAGAGTGATTTACATGTATGTGTTATCTATTTGATCTCCAGAAATATGATATTGTCTAGCGATGAATATTAATACAACCTATATGCATTTAATGTAATCTACTAATATGAAACATAATCATGTGATCCATGCGTGATCTTGGGGTCATTCAATAATGATGCTGATATGATGAGGCTTAAAAAGTTTTATTTTATTGAGTGATCCCTTAGCTAAAAATCATGTCAAATTTAACTGAGGAGTCGTAATCAAAGAGTGATCTATTGAAGTGATCTTGAGACATAAATTTGCTTGAGGATTGAGCGCTAGGTGTACGCCTCAGCTGCCTTGCTAACAGCAAATTATCAATCAAAATTCGGGTGTGTGTGTATGGGGGGGGGGGGGGGTCAGGATGTTCTAATATGTTCAGACGCCGCGTTCTTGGTACTTGAAGCGCCATTACGACGTCTTTGACAACAAAGCAATTGATGCCCACTTTGAAGGCAACATTGCTTATTTATTTTGATGCTTTTCATCCCAATCAACATTTTTCAGTCCTGCCGGGACGATTTCCTGTCTTCCTGGGTTGAACCACTACTAAGCAGTAGATAAAGTGTCTTGCTCAATCCAAATTAAAAGGTTGTGTGATAAACGGAAACTTACACTCGTGATCATTTAATGTACAGCAAATGAGCTTTAATAAACTTTAATAGATTTAATTATGAAACTAGTACTCGTGTAAGATCCTATATACATATCGTCATGTCGTCATTCTGTCATCGTGGTCAGACTCTCCACATCATGATCTCATATCTGTGTATTATGATACAGCACATAACTGTTTGGATCTTTTAAAGGATACACTTGTTAATGTATGTTTCCATATAAACTGAAGGACTTTAACAACGCAAAACATGAAAATTATTACCTTTTGCATCCAAAACATTTTTAGCCTTAACAGATAAAAAACGGATTGTAACGACACTCTGCCTCTATTTATACCCAATACCGGTGTTTTTTTTAAAGACACTGGTTACCGTCAGCTACGCATCGCTGGTTTACTATGTTTTGCACGTGGCATCCCCATGAATCAATGATAAAAATATTGTATCATTTCACATGTAGCTTGTAAGTATACATTTATAAAAACACAGCAGCTTTAGTTTTATAGCTTTATTATTCATACCAAGTTTGTCTGAACATGAACAATCTGGCGCAATGGAATGTTAAAAGCTGGAGCTGGGGTGCGTGTATCTGACGTCGCCAGATATCATAATTGCCATCCGTCAACTATACAGCGCCTCAGAGATCGTTACCAGGCTACTGGGACAGTTAAATATCGACGCAGGTCTGGTCAGCCAAGAATGGCGATCGCCGTTAAGAGGCAACTTACGCCGATTAAGTATCGACGATATTTACATCGACGATATCCGTTCCAGACGGCTGCTGTCAGTGTCAGACGAATAGTAGGGCTGCAAGGGTAATATGTTTCTGACTTTTAATAAAAATATTTTATCACAATAACTTAAAAGTGTGTCCAATTTCTAGACAAATTTCAAGTTGCAACTTTAGAATCATAGGGTACTGCTATTTGATAGACTGTTGCTCTAACATTATTTATTATTTTGACATAAAATTTAAAACATATTTTGCTGACATTTTGATGTTCATTTTGTCAATAAAATTGAGACATTAATAGTTAGTAAATATTATGAGTTTCGTTTTGCATTTTTAAAGTTCTTCAGTGTACTTAATGCGCAATTTTGAGGTTAAGGATATGTGTCTGCGATGGAACTATGGCTGGGCCAAATAAAAATACCTGTGTTTAGGGTAACCCGACCCTACCTAAATTTACTGATGAAACCTAGAATCATTTTTAGATTTTCTGGACAAAAATATAATTTTATGCATTTTGAAAGGCTTTTCAAAATGCCTAAAATAATATTTTTCCAGGAAAAAATAAGAAAATATGTGCGCCTATCCTACCTCCTTATTACTGAGTCTTGGTTTTCTTCCTGCGACCATTTTGTGGTACTATCTACATAAACAGTTATATTATGATAGTGTCAACAAAACGACTTGAATGACTTACTTTCCAACCATGTGTGTTGCATATCCCATCTCTTTGAGGGATTCTGGAAGCGTCTTGACTCCTACAGGCATATACTTTGGTTGATACTTCGTGATGACACCGTGCTGCATTCCTAGATGGTAGGGGAAATAACCCGTCATGATACTTCCTCTCGACCTGTAAATGATACAATAACTGAACATGCTGAACTTGTGCATTACTAAACCAACAAAATGGACTGAACATCAAGCGAACACTCAAACCACGTGATGCATCGCCTAGATAGACCAGTCTCTCGCTGTGTACAAAATGAGCAGCTAACTGCATGTGGATATTTTAAGATCAGCATGTATTTTAAAGATAGTAAAATAATTGAGAGAACAGGGCATTGCAATACGGGGCCTTCGCAAGAAAATCAGTCCCTGTCACACCAAGCCGCGTTTCCACTGTGTTAGCACGGAGTTGTTTAATTTTCCAGAGTGATATTTCTAGTAAAAAGGGGCCTGTCGCGGCGTCCTTACAGCGACCAAGTCATTGCTACGGATCTATCGCGTCTACGGAGTTCTTGTTGGCGATTCACTGCGATCTCACGACACGTTCACTGCGCTTTCACGGCACTCACAATGCGTGCACTGTGCTGTCATGGCGTTCGCACTGCGCTGACGGTGTCTTGAAGACGCAGTGGCATCTCCAAGAACGCCACACGAACGTACAATATCCGTGCAAACGCCACGGACTACCACGGCATTTGCACAACGACCCTTGTGCGCGCACGCGGAGCTCTTATTGCGTTGGAGGAGACCTTACTGCGCGGTTATGGCGACCCACCGGCGACCCCATTGCAGTCTTATTAGAATACCGAACAATGGCGTTTGTTTTGAGCATGCTCAAAGTGCACGCCGTCATTCGGCGTACTATGTGATCCCACAGCGTCTACTGGCAGCGCCACTGCGTTGCTGCATAGATGCTTGCGAGTACCTCAGCGTTCTGCTTTTTTCTTCGTCGGTTCGCCGTGGGAACACTGCTCTGGTGTGACAGGGGTTTTAGGCTCAAGACCTTGCCTCGAGGTTATAAAATTTGAATTCATTCTCAGACTCAAAATAAAGCGCAATGATTGGCTGCTTGCGGACACGTGTCCGCAAGCAGCCAATCATTGCGCTTTATTTTGAGTCTAAGACTGTACTCAAGTTTTATAATCCCGAGGCAAGGTCTTCAGCTTCTAAGACTCGATAGACAACACCATTGAAAGCGCAGACTATTGATATTTTGATTCAACCATTCCTTGATTAATCGGAACTTCTGATTATTTACGATTTAAAGCATATATCCCGTTCAACTTTATGTATCAGTTTAATGTGTTTTGTATCTTAAAAATGGATCTAAATGAAGTGAAACTATCAGGTTTACTGAAAACTAACAAAAATAAAGGTCCCTGCTGTCTCCCTGACCCCCTAATCCGCTACTTGCTTGGACTGATACATACATATAGAACAACACCCCCCCCCCACACATACGCACAATAGAAGAAACAACAAATTTAAGAACCAACAACAACAGATCCTGTTTTGTTACCTTTATCATGCTGATATATTTTGAGATAAACGAGCTGATCAGGATCTACACTCTTTTTACATGCCTATAACTGGAATCTAGCAACTTAATTGGACGACGATGCAGATTTAATACAAGTAAACGCAATGTGTATAGCATAACAAGGGTTAACAAAATACACTGTGTATAGATAAAGAAAGAATGGACTATTTTATATGTCATAAATGTGTTAATTGTGGCGCTTTGTCTTTCTTCGATGTTACTTACGGGCTACACATAGGTTGAACATAAGTGGAATTCAAAATCACACCTTTCCTGGCAAGTTTATCTAACGTAGGTGTAATCATATCCGGGTTGTTCCAAGATACATCGTTCCAGCCTGAAGAAAACAATAATTCTCTTTAAAGATATATTTTGACGTCGAGCTAGGGAATATTTAAGGGGATATATCTTTCAAAAGCTCTTACTTGCATGAAAATTTTCCTTTATAAACAAAAATTGCTTTTTTGTCAAGGAAACGGATATCTTTGGCCACATTGTTGTAAGAACAATTTATACATCTCACATAGATCACTTTATGCCCCAACATATAGCTTTTGGGCAACCACAGCATGTGGTCTAGGGGCCAAATCTCAAATTTTGAGTTCTGTTGCACCCCCCAGGAAGAAAAAGTTGGTTACTATTTTCAGTCAGGGACATGTCTGAGGGCCTCCGAAACCCATGTTTTACTAAGTTTTCTGTGGTCAATTTTCTGTAAATGGCCTGTAATCACCGTTACCCCACAAATATTAAAAATAGCAGTTCACAAAATACAAGACTAATAATATATTTTATAATAGTATAAATGGATTTATTTGAGATTAAAATGTTTAACATAGTCATAAACATTAATTGCAGCATCTGTGAGATGTATTGCAGCTCGTCAGCGTAACGTACGTTACTTTTTATACGAAATTGCAGATAATGACTTTATAGATTGCATATAAGAATGAACCATGTTTCCCAGCCACAGGAAGAGAACCTTGGTTACTATTTTCAGTCTGGGATATGTCTTGGGGTATTCGAAACCCATATTTTACTATGTTTTCTTCGGTCATTTTTTTGTAAATGGCCTATAATTAATGTTACCCTACTAACATTGAAAATAGCAGTACACAAAATACAAGACTAATATGATATTTTCAAAAGTATAAATGAAATTATTTGAACTTTACATGTTAAAGCTAGTCATAAGCATCAATTGCATACATGTGTGAGATGTCATTCTGCTTGTCAGAGTTACTTATGTTACCTTTTTACGAAATTGCAGATAATGACTTTATAGATTGCATATTAGAATAAACCATTTCCCCCAACCTTAAATGTGTATTAAAGATCTCTATTCAAATGATGAATTTCCATTTTCACATATTTTAGGCTATTTACAACTTGTAACTGCCATAGAGGTTGAAAAAAAGTATTTAAGTATGCTTATGAGTATGTCACTTCTAATATTGGCATAGAGATTTTCTATCTGACAATTTACATTGCATTGGAATGTACAATGTCTTCTTCACCACTTTCACAATGAAACAAATTATAACTATAAACAAATTCAACTACGTTGGATATTTTGTTGCTGTTAATATATATATCAGGTAACGTAGGTAACAACATTGTCCCTTGCATAAATGGATAAAAATACTAATTTAAAAAGTGTGGAAAGTGGACTCAGATTGTACCTGGGCCTGACAACATGCCAGGCTCAGAATATATTTGTGTCTTCTCTCCATATACTATTTAAATATTTTCAATTATGGACAAATTATTCTAAATGAACATTTATTTAAGAGAGTTTTGACATTTTGATTGATTATTTTACTTTGATATGACAGTTTACAGGTTTTAATTAAAGGTACACGTCAATATGTAGAATATCTACTTCATAATTCAAATATTGGACTGAATGTTTCACTACGTTTCCTGTGGTCTGTTTTACTACGTTTTCTATTGTCAAAGTTTCATAATAGGCCTGTAAACTATACTACCTAATAAATGAGGATAGAAACTTTGTATGCCAGTACAAATTACATGCTAATAAGCATATTTATAAATTAATTTCACTACAGTTACAAGTAATTAACAGCTTCAAATATGTGAAAATGGAAATTTACCATTAGAATAGATATCTACATTATAAATTTAAGGTTGGGGAACATGTTTTCTTCAAAAACGCAATCTATAAAGTCATTATTTGCAATTTAGTATACAACGTAACATAAGTAACGCTGACGAGCAGAAGCATATCTCACAGATGCCTGCAATTGATGTTTATGTCTAGCTCAAACAAGTAAAGCTAAAATAATTTCATTGATAATATTGAAAAATATCCTATTAGGGAAGTGTGCCTTGGTTGGCCTTTTGGTGACTAAGGCTCTTAACAAGGTTATTCAATGATATATACACATGCTATGCAAGAATCTGTCATTCACCATATTGCAGCAGCTAATAGCTTGAGTGAACGCCCAGTATATCATCAGTTTATCTGAGGTCATGTCTAATGTTTGGAGAAATTACATCATGAAATGTTTATCTAATACAAAATTACGAACATAATCAATTGGTTTAATGTCTGATTTGCTTGATGTAGAAAAAATCCCTAAGATGGGAAACTCGCCTGTCCTTACATGTAAAAAATGCATCTGTGTTTTAACCATATAAGTTTGCTGAAACAGTGATTCGTTGCATATAAGGTTGGTCTTTACATTAAAGTTATCTACTACATGTATAAACCAATGCAATATACGAGATTAGCCTGCACTTGTAATTTGTAGCATACTCATAATTTGTAATCTTAATATGGCATTACACTTAAAATAGAAGACTTTCCTTTAACCAGAAAAAGCCCTCAATCAATATTAGTATTAACAAATATATACATGGATATGGGTGCAAAAATGAGTAAGTTTATGACTAAACTTATGTTTACGAGCTGTTCTTTGCAGTATTGCTCACAATTTTGATGGTTTTGCATACAATAAGGCTAATTCAGTAAATCTTTGAAACCAACAAACTGATCATAAGTCTCTTACTCCTCATGTGTAAACATGTATCAGTGTTACAAATAGCTCAACAAGACCCAGAGGTGCAAAAAAGAAAGAAAAAAGAACTTCCTTGTGAATAATGTAAGAAAGCTAACAGCTGCGTGTGAGTTGTGGCACTACTTTTTCAACAAACACTCATTCGGCAATTTAATCTGTGAGTTTCAGAAATTCAAACCATGTTGTTGAATTACAGTGAGTCATGTTTATGATTAAAGTTTTAGAATGATTCCTCAAAATGGACCTTTAAAATAAAGCTTTACTAACAGACAAAAATGTGCAATTGATGTTAACATGAAATAGATTTGTAATTAATGTTACTACGTAATATGCTTTTAAGTCTATGCGTATCACTCAGGTTGCTTTACCTCAAACTTGCTTGGTTAACAAACAAAATAATTTCTTTCAAATTGCTGTATAATATAATAAGATAATAAGCATTTTACAATATGATATAATGAAATCGAGTTCAACAAGAGAATAGACGATTGCAATTGTGACAGGCCTAGGGATACATTGATTTTTTTCAAAATATTATTGTCAACAGTGAAAATTAATGTATTAAGCAATCACGAAAAGTAAATGCTAGATCTACAAAGCATCATGTACATTTTGGTATAAACAGTGCTTTTTATACTGATAAGTACTTTGAATGATATAATATTTGTAATTTTTAAAAACGATAGAGGAATTTTAGATTATAACAAAATGCAGCCAAGACCTAAAATATTTTGTGTTTCTTCCTTCACGGTACCTTAGTTTGATCTACAGTCAGTGATTGTGACATTTCATGGTCATTCTCACTTTTTAGCAAACATAGTTTTTTCAGGCATGATAAAATACTTCTACTGGCAAAAAGGAGCAAGTTGCCGCAGGAAAACATATTTAAGCTAAAATAATGACAGTGTGCAGTTATGTATGTTATGGGCTTGACAAATATATGCATATAGCGTAAAGGGTTATTATCTTGTAAAACAGTGAATCGTCAAATTTGACCAATTTGTTACCTATTCAAAGAAGGCTCAGCTGGAACTTCAATAGTTTTAAGATGTGTCCTCAGTGTAAAGTCGACAGAAAGTCCCTGCTCTTGAAGACACCCACACTATCCTCATGCATTGCCACCAGATGCAGGAAATATTGCTTTTCTATTTAAATTTATTTATTGATGTACAGTATATTCAGTCCAATATTTGAATTATAAAGTAAGTATCATGTTTATTGCGATGAACAATTGATAAAAAATCTGCAAATTACCATACTTGTATCAAAGTAACAGGATCAAACAAAATAACAAAACACTCTTAGATTAATGTTTATTTTAAATAATTTGTCTACTAATGAAGTTATTAAAATATGTGGAGAGTAAACTCTGCGTGTCGTCAGGCTTAGGTAAAAATATGAGTATATTCTCCACAATTTTTAGTATATCCATTTACGCGAAACACCATCGTTGTTACTTACGTTACCTTATTTATATATTGACAGAAATTAAATACCCATGGTAATAAACCTTGTTTTTAATACTGTTATTTCATTTCATCCCGACAAAAATGAGAGAAGACACTGTCAATTCCTATGCAATGCATATGGTTGAAATAGAAAATCTGTATGCCAGTAGAAATGATATGCTTATAAGCATATTTTAAAATTTATTTTACTACAAATTATCTCCAATTACAAATTATGAATAGATTCAAATATGGAAAAATGGAAATTCATCATTAGAATAGGGATCTTTACCGCACATTTAAGGTTGGGAACATGGTTTATTATAATATGCAATCTATACAGTTATTATCTGCAATTTCGTAAAACAATGTAACGTAAGTAACTCTGACTAGCAGAAATACATATTACAGATGTCTGCAATTTATGTTTATGTCTGGCTTAATTACGAATAACTCAAAGAATTCCATTAATACATTTGTAAACTATCCTACTAGTCTTGTATATTGTGTACTGCTATTTTCAAAATTAGGGTAACATTGATTACAGCTCACTAACAGAAAACTAACCATAGAAAACTTACTAAAACATGGGTTTCTATAGCCCCAAGACATGTCACAGACTTAAAATAGTGAGCAAGTTTCTCTTCCTGTGGCTGGGGAACATGGTTCATTCTTATATGCAATATATAAAGTCATTATCTGCAATTTCGTATAAAATGTAACATACGTAACGCTGATGAGCGGTAAAACATCTCACAGATGTCTGCAATTAATGTTTATGACTAGATCAAACATTTAAACCTCAAATAAATTCATTGATACCATTCTAAAATATATTATTAGTCTTGTATTTTGTGTACTGCTATTTTCAATGTTTGTGGGGTAACGTTGTTTACAGGCCATTTACAGAAAATTGACCACAGAAAACTTAGTAAAACATGGGTTTCTAAGGCCCCCAGACATGTCCCTGACTGAAAATAGTTACCAACTTTTTCTTCCTGAGGGGTGCAACAAACTCGCAAAATAGCCCATATATCTCAGTTTGGCCCCTACACTAATGCTTATCAGTCTTTTTAGAGTCACTTCCTGGTTTTCAATTTACTTAATCATTAACAAAAAAGTGATATGGATTGCTGTAGTACTTCGATACATCGCATGAAAGCAATTCTAATTAGAATCCGATTTAGGTTACATACTTGACTCTTTGCATGCTGGGTAATTTTCACAATGGCGTAGCAAGAACGCATTGTCGCAGGCAGTAAGCACGCTAGCACGTACTAACCTGTCGCCTTTCGCTCGGTGCACACTGGGATTGAACCGCCATTTTTATTAGAAATATATTATGCGATCACTGCTTACATTACTCAGGGCTTTACATCCAGAAGATATTGACAAAAAGCCATTTGATTAACTGTCAAAGATTTAACTTTTTGCTGTTTTAACAATAAATCCTGTCACTACATGAGTGCGAGAATTGAACGGGACTAGCCTAATATCGCTAGTTACCAACAATGCAAAAGGGCGAAATGCTAGAGATCTAGATGAGGTATCTTCAGGTCTCGCAAGAATGAGCCAGAACGCTAAAAAAGCTACGCATGTCAAAGGGAGACTACTGGATCAAGCAATGATTCTCTTCAATCGCGTCCCTTTTCAAAATGGGACTTTCTCTTTAAGGAAAGAATTTGCTCCCAGAGGGAGAGAATTATTACCTTTAAGAGCAGTTTCTTATTGTATGGAAACTCACTTTTACTACATTAGGTGACCTCCCTTGAATGTTACTATTTTTATTACGCACGTGCGCAACTGCGTTATAGGAGCTACGCCAATGGTCATGCTGCATAATTATGCGACCAAGTACATGTAAAATTACAATGTAGTCCACACAGACACGTAAATATTATGCACACCGCAAGCATACTTGTCAAAATATCTTGGTACTAGACTGGAATGATGCTGATCAGACTGCGCTAGCTGATCTGTGATTTTGCTGTCTACACATGTGTGATCAACTTGTTTTCAGCTATGGTTTTGAACCCAATGAATCCTTTATTTAATATTATATAGGTTATCTACTTAACCCGTAAAGCGCCTGTAAAACAATCATCTGAAAATGTCACCTGCTTAAGTCGTTTGCAGCATATTTTTGCTGACAATATTTTACTACTCTAAGCATATGATCAAACAGTAAGGACACATAACATACTGCTCCTACATTATCAGTCTGATCTTGGTCTACATTTGTTTGTCGAACTTGTTTGTTGAAGGCATCTAAATATTTCAGCAGATAACTACTCTTGTGATTAGCGCTTCAAAAGTTAAGATTAAAGCGGCTTAGACGCTATCTAATCAATTAAGTAATAATAAAAAGGATATGTAAGAAAAGGTACCTAAACCAGATTGACAATATATTTCAATATATCGACTCCCTGCTAGGTTGGTTATTAGTACATTCCCTTAAGGAGCTTATCTTTTTTAAAGAGCAATAAACTTGCTGCAAGTGCACCTAATAGCTGTGAACTCATTGAAGGCCGATACATATGTTTTCTATTCAATTATTCTTTAAATTTTACACTATGAGTGCAGATACTGTCATGCCAGCCAAGAGTGACAGTCACGTCATGTTTAGTTAACAAAGTTGTCAGGGACTCAGAATCGATTGATCACTTGTGTATTAATCCTTTCCTGAGGATACGATTAATACGCAAGTGATCTATTGATTCGCATTAGCTCAAGTAGAGTGTATAGTACTCTACAAGTTGATATTTTACTTACAAATTTTTAACAAACACGACGTCACTGTCACTCTTGGTTGGCACGACAGTACAAGAGATTAGACAAGGTATAATCTCAACATCAAAATATGCATGGCGGCATGATGTACATGTATGTCCCATCCTTTGCCGGACTATTAACTAGGATGCAAGCGTTCACGGACAACATCCTAATAGCTCCAACAAATCGTTGCATATTTCAATGTGTAAATTATTGTGAAAAGGGAAATTAGAACCTACACTTATAATCCAATTTCATTAACTATAGCCCGTGTTATTCTATTTTTTTTACATATTGTGTTAAAGCATTCGTAGAAATTATTACAAACGCACGGTACATTTTATTTCAACCTGCACGTAAAATGGGATACTTAAAAAGCACTTAAAAAGAGCCGCCTTAGTGAGAATTCTTAAAGATTCCAGAACACTAGATGAGAGTACAAAAGCACTCTTATTCCACAACCAAAACAAATTTTATGGGTGCTCAATGAGCCATCTTAATGAGACAGTTCTTTCGAGCACCCACAATAAATGTTAGAACTTATTTATATATTAACACTCGTTCTATTCTATCTAGACCTATATATATTGACAATACAAACGAATTGAAAAAGAAAATAACCCTTTGACCATGCTGACCCGGATTCAATGTGCTCCGAATTATATTTTTTTTTCTAAATCCGGGCTGTCTGAGTTAGGGCTATAATTTTAAGTTATGGGTGTACGAGTTTTCGAGATTTGACTGTATGGTAACAGAATACTGTAAATTCGGATATTTTCGCGAGGGATTTATTTTTCCGAAACTTGCGAAGTTTTCGTAAAAATAAAACCCTCACGAATTGGCGAAATCACTCTCTCGTCTACTGGTTTAGGTAAATCACTCTCTTGTCGCGAATTTTAACATCGCAATTATGTGTTTTAACGCTATTCGCGAAAATAAAATTCTCAAGAAAATTTCCGAATTTACAGTATCTATACCACACTGTGTCACCTTAAGTAATGGAGTCTTCCAGTTAATGATCAACGCTAGTCTATCCTTTGTAATACTTTGTTAAAGAAAACAAATAAAGAAAATGGTCCCTGATCAGACTGCTCTTCTAGAAGCAGGATTATCTGGAACTATTTATTTTGCAAGTGCTCATCCCGTCTGAGTAAGGATGGGACACTTAAAGAGTTTACTGATTGCCCATTGAGTAATATTTCATGCTTTTTGACGTTTACTGAATTTCAAAATCAACTTTTTCGAAATATTCTTTTAGGAAAATCGTCCTGGAAAACCTACCTAAACAGTCTGGATCCAGATCAGGCCTGACGTTTCTGTAAGACCTGGTCTGGGTCCAAATTGTTTGCAGCTGCTGACACTAGTAGGTGAAGAGTTATGGTGACTTCATTGGATGGAGCGTACTTTTCGTTTCATGTATAATGCATTCATAAGTGAGGGAATAGTGCTCGCGTAATATTAGAAGTACGTGAGAACATTCCACTAGTTATGCCAAGGAAATGACATAGTTTGTTCTCAATGAAAATGTACCTGGCAAGCATTTCAGAGCAAACTAATTGGACGCGCGAAGGAAACGTTAATTTCTATAAGAATTCATTTTTGTGAAAATCCATTTCTTTAACTGTCTCCAAAACACGTAGTTTCGTTTGTTTAGATAGTCTAAAACGCATGTCACACCAGGCGGCGTTTCCATTGCTTTGCCACGGAGTTGTTTAATTTTCCAGAGCACTGTGAGAACGCAAGAAAATCATGATATTTCTCGAGAAAAATTGTCTGTCACGGCGTCGTTACAGCGACCAAGGCGTTGCCACGGAGTTCTCATGGCGTTCTATCGCGTTCCTACGGTGTTCATGGTGGAGATTCTCTGCGCTCTCACGGTGCTTTCACTGCGCGTCCACGGCGCTCACAGCGCATGCATCGCGCTTTCACGGCGTTGTCACTGCGCTGACGCCGTCTTGAAGACGCAGTTACATCTCCAAGAACGCCGTGCAGTCTACGTGCAAACACCACGGACGACCACGGCGTTTGCACAACGACCCTTGTGTGCGCCCGCGCAGCTCCTAATGCGTTACATGTATAGGAGACCTTACTGCTTGGCAATGGTGACCTTACGGCGTCCCTTCTGCGCTCTATTAGGACGCCGAGCTAACGCCGAGTGACGGTGTTTGTTTTGAGTATGCTCAAAGTGCGCACCGTCGCTCGGCGTTCTTTGCGACCCCACCGTGTCCAATGTCGATGACACTGTGTTGCTGCGGTGATGCTTGCGTTCGTACTGCGCGCACCTCGGCGTTCTGCAATTATAAGGACACCGTGGGATCACCGTGAGGACGCCGCCCTGGTGTGACAGGGGTTTTACATACTGAGGAACAGTGCAGACATATTCTTGGGGATATGGGAGCGCAGTGGCTTAGTGGTAGAATGCTTGACTCGAGACCGAGGGCTTCGGGTTCGAGCCTCACCGGCGTCACTGCGTTGTGGTCCTTGAACAAGACACATTTATCCTAGCTTAGTACTGGTTCAACCCAGGAAGACCCGTCCTTGTTTAACTGAAAGATTGGTGATAGGACGTAAAGAACCAAATCAAACAAACAAACAAATTCTTGGGGATATCATCAGAATCCGATTTGTCTGCGAATGTGTCATTTATGGCCCAATAAAACATGTAATGTGACTAAGGCCTCGTGAAGCAAACATTGAAATATACTTAAACCTTATTCTTCTTATATTTTATGTCCAAAAATGTCGTCTGCTACATGTAATTACGTCTGCTGCATATATTCAAGTGCACTTCCATGGCAGTAAACACTATAAACCCTATTTAAAAGTGATATTATAGACAAATCTCCATGTCTACCTCATTGAAGTCAATAATTGTATAATATTAGGCCAACCTTAAAAAATTGTTGGTTTGCTGTTTACCGACCCAGAAAATTAGAGGTGGATCGGTCGGTAGGCTTTTTTTTTTCTTATAGTAGAAGTGGGTCGGTCGGTAGGCTTTTTTTTATTTTTTATTTTTTTTTTATATAGAGCTATGTATGGGGAGCACAGAAAGTTAGTGTTAGTATGGTTTGCAAAGATGAAATTTTATAATATGACTATTTTAACAGGCCTTGCTACATAAATTTAAAATTAAATATCACACAGAGTAAGTGTTTCCCACTAAAGCACAGGACTGAAAAAAATATAAATCTTGATATGATTTTGTTCTTTAATCTGACTACGCTCTAAACAATAATTTCAACTTCATAATTGTGAATTATTGCATCGTTGAAGAGATCTTCCCATGTGTTGCATGTGGGGATTCTTTTCAATGCGTTTTTAACTACTGTACACTTTTTCTCTGCTTGTTTGACAACGACAGACTAGTGATGGGCCATCGGTTTGAAATCACAACCGATTATGGGTTTAGAATCGGAAAGACTAAACCAACTAGCTATCGATAGTACAATCAATTCCCTATACCTTTTATAAGGGATCACATATATGCTTAGCTACATTCAGTATATGCTTTTGTTTGTAGCATTTTATAAGTTATTTCTTATGTTGATTAAAATTAAGTGTGTGCTTTTATGGTACATGTAAAGGAATGAAAATACCACCTGAACACTTTCAACACATTTTGACTAGACAGAATCGGACTGTTTCGAAAATGTTTAGACCGCCAGACTACATCTAAAATACATAATCATCTATGAGCATCTTGATCCTGACTTTAGTTAAACATGGCAAAACTCAATTTTAACTTCATCTCCTTTCTATGCTTTGAAGCCAAGCCCATAATAACATGTAGTCAAAGCACTTTACACATACCCCTGCTGGATTTGAGTCATCCTCTGCGCTCTGTTTTGGGCTAACTTTTTGCCAATATATATCTTAATTAGCTTTTAAGGAAAGATGTGTTTCTTACTGAATGCTGAATGAGACGAACGTAAGTTCATATACTGTCTACGCCCATTGACGTACATTTCCGATAAATGCACCACCATTATGGAAAATAGCCACTGTTATTTAACTAAATTCTCCAGGCTTTTTTGATCTGAAATGAATGGTTTTACTTGCCAAACAGTTCGATAATACCCTGTCACCCAAGGGATGAACTGAAACGGGAAGAAAAGGAACTTTTTTTGCATGTATTCTTTCTGTTTGACATCGGTACGAATCGGCTTTTAATACGCAGGTGCAATAACTGGAACAGCAGACATTTTATCCAATCGTACAGCGGTAACCACAGACGCTCCATTTGGAACTTTCGTAGGTTATCGTGTTGCTTTACCGATCACGTTTCACTTGCGAAAACTGCTTTATAAACACAGAAAAAAAAAATTTGTTTTCTCACCTCTGATCGCGCACGCGGTTAAATAAGCGACACCAACAAATAATACCGGGATATAGGAAACGTCAAAATCCGGACTTTACCGGAACGGGTCGGGGAAATTTTTTTTTTTTTTTGGAAATCAAAAAAAAATATTTAGGTCGCACGGAAAACCTCGGGTCGGTCGGTAAACAGCAAACCCAAATAATTTTAATTTTGGCCTTATAGCATTGAATAGGATGTTTCTCTCAAAAGCTCTTACTTGCATGTCAACAAAAAATGTTTTTTTATCAAGGAGACGGGTCCATTTTGCCACATTGTTGTATGAACAATTTATTCATCTCACATAGATCACTTTACGCCCCAACATACAGCTTTCGAGCAATCTGCGACAGGCTTATCAGTCTTTTAAGAGTTACTTCCTGGTTTGATACCGTTTGCAATATTGTGACACGCTGGGTGAACTGCATTAAAACTGACTACAATATATAGAATTACTTTGACCCATTTATGTGTATTTCTGGTATTATTTACAATTTTTACTTTGACCTTGAAAAGTAAGAAACAGGGCAAAGATCAGGATTCGATACAATCAAGCACCACACCTGACACAGGATACCAATGGGAAAGTGACAACTTCACAACTAGAAAAGCTCATAAGCAAAAATCGTAAATAAGTATTTTACTACCAGAAACGGGCTCTGGCATGGTATGGGAAATTAACATGGGAGTCTGCCCACGCTTGGATTTTGAAAATATTATGTTATTTAATTGTCTGGGGTATAACTTTAATATTTATGGTGTGTTTGAGTTTTAATGCAATTCCATTGCTAATCTATGACGTCATGAATGATATCACTATAATACCTTAGGGTACCCAGTTATAATCATTTCTAAAGTAATTGACATATCACGTAATGGGCGCAGAAATAATTTATTAAATAGCTATATTATTGATAAGTTTGCTGTTACTTAAAATGGCTTTGTATGTATTAGGATATTGGTTGGGCATTCAATTTTATAGCATAGTACCCCAATTTTCGACTGTATATTGTGTATTCTGTCAAATTTGGAATTAACATTTTTACAGGTTGCGGTCTTTGTCAAGATACCATTTCAACATATAAACTATCCATATATGTTAAGAATATGTAGACCCAAATTTCATGAAATTCAAGGACCGGTAACATATTTTTTAGCTTGATGTAAACACATGGCCCTAATTCATCGAAATGTAAAAAATACAATAATTATGTTTCAGTGTAAAACATACTTGAATACTTGCTTAGTTTGAATCAACATGCTAGTACGTTTATTGGTAGAAGTTGATATGTTCAGTGTTTCCCCTATTATGGATTGGAAAAAGAAAAAAACCCAATATTCTTTGATATTAAGTGCCATGATTCTTATTTAATGAAGTACGTACACAATAATATTAGCCAAAACGATACAATATGTTGACACCTGTACTTAACACATCTAGTTTCTAACATTAAAACTACATCTAGTCAATGTTACACTTAATATGTAACATTATTAAAAATTTTAATTCATACAGAAGAGAAACCTTAAGACAAGTCAGTTCATACAGGTGAAAAACCTTATATCTATGATTTATAATTGTAAGACTCATTAATAAACCTGCTTCACAAAAATACCCCCCCCCTGTCAAACCTATTGGTTAAAATTAACCATTTTGGTCACAGATAACTCTTGGCTTCAAAGGAATTGCTAATTTAATGCTTAAATCTTCTCTGTTCATTCTGTTTTGTGAAACTGATGCTGATTTCCATCAAATAGCAACATTTATACTTTAGCTGGCTGTATATTCTAGGCACACGGTTTTTTTCTGGACCTCACTTATTCATGTAGAACACTGTTTTATGATACCTTTGATAAGACTTTGTTACATGTTATCCTGGTCACGACACCAAAATGTGGTTCATCTAGTTTAGTTGGGATGTAAAGGAAATATTTAGTCTTCTTGTTTTCAAATGTTTATTGTTGAGATATTATGTTTCGTAAACAATATCATGCAGGACATGAGTAAGTGATACACATTGTCTTGGCCTCATAGTGCCATGGCACAGGGCCATGACCTTAGGCATTTATGACCATTGAATCATTTAAAATTGTCTAAACATGTCTTTCTTTAAGAAAAGTGGAAGTAATAAAAAAAAAACCCTCCTTATTTCGAGTTATTGGTTCATTTGAACTAAATAATTAATTTTGCTAAAACTGACCTATACCCATAAGAGGTAGGAAATTACAAAGTTACCGGTTTTGGATTTTCATGATATTTGGCTCAGATCAGCAGTATATATATGGCATATTTTTGTGATAATATGATATCTTGACAAAGACTACAACATATCCATCTTTTGAATTGAATGTTGAATGTTTGTAAATTTTTGAAAATAAATATTGAAATTTTACAATCACTTCTTCTGAAAACGTAAACCATAATTTATCCCAATGGTTTCGTGGTATTAAAATAATGTCTATGGTATTTTGGATTCAATCTAGATGACAAATCATAGAAATAAACAAAACTATAGATTTAGGAGATGGAAATTTAGAGACAGGTACAACCTCAAAGGTGGAGTACGTCAGAGTTGCTTCCTAAGCCTTATTCTTAACTATCTAATTTGATAAATACATTTTCATAGTTCGTATATAATGAGTTATTAATATGCAAAGTTTGAAGAAAATCCATGCGTGGGCACAGATGAAAGTACCCCTTTGTACATTTGGGCGAAAATACTTCTATATATTGTAGTCGGATAATTGTTTTTACCTTTACAAACAATGTAGACTCTAATGAAATCCAGCATTATGCTGCATTTCATCTGGGTCTTCACTCTTTGCAAAAGTACTCGTTTAGAAATTTCCCGAATACAAAGGGTTAAATATCTCTTGATCATGTCTGAGATACAATTGAATGGTTGCCAACTCCTTTCAAAGCTCTTGTCGTCTAGATATGCCGTAGATACTTTAATCGGATACTTTGGGGATTATGATGTTCGACAAAACATGTTATATGATTGATGGCTTGTTAAATGTTTATATGGACTGTAGTGTTAAAGGTGAGATTTCGCAATGGACAGACCCAATCCCGGGGATCCATCTAGGCGGTGATCCAAACCACTGAAAGAGGTCGACGAACCCGATTCAATAGAAATCATGGTGTTTTCGATTTTTAATGACCGGGTTCGTTGACGTGGTAGGTAGTCAGTGAGTTCGATGGCGTCCCTCTGGTACAATGCGTCTACTATACTAAGCCAGGATTTGAACTGGTTGCTCATAACCGTCGGATCTGATAGACTGACTTTTGTAAGAAGCTTTGACAAACAGTTTAAATCGTAAGTTACGACTCACAGAGTCAAAGGCTTCTCGAGGATTATAACACTTTGCATAATGGAAACCCTTAAACACAGTGATGTGGGCAGCCAAAATGCCACATAAAGTGGCATTTTATCGTGGTCAGCACGGCTTGCTGAGATAAAAGAAATCGTCAAGGAATGAAATACATATTGTTGTTTATTGGTATGCACAATGGGCCGTCTCAGGTTATTGCATCTGACAAGATGGAAGAGTTCATTTGTATGCTAAGGATTAATATCGCCCATAATCCATTCTTGCTTGTAAATTGCTGACCTGCTCGGTGGTACTTATTATGTTTACAATTCTTTTAAAATGTTCATCAACAGGTATTATCCAACAGCACATGATATGACCTAACAGATGTATGGAAATAGCAAAATGTGATACTTGTCCAGGGACAATCCCATGTTGCTATAATGTACATGTAATCGTCCTAAAAAAGAGCTACGTGCATTAACGTGGGTTAATTTGGTCCCCGCTGGAGCCAAAAACTGAAAGTAACTTTTCACCAATGTCTGGCGGATTTGTTTATTAGAAGAATAAATGAAGTGAAATATAATAAACATAATAATTAATTAAAACCATTTAAAAGTATTGCTTAAAATCAGAATATATGAGGGATTCTGATCCTGGCTTGATATGCCAGTAACCAGCAATCCAACATGTCTGAAAATTGTATGAAATAATGATATATTCTTTGTCTATACACAGCGAAAAATTCTTGAATCTAATATAAACGGGAGGTTTTTCACAGTCATTAAAAATATGTACGCAAACATAAACATGTATCTCCATTAACAATGAAAAATCAAACTTCTTTGGATGCCACCGTGGTGTCCGACAGGGAGAAAATTTATCCCCTGTTCTATTTGCCCTATACTTGAACGATCTAGAATAAAAGGCTGGGCCCGTGTTAAATAGCTAAATTGTCAAGATATGCAGCGACTTCTTCATAGAAACATTGGTTCTGGGTGTTCAATTGAACCATCTCGACGAGACTGTTCAGTTCAACACTCAATACACATGTTTAAACCTACCCGTTTGGTTAAGATCTCATTTATACATCCTGATGGCTTGTTTATCTAGACCAGTGACTATTCAGTATAAAACAGAATTTTCCTACTGAAACATAGGTTTTGGGTGCTCAAAAGGACCGTCTCATTGGAGACGGTTCTTTCAGCACCCAGCTAACATGTGACATAAAATGTTATTAAGATACTCACACAACAGATCGTAATCCAAAATAACAATAATAAACGAACAGCCTTGACACTACTGAACCCGGATATCAAATGACCCACATTGTAAATATTCTCATGTTTTACTCGTGCAGAAGGTGACATAATTATCCGAGCTGTGCATCGAGAAAAAGGTTTACGGATATAAGATAGTGTTATCTCGAGCAGAATCACGCTGCGGGGCTGGCAGAGGTTCATTTACTGACATGAATTTGAGCCACTGCTGTCCCCGATCTTCTGGCAGAAAACAAATCTCACAACAAATTTCCTAGTAATACATGAACTTGAAACATTGCTGAGAGAATAACATTGAGAATATGGTGGTTGACCCCCCCCCCCACCCCCCCTCTCAACGATAAACACTACGCTGACTAATGAATGAGAGCAACCCAACGTACCATATCTGTATAACAGCTTTGTATTTTGAAGAGAAAAAAAATACCAAGTCCTGTGTAAATTACATTTTGCTGTTCACATTGTATCTCTATGTCATGTATGTGGCCTGAGATTAATAAAGATACTGTTCTGTTCTTTTCACAGCTCTGACCAGTTTTATGTTACTTGAAGGAGTGACCGGAAATCTACCCCGAAACAGCCATACCCTCAATGCACTGACCTATCAAGCAGACTGTGCATTTAAGAGTCCTGACAATTCGGACAAGAGCATTTTCAGCAATTCGCTTTCATGACTGCTCAGTGTTCACCCTTAGGCCATTATGTCGTGTACAAATAGATCAGGGTTTCTTAGACCATTGAATGTATGGCTATGCAGTTGTCAGCTATAAGCCAATTCTGGACCACTTGAAGTTTTGACCGACCCATACTATCGTAACAACAACTGTATTTACGGTAACTGACTTTTGTCTGAAGCACTTATGATTAGTCGGTATTGTCCGAGACTGGCGCACTTCGAATCGAACTATAGTCCCTACTTTAGTAACTAAAGTTTGATTCGAACACCTATAGTCGCTACTAGGGTGACGTCACGAACCTACCAGAGATGGTCGGAGCACCGATACTTTAGTAGATAGGTTCCCTAGCTGGTTCCCTACTCTAGACCTATCTAGCACGATGGGTTCAAGATCTAGCACGATGGGTTCAAGATCGGTCAGTAGCCTCAAAATGATATGTTTTTGTAAAATAAACCTAACTTAGCATAATTTATGGTCCCACTTATTCGAAATTGATTATTAGACTAGTACAAATAAGGATGAAACTAACGACTATCGACTAATGACTAACAACCAAACTCACTGTGTATAATATTGTACACTGTGTAACTAATTGTACTGAAGCGGAAAATGAATCTAAGTACAAAAAGCGACAGCAACGTGCTACAACCTTTATAATGTAGCGGCTAGCAAACATGACTCGTAGGCTTGTGGTAACGGGTTTGAGCCTCATGACGGACACTATTTGGACCGCTGATATACATACTGATAGGGATTTAAACGAACAGCTATTATTAAAGGATAGCGTTCTCGATCCACTCTTACTGTCATGCCAGCCAAGTGTGACAGTGACGTCATGTTTTGTTTACAAATTTATCAGGGACTAATAACCGATGGATAACTTGTGCATTAATCCTATCAATACACATGTGATCTATCGATTCCCGTTAGCTCAAGTGGAGTGTACAAATTAATGTTGAACTTAACAATTGAAAACAAATATTACGTCACTGTCACTCTTGGTTGGCACGACAGTATTTCGAGCGACTGCATGATTGACCAACTGTTTTAAAATGACAGATTAATTCTATCGATGTTAGTTCGATCGCCATTCAACTAAAAGAGGATGGATAGGCACCCTAAATTTACCTCCCCAATGAGAGCTGGAGTCTTAACTTTCATAGGTACTGTCGGGCAATGTAATACGTGTTGCACAGAGTATCTACCTTCTTTCTGGAGTAAAATCTGCCTTTCCAAAACCATTTGTCCATTCCTGATAGACCAACTAGTACTCATGATGCAACATGGGGTGCAACGTTTGTGTGCTAGGAGTCAACTGTTTTCGTTTGATTAAAATTAAATTTGTTTGGATAGGTCTTGTTATATATTTACTAGTGAACGATTTGTAGATTATTTGGTCTTTGTTACATAGAAAAAAAGAATACAAATGTATCGATGTATGTCTGAAGTATTAGACGCCCAGAAAACTGCATATTGAAGTTTTCAGAGCACCACACATATTCAGTCGAGATTTCAAGATATTAGTAATGTAACATAGCAGTCTCCACATCGTGCATTAGGTCAAATCTATGACAACATCTACTCATTCAAATTTGATATGAAAAAAGCAAAACGGTGGACCTCTAAATCACAATATGCTGCACCCCGTGATAAGCAACATGATCAGTCTATCGGAGCCTTTAATTACAGACAAATATCCAGGTTCATTGGTTTGTTCCTATGAAAGGAAAACATCGACTTCCTGAACAACTCGGCTAAATCGAAATAGGATAGAGAGACAAACTTGCTCATAAGGCTTCTGGGTTAATTCAAAATAAAGTAACTCAAGAAGACCATGTCTTTTCTGTTATAATTATTACAGTTGTACCAATAAGGCGGAGATCACAAACGCTCAGATTGTCCAAACCAACGGTTTCGATCATTTACCAAAGTAGAAGAATGTTGACAGAAGTACGGCTTTACTGTGTGTGACAAGCAAGCACACAACTCGACTATCACGGTTACTCAAAAAAAGTTTCATATATGAAATACCATATTTGATGATTATTTAGCAATATAATGATTCATAGCAATATAATTATTCAGAAGTTAGATATATTAGAGGAATTCAATGCAATAAACGATGGCCAATTGTATATATTGAGCATGTTGAGGGACCACAAGTCATATTTCGGAAAAAAAATGCATTCTTTTACTGACGATCGATTTTGTCTAAGCAAACAGTGTAGACTCTGATCAAATTCGCATCTGGGTCTGCACTGTTTGCCAAAATGCGGATTTAGGAGCCAATAGTAGATAAAGGGATATTAATATCTGCGAATAATTTGGTCGTTTTATTAACACTTCCTACGCTCAAAGAGCCATTCCTACAAAAGGAAACGTGAGAGCAAGGTGTGTTCAAAATGTCAAGTGAGTATGACCAGGAAATGATGCAATCATAGACCACAGGCTAACCCTCGCCACCGTGAATTAAACACAGACCACTGACAGCTACACGACAACCGTGAGACTGCATTTTAATGAAATGTTTAGGGTAATCTCTCCAGATGTAAGTGACCTCACACCGGATGGCGTGCGTGCGTGCGAGCGTGCGTGCGTGCGTGCGCGCGCGCGTGTGTGTGTGTGTGTGTGTGTGTGTGTGTGTAAATTTCCGTCAACAGCTTAGGTCAAATGGAGCCAGTGTCATTGCTTAAAGCTGCATCTGACAAACTGAAGAAGCCAGATAACCGTAGTTGAAAGGAAGTCTATAACCGATATTTCGATAACTCTCAGCGACTGCAAAGGTCAGTCTAAGTATGGGTTCTCAATCTCAACCCCCTCTCATTCCCCTACCAACAAACACACGCACTCACGTGTTTGTTTGCATCTCCATACCCAGCATATCAACGAAAGGCATTTACAACTACATCACTTCGCCTGGCATATAAAAATAGTATCGCGTTTGTGTTGGTGCGTGCACTGGGTTTCCTTCGATTAAGCTTGACTTGTCCAATGGATACCAGGGCTATTGTATACAAGGCACTGTTTGGGCCCAGGTTTCGGGTGTGCAAGGACTGATTTGTCTCCCTGTCTGACAGACGCAGTGATGTAAGGTGTGAAGGTGCGGGGAAGACTGCATGTGAGCTCTTATACAGCCAGAGTCGTGTTGGTGTAGTGGGATCTCAGCTGTTCAGAGCTGCAGGGAATACAGAAACAGGCTTCTCTAACCTTATTTCTATTGCCTTTATAACAGCCTGGCAATCATTTATCAAAGAGGGTGCATGTCAGGGCTAGTGGGGTTCCCGTCCATATGGGTGTCGCCGCCCGAGTGCTTATTTGGACGGTTTCAGCTTGATTTAGGGTTTTGGCTGAAGATGTTATTGCGGAGACGTTTGTAGGTTAAAGCTCGAATACACTACCCTCTGGGTTTTGGCCGAGTCAGGTGGTATATATTTCCCTAGGGACTTCTCATAAGTCGAATAGTTTTAACTGCAGATTGCCGATATAACCAAGAGTAGTATCTGAATGGCCACTTGTTCGAGACTCAACAGGGCCGATGTGTTGTGTCCTTTAGGGAGACACTTTATATGTTCTGCTTAGACCTGGTTTAACCCAAAAATTTATGAAACGTCCCGATATGACTGAAAGATTGTTGACTGATGAGCAAACCATCAGCGCAGACAAAAAGACATTTCGACATTATTTGAACACAGTCATTTTAAAAGCCCAATAATGCCTAGCACCCATACATTGTATAAAGGAATTTGACAAACAGTGCAGATCCAACGTAGACACAAGGCAGATGGTGAATGAAATAATGTCTGATAAGGTCTACGCTGTTTGCTTAAATGATACAACAATTTCTGTAAAGCGATAGAGCAAAACTAAAGACACTATAATTCCAGATCGACCAGTCAGTTTAAATGGATTGAAGACTCCAGTAGGCATAAATGGATTAACCGATCTACACTGTTCCATACTTAATCAACATTGAGTGCCCACTATTTCGTTGCTCTAATTGAGACAGCGGAGGGGAAAGGATGACCAAAGAAACTATTTTAGAACGTATTTCTAACAAAACGGGGTCTCTGAATTGGCAGCCAAGCACATTCAAGGTTGCACCAGCGGTCCCACCAGTGTGTGGTGAAAAACAGGTCTTTTCGACATCCCAAAGTGTTTCTAAAACTATATAATGTTATTATGTGATATCATATAAAACATTATTTTGGGACTACATGTACATTGGCACATTCTACAGTCCCAGTGAAAGAACAAATGAAAAATAAAAAAGCCGCTTGAGCGTTAGACTGGGGATCGAAAGGCTAATGCCAGTTCGAGACACGTTATCCACTGCTTACTACTGGTTCAACCTATAAAAAGAGGAAATCGTCCCAACATTACTGAAGCTGTAAAAACAAACAAACAAAAACTTGAAAAAAAAATATATGTTAGGTAGGAATCGAACCAGCGACGACACGTATATGAGACAGCTGTTCTAACCACTAGACCACAGAGTCTGCTGTATTGTATATCTCTTATTTCGTTTTCTTATTTTGAACATGTTTGTAACTTTAGACGAGTACAGCTATCCATAACAGTGAACATACGTCATTGTATGCGCATGAATAATTTTCTAAGCGAGGCGGATCTAGCTTCCATTAATATTTGTTTCAATCAAAATTACAAATAAACATGAAAACTATTCAAGAAATACACTGGAACTAATGATACTGAGGTTTGGGCTCTTATTTACACGAGCAGAAGCTGGCGATGTAGCAAATTTGTTGTGTTTTAAAATCTTGTTTAGTATAAGTTGAACCCGCTACCATTCCTTAGTCTTAAACTTTAGTTTTAGTCGTAAGTCAATCCTTATTTGTACTAGTCCACTAGAAAGTGCTGTGCAGTTTATAACATCCTTTTTGTCTACGACGAAGAATTGAAGTGGAGCTTACGGGGCTATTATTTTTGTTTACTTGCCAACCAACTAAAAGTTCCAACTTTAGTCGTTCGGGTGTAAACGTGCGTGCACATCTATTACGTAAGAACTATAGTAGGAACTTTAGTTCGATTCGAAGTGCGCCATTTGATAGTATATATAGTAAACCACATGCGAAAATTAAAACGAGTCCACATGTTAGGTCAATAAATACCCAGTCAATTGTCCAAAGGTGGCCTATATGGGATTAAATTCAGCACAAAGCATCCGTCTGAAACCTATAACAGCTTTAAAAATTCTCATTAAAAATCGATCATTTTTTTGTGTAAAAAATATCATTTTTACAATATTCCAATAACGATTTTTTAAAATATCTGCATTAAAATAATATTCGTATTTAATGTTTTGCCGGTATTAGTTTCGGCAAGTTTTTAGGCCAACCTGGTTGACAAACTTAGAATCTTCTCGGAAATTAAAATTCTGCAATCCATTAAAATGAGGACAAAGCTGTCAATTTCACTGACGTCTTAAGAATTGCGCATTGTGCTTTAAATATTGAATGGACACAACTTGTCGACATTCTAACATTTGAATGGACATTATAAGTAACAAAGAATAAAAATACAATGCAGTTTTATTTAGTGGTTTTAAAGATGCACAGCTTGAAAGATTCAGATTCAAGTATTATTATAATTCTACAACATGAAACCAGGCCAGTGACGGTTCTTTTGAGCACCCAAAACATATGTTAAAATTGATAGGTAAGAAAATATTAACACTTTTACGCTCAAAAATTTGTTTACCAGTCTCATCCAAACTATGAAAGTAGAACGAGTGCACATTTAAATGCAGCTGCATGCAGCTGTATATTTACTTAAGAGTGTCTTAAATAATCGAAACATGCATTACTCTGTCAAATGAATTGCTTTTGGAATTGGTTACGTAAATTTGAGCACCCTGTAAATTAAAAGAACACTCAGTATCAAAAGAAAAAGTACATTGCCAAACCTGATAGTGCATAATTAGCCCATAAAGCGCCACCTATAATTCATAATTTGCGTATGTACGTGGAGCTAGATTGATCACACGGTAAAACACATTGGAGAACCACTGTACTCGAACAGCGCAGTCATCGCGCGGTGGTTGCAGTCGGCGAGTGTACAAAAAAGAGTACCTAGCTGTTAATAAAGGTAATATTTTTTTTAATTCTGAAAATATTCATCGCTAATTATTATCACTTATAAATAAATCCAGCTGTGTATCTGTTTAACAAAATTTTTGTGGGTTGAGTGATAGGCGCTACAGTACCAGAGTTATGCCAAAAATGTGATTTTTTTCCTGAAAAAGAGGATGAAAGAAATGTTTGCTTATGTTTTGGAATTTATGCTTACTTTCGATAAAATGCAAAATACCAATCCTTTAATGTGCACCAAGTTTGAAATCTGAGGACAGAGTATTTTGAAAGTTATTCAAGCTTTTCATACTGTATGCATAGGTCTGTATATCGGGTGTTCTGGCCCAGTAGTCGAGTGTCTAAAAAAATAATATACAGAACTACGCGTACAGTATGAAACGCTTGAATAACTTTCAAAATGCTCTAGCCTCACTTTTTGCACATTAAAGTACTGTCATCTTGCATGTTAGCTTAAGTAAACATAAATTCCAGAACATAGGCAGAAATTTATTTTATCCACTTTTCATGAAAAAAAATCACATTTTTGGCATAACTATGGCGCTGTAGATACATAGCTTGATTTATAAGCGACAATATTTTGCGACGAATATTTTCAGAAGTAAAATATTGACTAAAATATTACCCTTTTAAACAGCTAGATACATTATCTTGTGCACTCGTCGACTGCAACCACCACGCGACGACTGCACCTTTCGAGTACAGAGGTTCTCTAGCGTGAGTAACGTCATTTAAAACCATGCCAATAAAATAAGTTCAATGCGAAGCGCAACTTGCCATGATAAACGTGGTATAAAGAAGGATATACATTTAGTAGGATGGCGTAGGCAAACCAATAAGCAGTCATGGCAACACCTTTCAAAATGCTCCAGCCTCAGATTTCGAACTTTTTCACATCAAAGTACTGTTATTTTGCATTTCAGCTTAAGTAGGCATAAATTCCAGGACATAAACAAAAATGCCTTTTCTCATTTTATTTTCAGGAGAAATTCACCTTTAAGGCATAACTCAGGCGCTGTATCGACTATCGCTTATACCTTGTTAAGTAGATACACAGCTGGATTTATAAGTGACAATAATTACCGAAGAATATTTTCAGGAGTAAAATATTGACCAAAATATTACCTTTTTTAACAGCTTGGTACACTATTCTGTGCACTCGTCGATTGCGACCAACACGCGATGACTGGGCAACAGTTCGTGTAACCTTGACTCCAAGATCAAGGTCAACTAATTTATTTCAATATTATATTGTAATTGAAAGTTAATGACTAGCAGTATAAATTTAACTAATTTAGGTACCTTGTATTACTGTAACATACGTTACTTTCTTTTGAATACATTAATTTAATGCAAAACATAGCATTATATGAGTTAAAGCTCCTTATTGGCATAAAATATTGCCATTTTAGGGCTCCATAATGAGAGAAATAATGAAAAGTGTGACAAAAGCACAGGTGATGAAACGAAAAAAGCTTGAACTCAAAGCACATAATATGTTATTTCAATTAAGAGTTTTTGTCAAATATGTAAACATCACTTATAGTAACTACTTTTTTTAAATAATAATATCATGGTTCTTAAATGCTTGAATAGTAGCATTTCTCTGACACTTGTATGTGTGAACTTAAATTAATACATGAAATGATATATACAAGATATTTTACATACTGTCTACAGTTCAGTTTAGACGAAACAGGATTTTAAACATGTCTATTACCAAAAGTGTGAGCCAACCAAATACATACACAGCTTATCAGCTATTGATTACAACAACTATTATAATGAAAACAACTAAGGACGAAAGCTAGCTCACAATTTGTAAAATTTTAAGTCATTTCAGGCATGGTTAAGATTGAGAAATGAAGAATTTATATAGCTGTTATCCCTGGTCCTTTCAATGAAAACTGAAGGTATTTTTAATCACGACAATTTCTATCCCAAATATGGTACCCAACATGCCTTCCCCTATCGTTATAATGCCTATGGTAGTAATCAGCATGTTTAGTTTGGCGAAGAAAGAAAAAATAATCTTGGTAACATGCATAACAAAAATATTTAAGGAGATTATTACACTTATCATTTATTTTGCCTGTTTCTACAATTTTATGAAGCATTTAAACAGCTAGCTAGGGCGCCATTTGTTCAAAACATTCAATTTAGTCATATATTTAAAAGAGATAATGTATGCTTAGAAAAGATCCCTTGCATGGTTAGTATTGTATTATAGACATGACTAAATGAAAGGACTTCAACAGTTCATTGGGATTTTTTATTTGAATTATTTCTGTCGATAAGATTTAGTTTAAAATGGGGGCCATTTTAGCTCCTTAATGCACGTACCCCTTTGGTATTAAGCATGCCAAGTGGGAACATTATCATAGTTATGAAGATGCATCCTATTAATCCTTTGGATATTTCAAATCAAGCTAAATAGATTATAACTAGAAACAAAGCATAAATCAATTGAACCAGCACATTTGATTTGGTACTAGTACCCATTGCGGTGTCAAGAAATGAGAGCTCAGGCAAGCCTTGTAAATGTGCAGACCTACCAGAGCCTTTGCTGTCTGCATCCACAAAGTATGGATATACAGATGCAGACTCCAACCAAAATTAATATGGCTAGCTCGACTGCATCAGCATGAGCAATCAATGGATCTGAGATATTTGCTAATATCTAATAAGTACCAAAATCTCACGAGCTGGTCAAATCTACAAATTCGGTCTGGCCTAATTCTGGCAAATAAAGTCCTATAAATTTAAATTGGTATCGTAAGTAACAACTGACTTGTGTTCTTGGATATGATCATATCACTTGCGATTATTGTCATGTAAACTCCACCATTATCACTTAATTTTCCCATTTCACAGAAAAATTGCTCTAAATAAACCATTTACTTAAAAAAATTTACATTGCTTAAGCAAATGATCAGAAGAACTATGTTGATTTAATTATCAGTTTCATCCATTAAACAATGAAAGCTATGCTGAAGATAAACTGAAGTCTATTTAAAAGCCAAAAGTAAAGTAATGCATCAACACATGTACGTGCAAATACATCAATGTCAGTATAAAATTTGATTTTGAAACCGTCTCTTCAAACAGTATATGATTACATACACTTATATTGCATAGTATCTATGTAACATATAATAATTTTGCTCTACCAACTTACAAATACGAGGGTTGTCCCAGTAAATCGTGGACTTTTGTTATAAAACGAGATTATCTATCTGGAATTCTATGAAATTTGTATGATATGTCAATATACATCTACGACACATTTTCTACAAATATGGGTGATATCACACTTTAGATAACAAAGTTATGAACCTTTCCTTGAGGGTATCTCTGCATGTCACAAATTATTTTGCTGTATTTTCAGAGAGGGGTGGTCAAATGTTTTGACTACTCTTTTAATATAAGCTTAAATGGTGACAAATATTGCCATATATTTGTTGAGTAAGTCTCCCTTAGCTTTAATAAGAGACAACATATTTACGATTAAAATAACTTACAAAAACTAGCATTTGTTCCGTTAAATTGACAAAAATGAGCTTGTCTTTGTGATATTACTAATATAATTTTACACAGAATCCATTTTACGACACTAGTGACTCTTTGACCAATCATTTAACATTATAAGAACGTAGTTTTATGTGTGTAAATTAGCTAAAAGTTGTTGAAAGTCAAATTTTTGCGCCGTACCGTTTTTCTAACCATAGCATTTTCTGAAAAATAAAAATGTATTAGGTATGTAAAATCGTTAATAAAATCAATGCGAATGACTATAAACGTTTCAAATTTTTAACACTTTACCTTGCATGGTTACTAGTTGATGTGGTAATGCATTGTTTAAAAAACAAAAGCGAAATTTGATTGAATGTACACTTTTTTGGGGGCTAGAATAGTTTCATAACAAATTTTTTACGTGCGCCACTCACGCCGACATACCGTCAGGTAAAGGTTCATAAATTTGTTATCTAAACTGCGATTCCATCCATATTTATACAAAATGGTTCCCATAATTGTATAAACACATTCTGAAAATATCATAGAATTACTGGTACACAGTCTCGTGTTATAACAAAAGTCCATGATTTACTGGGATAACCCTTGTACTTGATTCTATCTGGGTTTTAATAGCGCAAATGTTTTGTATGCTACAACCTACCATACAAAATTTAGTTAAAAAAAGTATTTGTTATTGTAGTGAACCAAAATATACAAGGAATACCAGCGTGTTTTGTGTTACTGACTATGTTTGTATAATTTGAGCAGCAGTTAAATAGGTAAACTAAAATATTGTGGCTGCTGTTAAAAAAGTGACTAGATTAAACTTAGTGTGCTTCAGATAAGTAATAGAAAAATCTAAATTACACCATACATAAACATTTCAGACTCAATTAAATACTGTCTTTCACAGCATTTTAGACATACATAGTACCTAATGATATATTTTTATATTAGGGTGATAAATGTTACTTTAACAATTTTGACAGAACATGGGAACTTATCCTTATTCAGCTGATACTTGAGAGCAAAATTGTCTTTGTTAATGAGGTTTAAAACCTATAAATTTGGCCAAATCGACATTTTCTTTTTGTTTTTAAAAAGTTTTAAAATAAACTATTTCACAAATTAAATATGCTTTGACAATTTGACATAGTCCCTTAATAAGAACCGATAAATTCTATTGTGGACAAACTAGCATCTTTATGTCTTTTTAACACAAAAATCAGTTCTGAAATGAAATAAAATACCCTTTGATGTATCATGTAGGGAATAAAGCAATATATAAAAAGCCTTAAAGTGTGTAACATACGTTACATATTGCCAAACAAACAAAAACTGATACTTTACACCAGAAACAATGTTTAATATCCGATTTCACTCTTGTTTATCTATATAATGCTCATATATGGTGTTTAAAAGCTTACAGATATGATTACATGCTTTGTTTTTAAATGGAAAGGTTCTCACAGTACATAACGTTTTCTTAGGGGTTGTCATATTCAACAGCTTATAACTCCTGGTGTTTTTGTGATAGAAGCAGGCTCTTTGCACTTTAGAAATGGTAAGTAAATTGTCCTTTAGAGGCATGTTATTTTTATTTAAAATATTTTTTGAGAAGTTTATAAAAAGAAACTATGTGACAAAATATCAATGATTATATAGGGTGTAGTTGTAAATGCAACGTAAATGATACCATAATGGGTCTAAATTACTCTAACAAACATCAGTATTTGTAGGAAATTAACTGTTATTACACTTACATGACTGTTTAGAAAAATTGAAAAGTTCAAGCACCACTTAAATAAAATTCATTGATATTCCATAGGGAACAATGTTAATTACATATGATAATTTTACTCTATTTCAATATTTCGGCCAAAGGTCTTTATCAAGAAAAAACATCCACTTCAGTATCAACTACATAGTCTCTGTTTCATCACTTTAATAGCCTAAATTTTTATATTTTTGTTTTTCAAAACAATGAGGGGTAGCGTTTTAACACGCTGTAGCACCCAAACGCCTTAACCGCCAGATGGCCAACATGTTGCAAAAAGCTCGTTAGATGTTATGCTTTAAGAAAACATAGTCTACAAAGTTCCCCCTGGGGGAGCAAAACCCTTAGTAGCTCACGGCCTATCACGACTTTCGTGGAGATGTGTCTAACTCCAAAAGCGATTACAAGTCGACCCCTTTGTTAACTCAAACAAAGAAATCATGCATTGGTTAAGAATTCCGTTGCTTATGAGTTTTCAGTTTTCCGCTCTTCGACTCAAAAATGATAATCAAATAGAATTGTGGGTTGTGATATAGATGCCCCCACCGGGAACATTTTGTGCGAAAAAATATTTTCTTACGGGATGGGGTGCATTGAGAAAGGCTATGCTACATGTATATCTCCCCCTCCCCGACACACAATTGAAATTGGTGGGGGCATAAAGCACTACTACTACTACTACTACTACTACTACCACCACCACCAACACCACCACCACAACTACTACTGAAGTTGCTACGTCCAACTGTTTAGCAGGAGACGCATTTACAAAACATACATTGTTTGACCTTGACCGTATGGCCAAGGTCATATGCAACATTGCTCAATATCCTCAAAATCATGTGAACTATGAACCTGCAACGTTTGAAAATGCAACGTCCAACGGTTTAGGAGGGGATGCATTTACCAGAAAAAAAACCTTTGACTTTGACCTGAGGTATAGGTCATACACAAATTTGCGCCGTACCCTCTACATCATGTGACCTATGAACAAGTAAAATTTGAAGTTGCTTCATCTAACGATTTTTGAGGACATGCGTGTACAAGAAAATACATTATTTTACATTTGACATGGTGGTCAAGGCCGAACGAAACATTGTCCAGTACCCTATGCATCATGTAACATATGTACCTGCAAAGTCTGAAGCTACCACGTCTAACGGTTAAGGGGAATATACAATTACAAGAAACATGGCGGAAGCAAGACGGACCGACCTTTCCCTATTTTCTAAAGAAAGAAACGGTTATAAAAATGCAAATGATAAGTCTAAAAAAATATGTGGGTGTCGAATCACTCAGAGGTAATTTTAGAACTCACAGCATATATTGTCGATGTGAAATAAGCACAGGTAAAACTAATACCATTAGTGGTGACAGCTGAGCTACCACCCTTTCAGTGTAAACTTTTTACTATTTCCCTACTAAAACGACTTGAGGCCAATATTGTAGGTAAAACAGTTCTACCTGTAATTGATGTAGTTATTCTCCGGATGAAAACGATCGAACAGAACATAATTTATAAGTAGGGAAAAGTTTGTACCAAAATCAGTGGCAGTTCAGCTATCACCAGCTTTGGCGTAAAGTTACACTCATCTTTTAAGTGAGGAAATAGTTCAGGAATACCCACTCTCTGATACTCTAAAATATGCTTAATTTCAAACCATGATTAGGGTTATTCATAGGATAAGAAAATGAGTACTTTCATTGAGGGAAAACAGGTTTTCCAGAATTAAGAAAGAAACGAAACACCCAGTAAGCACACAAAATCGGGTCACTAACGGCCCGCCAGCGAAACGCCATCCGATTCGCTGGCGGGCCGCTAGTGGCCCGAGATCATGCTGGCTGGGCACCATCGTTAAGTTATCACATGGGTGCGGTTTACGTATTACCATTATCGTTTAATCTAAAGGAATACATTGCGTAAAATTACGTATAAGTTAATACCAAAAGTTCCAACAGCAACATTGGGTGAAATATTACACTTTCTTTCCTATAATAAAACAACTTGACCAACATTTTGCCAGTGATAAATGCTAAAACAGATCTACCTATTTTCTCATCGACAGATACACTAAAGTCAGAGGTAGTTCAGTTATCACCGAATATGCTGTAGTTTCACCTACTTTTACAGTTCGGCTCGACGCAAGGAAACCTGTCTTCGGGGCTTGCGAACAAAAAGGCACCGACCAGCCTGCGCATCCGCGCAGTCTGATCAGCGCATTGTTATTCGCTTATTGGAGCGTACAATATCTGCTACAAGCGAAAATACAATGTTCTAGCTAGTCTCTGAAGCTTAGCATGCTGGTTAGGGTATGACCTGGTCGGGATTTTCTCGCTTCGATGTCCTAATGATAACGGGTCCTCTCGGACACCCAGCTTGAGAAAATAGCCAAACCCCAAGGTTACTATAAAACTTGTTTCATGCTCAACTCAACTGAGCACGAAATTTCAACTGCTCAAAAACTAAAATACCGACAATTGAAGAAGTTTATTGCTTTAATCACGCTAATAAATTTAAAAATGCCAACCATTGTTGGCATTCTAACATTTATTAAAAGGATAAATTTCGTGCTCAGCTGAGTCAGTGACCTATATTAAATTATATAGGTCACTGGCTGAGTTCAGCATAGAAAAAGTTGTCATGATTACCTCGGGGTCAGATAATAAACTATACGAACTATACTCACCCAAATCATCCGCGACAATGAATAATATATTTGGTTTTCGAGCGGCCTCGGATAAACATAAAGTCTGAATAAAAATAAAGAAGATATTCCTGGCACTCTCCATCAATGTTCACTTTTGATAAATTAAACCCTCTGAGAAAATATAAAACTGTATTGACTGATTGCAAGCCTGAAAATGTCAGTCTAACTTTGAAATCTGTCAATGAATGCGTGTAGTCTCACATTTTATCTTTAATCACACTAAAGCGTTTTGTTATTGGCGGCTCCGTTCTTCAAACTCATTACCCTCATAATCTGAGATATGACTGTTGGATATAGGACATGTCGTACGATTGTTGACCCAGTTTATATGGGTATTACCTGTACAAATTACATAAATACTACAAAAATCTTCTCATGTAGTCATTAACCGCTCGTCTAAATTTAGCGCTCTGATTGATAAAACATATGACCGCCCACTGTAATTTTTAGCCGGGTCGCGCCAACAAGTGCGTTATAAAAAATGGTGTAATTTTACACCAAATTTGGTGGAAACTGAACTGTCACTAATATTGGTGTAACGTTTAAAACCGCTTTAAAATCTAGGCCCTGCTCGATTGTATTAATCCGAAGAGTAACTTCAACAAAAACAGGTAGACATGTTTTACAATTGATAACTTGTTGATCTAAAAATGTTGGCCTCAAGTTGTTTTGGAAAGAACGTACGTGTAAGTTTACACACAAAAAAGGGCCAGCTACATGTACCACCCAGTTTGGTGTTAACTTACAGGTGACTTTACAGTTTGTGATCTATAGCCAGTTCATTGATCAAACGTCGAGCCTACAGGTCTCGAGAGGGAGCGCAGTGGCTCAGTGGTAGAGTGTTTGACTCGAGACCGAAGGGCCGCGGGTTCGAGCCTCACCGGCGTCACTGCGTTGTGGTCCTTGAGCAAGACACATTTATCCTAGCTTAGTACTGGTTCAACCCAGGAAGAACCGTCCCGCATAACTGAAAGATTGTTGAGTGGACGTAAAGAATCAAATCAAACAAATACAGGTCTCGAGGCTATAAAACTTGAGTACAGTCTCAAACTAAAAATAAAGCGCAATGATTAACTGCTTGCGGACACGCGTCCGCAAGCAGCCAACCATTGCGCTTTATTCTTAGTTTGAGAATGAACTCAAGTTTTATAACCTCGAGGCCAAATAGGTATTTGGACGCCAACGTATTCACGTCAACAAGAACATGAAAAAATGTCATATGACGCTCTAGATGATAAAAGCACGAGAATTGAGATATGAATGAGCTGAAACATGATATCTAGGTACTTATCACATTGCAGTGGCAGATCCAGAGGGTGTTCAGGGGATGCGCTCGACCCTCCCCCCCCAGGGTTTAAATATTCTTTGAAAATTTAAGAAATTTGAGATAAAATCCGCAAAGCGAACCCCCACACTTTTATACATATATAACCCCCCTTTTCCGACCCCTGCATTGTATATCATCGAAGAGTCTGCGCCAATGGGCGCTTTAAATGTGTTCAACTGTGTGAAATGTACACATGCTTCACATTTTGTTTATATAGCTATACCATGGGTCGTCCGTCTGTACATGGAGATAACCCACAAAGCTTTAGCGAGTGGATTGTCTTACGTACATGACGTCGCGCATAGTATTGCCGTACAAAACGTGTTTTTGCCTTTTTCTGTTTACAGGAGCCGATTTTTAATGTTGTGGTCGTATATATTTTTTTGAAAATAGGGGTGTACGTGGGCCTTGTTATGAGTTTATTGATTCTTAGTTTTTTATTTATCAAAACAGTTAAAGGAGGGCTCAAAAACTCAAAATTTGGGGGTAAAACGTCTGTAACTCTGTAACAATACAACTGTAGTAGACATACGCAAATGCGTATTACAACGCCATTTTGACGTCAATTTTTACGGAATTTGGTCTACGTCAATGCTAAAACGTCACCGTTCAATGTCATATCCAGTTTGTTGTTTATTTCTCTACAACGGCGTCTCAGAAAGTTAAGTTTTGTAAAATAAAATCTGTAACTCGCGACAAAAAACGCGCGAAAAATACAGGCATGGTCTCTTCGGTGAGTGATTTTGTAATCTTGATGGCGTTTTATTGACAAAATATTTGTTTGTTTGAAATGTACTTTTTCCATTTTGAAAGATAATCGAAAAATATTTGCATTGTCGATTTCCATTTAAAAATGTTCAAGAAAAACCCAAGTCTTAAAATTTGTTACCAAAACACAGTTTTCATTAAAATAGATACACGTACTCTTGAAATTTAAGCATATTTTTAAAATTGACAATGAAACTCTCTAGAAACTTATATCTCCACAATGTACTTTGCTTGCTTACTTATAAATGCGGTATATGAAGTTTTTCCGACGAAAAATAAAGAAAATGTGAACATTTACCTCAGTCTTAAATTTTGTTACCGGCGGGAAAAAATGACGTTAAACATAAAGACGTCAAACGAAGCAATTGGGAATAAGCTGTCGTTTTCAGTTCTCTTGTGTATGCGTGTGTACTAAGTTGGAAATTCTTATTCTGACGTTTTATTGATGCTTGAAAGCTAGAAAACGGTTTTCATATATTTTACCAGCGAATGAGAGTCTCTACAGAAGTAAGACGTCTAGCTAAATATAAGGAGAAGAAAAAAGAATTCAGCGTCGCGACGTTACAATTCGGCGTTACGTTTTGTACGCCAATACCATGCGCGCCGTCTTATGTGGACACACATGTATAACTATGTTATACCCTCTACATCAGTGTAGACCTTGCAGACCATGAGATAGTTCGTGTTAAAGTTGGTAAACTTGTGCGGTATAATACCTGATGTTAAAGGCAAAGGTGAAAGTAGTGGTAAAATGCAGATCATGTGCGGATCTAGAAAGTTCCGTCGGGGATAGGGGGTGGGGGTATCCTGACAACTCTTTTGTTAAGTCACCTACGTATTTTACGCAGAGTGTCGTACAGGCTGTCATAATTGTACCTACGCATTTCACGCAGAGTGTCGTACAGGCTGTCATAATTGTACCTTTTACGCGGTTGTGTCCCTTTAATCGATGATTTTTCGCATATGCAATAAGTACCTAACTGAGCAGCACAAGTGACAACTTAACTTAAAAACATAGAAATTTTAGCAATAATACTGGTACCACTCATTATGACTCTCTCCAGGGGTCATACTGGGCAGATCAAAGGACAGTCATAATGAGATGATTATGACTTCCCTGCAGGGGCAATAAAGTGGTCCCATGAAGGGATTAGGCAATTTATGATAAAATATTGATCTTTATCTCAGCAAAAGAAATAGCTGATTTCATAGGCCTTCCGTACTTTTCCGGATTTCCATCGGGACTCAAGTCACATGTACTCATATCACATGACTTTCTCAGTCAATCGAAATTCGTTCCATTACCACGAGACCGAGAAGCCATGTGCTCGAGGCCAGCGTCAAAACACCAAAAGAAATTCTGTTTTGTAAGCAAACAGGCTTGTATATATTGCATACGAAGTGAAGATTAGTTGTAAGGGGTCACTTAGAACCGCTTCGTATGTTTATTGTTACCTCGATTTTTCAAACAGCACCCGTAGTTGTTTACAGGCCGATGACGTCAGTATTTAGTACGTCACAGCACCGGTGTTACTGAGTCCGTGAGTCGGTGTTTATCTAAACATTCCACCATTTAAAGAATGACTCAAAATATCGTCAAAAACATCAAATTGGTAATGTGGCATCGAGCTATCAAGTCAATCTAGCGATAGAAATTCCTAATATAACCAACAACTACATCAATTCGCACGTTTTCACTTGTTGACATTGTGTATCTGCAATGCTTATTTAAATATACGTCAAGTTGTTGGGAAGTTTTTTTGATTGGCAAGATATTTTTCTAATCGGGAGAGCTCGGAGCTAATCGGAACATGTCTGAAAAACTCGGTATGAAATTAGCTATTGTGTTGTATACAGGTAATTTCCCATTTGAGGCCCCTTTAATTTTGTGAGATAATGAAACTGTCCCTTATCAGTAAATTCACTAATCATTCCATATACCACAAAATATATGTCTTTAAAGATGTACCCCCGTGTGAAATGTACTAACTATATTTTGGAATAGCATACTAGGTTCCTTAAGCCAAACGCTTTACTGAGCTCAGCTGACCGAGGACATAACAAAGTATAAACATCCCCCATTTTTTCTTCTCAATTTCTTTAAAAATTCACACGTTTACTCATATCGAATATGCCTTCTGTCACTTCCGACGTCAAATATCTTTTTTTTAAAGATAGTTTTTGTTTTCAATACATTTGGTCTTCCTGTGTTCAAAGGAACATTCGCATTGTATAAATTCTTTGACAACTTGGAAGTTTGATGTCCTATCAATATTGAAAGGGTAGTGTATTCTGGACATTGACCTCGATAGTTGTCCCTCGTGTCTCGGTTGAAAGGTAGATTCACAGGCTAACCTGTATGACATAGCAAAGAGGTGTGACATCAGAACGAGGTTGTGCAAAACGGACAGGTAAATAGTGAATGAGTAGTTGTTTGTTTTTGAGGCCAATAACCTTGGTGTACTGAACTTTAATATGGTCAGTCACTGCTACCCTGTATTGGTGACGGAACGTTCAAATGGACGCAAACAATGTGTGTTGAGGTATAAAACCATTGAAATTTGTACCAATCGAATGATTTTATCATACTTTGAAACAAAAAATTAAAGTAAACAAAAGACAAAAAAAAAACAAGCAAACAACACACGACCTTTGTTCTTAAAAAAGGGCAAACAACCAAAACATCTTACGAGACACGTCTTCTATTTTCCCCAAGCTTCAATGTCAAAACACAAACCACACTACTGCTATTACTTGACTTTTCGCTTACTGTAAAGGCGGCGCCTCATGAAGGCGTAATTAGGACTAGTCAACCTCAGGCATAAGTAAAAGCTGAAAAGGAGGCGTGGTTTTATTCAAAATAACTATCATCTTGTGCCACCGTCTCAGTCATTATTTAGTCCTTAAAACGCCAGCAAAATAACTGCATCTGAAAATGTAAATTTAAGATAAGCAGGGAGGCAAACATTGTGGACCCAGATCAGACTGCTCCTACAGGAGCAGTCTAATCTGGGTTCACACTGTTTATCTATGAGGCTTCAAATAGTTTAGCGGACGACAAAAAGCATACATTTTGTGATTATGCGCTTAAAGGGTTAATAAATGTGAGTTAAGTGTGTATACGGTTAGGATTTTCATTAAATGCACGCACGTTTGCCCGGCTCAAATAGCTTTTTAACTCTTTACCAAATTATAAATAAAACCCGATATCCCTTCCATAGCAGATGAAATAGCCGAACCACACCCAGATATGAATATTAAAGTTGCCGTCTTTACAGTAAGCGAAAAGTCAAGTAATAGCAAACAGTGCGGTCATATAACAGCCATGAGCCCTCTAAACTTCCAGTCCATTAATCCATTTATGTCGAATGGAATTTCCCACCATTATCAATTGGAACATTACAATTCTGTTTTAAGGGATGATGGGTAAATTTTAATAGAATTTTCTGCAAGCAAACAGTGGAGACCCTGATCAGACGCCGCGTTTTGCGGCGTCTGGTCTGGGTCTGCACTGTTTGCATATGTCCCACAAAAAGGACGGCTAAAGCCAAAAAGAAATTGGTTTTAATTTTGATACATGTATCGATGGCAGTTTTCTCTTCTGCTGCTGACTAAATGTTGTCTGTTGTTTGTCGTTGCGGGTCCTTATAAAACGTCTCTGTAGTAAACAGTGTGGACCCATATTAGACGTCTCTAAGAACAGTTTAGATCTGTTTTTGTTGTTTTTGTTGTTGTTGTCCATTTGGTGTGTAGGGAGTAGGGGAGGACCATCCCCCTCTCACAGCTTACAAACTGCATTTTTTTATAAATAAAACCAATGTTTTATATATTACATGTAATAGACTTTTTGTCCACTGAAAAGGCGGCAACTTAGGCCCCATTCACATGCACAAAATTTACACTTGTAAGTAATTTGCTATATGGAACAAATATACACACGTAAGTCAAAGTATATTTACTCTGTGTTCACATGCTAATAGTTTCCTCATGAGTATTGCATTAGGCTCACGTACTTGTTACAGGCCAGTTGTATTCTGACAGCAGAGACATTCAGATTGTTTATCGAACCTAGAGGCAGCAGCTGCCATATTATTTTTGCACTAGTCTTGTACCAGGAGATAATTCATTGATCATGCAAACCAAACATCTATGTGTCTTGATCCACACCAGAATCAAGGGTGAGGATGGTACCGTGAAATTAGCCCTCCAGTAATGTTCTTACTGACCGTTCAAAGGCAGTGCTTCTTTTGTGGATCGATTTTGTTAAAATTTTGTCTAAATTTCCAATACTGCTATGGCTGTTTCTTGCAGCCTTGAGGCCACCTGTTGGGAAGGAGCTGACATCTTGGCTCTCTTGTATGTGATGTTTTCTTAATATGTTTTTTGTCACTTTCCCATACGATGTCCTGGGTCAGGTGTGGTACTTGATTGCATAAATTCATGATATTTGCCTTCTTTCTTGCTTTGATGAAAAACATTTTGAACGAAAGAGCAAACCTGTTGTTGTTTTAAGGAGCATTTACTGACGACCAATGGGTGGAAAATAAGGAAATTAGATTAAAGAGCTAAACGCACTGTTGATGAAACCATACTGTGCCAAAGTAGTCAAGAATTAAAGCAGTTTTTCAGAGGGAAACCATGTCTCTCTCCACGTAAATTGAGTCTTCCCCCCACGTAAATTGAGTCTGCAAGTATACTTTCCTTTCCCAAATTCTAATCAGCTCTTTATTGTTTAGAATTGGGGAAAGGAAAGCATGCTTGTAGACTCAATTTACACGGGGAAGAAGATATCAGCTCATTATTGTTATCATTTATTTAAAAAAAATAGCAGGCGGAAACACAATTTTGGTCAACATTTGCATAAGCATGACTGTTTGATCATTTGTGGTTATATGACTGACGACTTGTTGCTTTTGGAGCATAGACTCTGACTCAGAATTTTAAAGAAGTTACATTAACTTCAAAATGATGTCTGAGCAAGAAAAAATGACGTCAGTACCAAAATAAAAAGTCTGTTATAGTGAAAGCTTGACGTCAGTACCAAAATAAAAAGTCTGTTATAGTGAAAACTCAAATGCCATTTGATCGCTATTAGAGACTATACCCGACTCCCCACACAGCAGGAAAAGTACTGTTCACTAGAAATTTTGCAACTACATAATATAACATGCAAAATGACACTCGTTAGCCCTTTGACCTACAACAGACAGTCATGTTAACTACGTTGTCCTATTATAGTTTCAAATCCTATTTTGCTAATACCAAGTTATACCTAACTGTTATTTAGCAACATGCTGATTGCCTTAAAACATTTTTAAAGAAGGAAACAACTAGTATGCGTTTAAATGATATACCATTTTGATGTTACGGTTATATATGTTACTTTAAACGTATTTTTATTTAATGCAGTACTATCATTAGACATTGGGCTGCCAAAATACCTCATAGGGGTTTTTATGAAACTAGTTTAAGCCCTCCAGTAAAACTATTTTCACTGACCGTTCTAAGGCGGTGTTTCTTCTGTCGATCATATTTGTTATTTATGTTTCGTGTTTGGCATGCTTTCGTGTCTGTTCGTTGCAGCCCTCTCGCCTTCTGCTGTGAAAAGTCTGGCCTCTTGGTCCGCCTGTATGTGAAGTTTTCTTGTGTTTTAGTCAGTTTACCATGTGGTGTCATGGGTCAGGTGTGGTACTTGATTCTATCGATTCTTGATCTTTGCCTTCTTACTTACTTTGTACACTATACTTTTCTCAAACTACAGTATTCTAGCCACAAAATAAGGTATACTAACTATTTGGCGATTAGGGCGATACCGTACATTAGCAAACTTTTTCTCTGTTAAAGTAAAATAATTGGAAATCTTATCAAATTGCTCCGTATTCTTTCATGCCAATATAAACCTTTTACTTGTAAGCAAATGACTAGCAATATGATGTTATCAAAATAGAAATACCTATTATTCCTTTTGTATACGTTACTTTCTTTTAAATACATTTAAAGCTAAAAAGAGCCCTATACGAGTGTACACTGCTAGTTGGCTATTTATTGTAATTTAACTGCCATTTAAGAAAAATACTTACAACGCCTGAATAATTAAAAGCATGAATTTTGAACCTAAATTACATACAACGTATTTTTTAAAGTTTGTGTTTTTTATCAAATGTAAACAGCATTAATTTATTAAATGCTTATTAAATGATATATCTTTTATCTCACTGACACTCATATAATTGCCTCTTTTTTTTACATGACATGATATATACAAGGCACTGACTTCACCTAATTTTAGATAACACAATAATATCAAGCATTAAAGCTGCATAGTCTGTAACTTTTGATCTTTTAATTTTAGAACTAATGTTTCTATTTTTCAAGAAGACAGTAAAAAAACTCAAATTCAGGTATACATTTTACCAATTTCGTAAATCTTAACAATTTATCAGTATCAAAACAACGGTATATATGTTGAAATTAGCTGCCTATAATTATTGGAGGGACGCAAATAATTACCAACAAGAGAAAACACACCTGTTTTATAAGATAATTCCCTTTTCCGTGCAGTTTTTAGCTATAGTGAACAGATTTATTGTGAAAACATAACATAATTCTACTTTTAAAAATTATTTAAAAAGAATATAAAAAAATCGAAAAATGTTCATAGTTGCAGACCTAGTCGCAGACCTAGTCTCTTTAACTAGCTTAGTAAGATATATCACATATTGTGGCAGCCAGCTATTGGTTACGACGACTATGATGATACCATTTAGGAACAAACCATTAATCAGATTTTGTAAAAGTGTAGGTCATTGCAAGTGTAGGTCGAAATAGAGAATTGAAAATAATCCTCTATACTTGTTTTGAAAAATAAACTGAAATAATTTGGAAGCTAACGATTTTTCCCAATAGTATGACACCTCCAAAAATAGTAAGTGAGTATGATCAGGAAATACCACAATCACAAACCGCAGAAAACCCCATGGCACCGCGAGGAAGAGCGGCTCAACCATCACGAGACACCAGGAAGACAAATTAAGCAAAGCAACCAGCTCTCTCTTCCCCATCAAGATAATTGCAATACTAGAATGGACATAAAGTAACGTACAACAAAACGTAGAACAATTACAGACTCCCACAATGGGCGTTACAATAAACAAAAAGTCAACAACAACAGAACCACCGCCTTAAAACGGACAGCAGCCTAAGCCACCAGGAAGGGGGGGGGCTTAAATGCATTTTACTGGCACAAAATCTTCGCCCTAGATTCTGCTGTTGTTGAAGTACAAGAAATGTTCAGCTCGCATGGAGGCCATCTAACTAATGCAATGTATCATCATGGTGTAACACTCTAATCAAATAAACACACCATGATGAAACAATAAAAAGGCCTCATGACTCACAGATAGTCAGAGCTAAAGAAAACCTCAAGTTGAGCCACGGTGGATCCATCTACAGATTAGCATCAGGCACCAACCCACCAATTAAAGCTTTACGTCAGAGCCATCATAGAGTCTGAGGCCTGACCCACCGTCGTGCAATTAAAGAGGAAACCATAGCTATAAACCATGATTGGGTTTAAAACTAGGCATGCAGACTGTCGCATGATATCCAAGTTATATCCAACCATTATATAACGTTTTACTATCTTTTTGAATTGATCAGTAAAATTAGGTTTTCCAACAATTCGTTTGAAATTATAAACTAAATCACCATAAAAAATAGGTTCTGATATGCCTTGTTGCAGAAGAGTTTTTAACCCAATGTTGTATTTAACAATTAACTCTGAGTGCCTGTGGTAGAATTTAGAAAATGCTTTTCCAATTTTATGATATCTATAACCTTGTTTTAAAAACTTAGCAGTTAAAAATAAGTTTCTGTTGTTGAAGTCATCAACATTAGAACACACTCTAGCAAAACGAATAAGCTGAGAAATATATACACCAATAAGGAGAGCGAGGAACATCTCCATCAAGAAGTGGGAAATTAACTATTTCAAAATCAAATCATCCCGTTCATCATAAATTTTAGAAGAAACTATGCCATTTGTTATTGACAAGTTCAAGTTCAAGAACGGAGCTTCAGTATCAGAAGAATTTCACCTTATTTAACTGAAGTTCAGTGGGATATATATGACCTACCATTTGTTCAAAATAAGGATAATCAATATTTAAGTAAGTCATCTAAATATCTGGAGGTTGAGTTAAAAGCTTCAATAATATCAGTTTGATTATTGTCTGACCGAAACAACATAAAGCTTCTCTCATAACAAAACAAAAACAGATCTGCAACAAGAGGAGCACAATTAGTACCCATAGGAATACCTACAAATTGTCTCTATAATTTCGAGCCAAATCTTATAAATATATTGTCCAAAAGATAATGGAGCGCATCATACATTTTCTGACATGACCATAATTTATATCGTTTAGGTTGTTCAGAAGTAAAAAAGGCATTTTTATCATTACAAGCCAAATAAAGAGAGCCCTCTCTGTTAAATGTTTGTTCAATTAATTCTGTTAGTTTTTTTTCTTTGATTAGATTATGAGGCAATTTAGTATAGAGAGTAGAGAAATCATATGTAGACAAACAAGATGCTAGAAAACCTCTAGACTTCAATTTATTAAGAATTTCACCTGAATTTTTAATAGTCCAAAATAAATTTTTACAATTTCTTTCATAAACTATTGTGCAATATTAAATGACATGGTTTTTAATCGTAGTGAAGCAAGAAGTCAAAAGAATAGACAACTCAGTAGCTGTACATGCACTAGAATTAGCAATAAAACGCAACTTATAGGGCCGTTTATGAAGTTTAGGTAGCCAGTATAACGTAGGAAGCTTGCTATGGTCCTCATCAACGAACAACCCAAACTTACTGCCATATGGCATCGATGCCTATCAACGATAGACGTCTCATCATGCCTGTTATGCTCATATGTTTTTGCAGTACTAAGTTCTTGCTTTAGGGTGTTAATATAGTACCTTTTTAAAACGCCCACAGCATTGTTAGCAGCCTTATCTGTGGGGGCCAAAACAAACCTCCTATGGAATTCCTGGATCCCTTTCTTCAAATATCTAAAAGTGAATTTAGGTTTAGGTGGTAGAAGATCTAAATTGTTGCAATAAAGTGAAATTCCACCATCAATAATTTAAAAAAAAGATTTAGTTTCCTTCTATTTAAGGCATTAGACTCAACATGTTTTCGTTTACACCAGCGATTAAAAAATTCTTGTAAGGCTCCTGCAATTTCCTCACGACATGGTTTGAAGTCTATTGGCACAGGGAACCTATATTTAGGTCCCTTACATATAAAAGACCGAATTCTTGAATCAGTTAGGATTTTTAAATCCCCTGTGACTATATGACCAGCGGGTTGATAGCAATACTTAGTCTTTACAATCTCAAGAGTCAGGAATAGAATTTTCAATATCAAGTTATGTTACTAATTTGTTATAATTAAAAACAGTACTACGAATAGGTTTATTATACGTTTAACAAATGATAGGTGATTCCTTATTTTCAAAATAAGTAGGAATAGAAGAGATAACAGGTTTATCTTTAAATATACTGGGTAAGTTAATGTATTCAATCCCCTTGTTGACAAATTGAATTTTGATAAAATGCCTAATATGATTAATTTCAGAGTCTATATATGGCCGAAGAGCATGTTGAGTGTAACACCGGGTAAGAATTGCTGCATCATAAAGTAGATGAGCTCTATCAAAGAATTTATTAGCCTCAATATCCAAATTACGAAGTGAAGATATAGAGAGAGTTACTAAAAGTGAAAGGGCCATATGTCGGCCAGAATGTTTTAAGGCGATACTTAATTCTGAAATTACCTCCATGGTAAGTTTTGCTTTATACCAGAACGATGTCCAGTCTGGTGGTAAAAGAGTACCAATTATGACGATAAAATGCATAACAAGAGAATTTTAAGGACATATTACACTTATCATCCGTTCTGTCTGATAAAGGATGTAGATTAAAACCCATTTAAGGAATACTAGCTCTTCTGCATCATCGTGAGTAATAAAACAATGCATTTGCCCTTGTGCCATAAGAACTAAAATTACATGTGCTTGTTCAAATATTCATTGATGCGTTACAATAAAAGAGTTAAAATATATTTTCATCTAAAGGTAAATTTGCTACTGTCAAAGAACAAATCTGAAATAATGTATCCAACATTTTGTAAACTATACCATACACACATATTATTACATAATTGACAATAGAGACATTGCTATATTATAATAGTATCATATACATTTGAACGAAATGATTTCTTTAAGAGATAATTGAATAAAAGTCTGCATGGCAAATTAGATATGCTTTAGTGTATCATTAAGTTCATGCACATTTTTTAAACTTTGCATGTGTGGCTACCATTGGTGACAATGTTGATAGGGAGAAGAGTGCCATCTTGACGCTGAACAGTTAGCATTTTGCGTTCATTTTAAATATATGCCCTTGCAAGTTTACAACTCATTCTAATGTTAAGTTCACGTATACATTTTCAACTTTGTTATGAATGATTACATTTACCATGTTTGTAAGGTTCCTGTAATATTTTGTCAAACCTTACATTCTGTTTAGTGGAAATTAGCATCAGGTATATAACATTTATTGCTAAAAATAAATGAGATCTGATCTCTTGATTTTAAAAAAAATATCACATTTCTATCCAGCATTCTAAAAAACATTGTAAAATCTATTTTACTAAAACTTGAATGTCACCTGTTTAAATTTTGTCGGAACATAATTTTTGCTGAAAAAGTGTTTATTTAAATTCGTATTGAAGTAGCAACTGACATATTTCCTTGTATATGATCATATTTAATGTGACTCTTGCTATAAAGTAAAACTCACCAATATAACCAACTTTACCTATTTCCACAGAAATGTTTCTCATCAATAAAGCATTTCCTTAGATAGTATTAGGGGTTGAGCAAGTGATCCGAAGTACTAACTTGATGTGATGGACAGTTTTGTTGACTGAACAACGAAAACTATGCTGAATAGAAACTAAAATCAATTTAAAAGTTTCTGTAATGCGTCACCATATGCATACATAGCTAACAGTTAGGATACAAATTGATTTAGAGACAGTCTTTTAAACAATAACTGATTACAGACACATTAAATAACTGACTATTATTATTTCAATTCACCTTAGAACTCTTCAGATAAATATTACAGAACTCTAAACCAAACATAATACATTAGCTTTTCTGGCTATTATTTGTCGTCTTTGGCAACATTTTGGATAAACGTATGGCCTTATGATATATTGTATACTGTAATATTTGTTATTTTAACAACTTTGATAGAAAATGGGAATGTACCCCTCTAAGTACTGTTACTTGAGTGCTATCATTTCCTTTGCTTATGAGTTTTAAAATCTAAAATTTTGGGCAAATCATTTTTTGTAGATATAAAAAGTTCAAATATATACATTTTGCTTATGCAAACTTTATCATACATGGATAATAAATAGGAACTTAATACAAACTGATTTATGCTTTTTCATACCGGCTGGTATCTTGATAACTATTTACCTATCAAGCACTGTCAGTTTTGAGATGAAATAAAATATCTTATGACGTGAACGCATGACGTTATGTCACATTCTTCGGTTGCTAAGCAACACCAAGCTATACTTTGCATGGTCTTGTATATTGCATATTCTGACGCAGGACAGTTATTGCATGCAGGTGCCAAATTTCACTTTTGTACGTTAGCCTACATAAGAGATATGAATCAACTCTCAGTTATTTTTGACTGGCCCTCATGATTTGAATTCTTACCAAAGATCCCATAGGAGATTAACGAACGCTCAAGCGAGCCTGTGCCACCACACAGTCTCACCAGAATTTTTGTTGATGCTACGAAACTAGAACAACTAAAAATGTCCTCTACTTTTGAAGTAGTTTGGAAATCTTATTGTATAGTCTAGAAAATAATTTGAACATTAAAATTAGAATGGAAATTTAAACAATACTAAAATTATGTTAAACATACGAGATAATACATGCATAAGTCATTTAAACGATATATTTCAGTCAATTAGATGCAGCAGATGTGTTGAACAAGCGACATTTATTGTTTTAATTCCTATTTTGCTTTCTCGTTTAAATTTCTTTTCCCGTATATAAAAGAAAGAAAATGTCCCTTCCGGGGGTTTCTTACAGACGATAGGCTAGGGTACATTTTTTTTATAATGATTGCATGCAAATACGCAATTTGAGAAGAACATATAATGCTGGGGGTACTTGATTGTATCGATTCCTGATCTTTGCACCCTTACTTACTTGGAATAAAACTTGCATTGGCATTTTACAATTAAAAAAAATTACATATAAAGAAACATATGCCAATAACCTCATATCATTTGGTCTCTATCATCATTTCAAAAAATAATAAGCAAAAAACGTTTAATACTGATACTTAGAATTGAATTTATTGACACTGAAACAATTACAATGTATAAAATGTTGCGCTGTAAAAGGCATAGATATATATTTTATGGTATCTTAAAATTAGAGGTAACCTTCAATATGAAATCTATACTGCTTCTATATTTGAATGAATATGTTTACACAAGAAGCATGATTTCAAAGAAATGCTGCTCTAAAATCAACATCATTTCATTGATATGTGCAAATGAAAGTACACCCCTACAATTAAATGTTAAAAAGGTATATGGAGGATTGCCCTTAATGTCAGGGCTATTTCCATGATATACGCCACAAAAAGTTAACAATGTTTTCACTAGATCGTCATTATTAGAAATGTACGCGATATTAGCTTTATGTTATGTATGTTACCATCTGCTAACAGGCCATGTGAAGACCAATGTGAGGATATATTCCTTCCAATTTATGGTATTTACCATATTCTATCAAAGTTTCAACACGCCTGATGTTTTATGAAAGGAGGCTTGGTCTTTGTGTTTTCATGAAGATATGCTTAGTATATGCAATTAGCAAGTAGTGGTCTTGTAAAAAGTGTTTTACAATTACTCATAGATGGAAACAAACACATCAAATGTATTAGTCCTATAAGCATGAGATCATGGCCAAGTCCTTCATAAAAACTGTAGCTAGGAACATATACCTTTGAGAAATGACTCAATTTCAGATGGTTGAATGTAACGTAAGTAACAACTTAAACACATCTTAAGTTTAAAAGGATAGATAATTGCATAATACGACGTATTCATACAAAGCATTAAGCAAAGGAAATTATTTCTTTAAAATGAAATGGTTATTCTTAGTTGTATTACATTTTAATTGATTTTATACCGTAACATACTTTACATGCCTATTTTGAATATTTGACCGCGGGAAACTTAGTAAATCATTGCTTTTCAAACATTATAGACACACACCTAGCAGGATATCAATAAAACAATCTTCCATTAGGGTAGAAGGAACTTAAAATTTGAGTTTTGCCCCTATATACATAAAATATTGCTACAATTTTCACCAATCCGGCACTTAAATGACCTTTGATCCAAACACACATCATGCCTTGATGATGCTGTTTGTTTATAAAGCATGGCTGTATTATCCAAAAGAGATTTTGCATTACTTTTAATCATAATTTTGAATAGCTTATTGATAAAAACGCTAAAATCTGACGTATATACAAGAATTTGCACTCAGTTGACATTTGACCTAATTCTGGGACTTTGGGCATTTCCAGACTTTGCATCCAACCCTATCCTTCTTAAAGGCCAACATTGAGGCTCACCATGACAGCTTTTAACACCTATCAGTTATAATTGTTATACCAATACCTTCACATTGATACTATCTGATGATGATAAGATTAGACCAACATGTACACAGAGCTGTGTTTGGAATGACCAAATAAAAAAGACTGATAAGCTACCTAGAGAAATTCATATGAAGCAGTTGTTGGTGGATTCTATGCTTTGCTTTTCATTTTACAGACCCATGACTGACAACTGCCCAATTTTAGTTTTGAAAAAAAAAATGTACAAGATTGAAAAAATATTACCAGCGGCTTCAAGCTGTACCCACCTGATTTCAACCGAGATGCAAATGATTTAAAAGCATATTAATCTTTAATGAGCAAAAAAAAGACACATTCGGTCAGCCTGAACACCCATCGTGTGCAATCAGAGTGTTTGCTGCCTGAATCAACGAACCATGGGTTTTTAAAACGTTTACAATACCGTTGAGTAGACAGCCAAAATTGATCAGACTGGGCTGATACAGAGACTGTGATTAACAGAGTGAAACCTGACCAGACTGTTGGACTGACTCATAGATCAATTTGAGTCTTACTATATGCTGAAGCATTTTTTGTTTGATTTACAGCTTAGATCGCGGTTAGTGCTGAAGTATTTAGTCAAGGTACCGTTCATGCATGTTCGTGTGCATGTATGCGACAGTAACACATTTTGATAATTTGCCAAATACTTAAAATGGTTGTTTTATCTTTCAAATTTTGACAATAAATTTCAGAAACAACAGTCATCTCATGAGAAAAATCTGATAACGAAGATGCACATCAGTCTATGCATCCGCACCGTTGGTTCTGTATATGTAACTAATAAGAATATTGAGAATGAATTGAGCCATACCTGGCCAAGACACTCCAAAGACAAGTGTTCTCGCCAAGTTTTAAGTGCTCAGCTCAGGACCTTTCAGTGGATTTGTTGGACATGCAAGATACACAAATTTACCCCTTTTCCCACCAGTCAAGACACTTTTGCTTCGTCCTTTTTGTATGATTATGTTCTTAGGTCTCAAATATTGCAAAAGGCACAGATAAGATTGCTTCCTTAGGATCAGTCTGATCCGGGTTCATAATGATTGCTTCCACGATCATGATAAGGCTTAAATGAAATGTATGTGTGGTTCGTGTTGCCTACCTACCCTAATTTTTTTTAGTCCTACCCTAAACATTAAAATGGTCTTTGGAGAAAAATTACATAAAATGGGCACTTTTTCAGATTTTGTCACTATTTCCCTACCTACCTACCCTAAATTTTGTCGCAATGCAACAGGAACCACACATATATTTCATTTAGGCCTAAATAAAAAGGCTAGTCTGAATTACACTTGAATATCTGCAGCAGACGTTAAAAGCAGACAACATTTAGGACAAAACAATTTGACTGTAAAAGGGTTAACTCGTTGCATGCTGGGTATTTTATCACACTTTTGTTTTCGTCTACTGACTTTTTCAAAATTAACTTAAAAAAGGAAGTAAAAACTTCAGGAAAGCTACCTTAGTGTCTTTTCACTCGTGTTTTTGTTTGTTTGTTTTAGTTGCTTTACGCCCCAGTCAACAGCTATGGTCATGGCGGGACGGTCAGTTCACCTAACCACACTTTTTCCTTGGCAAACTTGAACAAGCGGTTAACCAGTACTTTGTGCACATACTTTCGCTTGTAACTGACAACAACATTTCTTGAATGATTCAGCGGAAAGGAGGAGAATGACCGTAGAAATGATTTCATGATCATTTTCCACAAAAGTATGGAACCGGGCCTGGATCGAACTCGCGACCCCTGGAACTGCAGTCAGACACGCGTCTTTAGCCAGATAAGCCACGTCACCCACTGCGCCGGTCTACCTTAGTGTCAACCATATTGGATCCAGATCAGCTCCGACCCAAAGTCGGGCTTCGGGTCCAAACGGTTTGCAAATGCTATCAGCACATGCAAAACATCCCCGTTGGTAAGGAAAAAGTTAAATAGTATATGTATTGTCTGCATTCATATGAACATGCATAGGATGCATGCAAACCAATCTAATGGGGTAGAGCCCGCCTATATTTTGTCCTCATTGGGCAACAAAGACATTGGCGAAACTACATAGACGACTGGCTTGTCTTAGCCTTTGCTGTTCGCATATATATGTGAAAATATATAAATATCTGGCTCATTTATATGTGAAATGTGAGGCCACAAAAAACATAGTTAACTTGTGGTTCTAATAATCAAATGGCAACGCAAAACTGTTCCATAAAATGTAACATCGAGTTCAACTCTATGAATTCTGAGTAAAAGAGATGATACAGAGGTTGAAATTTCAAGTTCAGTATTTGTCATGTGTAAGATCAATAGTTGTCTCATAATTTCTAATCTCATGACTTCTGAACTTGAAAGTCTGATGATTTTTTATCTTGTATTTCAAACACGCATTACAAAGTATCGGCATCTAAACACATAAATTTCGTTTTTCGCCACTGTTCGTTCCCCTTGGATTTCAATTTCTAAACTCAAAATGTTGACTTTCTATTTCAATATTTTGATTGAAACCAAATATTTTAACTATTGAACAAATTTTTGAATTGCTTACTTTTGACCGTATATAATACATGCACAACATTACCATCCAAAATAAAACATATGCATTACATGACAAAAATCAACAAAATATCCTCTGCAGCGAACCAAAATCAGCCTGTACATAGTATGATAGAAACTAGCAGTTTCATGTCTTTGCTGCATGCTCAGTTGGTAGCTAATATTCATTGGTTTCCCTATATAGACAGTAAACCGGGCACACCAGATAGATGACCAGGTGCCTGATCAGAGTCTCCAATCTATCAATCATGAATATTAAACATTTTGGTGTTATTTTTGACTGAAAGATTAGATAACAATAGAACATGTGTAATATGCCTTGGCAGTAAACAGTTGGAGGTAAGACAGTGGGCAGCCAATAATTATCATTAATTAGTGACCACTGTTACAATTATGGAGCAAAGGTGTGTTTCCCTGGGGAAGCAATGTTTGCCTTTAAAGCACATCAAGATACACTTTGAGCATGGATGCCAAATTGTACTAAAAAATGCCAACATATTTTTTTTCAGGCTCTGGATGGCCAACTAAGACACATTACTCATAGCTTAGTACTGGTTCAACCCAAGAAGACCCGTCTCTACATATCTGAAAGATTGCTGATGGGACGTAAAAATCAACTCAAGCAAAATACATACTACATGTATTTAAACTTATGGACGATGGTTTGTATGTATGTATTAGGGTATTATGTCCATTTTTGTTTGAGTCGAATCGTAACGTCCCAGTGAACATTTTCCATTACTGATTTAGCTACGGTGTCCGTCTTATGTCAACCAAACATCAAAGGAGATATGGAGAGGAAAGGAATGTTTAATTTCTCGTTCATCGACTGGAGGAGCCTGGATTGAACCTGTGAAATCAAACAAGCAGGATCGAACCTGATACTCATGGAAAAATGCCTTGCTATCTATGATGTCTTCAATTCAGTGTACACATTCAGGGTATACCTTGTTTAAGAATGATTGAAATACTCTCTGAATTTCATATTATGCTTCTTCCCTTTTCTAAAAAAATAAACCAAATAAGGTATGTGCATTCTCACCAAATCATTCCAACTTTGCGCAAATTATTCCTACATTGCACAGGGCAAACTGACAAAATCCCTTGCCCAATTCTAGAATGTCCAATACCATTCTAGAATTGCGCAACCAAGTAAAAATTCTTACTTTGCGCAGAGCTATTCTAAAATGGTATCTCTTCCTACTTTGCGCAAAACATATATTGAAATATATATACAGTTTTGAAATTTGTAATATACGTTACATAATGTCATACAAGCTACTAAATACTAGTTTGCTCCAGAAACGCTGTTGAGTATAGCCTTTCACTCTCGCTCATCAACAAAATGCTCATATATGATGTTTAAAGGTTTCATACAGAATTTCATGCAAAATTATAGGGTTAAATATTCTTACCTTATTCAACGTTTTATTGGGGCCATCGTATTTAACACTTTATAACTCTTAAAGTATTTGTGATAAAAAAAAGCTGTTTGTAGTTATAAAATGGTCCATAAGTTGTCATTTGGGACATATATCTAAAACATGAAAGCTAACAGAGAAGCTTATCAAATTATATTATTTAACAGGATTCCAATGATTTTATAGGGAGTAGTTTAAAAAGTAACATAAATTACATTACAATGGGCCCAAATAACTTGTACAAACATAATTCTATGTAGGGAACGATATGTTCTTGTATATTACACGAATGTTTGACTATCTAAATAGTTTGAGTATTACCTTAACAATCTTATTTACATTTATTGTGTTTAAAAATGTGGGGTAACGTAGTTAACACGCGGTAACAACCAAACACCCCGACCACCAGATACCTTACATGTTTCAAAAAGTTTAGCCAGAAACATACATTTATGCTTACATCTGATTTTAGTCGCAAGGCATAGGCACATTTCCAGTATTATATTTTTGTACGCAATATATTTTTCCTGCCCATTGACGTCAAATCGTCTCAAATTTCACGTAAAATTGAAGTCCATATTAACTCGTACTTTCATTTTGTGTTTCTAAATACGTTTTGTAACCATTTCAACGAAACAAACAACAAAATACGATTATTGTAGGTGTAAATAATACTGCCATATATAAGCTCTTTGATTCACTAGAAAAGACGGTACCCCATTTTTGACGTCACTGTGACGTCAATACTACAAGAAAAAAATGTAAACATCTTTCTCCTTAAACTGCATATATTTTTTGATTGAAAATCGATAAGAATCACTTTTAACAAAAAAAACTACAGGGGAACCCAAATTTCGACACAGGGGCCTACACTATAATTATGTTTCTGTGCAGTTTGTCTTATAATAAGTAGGTTAAAACATTTTGCAAGTAAAGTAGGCACTAGTGGGCTATTAAATGTTGCACAATAATGGTCGATTTCCGTGGTTCACAAATCGAACTTAAACTAAGCTTGACGTTGATTGACGAGACATATATTTGGCTGTGGTCAAAGAAACTGACTCGGCTAGTTAGATCACTGTGGAAGTTGTAAAGCTAATAACTCGTCCTTTCTTGCATAGTATTCTCCAAGTTGCTGTAAACCAAAACTGAAAAATAAACGTCTAAAATTATGCATGAGGTGAACAGAATAATAGAAACATAATTAACCACGTCTCGAGAAAACTTGACTTAGTTGCATGCGAACTGCAAAGGCACATACCAGCCTGCGCGTCCGCGCAGTCTAATCAGCGCCTTTGCTATTTGCTATCCAGTTAAATTGGCAGTCAAGCTCGCTCCATGCGAACTTTCAATATTCTAGCTAGTCTCTGTAGCTGAGCAGGACTGATGGAGCTACGCTGGTCAGAAACCCTAAAGACAACTTTCCTTGCATCGCTGCACATATACACTTGCCCAAAGTTCTAAGCGGTCACCTTAAAATCACCATGTATTTGTCCTATTAACACGGGCATTTGGTTCTTCATTAATTTCACATGAAACATCATGGAATGATTTATTGTATGACATCTCTCAATACAATATGTCAAAACATGAAATTAAAACTAGTTAAAAATGATTAAAAATTTTGTCAAAATTTTGGAATTGCTAGGCGACCGCTTAGAAGTTTGTGTGAGTGTATACTTAAGATAAAAGTTTCTTTACACTTTTAACTATCGAATATACCTTTACTGATTTTGATATTTATCGAAATGAAATATTGCATTGCGTTCCGGACACTTGCCCAAACATAATTCACGAAAAACAATGTAGGCAAATTAATCCTCATTCGAGTTACCTGTGCTTTCACTCAAAACACAAAATCAGCCATTCCTCACAAAATCCTAGGTTTATGGAACCGACCTACAATTCGAATACGTTATTTTAAGGGCCATGGATTGCCCATAAAATACTGCTAGACATTTTGTCTCTGATGCATGGTATTTTTGCTTTTTATTGAAAGTAAGCATAAACTCCAGAACATAAGCTAAATTTTCTTTCATCCTCTTTTTCTGGAAAAAATCACATTTTTGGCATAACTCTGGGGCTGTACCGACCATCAATTAACCCACAAATTTTTGTTAAGCAGATACACAGCTGTCTTTATGTGAAAATAATTCGCGCATGGTGAGAAATCGTTCCCAGGCCGGGTAATCTACTACTTTTTTTCCTGACCAATACTGACAAGAGTTATCACGCCTAATACCTGTTGACAAGACAATCTTACACCAATCTATTATCGGTTTCCTTGACGCCTTGGTAATGTTTCCCTCAGGCATCAACCGCTCTGACACGCTACTTACCTGGTCAGTCTGAGATGTGTTTTCATTTGTTTTTTGAACAGATAACTATCATTCCTGTTTAAAATAAATGCAATGACTCGTGTCAACCTAGACGTTTGTCTGTGAGTTTTCGTCAGGTCCATATATATAAATTCTGTAATTTAAGCTCCGCATAGAGCGCAAAGTGAAGGGTCTAATCTGATTGGGTTGGCGTCCAGGCTGGTCTGTGTATTCGATGGTTGCACATAGGATATATCATTTTGTGTCTCATTTATATTTTCACAATGAATCAGTCATGGCGGTCGTCATGAGAAATGCAGCATGCGAACGGGTGCAGACCAATCTATGCATACAGACCAAACTGTGCATTTGCAACGAGGATCTTGGTGGCTCAGTGATAGAGTTTTAGCATCAGGAGGTCGATTGGTCACGGGTTCCAAACTTACCGGTGACACTGCATTGTGTCTTTCAGCAAGACACTTTATCCTCAGCTTGGTACTGTTTCAACACAGAAAGACAGGAATATGTCCTAACATAACTGAAAAATTGTTGACTGAGACGTAAAGCAGCAACACAAACAATACTCGTATTTTTTACGCAGCGTAGCAGTTGCTCTCATTGTAATCCTTTTACTCAGTAATTATATTAATGATGGAAGAAAGTGCTGACTAGCCTGTGTAATAACTGATTATTGGGGTATCACTTGATAGTGAATCTAAATCGTTAAAACATATAAACCTTGTCGCCATTTTGTCAGAACGCAGCGTTTGATCAGGGTCTCTGTTGTTGGCTTCAATAATTTACTATTAACAAGATTAAGATTATTGTCTGAATACAATTGAAAAGTACCACCAAACAACCCTTAAAACGGAAATGGACTGGTTCAAACAATAAGATTGGGTAATCACATTCTACTAAATGAGGTAACTAGGCTGAGTTGGATAAATGAGTTAAAATGTAACAAGCTTAGTGTATTGACCCGCGCTACAGACAGGCTTATCAGTGTCTTGAAGGAAGTGTCCAGAGCGTCCTTTATCACAGCGGGACAGTCCAATGATAAAGTGAGTTATTGGCTTTTGGCAGCGTGATATCTCATTTATTGGCCGACCTGTAATAAAATTTATGACAGGTCAGAGAAATTCAATTTTATTATTGTTCGATTTTATTAACCTGACACAGGTGCATAATTTCACGGTTAATGCACAAGATATTTTACCTTCTGTTGACTTTCGGTATTCACCTTAAGTTTTACAGGAATTTTGCAAGTACTAATGAGATAATGAAACGTTTTGCACTGTCCTACTGACTGATACATAGTTTACGACAGAAAAGGTCGTGAGTTCGAGTCCACGTATGTTTTTTTTTCTTTTTTGCATTTTTACCTTTATTATAATAACTCGTATTTTTTTACTCAGCGTAGCAGTTGCTGTCACTGTAATCCCTATACTCAGTAATTATATTGATGACGGAAAAAAAGTGCTGACTAGCCCGTGTAATAATTATTATTTGAATACAATTGAAAAGTACCACCCAACAACCCTTAAAACGGAAATGAACTGGTCCAAACGATAAAAGTGGGTAATCACATTCTACTAAATGAGGTAACTAGGCTGAGTTGGATAAATGAGGTAAAATGTAACAAGCTTAGTGTATTGGCCTGCGCTACAGACAGGCTTATCAGTGTCTTGAACGAAGTGTCAAGAGCGTCCTTTATCGCAGCAGGACAGTCCAATGATAAAAAGAGAAAAAACACATCTATTTGGTAAGAATATTGCAGAATATGAACTCCAAAACATTAGAGCTTATCTTGAACGTGTGACTGTACAAAATGCAAACCAAGAAAACATAAATAACATAGCTAACTAAATTGAAAATATATTTGCAAACAGTGCCAAACAATCATTTGGAACAAGAACATCTAAAACTGACAATAAAACACATAAAAATGGTTTGATAACGATTGCAAACATTCAAGAAACATGTATCATTATACAAGAAGATTATACAATAGACATAAAAATACTTACTTCAAAGATTTTAAAAATCAGTCAGCAAAAACTACAAAAATAGGATAACACAAAGTGTTAAAACATTCAAAAGCCAGAGAGTTGAAAAACTAAGAAATCTAAAATCCATCAACCCAAAAGAGTTTTGGAAAATTATAAACTCCGTTGACAAAAAATTTACACATACCCCACCCTTAGACGTTCTACACATTTTTTTTAAAACTTTAAGTACATGTAATAACGAAAACGACCAAATATTCCACGATATAGAATTTGACGAAAAAATCTTAAAAACAATAAAAGTCCTGGATCAGACAATGTTTTAAACGAACATATAAAAAACACAATCCACTTTTTTCTGCCAATATACTTACAATTATTCACCTTAATTTTAGATACAGGGATTGTTCCAGAAAGCTGGGCACTTGGAGATATACTTCCTATTTACAAAAACAAAGGAAATGTAAATTTACCAGGAAATGACCGCCCAATCACGTTGCTAAGCTGTCTAGGTAAATGATTTACCTCAATATTGAACACTAGATTAAGCAGTTATGCAGAAACATACGAAATGATATGCCACAAGCAAGCAGGGTTTCAGAGAGGGCTCTCAACCTTCGATAATTTATTTATGCTACAAAGCTTATTCGAAATTTCGAAATTGTGCATGAACAAACTTTTCTGTGCTTTCATAGATTTTAAACAGTCTTTTGATAACGCTAAGCAGGACGGGCTATGGTTTAAACTGCAAAAATATAACTTCAACAGAAAATGTCTGAACTTAATAAAAAAAGTATGTACAACAACATAAAATCTAGGATAGTCACTCAAGATAGAAATTCAGCATACTATCCATGTAATAAAGGGGTCCGTCAAGGGGAGAATTTGTCCCCGATTTCATTTTATTTTTTTCTAAATGATCTAGAGGACTTTCTTTTGGCAAAAGAGGCAAACCGTATAGTTTGTGAAGTGAACACAGATAATGTATATATGTATATTTAACTCCTTCTTCTCCTCTTTGCAGATGATACAGTCTTATTCAGCAATAGTAAAGAGGATCTACAACATATGCTTAACTTATTCGAACAGTATTGCAATCAATGGGAGCTGACAGTCAACATATCCATAACCAAAATTCTAATTTTCTCTTCAGGCAGACATGCACAAAATTTTCATTTTTTATTTAAAGGCAAAGAGGTGGAAATTGTATCAGAATACAAATACTTAGGCATTTATCTATATAGAAGTGGCTCTTTCTTAAACTGTAAGAAACACATAGCTGAACAAGCCAGTATCGCAATGTTCGACCTTCTTAGAAAAATAAGAGTACTCAACCTTCCTATTGAAATGCAAATAGACCTGTTTACCTTTATTGCTATATGGATGCGAAATATGGGCAATAGGAAATCTAGATGTTATTGAACGTGTCCAGTTGAAATTCCTGAAAATGACATTGAACATGAAGAAATCTACCTCCTCATATATGGTTTATGGAGAATGTGGGGCGTATCCACTGAAAATCGACATACAGGCAAGATTAATATCTTTCTGGAGTAATCTCATTGAGTTCAATTCTAGCAGATTGTCTAGTATGGTTTATTCAGTCTTACACATTTTATTTTGAACAACGAAAGTGTAAATCAAAATGGTTAGAAAACATTAAAAACTTAGTGATGTCTAATGGATATGCCAACATATGGCTATCGCAAATGTGTAATAATAAAAACTGGTTCCGTCTATCCTTCAAGCAAAAATTGAAAGATCAATACCTGCAACAGTGGAATTTATTGGTAGATTCATCCTCTAGCAGAATCAATTATAGAATCTTCAAAAACAACTTAGGTATTAATCCATATTTTCATTTTCTAAATAATACCCAGATTCACACACTAACAGCTTTCCAAACCTGAAACCACCGCCTCCTTATAGAAGTAGGCCGTTGGGGCAACAAATCCATCAATGAAAGAATTTGTCACTTATGCAAAACGAATACAGGAGACAAATTTCACTACCTTTTCAATTGCAATTTCTTCAATGAAGACCAAAATACACATATCAAATCGTACTACAAAAATATCCTAATACATATAAAATGAATGAGCTAATGAAAAGCGATATTGCACTGATTCTCAAACACCTGACCTGGTTCACTGGGATAATAATGAAAACACTGAAAAATCCAAGTAATTAATCGTATCGCTACCTACCCCCCCCCCCCCCCCCCTCGTAGACACCTCCCCACCACCCACCTCCTTATATTCCTTCTCGCTTTCGCACCTAATCTTATGTTTCACCCATATTTCCCTTTTAAACAAAATTTTAAGCCTCCATACCACAAAATGAAATAATCTGAAGGCAAGCTCCTTATGTCAAGTGACGCATCAAAGACTGACGTCACATGACATTTGGAAATAGCCCAATGACCGATGCAGAACTTGTTTTATCAATGATAAATTTTAAAAATGTAAAAATAAAGAAGATGTTCGCTTGCCCATTCCGGTCGATAGAATATGAACAGTGACGCGCGAGAAGGCACTGGACATACATATGTATACACTTAATAAGCAACTAGCAGGCTTTAAGTCCTATATCTATTTTAATAGTATTTGACTGTAAACTAAATAAATTTCCATGTTTAAACATAACTGTTTGGCCCTAACCATGTCGAACCAGATATATTCGGCCTAAAAACAGTGTAGATCCAGATAATTTAGTTTCTTAAGAAGCCAATTGACCGGGATCTACATTGTTCCAATTTGCCTCTAAATCCATGGTATGGCAAACATGTAACAAATTGAGGTGCGGCATTTAGAGGCAATCAAGAATGGCGAGGGTAAACGATTTGTTATATTAAAGTGTCCGCCTGAGGGGCACTAATACTCAGAACCTGTTTGACTTCCTTCTTGCACATTTGGGCATTTCGAGCAAGGAGTAGTTAGGGGACAATGTTACCACTTCTAACGCTATATAAACCACTTATGACAGGCAAGGCATAAAGTTGTTTGAAGAAAAGTATTTGTGGATTACAGGTGTGTCCAAATACGCCTCCTAGCCTAGGTAGACTAGTCTGAGATGGCATTTTATGGTAGTATCAAATCAGAACAGTGCAGGTATGACCGAGGCTGCGTAATCTACGCAGGCTCGCAAAGATCTCCACTGTCTCATTGGGGATTGCTGCCCTTTGACTAAAAGAGAAATGACTACACGTACAATGTATTTATTACCGTACTAATTGCTTCCCTTAGATTAACACTAACGCATAAAATTGCTTTTCCCCTCAAAAAGTTACATCACTATTTTTAGTATTTTACACACCAAACAGGATAGATACATGTCAGACAGTTCTTTTCATCGATAGTTCATAACAGATACAGCCCAGTGATATTGTTAGTATGGACTCTCTCTGCTATCAAACACAAAATATGTTCACGTTATGTGGCCAACTCTTCGGAAAAGAGAAAACGAGGTCCACGTTATTGGCCACTATTGTGTTTTGCATGCTACAAGCATACTTGTATATTTTATGCATTAAAATTATGTTATGTTATGTCATTTATGAGCCGCGACATGACATGATAGGACTGGCGTTGTGACTGTGTGGCGAGGGGCTATCGGGTCGGCCGGGGCATCTCCTCATTGTAATCGAAGTTATTCCTTTCCGTGTAAAATGCCTAGATCCTTAGTTGCCCATGGGCGCGCAGTGAAGAACCTGACCATACTGGGCGGATGCCTGGGTTGATCTGGGTCTTTGCTCGTGCGCACCCTCGTTTTGTTGGTCCAGTCATGTCAAAGCTCAATTATGGTTGGCAAGTGCGAGCCTGAGTGAAAGTATGAATGTGTCCAAAAGCGAGAGCTAATATTACGAAATAAGAAATTTGTAATTCGTGATGGAGTGGCGCATGCGACCACACGATCTGGATCTTCCAGATTTCATTTCACCAGATGTATTTTACTATATTTTTCTCCTACAGTGTACATTTCCCTTCAGCAACTGACCATGTCGTGACTGATATAGAATAATGTCGAAATTACGTTAATACAACGTCGCATCAACATGGATACATCGTCACCGACGTTGACTCGGTGTTGATTCAACGTTGTCAGCTGGTTATTGATCTCGAATAAAAAAACGCGGTTCAGGTGAACGGCTGAACGTGTTGCATGTAATCTCTCTAATTAGCACTTACCTGAAATTTGTGCGTGTGTGTGTGTTTATCCTTTTCACGAAACGTAGTACCATGGCCTAGAATTGCTTATTCCGTGCATTGATACATTTTTATGAATGAAATACTTTAAAACATGTACACATGCAGGTGACAAATCTTATAAAAGCAATTTACGGATAGCTCGTGATTGGTACATCTTAAGCTACCCAAAATCACGAAGCGTGGCTTTCAGGAGGAATGTGTTAACATGTAAATCATCCAAGCCAACCTTTTGTATGATAAAATGACACTTTTCCCTCGCCCTCTCTCTTTAGGTATGTAAAGTACTATGATGTCCCTATATACTGAATGCTACCGGTTTAGAGACAGATCAGTTACCCCAGACTGTGGTTACTGGTCTAGCTCACACTGCTAGCTCTTTGCTTCACCTTTTGAAATCAAATTAAATCATTCTGATTTGATTTGAATTGATTTGAAATGTTTTGCTGAACAAGCGCATTATCTTGCCACAGTTACCCTCGATGGTAAAGACGCGTGTGCGTGTGTGTGTGTGTGTGTGTGTGTGTGTGTGTGTGTGTGTGTGTGTGTGTGTGTATGTAAGCCGCCGCCAAAACGTCAATTATATGCTATTTTGTATGTACTAATGCCTCATGTTTTACATGTATCATGTAACTGAGTGAATAAAGTTTGATTGATTGATTGATTATTTTGTCAAATATCAAATGCCCCGAGCATATCAATTCCAAATTATTGCACAAGATCTCATCTAATCTTTTACGTTCTTCTTCAAAACAAACATCAATCCCATTCTTAGAAACAACAACAGGAATTGCAGAAACTGATAATGATAAAGCAGAAATTCTTAATCATTACTTTGCTAGCCAAACTGACCTAGCGGATAGACACTCTTCACCTCCTGACCTTGAGCTTCCTAACTACCCAATGTTAGAAAATATCCATATATCGCCAGATGACGTCAAACAAGCAATCAAGCAACTTAAGCCAAACAAAGCACCAGGTCCAAATCTTATTGGCCCAAAACTGTTTAAAGAAGCATCAAATGAACTAGCTACTCCTCTCTCTGATCTGTATAATCTCTCTTAAACCACTAAGACATACCCTGCCTCATGGAAAAAAGCAAATGTGTGTCCTATTTTCAAAAAAGATAATCCTTGTAAACCCAATAACTATAGGCCCATTTCCTTACTGAATTATGAAGGTAAAATAATGGAGCGCTGTGTGCATAAATACATTTCTGAATACCTAGAGGAAAACACAATCATTTCTGAGTTCCAATCAGGATTTAAACCTACAGACTCAACCATCAACCAACTAGCATACCTTTGTAACGCATTCGCAAAAGCCATCGATGAAAGCAAAGAAATAAGGGTAGTTTTCTTAGACATAAGTAAAGCGTTCAATAGGGTCTGGCACAAGGGCTTACTTGCGAAATTGCGAGCCATAGGTTTCTCTGAAAATATTGCGGAATGGTTTTCTAGTTATATGGATAACCGTAAACAAAGGTCTGTCTTGGGGGTATCGCATCTGCTTGGCTATCAATTTTCGCAGGAGTTCCTCAGGGATCTATCCTTGGGCCAATATTATTCTTAATTTTTATAAATGACATTGTGAAATATATTCGAACCAACATCAGACTATTTGCTGACGATACCATACTGTATAAGGTTGTCCACAATATCGATCTTGCTGCTGCAGAATTAAACATCGATCTCGAAAGCATTAAGTTCTGGGCCAAGATATGGAAAGTTGACTTTAACCCACTTAAAAGCAAATCACTACTTATAACCAAAAAGAATCAAGATATACAACACCCCCTCTCATTATGTCTCAAAGCCAAATAGAAGAAGTTAAAGAACATAAACACCTAGGCATAACATTTTGTAGAACATTAACTTGGACAAATCATATTTCAGAAATATCTACAAAAGCTTGGAAAAGAATTGGGTCTCTCAGGCGGTATAAATTTCTTTTAGATAGAGGTTCATTGTTCAAAATGTACACTACTTTTACTCGACCTCTTTTAGAATATGGGGGTGTAGTGTGGGATAGCTGTTCAAACGAAAATAAGCGTACCATTGAAAAAATCCAAGTTGAAGCTCTTAGAATTACAACAGGTGGCACGAAAGTATGCAGCCTCCAAAAGCTATATGATGATTTAAGTTGTGAAACTCTAGAAAAGCGCCGACACAAGCATAAACTCTTCCTCCTGTACAAAATAATAAACAACTTAGCACCAAACTACCTTATGCAACTCTTACCACCAAGGGTGCAGCAGTTCTCGAGATATCCTCTACGCAACTCAGAAGATTTTGCCATTCCAGTCACGCGTACTGCTACTTACTATAACTCATTCTTACGAACAGCTTTAAGAGACTGGAATGTGCTAAGTCAAGATACTCGGAACGCTCCCTCCCTCAACAGATTTAAATACACTTTAAGAAACAACCAAGTTCTTGTTCCTAAATACTTTGATACTTTGCATGTATCACGAATTGCGCAAATATTACATAATCGCATAAGGCTAGAATGTAGCTCGTTAAATTCACATCTGTTTAAAAAGAATCTAACTGACAATCAGCTCTGTTCATGTGGCAGCATGGAAACAACTTCACACTTCTTTTTCTCATGTCCTAGATACACAGCACAGAGGCAACAGTACTTATTAAATCTCCCACACGAGTTATCCGTATCTTTACTTCTCAGAGGAGATCCCAATCAGCCATGCACAGTTTACAATATCATTTTGAAACACGCACAACTATATATACTAGCTACAAAACGTTTCCTGTAATATACTGACAAACGATGCTAACCAGCAGCTCTCCGCTTAGCTGACGCCATCCTAAAATAATTGCTACAAGTTTGACAAGTGCTAGCGACCAAGGCTATCTCTCTCTCTCCCTCTCTCTCCCCCTCTCTCTTCTAAGTATAGACAACTTTATTGTTTAAACTTATTCCTAGACATATACCAAAATTTATAAAGTGACCTATTATGCCATGTTGTATTAACTATGTAGCTGCATGTATTATAAGGAACTGAACTCTATAAGCTTTAAAGCTTCCGTTCAGATCCTTTACATTGTTCTATGCAATTATTGTACCACTTGTATTATTTATAGAGATAAAATAAAGTTTAAGCTAAATGCCTCGAGCAGACTGCACACGCACATAAAAATAAAGACATCCGTTTTACACATTTTATCATGTTATACGGCCAACATTTGATTTAAGATCGTTGCTAAAAAGAGAAAGACAAATCCCAATAAGGTGGTACATTCTTAATTCTGGTCGCTCTAAGAAATTATAATACTACGTTTGCGATGAATAGTTTAACCTTCCGTCAACTTTCGGTACATACCGTAAGTTTTACAGGAATTTTGCAAGTATTAATGCAGATAATGAAACGTTTGTACCGTCCTACTGACTAGTCAAGTGGTTATGATACAGAGTTTACAACCAAAAGGTCGTGAGTTCGAGTCAACGTGTGTTCTTTTTTTACCTTTATTCGATTCTTTTAATTTCATTTATTATAGATGTACCACGACCTTTAAGGAATGAAACTGGATCATTCTATTTCAAAAGGTTGATGCGTAACGCATAAAATGAGTAAGTCTGTCCGAAACATCTTCAGAGATTCACCTGAAAATATTGTCAAATGTCACATAATGGCATCCTCAATAAATATCCGCACTTCTCAGTTATTATTTAGTCCTCGTCATTTAAGCAGTGTCACAAAATCCTAGGGGTTATTTTGAGTGTCTTTGCTAATGGCACACATCCTATGAATGTCACATAATCCCATTTCTCAATAAATATGCACTTCTCAGATATTATTTAGTCCTCTGGCATTTAAACAGTGTCACATAATCATAGGGATCATTTTGAGTGTCTTTGCTTAATGCACACATCCTATTGGAACCTATATGGGCCGTGGCCTGAGATTTCCAACAATTTGGTATGTGCGACCAGCAAAGACCCAGACCAGCCCGCCCATGCACGCAGACTGATCAGAGCGTTTGCCTGTCGCTCAAACACTCAATGAGTGCCATTACCCACTTACTGAACATTATAGCTTCTAAGCTTACAAGGAGGCCGCACAGGCCGAATCCACACTGTCAAAATACAACATTGTTGGAAATCATGTGTCACGGCTCATCTCCGTGTAATTTACCACATTGCTATTCACTGGTATAAGATCATAACATAGAACATTTCATATTACTAAGTAGGCATTATAAACACCATGCTTCAGCAGGTCACAGCTAATAATATGTTAATGCTATTCTAAAATGGTCCACTGAAATACTACACTACTAACTATCTAAACACATATAAAAAGGAAAAACATGAAAAAATAATGACGAGGTGGGTGGGTGGGAAAGCACATTTCCAAACAAATAGATGTAAACGATGCCACTAGCAGCTTGCCGAGAATTGAACTGATGCTGGCGCCAATTCAGGGCCTGAAGCTGATTGGCTGCAGAGAAGTGCTATCGTGCACCTCACCTGTGTTGAGTGAACTCGTCCGTCTGTTACCATGGTGATAAGGAACCAGAGCTTAATTAGTGGAGAGACTGTCACGAGTGATGTGCATGGCCACTGCTTATGTAAAGGGATCAGCCCAGGCCCAGGAAAAGGTACCAGCTGCAGTTTCGCCCAAATTAATAATGCATTAATATTCATTAATCCTTACATTAATCTGATGCTTAACCAAAGGCGGCGCTGAATAAATAAGTAAGAATGGGTTTGGGACCTGTAGACCATTTATTATTAAGGCAATGAAGCATGCAATTATCTGCAATTAATTATCAATAACCATACATGTACATAAATATTTACATGTATAATTCGTGAACAGACTTTCTGTTATTGCTTGCATACATGTATGTCTAATCATGGAAATGATCTCCAAACACCCAAACCCAGTTAGTTAGTAGGAATAAGCTGCTAACAGACCATATACAATAAGCATTATCATATATATACTTAGAACAAAATATAGGACATGTAGATGAATCACTGTTCTGATAATTCTGCCCCCACAGCAGATCTATAATTGCTCAAATGATGGAAATCGTTTACCATTAAGCCGTAATGAAAAAGCAGGACTTACATTGCTCACCCAATCCCCTTGCAATTTTATCCATTCAGTTGGAATCCCACATTGTAAAGCAAAATTCACGCCTCCCCTTCTCAGGGAGTGCCCTGAGTATTCTGATGGATTGAATCCAAGCTTGGCTAGGCACTGGCGTAGGTGCGCAACAAATGTACCATGAGTTATAGGTATTGGGCGGGATCTTGATGGGTAACAGAATAAGGGGGTGGGACTGTTTGGTTCAGGTATGTGAGCTAAGGTGAGCAGTAGTGCTGTACAAGGGCAGAAAGGGGAGCCAGCTATACGGGGAAGGGGAACCTGTAAGATCTTTTGCTTAAATTGTATGGTCTTAGACCAGCGCACATTGATTACAGCCCCAGAACTACTAAGGCACACATCTGATCTGCAGAGGTGTCTGCTTGGTCAAACTTATCCATAGCAGGAATTAGCAAATTGGATTTCCTGAAGAAAGTGAAGAATCCTACCAAGCATACAGCCCAAAAAGTTAAGTCGAAAGGCCGTTTAAAATCTAAAATAGATAGGATACGGAACAAAATGTCTGTGGTGATGGGAAGTTTTTGGTGAGTGCTATCACCTTTATGGCGCCTTAGACCCTTAATATTTGAAGTGATGTACCAGTTGTTTACCAGGGGGTTGGGGTAACCTGCTTCTAGGTGCATAAGCCTCACCGCGTTGAGATATTGCCTTACAGCTGAAAAAGACAGTCTTGAAGATAACAGGGCAATATACCGCCCCAAGTCGGCTGAGGAGATAGGTACCGGCATAATACCCAGTCCCATACAAAACTGGAGATAAGCTAATTGCTGACTTTTGTAAGTTCGAGCTGTCGACTCAGCAAATGTTTGGGATCTCAGAAGGAGAACATTTCTATCAAGCGCTGCTGTAAGATGAACTCTGGCCTCGGAATCTGGGGAAAAAAAGAATGGAAAAACTGGTATAAGACATATGCTGATATAGAGGTGACGGGCTCATATTAGGGAAGAATCTTAAGCATTCGTCCTGGTTCATTTATTCTAGAGATATCATCTGCAACGGTGTTGGACACCCCTGGCAGAAATCTTGCAGACACATGAAAATTGTACTGTGCTGACAGCCAAAACAACTGTCTTAGGCAAGCCATTATAAAAGGGTTTCTTGATGTACCCTTATTTATAGCCGCAACTGCTGTAACATTGTCACTGTGAATGTAAATTCTTTTGTTTTCCCAGCAAGGGGCCCAACGACACACCGCTAGATAGGCTGCTAGAATTTCTTTAGAATTAATATGCAATTGGGATACCAATGGCCAATCAATATCCCAATTAATATAGAACCAGTCACCCTCATATACCCCACCAGCTCCTACAGTGCAACTGTCAGTGAATACTGATTGAATATGTTGCCTGTCCAGTAACATGGACTTGCCATTAAAAGTCGTCATGAATGACTGCCACCAAGATATATCGGCGCGAATGCTGGCTGAGAGTTTCATCTTGTGATTATCAGCTTTGAGCGAGTTAATTGAATCAATGATGCGGCGAAGAAAAACTCTGCCCCCAAAGACCACGCTTGCGCAGAAATTTAGCTTCCCTGCTAGGGATTGCAATTGCTTTTTTGAAGCCCTTTTCCGGGATTCAAAGCGTGAAAGTTCTTCTCGAACATGCTGAAGCTTAATGTCAGGCAATCTAAGACACATGCTGGTAGAATCCATTTCTATACCTAGAAATGTAATTCTGGTGCTAGGGTCAGTAACCTTTTTCCAGTTGATATGAAAACCAAGTTTTCGCAACAATGCTATGGCCAAATTTAATGCATTTAGGCAATCTTGAAAAGTATTAGCCTTAATGAAGAAATCGTCAAGGTAAACAACTGTTGCATCAAGTCCCTTACGTTTTAGCATACGCTTCACTGCCTGAGCTAAACGATGAAATATACCTGGGGCCATTCTAGATCCAAAACAAAGCTTCTTATCTCTCAAATAGACGGTCTTGCCGCCAAATTGCCATTTAAAACCGGTGACCTTTTGACTGTGTTTTGAAATATTGACAGACCTATAGGCTGACTGTAAGTCGATCTTTGCCATGTAGCAACCCTCTGTGACCAATGCTGCAGCATCATCAACACGTGCAAATTTCTGATGCCATTCTTCAGTGCTATAGTCATTTACTGCTTTCCCCGGGGGCATAGAACAATCATGAATGAGTCTAACCCCGCCATCAGCTTTTGCTATAACCCCAATGGGGCTTATAATGTCAGGGGGGGTGTCGACTACTTCATAATTGCCCATTCCAACCTCATGGAGAATTTGCTTTGAAGCTTGATTATAGAGGGGGCTACCTGGCTGTGCAGACTTGTGATTTTCGCAATGAACTGGGTCAGGATTAGCAGTAATGTCAATGATGTCAAACCCGTTTTGAAGTCCATTTAAAATAAATTCTTTATCTATATCCCCGTATGGTTCCTCTTCCCAGGCAGTGTAACGTAACCCAAAACAAGGGTTACCAGCCGCTTCTAGTTTTTTGACTGATTATGGTTTTGGGCTGAGTGGTACTGGTAGCATCCGGGTACAGAACATTGATGCATGAATCGACACTCCTTGTAATGACAGCCATTCTTCGAGTTAAAAAGCTTACATATTACCTTACCATCAAGTGTAAGGGGAGAAACAGGGGAAGTGACTTTGGAAGCAGTACCGAATGTCTTCCCAGCTGGGGGCTGAACAGGGCTGGTAGTTCTGGGCAGAAGATGGATTGTATGAAAGTGAGGTACATCTGTTCCCCACCTAAAGTCGTGCCTAGCCTGAAGCTGTCTATACTCCCTATCGTACAATAGGACTGATACAAGGGTGTACTTTTGTACTAGCTGACAGATTTTTGTGGTGTACGATAGGTAGTCTAGAATGTTACCCCCCATGTAATTTTCCTTCCCCTACTATTTTATACAATATAGCCAGGTTGGCAACTGACCACTGGGCAAGAGACACATTTTCTAGTTTGGGTTTTCGTGGTCCAGACTTAACAACAACTTGTTGTGACCCGTTTCCACCTACAATAATTTCTTCTTCTGCTGTGCTGGAAATAAAATCAGTTATATCGTAATGTGTTGGGGCAGACTTACCAGTAGCAGCTGATTCCAAATAAATCTGGGGGTCCTTCCACGAGTGCGATAACACAGAAGCTGTCGGTAACTGGTCTACCAACGCAGACTGATTTAACACATTGTTATTGACCGACGATCCGTTCAATGTCACTCCCGACTGCATTTGTTGAAGTCCATTTGTAACCACACTACGCGCTATAGATTGTCCTGTTTGAAGAGAGCCCAGTAGAGCGCTGAATGCATTGTTCATGGGCGCCGCCATCTTGTTGTTGTTTCTGTTTTTGCTTCCTGTTTCCGGTTGTTGATTGGTCGAAAGAATGCTCATGCGCATTCGTCGTTCCCGCCTCGTTCTGAATTGGAGTTTCCTCGACGTCATCTGCCTGCTGCTGCTGTGCAGGTGCATTGATAACTGCGAGCCTTTGTAAATTCAAATGTTTGTTTACTGAAGCCAGAATCAGCTTTTGTTGCCCTCGCGGTATTTTAGTTTTCCCAAGGTCGTCACTGTCAATTAGTTCGATGGCACGTGAACCCATCTTTAAACAATTTTTCTACCGAGTCAATCAATATTTTGCTCTGCTTAGCCCAGTGCAACACAACTTCTTCGTCCGTCATTGTTCGGACCTCAATGATATTATCGTCTTGTACTTCGATTTCAGACATCTTTCAACGTAGTTAATGCGAAGTGAAGGCACAAAGTTATTGAAATTTTGGGCTAGCCACTGACTGCACAATTTCGTTGCAGAAAAAACAATCGTCCTCGTTACAAATCGCAGAACAGTCCAGAAATCGAGCCCATCTAGCTTCCTCAATTGATCCGTGTTATTCAGATATTCTTGTAATCGCGCAATTTCTGTTTTACTTGGAAATTACCAATCTGGAATGTTAAAGACCTTAAGAATTTCCTCGGCGGTCGCCATTTTGTCTATCATACTTCGAACATAGGAGCCAAATTAAGTCCTCATAACGTTCATTTAATAACCAGAAATGTAACTGCGCACAGTTTAATATCCACTCGATTGATTAGTCAATGCACAATTTAAATTCCAAAAACTCCTCCAGGAGTCCTCCAGGAGTCAAAAGTTCGTATAAAAAGCACATTTCCAAACAAATAGATGAAAACGATGCTACTAGCAGCTTGCCGAGAATTGAACTGATGCTGGCGCCAATTTAGGGCCTGAAGCTGATTGGCTGCAGAGAAGTGCTATCATGCACCTCACCTGTGTTAAGTGGACTCATCCGTCTGTTACCATGGTGATTAGAAACCAGAGCTTAAACTTAATATTTTCAAAATTATTGATGGTAGAATTTCATTTTATTGCAACAATTTAGATCTTCTACCACCTAAATCTAAATTCACTTTTAGACACTTGAAGAAAGGGATCCAGGAATTCCATAGGAAGTTTGTTTTGGCCCCCCCAGATAAGGCTGCTAACAATGTTGTGGTCGTTTGAAAAAGATACTATATTAACAACCTAAAGCAAGAACTTAGCACTGCCAAAACATATGAGCATAACAGGCATGATGAGACGTCTATCGTTGATAGGCATCGATGCCATATGGCAGCTAAGTTTGGGTTGTTTGTTGATGAGGACCATAGCAAGCTTCCTACGTTATACTGGTTGCCTAAACTTCATAAACGGCCCTATAAGTCACGTTTTATTGCTAATTCTAGTGCATGTACAACTACTGAGTTTTTTTGACTTCTTGCCTCACTGGGATTAAAAACCATGTCATTAAATATTGCACAACAGTTTATGAAAGAAATGGTAAAAATTTATTTTGGTCTATTAAAAATTCAGGTGAAATTCTTAATAAATTGAAGTCTAGAGGTTTTCTAGCATCTGGTTTGTCTACATATGATTTCTCTGCTCTCTATACTACATTGCCTCATAATCTAATAAAAGATAAACTAACAGAATTAATTGAACAAACATTTAACAGAGAGGGCTCACTTTATTTGTCTTGTAATGATAAAAATGCCTTTTTTACTTCTGAACAACCTAAACGATATAAATTGTGGTCATGTCAGAAAATGTGTGATGCCCTCCATTATCTTTTGGACAATTTATTTATAAGATTTGGCTCTAAATTATATAGACAAATTTATGGTATTCCAATGGGTACTAATTGTGCTCCTCTTGTTGCAGATTTGTTTTTGTTTTGTTATGAGAGAGACTTTATGTTATCTCTGTCAGACAATAATCAAGCTGATATTATTGAAGCTTTTAACTCTACCTCCAGATATTTAGATGACTTACTTAATATTGATAATCCTTATTTTGAACAAATGGTAGGTCAGCTATATCCCACTGAACTTCAGTTAAATAAGGCGAATTCTTCTGATACTGAAGCTCCCTTTTTGGACTTGAACTTGTCAATAACAAATGGCATAGTTTCTTCTAAAAGTTATGATAAACAGGATGATTTTAATTTTAAAATAGTAACGGTGGGTCAGGCCTCAGACTCTATGACGGCTCTGACGTAAAACTTTAATAGGTGGGTTGTTGCCTGATGCTTATCTGTAGCTTATCTGTAGCTGGACCCACCTTGGCTCAACTTGAGGTTTTCTTTAGCTCTGATTATCTGTGAGTCATGAGCCCTTTTCTTTGTTTCATCATGGAGTGTTAATTTGATTAGAGTGTTTTCCATGATGATACATTGCATTAGTTAGATGGCCTCCATGCGAGCTGAACATTTCTTGTACTTCAACAACAGCAGAATCTAGGGCGAAGATTTGGTACCAGTAAAATGCATTTAAGCCCCCCGGTGGCTTAGGCTGCTGTCCGTTCTAAGGCGGTGGTTCTGTTGTTGTTGACTTTTTGTTTATTGTCACTCCCATTGTGGGAGTCTGTAATTGTTCTATGTTTTGTTGTACGTTACTTTATGTCCATTCAAGTATTGCAATCATCTTGATGGGGAAGAGAGAGCTGACTGCTTTGCTTAATTTGTCTTCCTGGTGTCTTGTGATGGTTGAGCGGCTCTTCCTCACGGTGCCACGGGGTTGTCTGCAGTTTGTGATTGTGGTATTTCCTGATCATACTCACTTACTATTTTTTGGCACTAAGGCAAAGCAGATATTTTTTTAATATCTGAGATAACTTTAAAAATATGTCAAAAGCACAGAGATTCAATTTCACATATCGAGTGTACGGTAAACGTTCTCGGTGAGGATCCTACAAAAATAACAAATGCAAGTATAGATAAACAAAAAAACTTTGAAGCGTAACTTTATTTACAAAATTGAAAATACGGATCTAGAGAAAGGGTTTTCAGGCGTTTAATTACTTATACTATTCTATTTTGAAGCACGTAGATGTTCCAGACAGACTGGCTCGGTATTTGCGTTACGCATCAGCCTTTTAAATATAATGATCAAAAGGACATTACTCAGAGGTCATGGTACATCTATAATAAATGAAGTTAAACGAAGCGAAATAAAAGGGAAGGCATTTTACACGGAAAGGAATAACTTCAATTGCAATGAGGAGGTGCCCAGGCCGACCCGATAGCCCCTCCCAACACAGCCATAAGGCCGGTCCTATCATGTCATGTCGCGGCTCATAAATGACATAACATAATTTTAATGCATAAAATATACAAGTATGCTTGTAGAATCCATAACACAATAGTGAACAATAAAGTGGACTTCGTTTTCTCTTTTCCGAAGAGTTGGCCACATAGCGTGAACATATTTTGTGTTTGATAGCAGAGAGAGTCCATACTAACAATATCACTAGGTTCTATCTGTTATGAACTATCGATGAAAAGAGCTGTCTGACATGTATCTATCCTGTTTGTCGTGTAAAATATTAAAAATAGTGATGTACCTTTTTTGAGGGGAAAAGCAATGTTATGCGTTAGTGTTAATCTAAGGGGAGCAATCAGTACGGTAATAAGTACATTGTACATGTAGTCATTTCTCTGTTAGTCAAAGGCAAGCAATCCCCAATGAGACAGTGGAGATCTTGGCGAGCCTGTGTAGATTACGCAGCCTCTGCCATACCTGCACTGTTCTGATTTGATACTACCATCAACTGCGATCTCAGACTAGTCTACCTAGGCTAGGAGGCGTATTTGGACACACCTGTAATCCACAAATACTTTTCTTCAAACAACTTTATGACTTGCCTGTCATAAGTGGTTGATAGCGTTAGAAGTGGTAACTTAGTCCCCTAATTACTCCTTGTTTTAAACGCCGTAATGTGCAAGAAGTAAGTCAAACGGGTTCTGAGTATTAGTGCCCCTCAGAGGGACACTTTAATATAACAAATCGTTTACCCTCGCCATTCTTGATTGCCTCTAAATGCCGCACCTCAATTTGTTACATGTTTGCCATACCATGGATTTAGAGGCAAATTGAAACAATGTAGATCCCTGTCAATTGGCTTCTTAAGAAATAAAATGATCTGGATCTACAATATTTTTTTAGGCCGAATATATCTGGTTCGACATGGTGAGGGCCAAACAGTTATGTTTAAACATGGAAATTTATTTAGTTTACAGTCAAATACTATTATAACCACTCTACGCGGGAAGGAACCAGTACATTTTGGTCAAGTGGAAAATAGATATAGGACTTAAAGCCTGCTAGTTGCTTATTAAGTGTATACATATGTATGTCCAGTGCCTTCTCGCGCGTCACTGTTCATATTCTATGGACTAGAATGGGCAAGCGAACATCTTGTTTATTTTTACATTTCTAAAATTTATCATTGATAAAACAAGTTCTGCATCGGTCATTGGGCCATTTCCCAATGTCATGTGACGTCAGTCTTTGATGCGTCACTTGACATAAGGAGCTTGCCTTCAGATTATTTCATTTTGTGGTATGGAGGCTTAAAATTTTGTTTAAAAGGGAAATATGGGTGAAACATAAGATTAGGTGCGAAAGCGAGAAGGAATATAAGGAGGTGGGTGGTGGGGAGGTGTCTACGAGGGGGGGGGGGGGGGGGGGGTAGGTAGCGATACGATTAATTACTTGGATTTTTCAGTGTTTTCATTATTATCCCAGTGAACAAGGTCAGGTGTTTGAGACTCAGTGCATTTTCGCTTTTCATTAGTTCATTCATTTTTTATGTATAAGGATATTTTTTGTAGTACGATTTAATATGTGTATTTCGGTCTTCATTGAAGAAATTGCAGTTGAAAAGGTAGTGAAATTCGTCTCCTGTATCCGTTTTGCATAAGTGACAAATTCTTTCATTGATGGGTTTGTTGCCCCAACTGCCTACTTCTACAAGGAGGTGGTGGTTTCAGGTTTGGAAAGCTGTAAGTATGCGAATCTGGGCATTATTTAGAAAATGAAAATATGGATTAATATCAAAGTTGTTTTTGAAGATTCTATAATTGATTCCGCTAGAGGATGAATCAACCAATAAATTCCACTGTTGCAGGTATTGATCTTTCAATTTTTGCTTGAAGGATAGACGGAACCAGTTTTTATTATTACACGTTTGCCATAGCCATATGTTGGCATGTCCATAAGACATCACTAAGTTTTCAATGTTTTGTAACCATATTGATTTACACTTTCGTTGTTCAAATAAAATGTGTAAGACTGAATAAACCATACTAGACAATCTGCTAGAATTGAACTCAATGAGATTACTCCAGAAAGATATTAACCTTGCCTGTAGGTCGATTTTCAGTGGACACGCCCCACATTCTCCATAAACCATTTATGAGGGGGTAGATTTATTCATGTTCAATATAATTTTCAGGAATTCCAACTGGACACGTTCTATAATATCTAGATTTCCAATTGCCCATATTTCGCATCCATATAGCAATATAGGTTTTATGAGCATGTTAAACAGGTCTATTTGCATTTCAATAGGAAGGTTGAGTACTCTTATTTTTCTAAGAAGGGCGAACATTGCGATACTGGTTTGTTCAGCTTTGTGTTTCTTACAGTTTACGAAAGAGCCACTTCTAGATAGATAAATGCCTAAGTATTTGGATTCTGATACAATTTCCACCTTTTTGCCTTTGAATAAGAAATGAAGATTTTGCGCATGTCTGCCTGAAGAGAAAATTTGAATTTTGGTTTTGGATATGTTGACTGTCAGCTCCCATTGATCACAATACTGTTCGAATAAGTTAAGCATATGTTGTAGATCCTCTTTACTATTGCTGAATAAGACTGTATCATCTGCAAAGAGGAGAAGAAGGAGTTTTATATACGTATAAATATTATCTGTGCTCGCTTCACAAACTATACCGTTTGCCCCTTTTGCCAAAAGAAAGGCCTCTAGATCATTTAGAAAAACTGAAAAAAAATCGGAGACAAGTTCTCCCCTTGACGGACCCCTTTATTACATGGAAAGTAAGCTGACTTTCCATCTTGAGTGACTATCCTAGATTTTATGTTGTTATACATGCTTTTAATTAAGTTCGGACATTTTCCGTTGATGTTATATTTATGCAGTTTAAACCATAACCCGTCCATCCAAACGTTATCAAAAGCCTGTTTAAAATCTATGAAAGCACAGAAAAGTTTGTTCTTGCACGATTTCGAAATTTCGAATAAGCTTTGTAGTCTAAATATAATATCGGAGGTTGAGAGCCCTCTCCGAAAACCCTGCTTAGTTGCGGCATATTATTTTGTATTTTTCTGCATAACTGCTTAATCTAGTGTTCAATATTGAGGTAAATAAGTTACCTAGACGGCTTAGCAACGTGATTGGGCGGTAATTTTCTGGTAAATTTATATTTCCTTTGTTTTTTTAAATGGAAAGTATATCTCCAAGTGCCCAGCTTTCTGGAACAATCCCTGTATCTAAAATTAAGTTGAATAATTGTAAGTATATTGGCAGAAAAAAGTGGATTGTGTTTTTTATATGTACGTTTAAAACATTGTCTGATCCAGGGCTTTTATTGTTTTTAAGATTTTTTGTAGCCTTTAGAATCTCTTCCTTTGATATTGGCTGGTTTATTTCTTCATTTATTTCAACAAGATTTTCGTCAAATTCTATATCGTGGAATATTTGGTCGTTTTCATTATTACATGTATTTAAAGTTTTAAAAAAAATTGTGTAGTTCGTCTAAGGGTGGGGTATGTATATTTTTTTGTCAATGGAGTTTATAATTTTCCAAAACTCTTTTGGGTTGGTGGATTTTAGATTTCTTAGTTTTTCAACTCTCTGGCTTTTGAATGTTTTAACACTTTGTGTTATCCTACTTTTGTAGTTTTTGCTGACTGATTTTAATAAATCTTTGAAGTAAGTATTTTTATGTTTATTGTATAATCTTCTTGTATAATGATACATGTTTCTTGCATGTTTGCAACCGTTATCAAACCACTTGTTATGTGTTTTATTGTCAGTTTTAGATGTTCATGTTCCAAATGATTGTTTGGCACTGTTTGCAAATATATTTTCAATTTGGTTAGCTATGTTATTTATGCTTTCTTGGTTTGCATTTTGTACAGTCACACGTTCAAGATTAGCTCTAATGTTTTGGAGTTCACATTCTGCATTATTCGTACCCAATAGATGTGTTATTTTATCGGCCCACAATCTTGAAGCACAGGTTGGGGTGTTTATTTGGCACCGTTTAAGATTATTGTGATTGTGATTTGTGTCAATTGATAGGCTGATTTCCAGAGCTGATTGCACATTGTGCATCAGAAAACAAATGATTAAAGTCGGACACTTCAAGGGTTTGGAGAAACAGAAAAATATGGACAGACGAGATAAGAAATCGACTATGCTTCTGTCCTTGCATGTTGTTTTAGGGGAGCGTTTATCTGTTCCTAATCTGCCATTTAGAATAAAAATATTGTTGTATCTGCATAAATCTAACAGCTGTTGCCCATAGAAGGTTACAGTTAGATCCGCGCTGTTTCTTTTTAGCGGGATATTGTAACTATCAAAACAATTTAATATACTGTTATTTTCTTGGAAGATTTCTTCATTTCCCTGGAATTTGGATACATATTGGTCACACACGACAAAGTCACAATTGATACCAAACCTCAAGTTGAAATCTCCGAAAAGGAGAACACTTTTGCTCTTGGCGGCATATTTGTCAATTTTGTTCTGCAATTCGAGATACAAGTCATCAGGTGCATATTTGGACCTATAAGGTGGAATGTATACTATCCCACAATGTAGTTCATCGTCGGACAGTATAATTCTTTTTTGAAATGGTAAACCAAAGGGAGAGTTTACTTTCTGCCTTGTGCACTGTGATAAAGGGAGATAATTCATTTTAAACAAGATAGCGGTACCACCAGATCTGTGTCTCGAAATTGCAGGGCGATTATTTGTAAACACTTGGTAGCCCTGGACATTTATATTATCAACATCATCTAGCTTACTTTCCTGGATACCTATGATGTCATATTGCTTGATGAGACATACAAACTCTGGGCAAAGCAATTTTGACTTAAGTCCACACACATTTATTGACAGCAACTGAAATTGATTATATTGGCTGTTCTTGTTTATTTGATCCGTGTCATTTGATTGTCTTTCTAATGATACGTTAGCCTCAGCGTACCGCTAGAATGGTTTTGTAACCTGCTCACCACTTGCGCATTCATTCACACCCACAGCATCAAAAGTGCCCGAGTTTGACATACCATCCTTAGCCTCATCCAAGTCAGCACATGGCGTCACCATGGTGTCATCGTTCAACGTCGTGTACGGACGTCCACATAGCTTCACGATAGTGGCATGTGGATAATCATTTAGGTTCGGGTCTGGATCACTTTCATTTGTGTTATCGCAGGTGGTACTTGACGTCATAGCGACTGCATCCGGACAACGTCGTGCCCTGACGTCCAGATGACGTTACGTTGGCGGCATGTGGGTAGTCATTTGGGTTCGTGTCTGAAGTGCTTTTATCTGTATTATCGCAGGTAACATATGCTGTCATCATAACGGCATCCGGAGGCTCGGGCAACGCCGTGCCCGGGCGTCCAGATAATGTCACGTTGGGGGCATGTGGATAATCATTTGTGTGAAGGTTTTGAATACTTGTATTTATGTTATCGTGATTGACATAAGGCGTTATCGCAACTCCATTCCCGAACGTACAAATGACGTCAGGTTGGTGTCATCTGCCTGTCTGGTGTTTGATTGCATTTCTTCAAGGGAAGATTGATCTAAGCTTGAGGGTTTTAGCTTCAGTAGTTTATAAGATGAATAACTAGCATCCTTCGCTGAACTTTCCGAAAAAGATTGTCTAGGGCTCATGCGTGTTTCTGTTTGGTCAATCACCATTTCAGAGTTTTCAGAGTTTGTGTCAGAATATGAGTCCTCACGATGTTTTTTTCATGATATGCGCGTCGTCCAGCGAAGAGGTTGCTGGATGTTTCCTACTAATTGATTTGTTGCTCTGTCTTTATTCGTCATAATGCCCTGCTAATGGCGAGAATGGGTTTGACGGGGGTATATTGAAACCCGCCAGTTTCCTCGCGTATGATGTTCTCTGGCCATGCTGCTTTTTCGTTCCTCTACTGCGATAGAATACACGATCACCTCTGCGTGAGGAATTATTATCAATGGGATTTTGCCAAGGGGTTCTTGGTGTTTTTTTGCGTTTCTGGGTCTCTACCATTCAGAGGCCCCGTCTGTCTCAACATTTACTTCTTTATTGTTAATAAAGAGCCTATCTCGGACAAGCCTGACTTTATTTTCCCTGTTCTGCCTCGCCTCCTTGGCCACAGGATACAACATTTTTCTCTTCTGCTCTATTACTCTTGGAAACTGTTCTCTTATTCCATATAGTCTACCTCTCAAGGTTGCTCTAGCTCGTGATCTTATAAATTCTCTGTCCTTGAACTTTTCGAAACTGGCTATTAATCATACACCTATACTTCAAAGCCAATATAATGTATGTTCTTCGAGCCAATACGAATAATGTCATCAAATCAAGTAATCAGCACTTTACCCCATTTTTTGTGGTCTGCTAATTGTTTTTTTTTGTAATCATTTTTTCAAAATATTCTATTACAAATACCATCATGGTGTCAAGCAGTTTTGATCCATATCAGGCCCGATGATTAAGTGGGCGCCAGACCTAGGTCCAAATTGTTTGCAAAGGTAATTAGCAGAAAAACACTTGTACATTTTATGGCTAATGACTCAGACTCTGATTAAACTCTTTACTCTGCAGCAGCTGATTTGGTCTGCACTGTTTAAAGGGAACCACTCCCTGAAATCGACTGACCATAATCTTACAAAAACCTGCTAATTTCCCTCGTCAACATTTTTGTTACGCCAATCCGACTTTTCAGTAGAAAGAAAGAAAGAATAAAAAGAATGAAGTGACTGATTATTTTTGTGTTCTATTACGTTCGTGTGGTGAAAGTACCCTGTTTCCGCGAGTAGTGCCACAATAGCAAACAAATCTGTTACACGTTCGAACTGAAATCGACAGATTTTAATACCTGTGTTGTTACGGTTTATTTTAAACGGAAACTCCAGTACTAGACTTTTTTGAAGTTTGACATAACTAATTTTTAGAGTAGAAATGTGCAATTTATATTTCTATAAAGCTTATTATATCTAGTTATAGGATTCATTAACAATTTTTGTTGTCTAAATATTTAATGGAGTTATAGGATCATGAAGTAAGAGTTCCTATACCGGGCCATTGTTTTCTGACCGCCTAGAATATAGGTACATGTGTATATCTATACAGTCGCCAGGTAAGTATGTCCTCCATTCCTGGGGATGATGAATATTTTCAGAAGTAAAAAGGACCAAAATATTACCCTTTTTAACAGCTACAGTAGGTACACTATTTTGTGCACTTGTCAACTGCAACCACCACACGATGACTAAGCTGTTCGAGTACAAAGGTTCTCCAGCGTGAGACGCGAGTGTTCGGAATTTATCAGAATACGCAATCGCTCGCCAGAACATTGCTGTGCAGTATATCACAGAATAGGGACTTAGTGGAATAATCAGGCCACTCTAAAGACCCGAAGCCTCACTAGACAATCAAAACTGCCTCGGACAATTCCATGGAATCAGACCTCGAATGTACATTGAGGATCTACTTTGATAACGTGACGCTAACGTTACATAAGTGACGCTGGCGTCAACGAAACCATGCCAAACAATACCAAGTGTGATTGCAGCAAAACAAACGGTTATAAATGAAGTTTATGTTATAGCCAAATTTTATTGATAAATACGTAAAGTTCATTTATTCTGCTCATTAAACTTTTCGGATAATCAGAAAAATGGAATTTAATCGGGCTGAACCCATACGCTACAGAACTAATATTCCTTACGCCAGTTCCGGCTAGCAAAATGGAGCGTTTTCGTACGATGTACATAGTAATATGCGTAATTCGCCTTAACATACACCCAAGGCTTGATTCGATTCTCGAATTGTGACCGGCTTTCCCAATTACCTCACTAGATGAAAGCAGACGGGCCTTGTCGTAAGATAACCTGTCGTCGGTGTTTCCGATCAGGTCATACCAAACCCGGCCTGCTCAGCTACTGAGACTAGATAGAATAGTGAAATTTCTGTTGTAGCAAGGTTTGATATAATACCTTCCTAAAGGTGTATAGCAAAGGTGCTGACCAGACTGCGTGGATGCACAGGCTAGTCTGTACCTTTGTTGTTTGCTAACTTATCACCTCGAGGCCCAACTATGATATTCAAAGAAAAGCTTTACGCACACACATCTCATACTTACCTCTTTGTATCAGGAAATTTTGCATATTCATATAGTCTGCAGATTTTTTTCAAAATCAACATTTTCCAAAAATTCTTTCAGGATTACCATTAGAGTGTCAAACAGTTGGATAGTATTTTATCGAGCCTTATCTTAGTCCAATATTTTTGCAAAGGTTATCGGCAGACTATGCTAGTATGCAAAAAGGTTAAGCAAACATTTCTGACCCTGACTAATGCATGCGATTCAGTTTGATCGGGCCCCGAGGTTATAAAACTATTTTCATGCACAGCACATGTACTTTATCCTGCTCATGAAAAATCAAAATGCCAACATTTATAAGCAGGATAAATATAACATCTTGGAGTTTAATAGTCAGAAGAATCTACATTTTATAACAGTTTAGTTTTATGAGCAGTTGAAATTGTATGCTCATTTGAGTTGAGCATGAAAACAGATTTATAACCTCTGGCCCCTGTCTGAAATGTTTTTCAAGTCCAAAAGTAGGAAATGGCAATCAGAAAAAAAATCGACATAATACTGGAACCCGACCAAGGATTGGGGGGGGGGGGTTGGAAGTAAAGCACTTATCTCAGGGCAACAGAGGCAAAATTTTAAGGAAAGAGAAAAGTAAGGGAGAAGACTAAGATCATTTGGGGAACAGGGAACATAATAAAACATTGGGAAGCAGGGAACAAAATATAACATTTTGAGACGCTGGGGGAATCATTTAAAGGGCTGTTTAAACAGCATGATTTAGTCAGCCTGACTTTGTCATGTATTACAAACCATGCCGTGTAAACACTGCTGTTTAATACTCCTTATTATAGAGTCATGCATGATTCCAAAAGTCAGGACGACAAGTCATGGGGAATGGGACATGTTCTATTTGCCATTACAAAGTCATACCGAATTAGCCAATCAGCTTGTAAGTCATTGAGGTTGAAGCTTTTCAGTTAAAACAGGAGCAAAATGAAAAAATAACCTTAAACGTGCTAGTAATTTGTTCTGAAAATGATGTCTGCTTATCAGTCTGCTGCAATTATTCAAGCGCATCTTATCATGGAAGGAAACACTATGAACCCAGACCAGGCAGTCTGATCTGGGTTCATATTATTTGCCATAAAGACTACCGAAGAACATATTAAGCAGATGACAAAAATAATGACTGGCGGGAATGAGTTTTACACATTTTCTTAGCTATAGCAATGGAACGATGTAGAACGTGATTAGAGAAGCTCAAGATGACGAGCCATTTTTCATCACTGTTGAAAGAAATCACACATGCCATTGTAATGCCGTCTAAACAGAAGCATCATGCATGACAATATCATCTAAACACTCCTTATGTAGTTTCAGGGGAAAAATAACAGACACCCACTGAAAGGGCCTCATTACTCCATTTTGTACTTACTGAAGATAATCATAGTCAATTTTTGACGTTACGGATTGAGCCAAGCCCCAAACTCCAGCGACGAACCTTCCTACCTAAAATCAAAACGTAATAAAATATTTATGCTTCTGGAAACACTGTTATAACCTAATCGGGAATATAAAAAGATCCTACACAATAAGAACCTGACAGAAGCTGAGTTGATGGCATAATAGCCATCGATTTGTTAAATTATACGTCTCCGTTTTTCATTTAGCAAGGAATTGGTTCAATCACATAATATGTACAGTTTAAACGTGTGAAAAAGGTAAACTATTTTCAAAATACTGATTTTGGAAATATGATATGAAGAGCACATCATAGTAACATTTATAGTACCACCACTGGTTTAGAGGCAAAACCTTTAAACACATTCTTCTGTGGCAAAGCCTTGGAAGAAAACTCCATTGTTATCACGCATCACATATACATATATTGTGCTTAAAAACTCACGTTTTACTAAGTAATATGTGGTATATTTTCAATTATATACCTGTAATGTACGTTACCTTTCGAAACTGATAAACGTACAAATCAATATTTATTATTTACCTGGTTATTATCACAGTTTCTCAATATTTTATCATGCATTTATCTAAGTATTTGTGTATCATTTATTGGAAACGAATGATCATATTTTATCAAAAACTCTATAAGACACAAAATGTAACCCTCTTGTTAGCATATAACAAACTAAAACAAACCTTTGTATACTTAACAAAAATAAATGTACTGCCCCTATATTAAGGACATACATATGCATAGTTAACTACAACAGTGTAAGTCTATCTATCTATCTATCTATTATTACTGCTAGCGATCAAAACTGATTATTTTGCCAGGTAGTGCTAATCTTGAAATTTGGGGTAAATAACAAAAAATCTAACAAAAACGTCCTAAACTAACCAGCTGAAATTTGGAGCATTTAACATAAAATTCTTCCACATCTCTTTCTGATACATCCTCTTGGTTTCCTCCATTTAATTCAGATCTGTAACCAAGGTATGCTCTTATCCATTCCATCTGATGTGCTTTATCTGGATGTCTTGTAAAGTCTAACTCTTTACCAACTCCTTCAAGAGAAACGCATTTGAAGTGCTTAGACATGAAATCATTTCAGGATAGGGATATTAGGTTCCATTGCAAACAGTGAAGACCCAGATGAAATACCACGTGATACTAAGACAACATCGACCTTCAAAGAAAGGATTATAACAGTTTTGGAAATTGGTACCTGTGACCCCTTGAAACTTACAATGAACCATACTTGGTCTGCACTATTTGCATTTGTGCCATTGATAACAGTGTATCCTCTTATTGTCACAAAAGAATAATACACCCTGTTGCAGAATTATCTGTTGTTAACTTTTTGAACCCTATATTTAAGAAATTGACAAGCTCTAGCAGTGAATTGTTGTGTAATAATTCACTGTTTGGAGGTCAGTTTTAAAGAAGATCAAATCCCAAGCGTGCAGCGCGAGTGAATTACCTTCGTACAACTGACCGACACACAGTGAATTATTACTCAACAATTCACACACAAGAGCTGATCTTTGCGAGTCTAACACACAATAACAACGAAAACACATTTGAAGTCTTCAGCTTCTTCCAACTTTCTGGCATTGCACTGAAGAACTCCCGCCAATACTAAGACTACGTCGCATTCGTTTATGTGTATTTGTAACGTATTTCAAGCGTAAAAACGACGTTACACCGTCTAACGCCATTTTCCAGCAGCAAATGATGTCCGCTGGCACGCACGTTCTTCGCGTTTTCAAAACTGTGGATTAGTGTGTGATATATCACACTTTGTTAGCATTGGCTATATAGGCGAGGTGTGTTAGAATTTATCATATAAGGAAGCATAATTATAATCTTTTCAAACTACTGGAAAGAGTATTAATCAGATAAACCTTTATTGACCAATTGAACAGGCACGGATTCAGAAATTTTTGTCACATGGGGTCCAGCTCTGACAATGTTTTTTTAGTTGAGGAGGGGACACGAGCCACCAGGAAGACAAATTAAGCAAAGCAATTAGCTCTCTCTTCCCCATCAAGATGATTGCAACACTAGAATGGACATAAAATAACGTACAACAAAACATAGAACAATTACAGACTCCCACAATGGGAGTAACAATAAACAAAGAGTCAACAACAACAGAACCACCATAAGTATTTATAAAAACATAAAAAATGTGATTCAAGAATGGGGATGTATCTACAAAACCAATGATATCTCAGCTGCTACGTGTCATAGACTACTAAAATTGGTACCATATAAAATCTTAGTCACATGTCTTTTATATCATGGTCGATATACAAATAATCTTATTTGCACAATTTTGCTATTTCATGAATATTAGAAAAAAACAAGTTTAAAAAATAGGGAAACATCATTAAAAAACTTAAACGGGTTGATTTCAACCCCATGTTATCATTGTTGCATGTTGTTATGTCATCAGTGATCAGTGGTACAATTGGACAAGTCCATTCATCCAGTGGTCCTATATTTGCATATTCATGAATATATATGAAATCCAGAAAAAGAGGGAAAGTCACGTAAAAATATTAGGGGGTGGGGTGGAGGGGGCGAATTGAGACGGTTGATAATCAGACCTTGCACCCTTAGGATATTTTCTCATGCATGCCAAATTATTAAGTGGGGCCTCCTAAATGAAAAAAATATGTTATAAAAAACCTGTTTGGGCTATGTAAAATGCATAGTTTCTATGGCAGCTCATAATGTTACTCTCAAGAATTGGGATGTACCGACAAAATACTCATATCTCAGCAGTATCACATCCTTGAATAATATACGTTGTACACTCATTGGTCAAATATGCCAGTGGTCTAATATGCATGTCCATAACTATAAATGAAAGCGATATAAATGAGAGAAAATTGCAGAAAAAAATAATGGTGTGTACCTACAAACGTACCTATATATAAGCTGCTTATTATCTGCTACAACCAAACTTGGTACAAAATTAATGCTACGACATGGCACCTTTAGTTAATGGTATGATATACAAATTATCTAATTTACATATTCATGAATATTAATGAAGACATTTGAAATAAGAGGGGAAAGCATAGAAAAATGTAAGGGGTGTGCTAACAAAATTAGCTATATCTTAGCTGCTAGGTGTTCTCTACTATCAATTTGGTACCATATAAATGCTAAAACATATCAGGTTTTATATAATTCACGTATTATATGATAATTAGCAATTGAGATCTAAGTGATCTTGTAAGTTCACTATCATAAATTTGACTTCGAATATTTCTTATTTTCTTACGTTTTTATTAACATACATGATTGATTAAACAGCTAACTAGCATACTAAATAACAGAGTAAAGGAAAATTACATTAGCTTTGATTAGGTACCAAGTTTTGAAGTTTAAGATAAATGGTAGATGAGATATGAATAGTTTTGTAGGTGCAACCTCTTTAGTTTCCATTTTTCCACAATTTTCTCTCTTTTCTAATGTTTTCATTAATATTCACGAATATTATAATGAGATAATTTTATATATCATATCATTAGGTTAAAAGGTTTGTATCTTAGCATGTGTTTGGTGCCAAGTTTGGTTTCCTAAGGCAATTAGCTACTGGAACATAAGAAATGTTCTAGGTACACCACTATCTTTTTCTCCAAATTTCTCCAATTTCTCGTGTTTTCATGAATATTCATAAATACTAGAAAAAGATCATTTGCATATTAGCTCCTTGATTAAATAGACTTAGCATAATGTTGGTGCCAAGTTTAATACTATATGGCAATTAGCAGCTAAGAAAATAGAAAATTTGTAGTTGCACACCTTTTTTGCAATTTTTCCTATCCTTTGTAATGTTTTGATTATAAAGCATGTCTTTTTAAAGTAGACAAATTAACTACCAAACAATAGAAAAAACATAATTATTTTGACTGTGATGAGGTACCAGATTTTGAAGTTTGTGATAAATGGAAGCTGAGATATCAGTAGTTTTGTAAATAAACCCCGATATTTTATCTATGATTTACTTTCATATAAAATGTTTTCATTAATATTCAAGACTATGATAATTAGATAAGTTGCATATCTTATCATTATGTAGATGGGTTCTACCTTAGCATTTATTTGATACCAAGTTGGGTACTCTATGGCAATGGGCAAATGAAAATATAAGAATTTTCTAAATAGTTCTACAATTTTCTCTAATTTCTCATGTTTTCATGAATATTCATGAATACAATAATTAGACCATTTGCATATCAGACCAGTGAATAATAGTGGTACAGCTAAGCATTGGTTGTTGCCAGTTTTAGAATTCTAGATCAATTAGCAAATACGATATGATTAATTTTGTAGGTACATCCCTTATTTTTCTGCAAATTTCCCTCATTTCAAATTATATCATTAATATTCATGAATATGCAAATTATGTGATTTGAATATCGGACCATTTAGGTAAGAACGCTTTGTCTTAGCATTGATTTAATACCAAACTTGATAATCTGTGATAGTAAGCAGCTGATATATAGGTAATTTTGTAGGTACAAACTTGACTTTTCCTACGGGTTGTCTCTCGTTACTAATTTTTTTCATTAAATTCATGAATATTCAACTGTTATACTTTGCATATTGGACAACTACGACATAGCATTAATTTGGTACCAGGTTTAGTATCCTAGAATGAGTTGCTGGTGAGCTATGAGTATTTGAAGGTATAACCCATTCTTTAGGATTGCTTTTAAATTATTGATTGGCATGGAAACCATGTGTTTTAACATAATGAGTTTATTTTTTAGGATTTTTTTTTGCAATTTGTTGGTCCAATTAACAATTTAACATTCCTACGAAATTGTCCTTGCAGTTCATGGTAGGTCTAACTACCCCCCCCCCCCCCCTGTCCCCGGTGCAAAAGGTCTTGTCAAACTGAATCAACTATATGGTATAACTACATGTAAATGTATCGCAGAATGTTTTCATCATTTTCCCACAATTTTTAACCTTCAATTAGTATTCATGCATATACAAATTAAACAACATATCTGTTTATGTGATGAAAGGCCTATAAATAAGCTTCAATTTGGTTTCAGACATTGAAACTGCATTTTCACATAGCCCAAACAGATTTATCTTTTTAGGATAACTTGTTTCCCCATTTAGGAGATCCGTAGGAAAAATTTGGCGCCCATGACAAACCAGGTAGGTCAAAAGAGCTCCCAAACTGAAAAATCATATGAAAAGGCTTGCATAACAGTATCTGTTGTTTTTGAAAACATGCTTCCTGATGATATAAGTACACAGCATACGGAGACATGATCAGTTATGCGTATGCACGGACGCATGTGTATGCCTATTTACAGACAGACATACGGATATGCGGACAGATTATTATACGAATAGTATAAAATAAACCAAATGCACAATCCCTTTCATATTTTAATCAAAACGAGAAAAGCATATTTTAACGATGCTCAACTTTATTTTACTACAGGTTACTACATTTAGTTATGTTAAGTCATATTATACGCACACATTTGGTCAGAATCAGTTAACCCTGTATGGATGGTGTTTGCTCTATGGTATTTTAGTATTTCTACGAGAATTCGTCACTCATATGCTTTATATTCCAATCATTAAGCAAATACAGGAAGGCTGCTTTGAAATTCGTTTTCATGTTTTTATTATTTCCTTCTACTGGCGTTACGTTATGTAACTAACGGTCGAGTTACGTTAGTCTTTTATCGTAGCTTGTAGTCAGAAACGTTATAACGACAATCTGAGATGCACACGAGAGTTTTTATAGCACACAGCATTTCCTTTACTTTTAATATTTATTACTTGGCGTTATTATGCAGGAGGGTTGACATCTCCAAGTATTGTCTTTTCTGAAAACACGTCATAAATTGCGGTTGCCCGCAAAGGGGTCGGTACCTTTAAAGCGGAATAACTTTTTGTGTATAAATAGAAGGAATAAACCGTTTATATATTTACAAAGCTAAGACAATATTTGGTTTGATTATGAAAAAGATTTAATAGAATAATGAATATCTAGCTCAGGAATAAATGTGAAAAAGTTTATTTTAACGATTTTGGAGGGTTGAATTACATAACGTGACGTCATTAACATCAAAACGACCTCAATGATTTTTTTCAAAATTATGAGTCTCCTTAGAATTAATTTGACTTCCAAAAATATTATCATTTGAGGCTTAAAATGTATGAAAACGTGGCGAATTTATCAATTTAAATGGCAACTGGCAACTTTTGGACATGCATGGTATTGAGTTATCTGCCCATTTTACACTATGGCGCTACACTTTTTCGAAGTGTCAACAGGCGGATACTGAAAGCAGACATGATTAGCTGAATTTTGAGACCACTTTCATACTTTCTAACGTTGGGTGTATTTTTGACTTAAAAAATCAAGTCCATACACCAGACTATATGTTTGGGCTCCAAAATGAGCGACCTTGGCTGAAAGGTTAAATATCAACCTTGACCTTTGGCACTTATTTATTGCCACTGTCTCATTAAGTTTAACATATCAAGTGAGAATAATGACAAAGTTTTCAAAAAATCAACTTTTCAAAATGATTTTGATTTAATTGCAATATGCAGGAAATTTGACATTGACGTTAAGTAGGTCAAAGACAACGTAGGAATATCATTTTCACAAACTTGGTAGGCATCACATTCAAAATGCTACATACCAAGTCCCAGAAGTTGGAGAAGAAGATTTTAAACGGCTTTTAAAATATATTTACGTGGCGGCCATCTTGGTCATGTGACCAGAACCATTTGAACAAATTTATGTACCCGCGTCCAAAGGAACCTTCATATAAAATTTGAGTTTAATTAGCCAAGTGAATGTTTGAAAATGTTTGCAGATAGACGGATGAAAGATGGCACGCGAGTAACTGGTATACTATTAACTCACCCACGAGCCTTCGGCTCAGGTGAGCTAAAACGTACACCAAAACTGACGCATTTGCAAACAGCTTAGCAAAGAAAAAACAGTATTAACACTGTGGGTGATTTGTCTCGGTATGGTGTGTAGAAAAAAACAAATTATAATTTATATTATTTTATATGAAGCTTATCATTTGAAAAGAGTATAAAAATTTTACCACAATCATACAATAATTTCAAAAATGAAAAGGCATTATGACTGGAAAGCGGTATTTGTAGTTAATGGGTACATGTAAATATATGACTGTCTATTTAAGAGATTCACACAATACAAGATTCCATAAATTTTGTCTTTACCTGTATATTCGCAAAAATGTTGAGCTACATCGAAATGTTCGTAGTTATATGTAGCGACTTCAAAGTCTATAAAATGTATCTGATCTGCAAAAGACTAAAACAAATATATAAAACATTGCATCGCAGTGTGATCCGTGTATTATTTAAACAAGTTAATACGGTTGTTATAAATGGAAACGCCATTATATAAACAACGACAGTTGTTTCTGAGACTTAGCTTTTCCTTCAAATGCTCGATGGAGACGATCTTTAATTTATGCAGAATGATTATTAGACAAACTGGAAAACAAACAAAAAATATAAACCGCGGCTGTATCTTTTTTTTTATTTGAAAAACGTTTGAGGCCCATTTTTGTTTTAACTACCAAACGACGCAGAAGAAATCAAACTAACTTTATCCATTACTTTCACAAACTTTGCAGATTTCAAACAATCGTTTCAGCAAATATTTTATAATTTTCATCATTTGCTTAAACATAACTTAATCTTATTTTATCGTTCGAAACTTTCGTAGGGTAGTATATGTTAAGTTTTAGAAATGCAAAAAAATATCTTTCTATTATGAGCAAATATTTTGAGGTCTTGATCCATTCAAATTGGAGCCATGAAATGTGATTTCCAACAATGTGGCATTTTGACAAGTGTAGACTCAGACGAGCCTGTGTAGCCTCCTTTTAAGCTTAGAAGACCCAAATGGTGTCTAGTCAGTCGCTTAATACTCATACGCTATCCAAGCGACTAGCAAAGGTTCTGATCAGACTGCGTGTATTCGCAGGCAGATCTGAGGCTTTGTTGGTTGTGCATACCACATTTTTTGTTAGTTATGATTCATGTTGTAGTGTGTTGTGCTGTCGTGTCTGTTCCTTGCAGCCTTGTGGTCACCTGCAGGGAAAAAGCTGGCCCCAAGCCTGTTGTGTGTGTTGTGTTTTCTTGTGTTTTGTCACTTTTTCAAATGTGTCCTGGTCCACATCAGAATTGAGGACGAGATTGGCGCTGTGAAAATAATTTAAGCCGTCCATTAAAACTGTTTTTACTGGCCGTTCCAAGGCGGTGCTTCTTTTGTGGATCATTTTTGTTATTTATGTTTCGTGTTTGTCAGGCTCTCTTGTCTGTTCAATGCAGCCTTGTGGTCGCCTGCTGGGAGGGGGCTGGCTTCTTGGCTCTCTTGTGTGTGGTGTTTTGTTGTGTTTCGTCACTTTCCCATGTGGTGTCCTGGGTCGTGTGTGGTACTTGATTGTATCGATTCCTGATATTTGCCTCCTAACTTACTTTGTGAAAATCTCATGTAGCGGCTCATTAGTCCTTACTGTTAGTAGTATATAAGAATAAACAACAGTAACGACAACATCATCACACAAGGAATACCTTTATCTTTGTTGTAAATTATATTGAGATGCAACAAATCATTGTGGCAAAACACTTTTGGCGAATTTAAAGCCTCTATATGATTTCGAAGAGTCCTAAATTCTTCTTGGAGCACGTGCTTATGTATACCATTTTCTCTATATCTGCAAATAAAATTCACTGTTATTTAAAAACAATGCTGAATTGATTTACCACCTTTAAAATCTTGCTGTATGCACAGAATTTATGTAAGGCAGTCTAACAGCAAATCCATTCAAAGCAATCAACTATTGTGATATACAATGTAGCTGTCCTGTAAATACATTTTGTATTACACAATTTTTCATAAAGAGAAAAGATTCAAGATTCCTATAATTTCATTCAGTTCAACTGGATTTGGTATGTCCGAAAGTTTACTGGAACATGCAACATGACCTACGTTATGGCAAGGTCATATTTGATGCCTAATACTAGCATCAGCTTAAGCGGTCGTTTGATTTCTATACGATCCTTATTGACCCAAAGGACCAGAATATGAATCAACTATGACCCCATTTTATCTCGTCTATTGGAAACATCAAAATAGCGACGAAAAAAAGGTTGCTCAAGGTTGCATTTTAATGGCAATCAGCATTTTATTTTTTTGTAATCAACGTTAGAATCTACTACAGTACAATCACACTTAAAGGGTTCAGCTGTAAAAAAAACTTCAATTATTAATAAATTGTCACAGCCTAATCATTAAAACGAACTTATAAATAGCTGTGACAAAACTTTGCAATTGTTTGTTTGATATGATTCCTAATGTCCTAAGTTATGTCGGAACGGGTCTTCCTGGATTAAGGATCAATGTGTCTTGCTCAAGGACACAACACAGTGTCACTAGTAATGCTCCAACCCGCATCCCCTCGATCTCGAGTCAAGCACTCTTCCACTGGGCTTCTGCGCTCCTGATACGTGTGCAAACATGTAATGTGTCACCATGATCCATCAATGAAGAGATAAACATAAAAAATGTTTTTCTAGAAATAACTTAGCCAGACTACAGTATACAATATACAACCTGGCAGTTTGAATATAAATTTTCTACTAATCAAGAATATTTTGAGCCTATTAGATGTCGATGTACGCAATAATTGATTGATATCCCGTAATATATAAGGATCAATTAATGATTTCAAACGAGGGTATAATCAGCCCAAACATTGAAATTTTGCAAAACATGGCCCCAATCTTTCTACTGTTTATCCCAATGAATCAAGAATCAATGTGACCGATTTCCATGCCTAATTCTGCCATAGCTATGTCTCAAATGCACATGCCCCCAAAACCAAAAACACACTTTTAAAAGACAGTGGGTGGGGTAAAGAAAATATGTGGCCATTTGAGCAGAATGAAAGTGACATCAACTTTAACTTTGTTTTAAACAGTTAAGCTTACATGCAACATATTTCTCCAAACAGTTTAATTATACTAGGAAGCAATTACCTCTGGAAATGGAGTTTTGGTATTGTTTTCTTAAAACAAGGCTTGTATTTGGCCACCAAGAGTCAGATTTTCAATCGTCATTATATGCGTTTGAGTGTTAGAAGTATGCCCCGCCTAAATGTACAAAAATTGTTACAAACTTACGCCAAAACAAGCTGTCTGAACCCATAGGCTGGTCATTACTATACAGCCAAAACGGGCGATTTTCTCTCACAGGAAGAGGTGGGTGGTATCGACGTGATAAAAACACCAAGGAAAACATGCAAAAACAAAGATATCAGCATCTAAAAGCATTAGTCATTCATTTCACGCAATTATGTGGGCCATGTCTCAGACATAAAAAATGACATTCCAATACAGTTAGGTCAAGTTTTAACCCTTAAAGCGCCAAGAAAAAATGCATCTGAATATGCCGTCTGCTAAAGTCGTCTGCTGCAAATAATTGCCTTACATTACTGACAAATTAAGTATAAAAGCAAACGGCATGGACCCAGAACAGACTGCTCCTAGGAGCAGTCTGGTATGGGTCCTCACTGTTTGCCATTGAGGCTTCTTAAACATTTCAGCAGACGAGAAAAGCAGACGACTTTTGTTGCGATTGGCGCATTAAGGGTTAAAATGACACAAAATGTCAATAACATTTTCTAACATTTTCTTTCTGCTGTTTCTGTCGGCAGTAGGGCCTTTAAGATGTCCGAAAATTTAAGACTAGATCGTGAAATTTATTTTCAAAATACGTTCTACACAAAATGCCTCAATATTATAATTGATAGTATTTGTCATTCAATTATTTAAAAAAAGTATAATATGATGCTGTATCGTGATAATACGGGATATTTCCATGCATCATGATAACATGTCGATGCCTCGTTAAACTATGGCGTAATATCCTAATAATATGTCAGTACATCTAACTAACAAAAATGTCATTTCCCCGGCTCCCTCGCTATATTCTGGTCCCTATCACCCTTGATTTATGATTATGTGAACCAACGTCAACAAACCGTTTGTGTTTCTCTGCGTCATCAGGAAACCCCTCCGGAACTATTGATAATAAGACATCTACAGTTTTCCACATGTTGTTAGACGGGTCTCTTGGTTTAGGTCTGAGTGCATGCACGCGACACATTTCCTTGGCTATCAGTCTGTAAATTCAATGAAATAAACTTGAATTTACTTTTAATGTTTATTTGCTATCATACAGAAAGGCTTGATTTCTAGGGTTCACGGTGCGTAAGAATATTGAACGCGTATTTATATTTATACTAGATGTACATGTATACCCACCCGCGTGAGTGTATGCGCGAGCGTTTGTGTGGGGGAGTGGGGTGGGGTCTGGAAGGCGTTTGCCATTTTCAGCTCATTCAGACCAAAGAAACAGTAAACACAGTATGTAAACTGACATAAATATCCTGTACCCGTTCCTCATAGCTCACGCCTTATAAACATGAATAACAGCACTCGTGCGTAACCAGTAGTCGGAAAAATGCGTGTATTTAGGCATATGTTAGCGATACAGGCAAAACACATTCGAACAAGGTAAGAAAAGCCATTTTATCTATTATATTCCGTTTTATTCCATGATTTTTACGGTTTCCTCCTTTGCATTTTGCTTTGTTAAAAAACGACTTGCTCACAATCAAAGCCGATCTGTGCAGAAAACAAGCTTAAATGCCAGTTTGCATGGTTTTAGTGGATTGGCAATCACATGTGTACATGATTACATGGTTGTAACTGTAACAGTTACTTAGATCTATGGAAAAATGAATTTTAATAGGTGGGCCCTCGCAATTACAGCTGTACCAACAGCTCTCACAGCAACTGGTTACGCACGAGTGCTGTAATTCATATGTTTAAGGCGAGAGCTAGGAGGAACGGGTACATGATGTTTATTTCAGTTTACATACTGTGGTAAACAAACACTTCACTTACCTTGTTATTTGATTTTTTTACTCATGAAATACTTATGAGTTACGAAATCTAATATCAAACGATAAAACGTGAGTAAATAAATGTAGTGCTTAAAAAATACAATATTATTTCTTTGGTGTTTATCGAAACTATGTCGACAAAGTCGTACCAGGGTCTTTACTTTGTGTAGAAATCAACTCTGTACTCTTTGTATAGATTTCAGTCTTGTAATAAAGCGGAAAAAGACAAATAAAATTCCTGCACGGTGGTACAGCCTAGCCTGGGAATTGCTGCACCCATCATGAACATTCGCTTGCTGTTTAAAAACACAAAAACAACTTAAATCATAATTGAGTTTGTTCATTTATATATCTGCAAAATGTAGAAGATGACATCTGCTTCGCATATCAGAGCATATAAGACAAAGTTGGCATGACAAAAAGCGACTGTGCCACCCAAATAATCCCCTAGTATATGGGCGCTGGCATAAGGCTGTGCTGAAAAAGCCTGTTTCAATTATGGTGTAAGTATTCATCTACATCCATAATTTGTTTAAGGTCCATATATCCAGACAAGGACATTTTATTTGCGTAAAATTTTATTATTTTCTAACCGATTAATTTAAGCATGTGTTTTGGGCGCTCAAAAGCACCGTCTCATTGAGTACCGACAACCTATGTTTTGGATGAGAAATAAAGAAAATAATTTTCCAATACGCACTCTTATCTGAAGCCTGTTTAGTGTTTGGTTTGTAGCTTTGTTTCTTTGTTTCATCAATGTGTGGCAGTGATGACTGTCTATGGCTGAGTCTACAGTGGCTCAACTTGAGATTTTCTTTAGCTCTGACTTTTAGTGAGTCGTGAGCCCTTTTCTTTGCATCATCATAGTGTGGTTTTCGATTAAATTGTTTCTCTGTGTTGATACATTCCATAATCGAGGGAGCCGCAGTGCGTGCAAAACAGTTTTATCAATTGAATCTATGGAGAGAAAAATGGTACCTAAAAATAATTTAAGGGCCCTAGTTGCTTTAGCTGCTATCCGTTTTAAGGGGTGGATCTGTTGTTGTTTAAGTATTGTTTAATGTTGCTCTCATTGTTCAATGTGCAATCATCTTGATGGGTAAGAGAGAACTGGTTTGTTTACTCTGTCGTCCCGATGTATTGTTACTTTTAATGTTATGTGCCTCTTCCTCGCGGTACCGTGGGTTGGTGTGGCCATATAAGTATGGGCGGGCACATGGTATTTTAATTTTTATCACAAGTGCACAAACCCCTAAATCAAATGCTCATACTAGCTAGTGGTCTAATGTATGACAACTTTGTTCCACTGAGTGGATCACAATATATGGGCCTCGACTCGAGAAAACCTGTCTTCCGAGGTTTGCGAACAACACAGGCGCAGACCAGCCTGCGCATCCGCACAGTCTGATCAGCGCCTTTGTTATTCGCTTATTGGAAAGTATCATATCTAGAGTTGCTACGAGCGAAATCTCAATTTTCTAGCTAGTACCTTTAGTTTAGCTCGCCGGTTTGAATCTCACTTTGTCGGACACCCCAAAGACAGATTTTCTCGTGATTATGTGAATCCCCTATGGGGATTTCCAATACTTGAGAATGCTTTATTTATTTTGGATGCAGATGTTCAACGCAAGTGTACTGTTTACACGTATGGCTGGCATGTTTATGTCTTGATGGGAGTTCTGACACCAATGTGCTATTATTTTTTAAAGGTCATATTTGATAAATAGTAAGTGAGTATGATCAGGAAATACCACAATCACAATCTGCAAACAAATCCATGGCACCGCGAGGAAGAGCCACACAACAATCACAAGACACCAGGAAGACAAACTAGGCAACCAGCTCTCTCTTCCCCATCAAGATGATTGCAAACCTAGATTGGACATAAAGTAACGTACAACAAAACAAAGAACAATTACAGACTCCCACAATGGGAGTTTGATTTGATTCTTTACGTCCCATCAACAATTTTTCAGTTAAACAGGGACGGGTCTTCCTGGGTTGAACCAGTACTAAGCCAAGGATAAATGTGTCTTGGAGTAACAACAAGTCAACAACAACAGAACCACCGCCTTAGAAGGGACAGCAGTCTAAGCCAGGAGGGGGGCTTAAATGCATTTTACTGGTATCAAATCTTCGCCCTAGATTCGGCTGTTGTTGAAGTACAAGAAATGTTCAGCTCGCATGGAAGCCTTCTAACTATTGCAATGCATCACCATGGAGAAACACTCTAATCAAATTAACACACTTTGATGAAACAAAGAAAAGGGCTCACGACTAACAGATAGTCAGAGCTAAAGACAACCTCAAGTTGAGCCACGGTGGGTCCAGCTACAGATAAGCACCAGGCACCAACCCACCGATTAAAGCTTTACGTCAGAGCCGTCAAAGTGTCTGAGGCATGACCCACCGTCGTGCAATTCAGTTGGATGTTTAACACTTTGGAAAGGGTGGGTTGATGCATAATACTTAGTTTAGTAATATTACATTTGCCAAATAAATAGATACATGTAACGTAAAACTCGTCATTGATTGACAGGAATTTGCATGGCCTTTGGGAAATGCTCAATTGGCATCACTATGGGTCACTTTTGTATTACATGTATTTGATTGTTTGATTCAAATGGAGGCTTACATAAATAGGGGGCGCGAAACTGAAACCTTGAAATATGATTGGTTAATGGTGTTACGTATTAGATTGCACTGTTGTCAGCTTCTATCATGTGACTTGATATTAAATAAGGTGAAGCCCAGTGTGAGGACGTTAGATTTGGAAATTTTGGTTTATGATTATTTTCTAGAAGTTATCTTCACAAAAGAAGATTTAATAAAATTATAAAATTCTGAAGAGTGTTTCTAAAATTGTAAAACTTAGAAATTCTAAAGAGACTTTGAAAGCACAACCACAACGCGAACTTAGAATATTAGATTCAAATACTTCGTTACACTAAATTATTGTCTGAGTCTTCAATAGCATCCATACTCTGTGTTTCCGAGGGGCGAATTACGTTTGAGTGGAAATCATACCGTGACTGAGAATGAAATGAGAGGAGAATCATACAGTCAATCAAAACAGCGGATGGATAAAACATTCAAATGAGCGAATTTTCCAGGTATATATGATCTTTAAAAAAGAATTAGCTCAGTTTTATTACCTGTAAGGGCAAACATTGCCCAGTTCCTTAATACATGTAGGTGATTTTGAGCGTATTACAGTGGCGAATCCAGGGAAAGTTCAGGGGGTTCGCGCCACCCTTCCCGCTATTAAATATTCTATGAAAATGAAATAATTTTGTCTCAATGAGACCAAATTATTTCATTTTCATACATTATTTAAGATATATGTCATAAAATCCACTAAGCGAAAACAACATCTTTTAAACATATGAACCCCCTTTCCAGGAATCCTTGATCTGCCTCAGCATCAGGATGTTTACCAGGAAACATTTGAATGATTCAAACAGCCGCTCTTTTGCCTTATGGTTATCCGCTCTTTCGTAAAAATAAATCTGCTCTTTCGTATTATGGATCCGCTCAAACGTAAATCTCCCTTTCCGAGGAGCAAAGGCTCTGCGTGAGTATGGGCATTTGCGTAGACTAGTAGGCCTTCGTTGCACGAGTACGACCTAGTGAGTTGACTGAAATATTTACTTCCCAATTTTCTTGTCTCGAACAGAATCAAGGTCCAACATTTCACCGTGAACGTAGCCCATAGCAACACCATTATCAAACTCTGCATAAAGAGGCGCACAACACCCAGCTTCATGTAGTACCTGAAATAAACATAATATGAGCCAACAATGTGACATTTTGACAAGTGTAGACTCAGACGAGCCTCTGCAGCCTCCTTTTAAGCTTAGAAACTCCAAATGATGTCCAGTCAGTAGCTTAATAATCATAGAAGATTCAAGCGACTAGCAAAGGCTCTGATCAGACTGCGCGTATGCGCAGGCTGGTCTGAGCCTTTGCTGGTTGCATATACCGCATTGTTGGAAATCTCGTGCGGCGGCTCAAATTTAATAACAGTCTTTAGATCGTCTTGACTGCTGTTCGTTTTAAGGCGTTGAATTGTTGTTATTTATTCACAGTGACTGTTACTTTTTTCCATTGTGTTTTGGGTCGTTGTTTGTGGTAAGGTTTTTTTCTGCCTTTCCTAGTTTAGCAACCATATTGTTGAGAAAAAGAGAGCCGACTCCGAGGTTATAAAACATTTTTCATGCTCACCTCAAATGTGCAGGAGATCTCAATTTCTCTTAAAAACTAAAATACTAAAAAAGTATCTTTCTTGCTTTAAAATTATTCCTGCCGATAAATGTTTAATATACCAACAACTGTTGCCTATTAATGAATAGGATAATTTCATGCTCAGTTGAATTGAGCATTAAAAAGCACTATAACCTCAAAGCCTGGTAGCTTTTCTTTAATTTTTTTATGGCTGTAATAATTGGTTTGCAGTGTGTGATTATGGCTATTTCTGGCCATACTCGCATTTTTGACATGAATTTGCATCTGTCTTGGAAATCGTACCCAGATCTAGACTGATTGGAACACATTCACGGACGATAACCTGGTTCGATATTAGAAAATATCCATGGGGTAGTTTTTCATCACTACTAGCTGTGGTTACCAAACTTTGAGCGAACTGTGCCTGGTTCAATGGCAGGATAATGGCGTCACCTGTCAAACACATGTACTTTTGGCATAATGTCTTTTTTCATTTACATGCGCGGACCCAGAAAATTACAAGTGGCTATGGGTTTCCTCAGATTTACTGCTACGGACTTCTGTGAAATACCGTTGATGACTAAAAACCCTTGTCAGGACCCCCATCTTTCTTGCGGAATTTTCTGAATCCGCATGGAGGGAACTTTAAATAACACTTAAATGCCTTCCTCGCCATTCAAAAATTAATTTATAAAAAAAATACTTGTGCTATGGGGGCCGTCGTTTGATAACCATTTCGAATGAAAATACATGTAATTATTGTTATAATAGCAGTACAAGGCGGCCAATATTGGCGAAAAATAGGGAAATGGTCATACAGAACAGATGATATAGTGTATGTTTTGGGTAATATTTATCGTTCTGGTATTTGGTAGTACTGTCTGTTTTTTCCTCTTTTAAAGGTCTCAAGTTTGGTAAAATGACTTGTATTCTATTTTAGCCTATTTCGGAGGCCATCTCATGGTACAATTGCAACGGTTAATGTTAAATGAATACCATACTGTTTCACTTTGACTACTGCTCGTATTAACCAATTAGAGAAAAATTGATGAAAAGCAAATTTATTTCTTTTGTCTCATAGGCCACAAAAGACTCTTGGTGCATGAACAAGTAAATTTTTTGAAAAGGTCTCTTTTGTTTCCTCAGTAGTCTCTAGTTGGCATATTTGTTAACCCATTTATGCCGAATGAAATTTCCCTCTCATCAATTGGACCAATCCATTCTCGTTTTTAGCGTTGTTTGGTAGTATTATTCATTTTATATCAAACAACAGACTAGTATGTAAGCAAGCAGTGACGACCCATATCAGACGACGTTATGTGGTGTCTAATTGTGGTGTCTGCACTGTTTGCCCTTTGCCCTCAAAAATAACGCTAGGCATATAGGGAGGGCAGTGTCTCAGTGGTAGAGTGCTTGACTCGAGACCGAGGGTTCGAGCTTCACCGGCGTCACTGCGTTGTGTCCTTGAGCAAGACACAGTAATCCTAGCTTAGTACTAGTTCAACACAGGAAGACCCGTCCCTTCATAACTGAAATATTGTTGATGGGACGTAACAAATCAATAAAAAAAAGAAAAAAATGAAAGGCATATATGGGTTTGTGCCACTCAAATATGAAATCGCCAAAAGGTGAGTCTGCGTTTGTGTTGGATTTAATGATTATTGAATGTACCTGCATATTGAGTTTCTCTTGTGATCTGTCCAGCCATTGCTCAGTACCCTCACCGTAAATACGTATCAAAACAACATCTTCGTCGAATTTTCCTTCTTCATAGTAAGCAAACAGAGCGTTTGTTATCCCACCAGTCAATTGCTAAAATAAAGTTGCAAGTGTTTTGTAATACCACATTGTAAACAAGACAGTCAAATGGCCCCGTATGCTAACCTGAGTTGGTTTACAGATTCTGAAAATAAATACCCCGGTATCCAATTTAGGTTACCTTGCACCTAAATGACAATATTTATACTTTTAATGATTTCCCTTATTTTTAGCGTTTTTATTAATATTCATGAATACGCAAATTATGCAATTATAATAACTTGTATATTTGACTATGGAATGAAAAACCTATGTGTTAGCTTTCATTTAGTACAATTTTTAGTAATCCATGGCTTAAATCAGCTGAGATATTATTCATCTTGTACGTATACCCCAATTCGTAAATCACATTTTTAATGTTTTCATAAATATGTATGAATATGCAAATTAGATAATTTACATTAGCAACACGGGGATAGTAGGCCTATGTCTAAGCTTTAATTTGGTATCAAGTTTAGTAGTCTAGGATAAGTAACAGCGGAGATATGAGTACTTTTGTAGGCATACCCCCGTTCTCAAATCCGCTATGGGTTGCCATGGAAAGCATGCATTTTCACATAGCCTCAAATCCGCTATGGGTTGCCATGAAACCATGCATTTTCACATAGCCAATACCATTTTTTGAGGACCTCTTCGTTTCGCATTCAGGGGGTCCCAATGAACGATTTGGCACCCATGAAAAATTGTCCTGTGGGGTAACCTAAATTGGATGCCGGGGTAATATATATTTGGATAAGATCAACTGACCTGCCGAACTGGCAGGCCCCCTAGCGACCATGAATTTTGGCAAATCAATGTTTTAGCTAATTTTGTAGAAGGTCATCAGTGACTATTTCTGCCGAATAATGATTTTAATTCTGATCATCGATTTCAGAGAAGATAATTTAAATTTCATTTATCATATGACGTTGCGTCCGGGAGTGAAATAACGCCATGCAATGAAATCGATAAACCACTAGTGGTTTAGAGATTTTGTTTGCTTTGTTGCTTTACGTCCCAGTCAACAGCTATGATCATAACGGGACGGTCAGTTTACCAAACCACACCTTTTCCTGGGAAGGCTTGAACAAACATTAACCAGTACTTCGTGCACATACTTTCGCTCGTAATTGACAACAACCCTACTTGAATTATTCATTCAGCGGAAGGGAGGAGAATGACCGTAGAAATTATTTCATGATCAATCTCCAAGAAAGTATTGGACCGGGCCGGGATCGAACTCGCGACCCCTGGTTTAAAGATTTACGAGAAACGTTATGACGTCCAAAACAACGTCGCGTACATATTGACGCAATTATCACTTTTTTATGCCAGAAATGAGATTTCAAAGAAATCTTAATGTCATATGATGAATAGAATCTAACATTCGTGCTCTTGTATTACTGAATTTATTATACTCGTTGCGAAAGAGATAAAATGCTCGGCAAGCCTCGCATTTGATCTCTTATCCTCAACTCGTTTAATAAATTCAATAAAACATGAGCGCTCATGTAAGATCCTCTAAATAATTTTTACATGTAGGTACATAAAGGAAACTGACCATGTACTTCTGGTGGCAATGTTTTATAAAGGATCGAAACGGTTTTTTTTTGTTGAAGATCATCGAGTGCTCAATTAAACCAAATTATTTTTAAATCTGACTATCGGTTTCAGAGAAGAAATTTTATAATTTTGTTTCAGCGATAAGCCCCATGTTTTTGACGGATAATTTCATTAAGCTAACTGTATACGTCACCAAGTGAACATTTCTGCCAAACTGTTTTCAATTCTGACCACTGGTTTAGAAGAAGACGCTGAAAGCTTCTTATATAGGTACCTCGGACCCAGTTTATAGGCTCGGTCCGAGATAGGTACATAGGGAAAGTGTCCACACCCTTTCGCGACCATGTTTTTACCACTCATGTAAGTCGAGGAGGACATTCGCTTGGTCTTCTTTTGATTTGCCCAGCATGCTTCGAAAAAACAAAACAAAAAAAAAACACGAATGTCATTAAATGATTTGAGGGTCTGGGCATTAACGCATGATTGGAGGTGGTGTTCTTGATGGCCTAATATCGGCTAGATTCTAATCCTTAAAGCGCCACCTATAATTTGCAGCAGACGACAATTTCAAATTTTGCTGCTTTTTCAAAAATAACAAATAAGGCATGGTATTTCATGAGAATCGTCTGCTGCTGGCAGACGATTCTCATGAAATATCATTCTGAAGTAGTTCTGAAAACTAGAAAAAAATGTTGCAAAATCTGTCGTCTGCTGCATTCATGATTGGTGCTTTAAAGGTTAAAGCAGGCTTGGTGTCTCGTGATGGTTGAGCGGATTGTCTGCGGTTTGTAATTGTGGTATTTCCTGATCATACTCACTTACTATTATTGAGTGTAGAAGCTCACCTTTCTACATATGTTTTCAGGTAACCAGGCTGGTCGCACCACTTTCAAGACCTGCAAGACTTCATGTGTGAGCTGCTGTTCCTTTAACTTTCCGGCATCAATCCACACATTCACTTTATGTAACATCTTCATTCTGTGGCAGGCATGAAATAAGAACTTAAATTTTAAATGCCTTTAACCTTTTCAACCATACTTGAATAACGTCACATCGATCTTCAATAATAATTGAGCCGCGACATGTGATTTCCAACAATGTGGCATTTTGACAAGTGTGGACTCGGATGAACCTGTGCAGCCCCCTTTTAAGCTTAGAAACTCAAAATGATGTTCAGTCTGTAGCTAAACACTCATATGATATTCGAGCGACTAGCAAAGGCTCTGATCAGACTGCGCGTATGCGCAGGCTGATCTGAGCCTTTGATAGTCGCGCATACCACATTGTTGGAAATCTCATGTCGCGGCTCAATTATATTTGTTTGTTTGGTTAGAGGTTTTACGTTGCAGTCCACAACTATGGTCAAGTTGAGATCCCTGGCTGCAGGCGAATTCGCTTACGACTGCGTAGGCGCCTGGCTTCAATATTATGGTGTGTCTTCACGTTACGTTAATATGTATTATCCTTTGAGCATATTGAACCAAGACAGTTGAAGGGTTACGTATCTGTACGGACCTACAAGCAGAGTTTTGACGTATTTCGGAGTGTAGATCTTTGTAATTAACCCATATAAGCTTAGTGGGACATATGAAAGCAGTGCAGACCCAGATCAGACGCTGCAGAACGCGGCGTCTAATCAGGGTCTTCACTGTGAACTTACAGAAGGTTCTAATAAACTTTGGATAAAAATGAAAACACCACCCAATAATTCTTAAAACGGAAATGGACTGGTCCAAATGATAAGAATATGAAATTCCACTCGTCTTAAATGGGTTAAATACACGTATCATATAAACAATTAAGAAACGCCTCATAATGACGTTTCTGTAGTTTGTAATATGAAATTACTCTGGATTTAATGTTGACCTACATGATTTTTCGATCTACGCAAGCCTGGGGTGCTTAAGTCTATCTTACTTGCGAAAACTGTGTATTCAATTAGGGGATAACTGTATTCAAAATTTTCATTTGGGGAGGTATATCGTCGGATATACGGTCGGAAATTTAGTTTTACGGCGACGCGTAAGCGGAGCCGTAAAACGTGATTTCCGAACGTATATCCGACGATATACCTCCCCAAATGAAAATTTTGAATATGGTTATCCCCATTCTAATGCACTATTAACATTTTCCCTTCAAAAAGACAGCGAAAATGTACTTTTTTGCGCCTATACGTCCAGCAACGTCAGCTGCATAAAACCGCTTGCCAGCTGCATATATTCACCTGTCATCCAATGAAAAGCGACGTTACGTAATGACGTCGGTTTCCGACAGTATATCGCAGGATATACTGTCACAAATTTATGACGTTATCCAATCAGACGTCGCGTTGCATTTGCAAGTGCATTAGAATCTTTCATAGTTGATGAGTTTGCGAGCAGTTTGAACTGCAAAATCTCGAATTATAGAGTTCTTACTGTAACATAGGATCAAAGCCACGAATTAATCACTTGGTTTTGCAATACAGTATGTGCAGCGCATTTTTGTGTTTGTGTTGCTGTTGTTTACATAGAAGTTAGGCTTATACTACCAAAGGCTTTCGCTTGGGTTTTCTGCGTGGGGCCTCGACGCAAGATAATCAGCTGATTCTGTTGCGCGAACAAATGCTAAGACCAGTCAGTACATCTTCGTTTTTATTATTAGCTCTTTAATGTTTACTAAACTAGGTAGATTCCGATTTCAATATTAGAACTAGTCATCAATACCCCCCCCCACCCCCTAGGATGATGGTATACAGTAAACTGTATGGTCGAGTTGCAGTCACCCAAGAATCACTCAAAATTTAGCCATTATTTTCCTATTTTGGTGAACGTTTGTGAGACGACTAAATGGGAAAAGCGCTTAAGTAGGAAAAATCGGCTAAGAGGAGAATGAAACTTACGCTTATCTTGGAAACAAATTTTTTACGCTTAAGTCGGAAACAAAAGAAATCTATAAAGGCGCTAAAATTTGCAGTGAATGCCGTCGATCGAAATACAACAGGAATGCAATTTTTTACACGTTTCGTTCACCAATTGTTATTGAAATATGCATTTCTCCGAAAATAGTTACCGACCAAGAAAATGGATACTTTTTTCCATAAAGCTATGCGCTGTGCAGCAGCCTTCCAAAACTTTCTGAAAAGTTCAATCATAAAAGCGTGCGTCAGGTACGATGATCAACGACTTCATAATCATTGAGTTATGGAAATTATCGCCCCTGGATAATTTATTCAACCCCCACCTCCCCTACTCCCCGCTCTGCTGATATTTTCTCGCCAAAATAGCACAAGGGCTACGTAAAGCGTAATTCAATGCATTGAAAAGCCGTAGCAGGACGAAATTATCCAGCATACTGATATTAAGCTAACTATATACTACATATAATAATTCCTGGTTAAATGCCCGGTCAAATCAGAGTCGTCTCTATTCACACAAATGTATTAGTCGTTTTAAACAGTGGAAACCTTGTTCTGTTGGTGTTGCACAAACGAATATTCCTGGCATTTGCCCTTCCCTGTGGGGACAACATAAAAATAAAAATGTGGCGTATTAACCTCTGTATTCTCCGCCCTTTGAGCTGAGACCGTTCTAAAAATGACTGGGGCGAAATGTACAATAAATGGGACTGCATGGGACTGCGCATATGTACAGTATTAAACAGAAACAAGAAGATGTCAAATAAGAAAATAACGAGACATTTAAATGTATCCGACCAGCTTGTGCAGCATCCGATCTTATCACCAAATGTGTGCGTGCACTTTTGGCTGTTTGGATAGCGTGGTTCATGTATATGGTTAATGGTCATATACAAAACATTAACCGGTTGGCAGTGCAGGCTGCTACTGTCGTGTCAACCAAGAGTGACAATGAGGTAATACTTTGTTAAGAATTGCTAAACACTAACTTTTACACTACACTTGAGCTAACGTGAATCGATAGCTCACTTGTGTATTAATCCTATCCTACGGATAGGATTATTACACAAGTGATCTACCGATTATAAGTTCCTGATAACTTTGTATACAAAACATGAAGTCACTGTCACTCTTGACTGGCAGGACAATTATGCATTTAATCTGGTCTGTAATTATGAAGACAGGTTTTATGTTATGATTCTCGCTCTACAGTTGAAACTGATATCCTTATTATGTAAACAAAACTAAAAGCAGGAAACGCTTATCATGTATATGCCACATAAATCCGCATCCTCTCCCTTGTTTTTGTTTTTCATTCTTTTAGCTGTTATTTTCAAAGTTACAAGATGGCGAAGATTTCTATTATTTTTCTATTGTTATTTTCCATGTATAGAATACAAGTTTTCTGTGCAGGCGACAGTGATGGTGACAGCGAAAAAGGCGAAATGGTATGGCAAATTTATATGCATGCCTCAAGGTGATCAATTTTATACACCTTTTTTCCTTTGCGAATTGAAGTCGATTCCTACCCGCAGCTTGGACAATAGAATTTCCGAGTTTGTCCTCTTTATCCTTGTTTTTCATCCAACCCCCCCCCACACACACACACACGATTATTTTAATAGAAAAGTTCCCCTAAGAGACATGCAGTCTAGACGCAATTTTTGTTAACCGCATGACAACATGTATATGAGCCGTGTCATGACAAAACCGACTTTTTCAATATATGCGGAAAAAAGGCGCTGATCAGCACAAATGAAAGTATACACAACAGATAAAGAAACACATCATGTTAAGTTCTCCTTTTAAATGCGAAAGTGCTAATTGTTAGAACATAGTCTTATACTAAATATCATCTTTTACTAAAACTCAAGTGCGGCGAAGCCATGATGCATATCTGTGCCGTTCCATTTGCAGTAAAAAACACGACAATGCACCAGCCAGTTGTATCTATGACACCCTTGGAACCAGGGATTAGCGGGGCTTTTATATTTTCGACTTTAAAAGTTCTGTTAAAAGCCCTGCACTGCGGGGCCAAATGTAATCGGAGGTTCAATCGTGTAACATACATAAGTATTGTATGTAACGCTCTACTATACTCTTCTGGTCCACTGGCAGTCCCTATATCACTATGCTCTACTCTACTGGCCCACTGGCAGTCCCTTTTTCACCATACTATACTCTACTGGCCCACTGACAATTCCTACATCACTCGTCTATACTCTACCGGCCCAATGGCAGTCACTATAACACTCTACCATACTTAACTGGCCCACGGGCTGTCCCTATATCACCAAACTATACTCTACAGGCCCATGCGCAGTCCTATATTACTCTACTATACTCTACAGGCACGTGGGCTGTCCCTATATTACTCTACTATACTCTACAAGGCCCGATGGCAGTCCCTATATTACTCTACTATACTCTACTGGTCCACTGGCAGTCCCTATATAACTCTACTATACTCTACTAGCCCACAGGCAGTCCCTATATTACTCTACTATACTCTACTGGCCCACGGGCAGTCCCTTTATTACTCTACTATACTCTACTGGCCCACTGGTAGTCCCTTTTTCACTATACTATACTCTACTGGACCACTGACAAGTCCTACATCACTCGTCTATACTCTACTGGCCCACTGGCAGTCACTATAACACTCTATCATACTTAACTGGCCCACGGGTTGTCCCTTTATCACCATAATATACTCTACAGGCCCATGCAAAGTCCTTTATATCACTCTACCATACTCTACAGGCACATGGGCTGTCCCTATATTATTCAACTATACTCTACAGGCCCATGGGCAGTCCCTATATCATTCTACCATACTCTACAGGCACATGGGCAGTCCCTATATCACTCTACCGTACTCTATAGGCACATGGGCTGTCCCTATATTACTCTACTATACTCTACTAGCCCACAGACAGTCCCTATATTACTCAACTATACTCTACAGGCACATGGGCAGTCCCTATATCACTCTACCATACTCTATAGGCACATGGGCAGTCCCTATATTACTCTACTATACTCTGCTAGCCCACAGGCAGTCTCTATATTACTCTACTATACTCTACTGGCCCACGGACAGTCCCTATGTTACTATACTATACTCTACTAGTCACACAGGCAGTCCCTATATCACTCTATTATACTCTACTGACCCACGGGAAGTCCCATTATCACTATACTATACTCTTCTGGTCCACTGGCAATCCCTATATTACTATACTATACTCTACTGGCCCACTGGCAGTCCCTTTTTCACTATACTATACTCTACTGGCCCACTGACAATTCCTTCATCACTCGTCTATACTCTACCGACCCAATGACAGTCACTATAACACTCTACCATACTTAACTGGCCCACGGGCTGTCCCTATATCACCAAACTATACTCTACAGGCCCATGCGCAGTCCCTATATTACTCTACTATACTCTACAGGCACGTGGGCTGTCCCTTTATTACTCTACTATACTCTACAAGGCCCACTGGCAGTCCCTATATTACTCTACTATACTCTACTGGCCCACTGGCAGTCCCTATATAACTCTACTATACTCTACTAGCCCACAGGCAGTCCCTATATTACTCTACTATACTCTACTGGCCCACGGGCAGTCCCTATATTACTCTACTATACTCTACTGGCCCACTGGTAGTCCCTTTTTCACTATACTATACTCTACTGGACCACTGACAAGTCCTACATCACTCGTCTATACTCTACTGGCCCACTGGCAGTCACTATAACACTCTATCATACTTAACTGGCCCACGGGTTGTCCCTATATCACCATAATATACTCTACAGGCCCGTGCAAAGTCCTTTATGTCACTCTACCATACTCTACTAGTCACACAGGCAGTCCCTATATCACTCTATTATACTCTACTGGCCCACGGGAAGTCCCATTATCACTATACTATACTCTTCTGGTCCACTGGCAATCCCTATATTACTATACTATACTCTACTGGCCCACTGGCAGTCCCTTTTTCACTATACTATACTCTACTGGCCCACTGACAATTCCTTCATCACTCGTCTATACTCTACCGACCCAATGACAGTCACTATAACACTCTACCATACTTAACTGGCCCACGGGCTGTCCCTATATCACCAAACTATACTCTACAGGCCCATGCGCAGTCCCTATATTACTCTACTATACTCTACAGGCACGTGGGCTGTCCCTTTATTACTCTACTATACTCTACAAGGCCCACTGGCAGTCCCTATATTACTCTACTATACTCTACTGGCCCACTGGCAGTCCCTATATAACTCTACTATACTCTACTAGCCCACAGGCAGTCCCTATATTACTCTACTATACTCTACTGGCCCACGGGCAGTCCCTATATTACTCTACTATACTCTACTGGCCCACTGGTAGTCCCTTTTTCACTATACTATACTCTACTGGACCACTGACAAGTCCTACATCACTCGTCTATACTCTACTGGCCCACTGGCAGTCACTATAACACTCTATCATACTTAACTGGCCCACGGGTTGTCCCTATATCACCATAATATACTCTACAGGCCCGTGCAAAGTCCTTTATGTCACTCTACCATACTCTACAGGCACATGGGCTGTCCCTATATTATTCAACTATACTCTACAGGCCCATGGGCAGTCCCTATATCATTCTACCATACTCTACAGGCACATGGGCAGTCCCTTTATCACTCTACCGTACTCTATAGGCACATGGGCAGTCCCTATATTACTCTACTATACTCTACTAGCCCACAGACAGTCCCTATATTACTCAACTATACACTACAGGCACATGGGCAGTCCCTATATCACTCTACCATACTCTATAGGCACATGGGCAGTCCCTATATTACTCTACTATACTCTGCTAGCCCACAGGCAGTCCCTATATTACTCTACTATACTCTACTGGCCCACGGACAGTCCCTATGTTACTATACTATACTCTACTAGTCACACAGGCAGTCGCTATATCACTCTATTATACTCTACTGGCCCACGGGAAGTCCCTTTATCACTATACTATACTCTTCTGGTCCACTGGCAATCCCTATATTACTATACTATACTCTACTGGCCCACTGGCAGTCCCTTTTTCACTATACTATACTCTACTGGCTCACTGACAATTCCTTCATCACACGTCTATACTCTACCGACCCAATGGCAGTCACTATAACACTCTACCATACTTAACTGGCCCACGGGCTGTCCCTATATCACCGAACTATTTTCTACAGGTCCATGCGCAGTCCCTATATCACTCTACTATACTCTACAGGCACATGGGCAGTCCCTATATCACTCTATTATACTCTACTGGCCCAGGGGAAGTCCCTTTATCACTATACTATAATCTTCTGGTCCACTGGCAATCCCTATATTACTATACTATATTCTACTTGCCCACTGGCAGTCCCTTTTTCACTATACTATACTCTACTGGCAAACTGACAATTCCTTCATCACTCGTCTATACTCTACCGACCCAATGGCAGTCACTATAACACTCTACCATACTTAACTGGCCCACGGGCTGTCCCTATATCACCAAACTATACTCTACAGGTCCATGCGCAGTCCCTATATCACTCTACTATACTCTACAGGCACATGGGCAGTCCCTATATTACTCTACTATACTCTACTGGCCCACTGGCAGTCCCTATATTACACTTCTATACTCTACTGGCCCACGGGCAGTCCCTATATTACTCTACTATACTCTACTAGCCCACAGGCAGTCCCTATATCACTCAACTATACTCTACTAGCCCACAGGCAGTCCCTATATAACTCTACTATACTCTACTAGCCCACGGGCAGTCCCTATATCACTCTACTATACTCTACTAGCCCACAGGCAGTCCCTATATCACTCTACTATACTCTACTAGCCCACAGACAGTCCCTATATAACTCTACTATACTCTACAGGCACGTGGGCTGTCCCTTTATTACTCTACTATACTCTACAAGGCCCACTGGCAGTCCCTATATTACTCTACTATACTCTACTGGCCCACTGGCAGTCCCTATATAACTCTACTATACTCTACTAGCCCACAGGCAGTCCCTATATTACTCTACTATACTCTACTGGCCCACGGGCAGTCCCTATATTACTCTACTATACTCTACTGGCCCACTGGTAGTCCCTTTTTCACTATACTATACTCTACTGGACCACTGACAAGTCCTACATCACTCGTCTATACTCTACTGGCCCACTGGCAGTCACTATAACACTCTATCATACTTAACTGGCCCACGGGTTGTCCCTATATCACCATAATATACTCTACAGGCCCGTGCAAAGTCCTTTATGTCACTCTACCATACTCTACAGGCACATGGGCTGTCCCTATATTATTCAACTATACTCTACAGGCCCATGGGCAGTCCCTATATCATTCTACCATACTCTACAGGCACATGGGCAGTCCCTTTATCACTCTACCGTACTCTATAGGCATATGGGCAGTCCCTATATTACTCTACTATACTCTACTAGCCCACAGACAGTCCCTATATTACTCAACTATACACTACAGGCACATGGGCAGTCCCTATATCACTCTACCATACTCTATAGGCACATGGGCAGTCCCTATATTACTCTACTATACTCTGCTAGCCCACAGGCAGTCCCTATATTACTCTACTATACTCTACTGGCCCACGGACAGTCCCTATGTTACTATACTATACTCTACTAGTCACACAGGCAGTCGCTATATCACTCTATTATACTCTACTGGCCCACGGGAAGTCCCTTTATCACTATACTATACTCTTCTGGTCCACTGGCAATCCCTATATTACTATACTATACTCTACTGGCCCACTGGCAGTCCCTTTTTCACTATACTATACTCTACTGGCTCACTGACAATTCCTTCATCACACGTCTATACTCTACCGACCCAATGGCAGTCACTATAACACTCTACCATACTTAACTGGCCCACGGGCTGTCCCTATATCACCGAACTATTTTCTACAGGTCCATGCGCAGTCCCTATATCACTCTACTATACTCTACAGGCACATGGGCAGTCCCTATATCACTCTATTATACTCTACTGGCCCAGGGGAAGTCCCTTTATCACTATACTATAATCTTCTGGTCCACTGGCAATCCCTATATTACTATACTATATTCTACTTGCCCACTGGCAGTCCCTTTTTCACTATACTATACTCTACTGGCAAACTGACAATTCCTTCATCACTCGTCTATACTCTACCGACCCAATGGCAGTCACTATAACACTCTACCATACTTAACTGGCCCACGGGCTGTCCCTATATCACCAAACTATACTCTACAGGTCCATGCGCAGTCCCTATATCACTCTACTATACTCTACAGGCACATGGGCAGTCCCTATATTACTCTACTATACTCTACTGGCCCACTGGCAGTCCCTATATTACACTTCTATACTCTACTGGCCCACGGGCAGTCCCTATATTACTCTACTATACTCTACTAGCCCACAGGCAGTCCCTATATCACTCAACTATACTCTACTAGCCCACAGGCAGTCCCTATATAACTCTACTATACTCTACTAGCCCACGGGCAGTCCCTATATCACTCTACTATACTCTACTAGCCCACAGGCAGTCCCTATATCACTCTACTATACTCTACTAGCCCACAGACAGTCCCTATATAACTCTACTATACTCTACTAGCCCACAGGCAGTCCCTATATCACTCTACTATACTCTACTGGCCCACTGGCAGTCCCTATATCACTATACTATAATCTACAAGCCCACTGGCAGTCCCTGTATCACAATACTATACTCAACAGGTATCATACACTTCAGGCACATGGGCTGTCCCTATATTACTCTTCTATACTCTACAAGGCCCACGGGCAGTCCCCATATTACTCTACTATACTCTACTGGCCCACTGGCAGTCCCTATATTACTCTACTATACCCTACTGGCCCACTGGCAGTCCCTATATCATTATACTATACTCTACAGCCCACGGGCAGCCCCTATATCACTCTACTATACTGTACTAGCCCACAGGCAGTCCTTATATCACTCAACTATACTCTACTGGTCCACGGGAAGTCCCTTTATCACTATACTATACTCTTCTGGCCCACTGGCAGTCCCTATATCACTATACTATACTCTACCGGCCCATGGGAAGTCCCTTTATCACTATACAATACTCTACTGTCCAACTGGCAGTCCCTATATCACTATACTATACTCTTTTGGCCCACTAGCAGTCCCTATATCACTATACTATACTCTACAGGCCCATGCGCAGTCCTTATATCACTCTACCATACTCTACAGGCACATGGGCTGTCCCTGTATTACTCAACTATACTCTACTAGCCCACAGAAAGTCCTTATATCACTCCACTATACTCTACTGGCCCAGTGGTAGTCCCTATATCACTATACTATACTCTTCTTGCCCACTGGCATTCTCTATATCACTACACTATACTCTACTGTCCAACTGGCAGTCCCTTTATTACTCTACTATACTCTCTTGGCCCACTGGCAGTCCCTATATCATTATACTATACTCTACAGGCCCACGGGCAGCCCCTATATCACTCTACTATACTGTACTAGCCCACAGGCAGTCCTTATATCACTCTACTATACTCTACTGGTCCACGGGAAGTCCCTTTATCACTATACTATACTCTTCTGGCCCACTGGCAGTAGCTATATCACTATACTATACTCTACCGGCCCACGGGAAGTCCCTTTATCACTATACAATACTCAACTGTCCAACTGGCAGTCCCTATATCACTATACTATACTCTTCTGGCCATCTGGCAGTCCCTATATCACTATACTATACTCTTTTGGCCCACTAGCAGTCCCTATATCACTATACTATACTCTACAGGCCCATGCGCAGTCCTTATATCACTCTACCATACTCTACAGGCACATGGGCTGTCCCTGTATTACTCAACTATACTCTACTAGCCCACAGAAAGTCCTTATATCACTCTACTATACTCTACTGGCCCAGTGGTAGTCCCTATATCACTATACTATACTCTTCTGGCCCACTGGCATTCCCTATATCACTACACTATACTCTACTGTCCAACTGGCAGTCCCTTTATTACTCTACTATACTCTCTTGGCCCACTGGCAGTCCCTATATCACTACAATATACTCTACTTGCCCACTGGCAGTCCCTTTTTTCACTATTCAATACTCTACTGGCCCACTGACATTTCCTACTTCACTCGTCTATACTCTAAAAGGCCCAATGACCCAGTCCCTATATCACTATACTATACTCTGCTGGCCCACTGGCAGTCCCCATATCAATATACTATACTATACTCTTCTGGCCCACTGGCAGTCCCTATATCACTACACTTTACTCTACTGTCCAACTGGCAGTCCCTTTATTACTCTACTATACTCTTCTGGCCCACTTGCAGTCCCTATATCACTACACTATACTTAAGTGGCCCACTGGCAGTCCCTTTTTCATTATACTATACTCTACTGGCCCACTGGCAGTCCCTATATCACTATACTATACTCTACTGGCCCACTGGCAGTCCCTATATCACTATATTATACTCTACTGACCCACTGGCAGTCCCTATATCACTATACTATACATTAGAGGCCCACGGACAGTCCCTGTATCACTCTACTATACTGTACTAGCCCACAGGCAGTCCTTATATTCACTATACTATACTATTCTAGCCCACTGGCAGTCCCTATATCACCATACTATATTCTACCGGCCCACGGGAAGTCCCTTAATCACTATACTATACCCTACTGTCCAACTGGCAGTCCCAATATCACTATACTATACTCTTCTGGCCCACAGGTAGTCCCTATATCACTATACTATACTCTTCTGGCCCACTAGCAGTCCCTATATCACTATACTATACTCTACAGGCCCATGCGCAGTCCCTATATCACTCTACCATACTCTACAGGCACATGCGCTGTCCCTATATTACTCTACTATACTCTACTAGCCCACAGAAAGTCCTTATATCACTCTACTATACTCTACTGGCCCAGGGGCAGTACCTATATCACTATACTATACTCTTCTGGCCCACTGGCATTCCCTATATCACTATACTATACCCTTCTGGCCCACTGGCAGTCCCTATATCACTATACTATACTCTACTGGCCCACTGACATTTCCTACATCACTCGTCTATACTCTAGAAGGCCCAATGGCCCAGTCCCTATATCACTATTCTATACTCTGCTGGCCCACTGGCAGTCCCTATATCACTATACTATACTATAATCTTGTGGCCCACTGGCAGTCCCTATATCACTACACTATACTCTACTGTCCAACTGGCAGTCCCTTTATTACTCTACTATACTCTTCTGGCCCACTGGCAGTCCCTATATCACTACACTATACTCTACTGGCCCACTGGCAGTCCCTTTTTCATTATACTATACTCTACTGGCCCACTGGCAGTCCCTATATCACTATACTATACTCTACTGGCCCGCTGGCAGTCCCTATATCACTATACTTTACTCTTCTGGCCCACTGGCAGACCCTTTATCACTACACTATACTCTACTGGCCCACTGGCAGTCCCTTTTTCATTATACTATACTCTACTGGCCCACTGGCAGTCCCTATATCACTATACTATACTCTACTGGCCCACTGGCAGTCCCTATATCACTATACTATACTCTACTGGCCCACTGACAGACACTGTATTGTTCTATTACTCTCCACTAGCCCACTGACCATCCCTTTATCACTCTACTATACTCTACTTGCCCACTGACAATCCCTATCAATCTTTACGGCTGTCGCAAATCAGTTCGACGACTTGTTATGGCCGTATAATTCATGTGTAGCAGAACATGTATAAGCTTATTCTAAAAGCTAGTCGCCGTTTGTGCGTGAGCCACAAGTCTTGGTTTGGAGTGTTCGGTACCTGTAAGATTATAATTGATTTAACGAAATTATACATGTATTAAACACCCGCCAAGTCGGTTAACGCAGAGAGAATATGTGCTTGCATGGTGCTCTAAGCTCCATTCCCCCTAATTTGATATGCAGCATTGCCATGTTCAGTAAAAGTTGAATTTTGACCTTTTGACCCACAGGGTCGGGGGATGGAGCGGGGGTGGGGGAGCTGTGGGCAAATTATTTGCTACCATGTTGCTGCATTTAATTTAATTCGATATGACAATATTCTGGAAATGTCAAATTTTGACCTATTGACCACTATTGGGGGGGGGGGGCAAAATATTTGCTACCATGTTGCTGCATTTAATGACCATATTTTGAAAAAGTTGAATTTCGACCTATTGACCCCAACCCAAGGGTCGGGGGAGGTGGTAGGGGTCTGCGTGCAAAATATTTGTTACCATGTTGCTGCATGCGTGATTCCATTTAATTTGATATGCAACATGACCATGCTCTAAAAAGTTAAATTTTGACCTTTTTAACCCCACCCTAGGGTCATGGGGGTAGTGGTCTGCAGGCAAAATATCTGCTACCATGTTGCTACATTTAATGACCATATTCTGAAAAAGCGGCTGAATTTCGACCTATTGACCCCACCCGAGGGTCGAGGGGGGGGGGGGCGGAGTTGGGGCGGGGGGAGTAAGGGTCTGCGGACAAAATACATGTATTTGCTACCATGTTGCTGCATTCGTGATTCCATTTAATTTGATATGCAACATGACCTTTTGATCCCACCCACAGGGTCGGGGGGATGTGGGGTGAAGGGAAAAATATTTGCTACCATGTTGCTACATACGTGATCCCCTTTAATTTGATATGCAACAACATGACTATGTTTTGAAAAAGTTGGATTTTGACCTTTTAACCCCATCCCGTAGGATGGGGGTGGGTGGGGGATGGGTGGGGTCTGCGGGCAAAATATTTGCTACCATGTTATTGTCTATGTGATTCCTATTAATTTGATATGCAATATGACCATGTTCTGAAAAAGTTGATATTTGACCTTTTGACCCCACCCCCTAAGTCCACCCAGGGGAGGACCCAGGCCTTCGATCAAAAAATCACGTTTGATACGTTTCATACTTATTGTACCTCTGTCTGCACGCGAAATTTCAGTAAAAATTATTGACAACTAACTGAGTCAATGCGAAATTTAAATATTTAACCTTTGACCCTACCTCAACGGTCAGGGGGGTTCGGGTAAAATTTTAATCAATGCCATGCTTATCTACAGGCACTGGGTAATCATGGCCTATAGTGAGAAGTTGTCAGATTTTATGGTTTTGGAAAAATGTAAAGTTTATTCCACAAAAAAGCCATTATTTTTGCATTAGCCTAAACCTAAGTCAAAAAGGGCCATAACTCAGTTCAAAGTGTGCGAATGACCTCCAATTCGAACCTGACCTGTATTTTGTGATGCTTTACCCTTCTGTTAAATTTGAATGAAACTCTTGCATCCTCTCAAAAGTTATTGATCGGAAATCAAAATTTAGCCAAAATATTAGTCAAAAAAGGCCATAACTCAGTCAAAATTTTGCGGGCGTTTTCGACGTAACAATTGTGTTCCGCAACTTTTGACGTTACATCAACCCTATTCAAGGTCAGTTATACTCTCACAAATCATTAGACTTATGAGCTGCTTTAACTTTCAAGGGTCTGCCCGCTTTCACGTCGATAAAGCACGAGTCATCACTGCATGCTAGTTGGATACTAAGGGACTAATTTCTTTAAGCGTTGTGCGACTTGGGAAATACCCTGGCAAATGCCAAAGTTGATTTTGATCTTCGCTGGGCACTTGTCCAATAGCGTTTATTTTGTTTTGTTGTTGCTCATATTTAGTTGTTTTCCGACTTAGTCGTTTTCCGACTTAGTCGTTTTTCCGACTTAAGCGTCTGACGGTGAGGTTTCCGAGATAGTCGTAACTTTTCCCATCTTAAGCGCGTTTCCTACTTAGTCGCCTCACAAACGTTAACAAGTACATTGTAACAAAGTCTAACCTTTATTTCATATATATTTCACTGGTTACATATACATGCAGCGACATTCATGCAAACACGTAATTCCGAGCCCCGTAGCGCAGTCGGTTGCGAAATCGAAACCGCCCGCAGATCCCGGGGTCGCGAGTTCGATCCCGGTCTGGCACCATACTCAGGTGGAGATTGATCATGAAATAATTTCTACGGTTATTCTTCTTCCGCTGATTCATGAAGGGTTGGTGTCAGTTATGCACGAAATACTGGTTAACCGCTTAGTCAAGCCTGCCAAGAAAAATAGTGTGGTTAGGTGATCTGACCGTCTCGACATGGCCATAGCTGTTGAGTAGGGCGTAAAACATCGAACCAAACGAACAAAAGCAAACAAGCAATAAATAGATTGACTGCATGTAATCTTTTAAAGCCCAATGAGTTTTTCAATAAAGGATGGTACAGTTAAGTTAGGATGATGGTCCGTTGGATATACTGAGGGATACTAGGTTAAAAATGTATGTCCAAAATGTTATATTTGATTCTCTGAAGATCAATTTCCTCATAACAAACAGTGCAGACCCTAATGAAATGCCGCCTTAAGCGGCCTTTCATTTAGGTCTTCACTTTTTCATAGCACGGGACAAAATTATATGAGTCACGCTCAGTGCTGTGAATTTGCCCAGAGAGAGAGAGAGAGAAAGAGCGAGCGAGAGAGAGAGAGAGAGAGAGAGAGAGAGAGAGAGAGAGAGCAACCACAACTCACGTTTTCACTTTAGCACCTGACAAAAAAAACCGTTTACTTCATTCACGAATTATAATGTTGATATTTGCAACAATACGGACTATGATTACAGTAAATAAACGCGAGGTCATTGCACTTTTACTTTGTACTTTTACTTCAGGTCATTTTCAAGTCAAACACTGTTTAGGTGGCAAGCGTTACTACCTTCAGAGGCGGGTCAGACATGGTGTAGCCTCTTTAGGTGGCTTGTGTTCCTATCTTCAGAGGACTGCAATGTTTAGGTGGCAAGCGTTCCTGCCTTCAGATACCTGTCGGGCGGATGTAGCCTGTTTAGGTGGCTTGCGTTCCTATCTTCAGAGGACTGCAATGTTTATGTGCCAAGCGTTCCTACCTTCAGATGCCTGTCCGGCGGATGTAGTCTGTTTAGGTGGCTTGTGTTCCTATCTTCAGAGGACTGCAATGTTTAGGTGCAAAGCGTTCCTATCTTCAGATGCCTGTCCGGCGGATGTAGCCTGTTTAGGTGGCTTGTGTTCCTATCTTCAGAGGACTGCAATGTTTATGTGGCAAGCGTTCCTACCTTCAGATGCCTTTCCGGCGGATGTAGCCTGTTTAGGTGGCTTGTGTTCCTATCTTCAGAGGACTGCAATGTTTAGGTGGCAAGCGTTCCTACCTTTAGATGCCTGTCGGGCGGATGTAGCCCGTTTAGGTGGCTTGTGTTCCTATCTTCAGAGGACTGCAATGTTTAGGTGGCAAGCGTTCCTACCTTCAGATGCCTGTCCGGCGGATGTAGCCTGTTTAGGCGGCTTGTGTTCCTATCTACAGAGGCCTATCAGACATGATGTGGCCTGTTTAGGTGGCAAGCATTCCTACCTTCACAAGCCTGTAGACTGTTTAGGCGGCAAGCATTCCTATCAGACATGGTGTAGCCTGTTTAGATGGCAAGCGTTCCTACCGTCAGAGGCCTGTCGGGCGGGGTGTAGGCTGTCTACGTGGCAAGCGTCCCTATCAGACATGGTGTAGCCTTGTAGCCTGTTAAGATGGCAAGCGTTTCTACTTTAAGAGGCCTGTCGGACAGGGTGTAGCCTGTTTAAGCAGCTTGCGTTCCTACTTAAAGAGGCCTGTTGGACGGGATAATGCCTTTTGAGGCGGTTTGCGTTTCACTTTCAAATGTCTGTTGGGGAGGGTGTAGCCTGTTTAAATAGCTTGCATTCCTACCTACAAGGGCCAATCAGGAAGGGCTTAGACTGTTATGGCGATTTCTTCCCTATCTACAGAGGCCTGTCAGACAGGGTGTTGCCTGTTTTGGTGGCAAGCATTCCTACCTTCATAGGTCTGTCGGGCGTGTTTTAGCCTATTTCGATGGCTTGCGTTTCTACCTACAGAGGCCTGTAAGGCGGGGTGTAGCCTGTTTAGACAGCTTTCGATCCTAACCCGTTGTGTGTCGCCAGTGCATCCTTAATAAATGTTTCAATGGTTATCTCTTCCTAAACTACTGGCTGGATTTTTGCCAAACCTGGCGGGAATAGTCATTATAAAGCCCCTTAAAATAACTGTTCAAACAGTTCCGGTCCGTTGCATATATGGGTCACACAGCCCAAAAAATGATGAAAATCTTCTTTGAAACCACAATTCCTGGAGTCTTGTGGGAACCTGCTGGGAAAGGACTGGCCTCTTGGCACTCTTGTATGTGATGTTTTGTCACTTTCCCGTCTGGTGTCTTGGGTCGGGTGTGGTACTTGATTGTATCGATTCCTGATCTTAATTGCCTCCTTACTTACTTTGATATTCGATATGTAACATAATCTAGCAAACCTTTATCAAGTTTGTTCAAATTATGCCATTGAGCTCAAAATGGCCAGCACTAGGAGTCAAATGTTTTACAAAGGTTTATATATAGATAAACATGTAAAACATATTCTCGTCTGAAACCACGAAGCATAGAGCCTTGATATCTGTTATTTAAAATCATCTACTAGAAGTCAACATCAACCAAGCGTATTCAAATTAATACGCTGGGGCAAAACATGGGGTCACAAGTTTTACACATGCTTATATAGAAAAGATATGAAACTTTTATATTTGATATGTAGCACCATCTACTTGAATTCTTCCAGGTTTGATCAAAATATGCCCTGGGGTAAAAAGGGCCCTGCCCCGACGGTCACATTTTACATTAAGCTTATATACGGAAATATGGAAACATCTTTTTTTGCCTAAAACCATAAGGCACAGAGCACCATATCATCTAGTAAACCTCTACAAAGTTTGTTCAAATTATGTCCTTTTGATCAAAAAAGCCTCACCCTGGGGTCACATGATAAACGTAGGTTATATAGGAAAAACGTGAAAAAATCTTCTTGTCTGAAGCCATAATGCATAGTGCCTTGACATTTGGTATGTATTATCACCTAGAGGACCTCTACCAAGTTTGTTCGAATTCTGCACCTAGGGCAAAAATTGGCCCGCCCTGGGGTCACATGTGTACACATGCTTATGTAAGGAAAGTGTAACAAATATTCTTGTCTGAAAAAACAATGCATAGAGCCTTTATATTTGATATAAAGAATAATCTAGTCAACATCTACCAAGTTTGTTCTAATGATCTTCCTAGGGCCAATAATGGCACGTCCCTGGGGAAATATGAACGAATCTTCTTTGTCTGAAACCAAAAGGTCTAGAGCCTTGATAGTTAGTATGAAGCATTATCTAGTAGACCACAACCAAGTGTGTTCAAATTATGCACTTTGGAGAAAAAGTTGGCGCCACCCCAAGGGTCACATGATAAAGGGAAAACGTGAAAATATGTTTTGTCTGGAACCATAAGGCATAGAGCCTTTATATTTGGTATGTAGCATCACCTAGTAAACCTCTAACTAGTTTGCTCAAATCATGCTCCTGTGGCCAAAATGGCCCGCCACATGGTCACATGCTTTATATAGGTTTAAAGAAAATTATCACTGTGTTAATTATCAAGCAATTGTGGAAGGTGCTCATCCAACTCTGACACACGACTGATGAGACCCAGGACGGATGAATGGAGAGCCTTTCGTGAAAAGGCAAACCTTACTGGAGGCACGTTTCTCAAAGCAATTGGACTCGATGGCTTACAAATCCAAGCAGAGTCACTGTGTTGTGTCCTTGAGTAAGACACGTTATCCAGGGTTCAACCCAGGATAACCAGTTTCGACATGATGGAAATATTGATGGCTAGGATGTAAATAATCAACACAAACAAACACGCGAAAAGGAAATGGAACAGTTTGGGGAAGTGATTTGTCACATGCCATCCAAAAGTCCGTTTTTGCAGCCATGTGGAAAATGTTGGACTCCGAGTAAAAATATGAATAAAAATTTAGTTGTTACATTAGTTGGGAAGGTATTAGAACTTTTTAATGTTCTGCTGTTGAGTACACTGATACCTACGTGGTTACCTACCTACATTGACTTGGTTTTACAGGGTTGATGTCAACAATAACTGGAATCTATCCTTTATTATAAGCACTCATTGTTTGTAAGTATAAGTAGGTAAATTCAATGTTTCGGCGTCCATTGTATCAAAATTTCACTTAACTGGTGTAAATGGATAGTAGAGACGCAAAAAAGGGTTTTCAACATAATGGGTCATTACACTTATACCACCCTGACCAACTTTAGCACGAAATATCTCGTGATGTGCAAAGTCTACACTAATGTAGGTGGTATAAAATAGTTATACCATGGGTTTTCCACCTGTACGTAAGATAATCCACTCGCTAAAGCTCGTGGATTATCTCCACGTACAGGCGGAAAACCCATGGTATAACTATTACTTATCCAATTTGCGCAAAAGCTTCCAACAAACGTATATGCTGACGCATTTAAAGAGGCTAGAGGTCTAAACATTGATCTGAACCTTTTTCTCGCTAGTGTTTCTGTTGTACAGGTCGGTTTGAGTCTCCCCCGGAAGACAGGTTGTCTTGCAATGAGGACCAATATCCACATATCATGAGCAAGCATGAATAATGAGCAAGCAAGAATCTAGCAAGCATTTCCACATCAAACTTTGTAAGATGACTCTGAAACCTTTAAACAATAACAGTGCTAAAGGTAATTGATATTCTTCGTCTACATTAACTCTTTGCGTATGCCAGCTATGAAGGATCTGTTGAGTCACGCAGTGTACTCTAAGTCTTCACTACTCAACATAGCAATGATTATCTCAATTCCATTTCTTGGCTGATATATCGACTCCTATCGAAATATCATATGGGCATACCATTTAAGATGAATACCGTTTTAATATGTTTGGGATAAAATGCAATATAACTAGAAACAAATTGTGTAACTGTATCTTACTCAATAATAGTAAAGATGCAATGTAATGCTTTTTATTATATACCTGCAATGATATACATCTGATACAACTACTTTTCCGACTCGAAAATACAAAATCTTGAACTCTTGAACTCTTAATCTGACTCACAATCTTAGCCATAGCATTATTAATCACTAAAATCACATCTCTATCTGACGTTTAGGCGATTAGCCTCTATTTATTTATTTCCTATATTAAAGAAAAGGAATTAAACACGATAAATGCATTTTCCGCCTCTGTCGTAACAATACACAATGTGACGTCATCAAACATTTGGCGCGACCTTATTTGCTACCGTAACGGCATCGCAACGTCACGTCACATGGTATCAACTTTGGTGAGTTAACCGCTAAAACTGAAATGAGTTTTGTTGTGTTATGTAGGTATATAATAAAAATATTATTACTTGAGTAACTTGATCTGATGGGTCGGATCACGTCTCGTGGCTGCGCCAGGAACTACTGGATCACACTCGACTTCGTCTCGTGTGATCCGATCGTTCCTGGCGCAGCCACTCGACGTGATCCGATCCATCAGATCAAGTTACTCATAGCAAGTAATAATGTGTATTTATTATATACCTATCAATGATACAACGTTTAAAGTGTCTGTTTTCTGGCCATCTGATACAGAAAGCCGGATCAACGAACTGAGGTTTTCTGAATCCCAAAACGAGGCTAACGTCTGTTACCTGTCTTTGCGGCGACGTTGCGTAAAATAAATTTCAAGCATGGAACCAGAGACGGAAAACATAATGACGTAACGTCAAGAAACGAAACTTAATGGCAAACGTTCCCGCATTTTTTATGGATTAAAGGCCGAAACAATTTATAAAACCAGAATAATGTCGGAAAAAGGTATATATAATAAACATAATATAATAATAATGACGTGATCTGGCGTACTGTATCACGTCTCGTGGATGAGATCATACCATCGGATCACCCTAGACTATTTTAATAATGTGTATAAACGTTGCTACAATTAATACAGTAGAATCATGGACGCTCTAGGTATAAAATTCCCCTTCCTGCGTTGGGTTTTACAAACGACGTTGAGATGATTTTATAGTCGTTACATAAACGTCGCGTTTGATAAGGCTTCGTACTGTTTATACTTTGTGCGCATTGTTTATGTTGAAATTTACAGCAACATTCCTACCAAAACCACATGAGGCTAGTATTTATCAGATTATCATCTAGACTGGCTCCAGTCCTTAAACAATTTTTCATCAATGTGTTATATCATATACTTGTAGCCAGTCTTACTCTGATGGCTCTGTTTTTAAAACAGAGCCATCAGAGTAAGACTGGCTACAAGTATATAATATGACACATTGATGAAAAATGTTTTAAGGACTGGAGCCAGTCTAATTATCATCCATTTTATTAAATGTTTTATTTTTTTCCATCCAAATCATTTTTAGCTTAATACCGTCTGACGCTTATGACCCATAAGGGTTGATGCGTCGACAAGCACCGAACAAACTAACAAACAAATCAACAAACCTGTCGTTAGAACTGTAATAAAAAAGCTGCATCATTAGCATGTAACGGTGAAGTTGTTGCTCGAGGTGGCTTTCAGGATCCAGTTGTAAACTAATCATACGAGGCAGAACCACGTTTGGACGGATTTGAATACAGAACATGTACAAGCCAGTAATCGTCATTTGCAGAGGTACTGATGCGCTACTTCTTCATTGCTACCTTGGTTGTGTACAAAATATGAGGTATGGAAAGTTAAAGCAGGAACGTTAAAGCAGGAAATGGATATCTGGTGTACATTATTTTATCGAAACAAGATACTGATAAACCAGAGAACATACTTGGTTTTCACGGCCAGACAGTTTGTGATACAAGTTCATCATTCTCTGGCATCAGCAAAATAAAAACATGTTGGAAGCAGCTCAGGAGCTTGACGTTCGGTCCTTAATTCACCTATATAGTCATAAAGCCAAAAACGCAAAGTGTCACTACGTAATGACATTATGAGCTTTTGGTGTTGAGGCTATATACGAGATATGAGGACCGAACTTCAAGCTCCTGTGGAAGCAGTACCATTGGGAGGATAGTGGCTCAGTGGTAGAGTGCTTGACTCGAGACCGAGGGGCTGCCGGTTCGAGCCTCACCGGCATCACTGCATTGTGTCATTGAGCAAGACACATTAATCCTAGCTTAGTACTGGTTCAACCCAGGAAGACCCGTCCCTTTACAGCTGAAAGCTTGTTGGTGGGACGTAAAGAATCAAATCAAACAAAACAAACAAACAAGAAGCAGTACATCCAGGAATCCCAGAAACTGCTACAGCCATTAGGTTTGTTGTTTGCCTGTATGGCAACTACGTTGAAACAGAAACATGTAAATATTGATTTGATACAATCTAATCTTTTCCCCAAGGCGAGAATATGGTTGGTTCCCATTGTTTGTGGGGACTCTGTGTTTTGTCTTTGGTTTGTAATGCATTACGTACAATTACGTATCCTTTCCAGTTTTGCAATTATCTTGACAAGGAAAAGAGAGCTGGTTGCTTTACTTTAACTGTCTCCATGGTGTCTTGTGACTGACAGTGTTCTGTGGCTCTTCGTCACGGTGCCGTGGGTTGGTTTGTGGTATTTTCGGATCAAGCTCACTTACTTTTGGGGCTAAAAGCAAGATTGTCAGCTCTGCATGAAGCTCTACCAGATGTAAATGTTAAAGTCTAATCAGATCTGCATGATAATGCGATAACGATGCAGCGGGATGTGCCGATCATGTAGGACTCCAAGTTGTCCTGTTGGCAATTGAATATGCTGAATGAGCAGCCCCGCCTGTAGAGACTTATGTTACCTGCAATTGGGTGTCAAATTATTAATATATGGGCACTTATAAGAAGCTAGGTGTATGGTAAAAGCAATCATACCTTGAACTGATAGATGTGAATAAAATTATATATCAAATCTATAAGGTCCCGTTTCCTCAAATTTACGTGTATAGTATTACCCGGGGCTGATTTAGCATACCTGCCCCCACCCCAGGACAATGTTTCAAGAGAAGCCCCCGTGGTGTAGTGGATTAGCGCTATGCCTTGTAAACCAGGGGTCGCAGGTTCGATTCCCGGCTTCTCCATAAAACCATAAAACCACATAAAACCACTTTCGGTGAGCCTTCGGGTGCTCCCGTCATATAATAAACACACAAATCATAAACCCTCCCGGCGGTACTGGTTTCTACCCAGGGAAAGCCACAAAAAAAGGACAATGTTTCATTGAGAGACCCCAAACACTCTCATTCCATGAAATTTCATATATTCTGAATGGGTTTAATTTTAGGACAATCTCTTTTTTTTTGAATTTCGGTGTTCCCACTAAAAGTTTAGTCATACATTAGAAAATTTCCTTCAAAGGGGTGTAAGGTAGGTGTAATTACCAGTCACCCCCAGGTTTATAGTTTTTAAATGATTTCCCCTATTTTTGTAAGTTTACATATACATTCATTCATATGCTAATGAGATCATTTTTATATAGGACCATTGGAAAATGGACTTGTCATATTGTATCTCTGACGATATATTGACATGCAACAATGATAATATGGTGATCTTGAAATCAGCTTATTTTCGTTTTTTTATGATTTTTTCTTATTTTTAACACCTTTAATAATATTCATAAATGCGCAAAATTAATAATGCAACTAAGCTATTGTGCATATCTTGACCATGGAATGAAAAGCATATGTCTGAACTAATTTGGTTCCAATTTTAGTAGTCTATGATAAGTAGCAGCTGAGATATGAGTGATTTTGAACGTACAACCCCATTCTAGAATCGCTTTAGGGGTTGCCATGGAAACCATGCATATTCATATAGCCCATACAGGTGTATTTTTAGTAGAGCTTTGTTAAGCATTTAGGAGGTCCTGATGAATAATTTGACACCCATGAAAAATGCGCTGGTAGTGCAAGATAAGCTTTATTTGCATCTAGACTATATTGTTCCTTAATTTGTACTGAGCGTGAATGTTCATTAGCATAAAGATGGCATTTGTTCTGCAAAATGTCAATTTAGAGGCTGTGGCATGCATCGGTGTTATTCTTTGTTCATTGCATTTGTTTTTGTTCATATTGTTAGCACTTTGTGACGAAGAAAAGGCGTTGCTATATGTCATTTATTTTGCATAATTGCACTTACTTGACCTTTGACCTCACTGTGACCTTAAATCGAACATTTACACTTGGCAAACACCCCTATATTGTTTGTAATAGCACAAGGAAAATTTCTAGCCTGGATGTTGAGCATCAACAAAAAATGCCATGATCAGGAGTCGTCATAGAAATTAGAAGCGGCAGACTATTAGCTGCCCCTGAACGTCTGAGGTATAGCTGTATAGTGTTATGACCACTATAGCGCCTTCATTTTTGTTTGGATCTTCTACATTCGTGTAGGTAACCAGGAAAATCATAAAAGCATGGGTGAGTTTAAATTTTGGTCATATGCCAGCATTGGCTATGGAGTTAGCTTCCCCTTACTCCTGAAAAATATAGTTTCACCAGTTTCCCACTGTTATGTTTATTCAGATCTTTTTAATACTTGCAGATGACCAGAACTGGCATAATATCTTGAGTAGTTGAATGTATATCTGATTACTGTTTCAAGTTCAGAGTAACCTTTCTTTGAGCATGGTCGTAAATTATGGTGTATTCCAACATAAAGCTGTCTCTAAGATGAGAGATCGTTGCGCATTGGGCTACTTGTCATCGAAACCCGGGCACGCATCGATCAATCAAAATCAGTTGGTACTTTTTCCAGCCTTCCTAGCACTTTGTTAATAAAGCTTTCAGGTATTTAAAATCAACCAGTAAATATTGTTCAAATATCATATTGCTCAATATAATAAACCTTAACACGCTAAATGTCAATTTTTTCAATCATTTTAAGATTACTTGTAGACTATTGGAGATGACCACAATAAGCATGACATATCCCTTTCTCTAAAGCTGTATTTATCTTTACTGAACCAATTATAGAAGTGACAATCACACATAAGTGGTGTTTATTAAACTGTTAAATGTATTGAGTGAAACATTTTAAAGCATTTCATAGCTTAATCAATTTCAAATGAGCCAGTGCATGGGATTTTCAACAATGTGGTATGTGCGACAAGCAAAGGCTCAGATCAGCATGCGCATACGCGCTGTCTGATCAGAGTTTTGCTCGTCGCTTGAATATTAGATGAGTGTTAAACTACTGACTAAACATCATTTGGAGGCTCTAAGCTTAAAAGGAGGCTGCACAGGCTCGTCTGAATCTACACTTGTCAAAATGTCACATTATTGGAAATCTCATACCACGGCTCAAATCTCATGTTGCAATTTTCGTTTAAAATTCATCTTGATGATGCTGCAGGAGCTGCTCTAGTACGTATACAGTAAATAGTGAGTATGATCAGGAAATACCACAATCACAAAATGCAGCCAAACCAATGGCACCGCGAGAAAGAGCAACACAGCCATCACGAGACACTAGGTAGACAAACTAACAATCCAACAATCCTTTTGTCTTTATAAACTAAATCACCATAAAATATATGTTCTGATATGCCTTGTTGCAGAAGAGGTTTTAACCGAATGTTGTATTTAACAACTCTGAGTGTCTGTGGTAGAATTTAGAAAATACTTTTCGAATTTTATGATATTTATAACCTTGTTGTAATAACTTAGCATTTAAAAATAAGTTTCTTTTGTTGAAGTCATCAACATTGGAACACACTCTTGCAAAACGAATAAGCTGAGAAATATATACACCATAGGAAGGGGAGCGAGGAACATCTCAATCAAGACATGTGAAATTTACTATTTCAAAATTTAAATAAACCCGTTTATCATAAATTTTAAAAGAAACTATGCCATTTATTATCGACAAGTTCAAGTCTTCTGATAGCATATGTTTGAGGCATTTGGCAATCAGAAGTTGAGGTTTTAGGAAGAGTACTTGAATGGAATATGAATGTCATTGCTTAAGACTTGAGACAGTCCACTTTCCTGATAAGGGGGGGGGAACCTACGTTTAAAATAGTAATACATGTACCTTATATCAGAATCGGAGATGTCTTCTGGTTTCTTCTTTACAAGCCATCCCATCTTTCCAGACATCCGGTCTCGTAACTGTCTCAGGCTGCCGGTTGTGTAGACCCCTCTAGCACTTGGTGACTAAACATCCATGTTCTGTTTAACTTCGTCAAGAACTTCAGACTAGCTTGTTGGATGATTCATATAGGCACTGCCAATCAGCATCGTTTCCTGTTTATTAATCTTAACAGACTTTCGTCGCCTTTGTAGCAATGTATGTATAAATAATATATACTATTGCCATTAAGTTAAGCATATTCCATTTGATAACACCACTAAGGTTTTAGAAACGGTAAGAACGGAAACACTTGAGAGATACCAAAAAAAATATTATGGTTGACAACAAACGCAGAATACCAGTGATTTGATAAAGAAAAGCCGTGGAATCTCTGACTTGTTTAAAGGCGGCAAACACCTTACAAAAATTACCCATATATTTTACAAAATTCAATGAAAACAGCATAGAGGCCAAGAGTCAGCAAAACTTTTACTGTAAGACCGCGATAGCTGTAATTTCTTTAAGACTTTCTCTTTGGAGCATACACTTTCAGGATCTGGTGCAAAAAATCACGAAATTGCTCATAATAATCCACTACTTCCGGTTTATCTTGTGTATAGCCTTCACACTGTTGAATAACAACTTGGCACATCATCATTAACTTCACTGGGTACATGCGTTCAAGACATGAAATCCTGTCCCACTCATGGATTAGCGTCTAGCAAATTCACAACGGTTTTGTTACGGCTTGTTCCAGGTTTAAAACACGTCAGCCGAGCTCGTCCCACACTTGTTCTATAGGGTTCAATTCCGGCAACAAGCTCGGCCGCGGAAGACTAGCGACGCGCTGTTGATTTTTGCATTCCTCGATGATGCGAGTACAGTGAGGTCTTGCAATGTCATCTCGGAGCACCATGTTCTGGCCATCTAGCGAGTCCAAGGGTGACCTTACACCAGATTCAAGGATTTCGTCCTGGTACTTTTGAGCGTTCAAAGTCCCAGTTACAACCTTTAACTGTATCAGATGGTCGTCAGATAATGCACCAAGTACCATAATGCTTCAATACCAATTCCTTGCACTCAAGAATCAACGTAGACCGTTTCCTTTTTGTAATACTGCCACTCTCTATATGTTTTTTTCAAAAGTCTGCTTACAACACTCTGAGACACGTTTAATACCCTTGCAATGTCATCCTGTTACATGGCAGCGTTCCTATTGGCAATTTTACACATTCTGTCCTCTTTCATCTTTGTAGATTACCCAACATACGCGTTTTAAGGCTATTTCAAAATATTTCTCAACAGCAAAGGAAATTCATTCTTGCTTATCAACTCCTGGACAGTAATGTGTCGTTAGCTTCCCGTTCATTGACAGTAGTGAATGAAACTAATAAAACTTATCCAAACTTGGTAGCCAAAATACAAGTGTACATGCCGATTAAAACCCAAAACTCAAATTATTTTTCATTACTTCGAAAATCATGATCGTATAAAAATATGCTTAACTTTATGACAATAGTATATTAGTAATTCTTGCACTGTTAATACTAAGTGTAAAGTTGCAACTTAGCTGCCACTGATCCGGAGTAAACTTTCACCAGGATTAAAACTATGTTATTTTTAATAATAATAATAATGATAATCAAGAGAATAATTAAATCAAATAAAAGGTAGAAATGTTTAAACGTCTTTCACTGGAGAAATGCTGTTCTCAAACTGGTTTAAACGTAAGTGTTAATTTTTACCAAATGGGGTGGCAGCTCTTCTCAGCTTCCACCTCTTTTGGTGTAAATGTAAACTTATTTTACAGTGTACATTTTAATCAATAGTCCTTCATTTGAAACAGAATTTACCGGACACCAAGAAATTTATGTTTAGCCTTAAACTTGGTAGATTGAAAAACACGCATTGCGCCCAAGTGAGCCCAAGATCAGCTATAGCTAAAGAATATCGAAGTTATGGTGCGAGCAACGAAGAGTGATCAGATATTGATAATAACACAACTGATCTGACATTTCTAGGAGTGCTCTTGTAATTATGTTCTTTTTAATGATGCGGATAAAAAAGCGAAATCATGTTCCATGTAAAAATATTAACATTTTCAAAGCAAGCCTTTCATGAATCTTTAGAGTTTTACAACCGTTCATAGTCTCATGAACGCCACAAATTTGATTGACAGCTGCCAAGCTTACTTGCCCATGCAATTCGCTTCGAACATCGAATTCATTCGCCAGATGTGACACTGGTGTTGTGATTGACATCGAGCTACACCCAAGTCGCACGTGCAAAACAAACTTCTTGATGCTCCACTCACTCCAGCAAAACCGTTAATACGACGAACTATTAAATACAAAATTGTTTTATCTCCTAATTTATAAATTATTTCTAGTTATTAGTTATTTATAATAAAATGTAAATCTTAGCAATATAAATTCAATTTTTGGAAGGTTCATGAAATCATGAATACTTCGGGTCTCTTGCAAAGTAAGTGAAGCCCTTCACGTTAACTTTGCAAGAGACCCGAAGTATTCATGATTCCATGAACCTTCCAAAATTGAATTTATTTCTTAATTATCAGCAGCCACAATTATCATAAAAACGTACACTGATACCGTAGCAATATCAATTTAAAAGGTAATATTATTATGTCTTCTGGTAACCTCTAAGGAGGTCACGGACAGGCCGTCGTCGTTATAGTAGTTGTGTTAGTGCTTAGCGATGCTTTCAACAATGTCCAATCATGTCACGACGGTCAGTGTTGCTTGATTGGCTACCCTTTTGTGGCTAAACAGTACTCCATATATGAAAACTATCACAAGTAACTGACATCTGCCCTATATGAATTACTGGTATGGAGAGAATATTTCAACGAAAGAAAGTTGCTGGCCCATGGCTCAAACACACGAAAAATCTTCAACAGTCTCTAAAACTCAATTAAAGCTGCATACTCTGTAACTATGAACATTTTTCGAAAAATTTTATTTTCTTTTTAAATCATTTGTAAAAGTAGAATTAAGCTATGATTTCACAATAAAAATGTTCAGTACAGCTGAAAACTGCATAGAAAAGTGAATTATCTTACCAAATAGGTGTATTTTTCTCTTGTTGGTAATTATTTGCGTCCCTCCAATAATTCTAGACCGTTGAATTTGAACATAAATGCAGTTGTTTTGATAGTGATAACTTGTTAAGATTTACGAAAATGGTAAACTGTTTACTTGAATTTGAGTATTTTTACTGTGTTCTTGAAAAATAAAAACATTATTTTTAAAATTAGAAGATCAAAAGTTACAGACTATGCAGCTTTAACTGAGTCTTGCTGTTTAATATAAAAGCATTTTAACACCAACGTTTGTGGTAACTGAACAGTCACTGATTTTGGAGTAACTTTTTAACTGCTTAAAAATTATAATCTGTTCAATTAAATTGATCAGGAGAGTAGATACAACAATAGTGGGTAGAACTGTTTTAACATTTATCACTGGCGAAATGTAAAAGTTAATTACTATCTTTTGGCACATTTAATCTCCAGGTGTGCGATCGTTGCCCTTTGGGTACATGTCTCCTTATTGGGGCACAAAATAATTTTATTATTGTCATAAACGATCGATACGTATCTATATTCATACCACATACACATCCACTGAAAACATTCTATCTTTTCACAGTATTTTTGACACACTTTTTGATATTTTGCTATACATGTTGACTTGTAAATGGATCGTTCGTTGCCCTAATCTTGCGCTACTGGTAAGTACTTATTGCTGAAACATGGCCTGTCTTCAGGATTTGCGACCAGCTAAGTCTCAAACAAGCCTACTTTTCTACGTAAACTATGCAGAGACGATTTAGGCATTGCACATGATGTGATGTCGACGTGAGAGTATTTAACAATTGACCAAGGCCTCAATAGTCTACAGTTATAGTGCGAATCATGTTTACTGTCGTCGCCCTTGGCCCGGTCACCTGTTAAACTAACGGTACCGGGAGCCAACTCACGACAGTAAACAAGAAACGAATTATAGTCAACAATTGTTTTATTATCTAAACAAAAAAGCAAAAACAACAAAAAAGAAATCTTGGTCATACACTATGTCTTGGACAGTCTTTAATTTTTTTACACGATGACTAACTGATTACATTTAGTTAAAAGAGGAATGAATGCATAATTTATTTGAACTTACAACTGCATAACGCGGCATTTCATCAGGGTGTACACTGTTTGCTAACACAAAAATAAGGAATTGTCATTAACAAAGGGCAATAACTCCTAAAGGCATGATGTGATATGGACCATTCTGAAACTTGAACACATTATGGTACTTAATAATGTGACCAAGTTTCATAGAATTATAATCAAAACTATTCATTTTAGAGAGCAGGCGTCGTTTCAACCGATGATTTTTCATAAACTAAGGGCAATAACTTCTTAAAGCATGGTGTCATATAGACCATTATCAAACTTGAAGAAAACCTTATGGTATTAAACAATGTGACAAAGTTACATTAAATTCTGATCAATATTATTCGACTAAGGGAGCGGACGTCGTATAAAACGGTGAATTTTAATAAACAAAGGGCCATAACTGCAGAAAGCATGGTGCGATATAGACCATTATAAAACTTGAAGAAGACATCATGGTACTTAACAGTGTGACCAAATTTAATAAGATTCTGATAAAAAAATATTCAACTTAGAGAGGGGAAATCGTTTAAAATGGTAAATTTCATAAACAAAGGGCCATAAAACCATTATCGAACTTGAAGAAGATCTCATGGTACTTAACAATGTGATCAAGTTTCATAAAATTCTGATGAAAAATATTTGAGTTAGAGAGGGGACATTCGTTAAAACGGTGAATTTTCATAAACGAAGGGCCATAACTACTGAAAGCCTAGTGCGATATGGACCATTATCGAACTTGGAGAGGACATCATTGTACTTGGCAATGTGACCAAGTTTCATAAAATTCTGATAAAAAGTATTTGAGTTAGAGAGCGGACAGCGTTTTAAACGGTGAATTTTCATTAACAATGAGCCATAACTACTGAAAGCTCAGTGCGATGTAGACCATAATAAAACATGAAGAAGACATTATGGTACTTAACAATGTGACTAAGTTTCATAAAATTCTGATAACAAATATCGAGTTAGAGAGCAGACGTCGTTTAAAACGGTGAATTTTCATAAACAAAGGGCATTAACTATTGAAAGCCTTTGTGCGATATGAACCATTATCGAACTTTAAGAAGACATCATGGTACTAAACAATTTGACCAAGTTTCATAAAATTCTGATAAATATATTCGAGTTAGAGAGCGGACGTCGTCGGGACATACGTACGTAATTACGTACGCACGCAAAGTACGTACGTACGGATGGACAGGGGTAACACTTATGCCCCGGCCACTATCATGGCGAGGGCATAATAAAGTTTTCCAACAATTCTACGGAATTTATAAACTAGATTACCATAAAATATAGGTTCTGATATGCCCTGTTGCAGAATAGTTTTAACCCAATGTATTTAACAGCTAACTCTGGGTGGTTGTGGTAGAATTTAGAAAAAACGTTTAGTATCTTATTATATCTATAACCTTGTTTTAACCTCTTAGCAGTCTAAAATAGGTTTCTGTTGTTAAAGTCAACAACATTACAACACACCCTTGTAAAACGAATAAGCTGCGAAATATACACACCATAGGAAGAGGAGCTAGGAACATCTCCATGAAGAAATGGGAACTTCACTATTTCAAAATTAAAATCATTCGATATGGACAATTTCAAGTCAAAATGTTTTGCTTTAGTATCAGAAGAATTCGCCTTATTTACTTGAAGTTCAGAGGGATATATCTGACCTACCATTTGTTCACAACAAGGATTATTTAGTAAGTCATCTATTAGTAAATATCTGGAGGTGAAGTTAAAAGCTTCAATAATATCAATTTGATTCTTGTCTGACATATAAATATATTGTCCAAAAGATAATGGAGAGCATCACACATTTTCTGACATGACAACAACATATCGGTTTAGTTGTTCAGAAGTAAAAATGCATTCTTCTTATTACAAGCCTAATAAAGTGAGCCCTCTATGTTAAATGTTTGCTCTATTAATTCCGTTAGTTTTCCTTGATTATGTTATGAGACAACGTAGTATAGAGAGCAGATAAATCATATGTAGATAAATCATATGTAGATAAACCAGATGCTAGAAAACCTATTGATTTTGATTTATTAAGATTTCACCTGCATTTTTCATAGAAAAATATTTTTACCATTTTTTACATAAACAGTCGTACAATATTTTATAACATGTTTTTTAATCGCAGTGATGTAAGAAGTCAAACGTATAGATAACTCGGTAGTAGTATATGAACTAGAGTAAGCAATAAAACGTGACTTATAGGGTCGTTTATGAAGCTTAGGTAACCAGTATAACGTAGGAAGCTTGTTATGATCCTCTTCAACAAACACCCAAAACTTAGCTGCCATGTGGCATCGATGCCTATCAACGACAGACGTCTCATCAAGCCTGTTATGATTACATGTTTAACAGTGCTAGGTTCTTGTTTTAGGTCGTTAATGTAGTACAATGTTAGCAGCCTTATCTGCATCTTGTCCTACCAAGGGTTGCGATTGTCTAATCTAACCCTTGGCCTCACAGCTTTGATTTTCTCCGATTGAATACGTTATAAGCCGAAAATAGTAACAATTAATATGATCAATCACAATGCAGTGCAAAAAATCGATAAACACCAGGCCTCCAGATAAGACGGATGGATTAATTCACATTCAGTTTTCTTATTAAACAACTAAAATGTACGTTCAATGTGCTCAAAAGATCTGTCACAATAAGATGGTTATTTGAGCACCCATTACATAATTTTGAACTTAATTATAGAAGAAAAATAAATAATTTTACGACCAAAATCTTATCTTATCTGGACTTATGGAGACTTAGCAGACGGTGCATATCAGATGCTGATAAACTGCTACATTTAATCTGATTGGCAGGAAGGGATTATCGAAAAAATCCTTCCTGGCGTTCTCATTGGTTGATTAGTCTGCGCTAAAAATAAATTTTGAGGGTCGTGAGGCGAAGGGTTTGTCGAAAGGTAGATACGACGAAACCTTCGCTGGTGAAGATGCCTTATCTGCCGGTGCAAAAACAATCCTCCTGTGGAATTCCTGGATCCCATGCTTCACATTTCTACATCTATTATATTTTCTGATTCGTTTTTAGTATTTTTCCAGTATTGAAAGCTATGAACATAAAAGTTCAGAGATTCCACAGATTCAAAAACTTTAAAAAAAAATATCACGAGCTTTTAGCAAATAAGGACATTGTTATCCCCCGACGAAGTCGGAGGGATATAGTTTTGGCGTTGTCCGTGCGTCCGTCTGTCCATTCCGTCCGTCCACACTTTTTGTCCGTCCGGAACCATATCTCAGTACCTATTGGTCAGATTTAATTCATTCTTGGTACAAATGATTAGTACCTTAGACTCTCGATATCCTATAGATGTGGTCAAAATCGACCCCTTAACACTTGAGTTATTGCCCTTGTTTAAGTATAGGCAATTATAGGGCAAAACCTATATTAGCTTTTTTGTGTGATAATCTTCACATTTCATCAAAGCTATTATATCTAACAACTTCTTGCTATAGACCATGACTGCCAAGTGTCTGTAGATAAGAATGGCAGTGTTAAAGTTTTACCCCACCCCCTTTGACCCCACCTAAGGGGTCAAAGGTCAAATATTTAAATTTCGCAATAACTAAGGCAATTATTAATATTTTTGCTGAAATTTTGCGTGCAGGCAGAGCAGCAATAGGTATGAAACATATCAAACAGGATTTTTGTTTGAAGGCCAAAATTAAACTTTTTCAGAATATGGTCATGTTGTATATCAAATTAAAGCTGACGACGCTGGCAGCAACATGGTAGCAAATATTTTGCCCACAGACACACCCTCGACCCAGGGGTGGGGTCAAAAGGTCAAACTATATCTTTTTCTGAAAGTTGTCATGTTGCATATCAAATTACAGCTGGCGACGCAGGCAGCAACATGGTAGCAAATATTTTGCCCATAGACACACCCTTGACCCAGGGGATGGGGTCAAAAGGTCAAACTATATCTTTTACTGAAAACAGTCATGTTGCATATCAAATTAAAGGGAATTGAACACAGAGCACCATGAAAGCAAGCATGCTGTCATTACACACACCAACGACCCCTGGGTGGGGTCAAAAGGTCATTTTTGTTCTTTTCTAAAAGTGGTCATGTTGCATATCAAAGTAAAGTGGAAGAGGTGTAGACCTACATGCAAGGTAACACTTTGAATTTACACACAATCTTGACCTCTGAGGTTGGGTTTAAAGGTCAGATATTGAAATTGTGCAGATGTAAGTATATTTTTTATTGAACTAAGTACTAAAACATTCTTGACAGGCATTTGTTATGATCTAAATAATACTGTAGGTGAACTAAGTGTTAGATAAATGGGATTTATGTTTTGTGATTTACATGTTTCTCTCAAATAACCCTTCGTCGGGGGATATAAATTCGTCGAATTTGCCTTGTTCTCTATTGGATTCCTAGTCATATAGGCAAGACAAGGTAGATATACAGGCAAAAATCTCTTGCATTATATCAAACTTATTTGAGGATTTCTTTTTACAATTTTAAACCATCTATCAATAAGTATATTTTGGACCAATGGCAAACTTCATGATCAAAGTAAGCAGATAGTTAAAGCAGTACAGGGATTTATAATTAAGTCAAAACGTTTTGAATATACATATTAATGCTACAATAACACATTGTAGCTGTATAAAACATACCTCGATGGTGCTCGAATATCACACATCATTTGTAGGAATTATATCTCAAGGCCCTCAATAATGCTATGTTATCTAAAATACTGGTATATTTATAACGAATTGATTTGATGACCTTCCTGCTATCTGGGTACATAGAGGCAACAACCATAACCTTCCTCATTGAATGTTTTATTTCCAAACCCCGTGGAGACATCAAGGATAGCTGTAATTTGTAAATATTCATTATCCTTTTCAAAAGCCAAAATTCATATTTTGTATTAAACACCAGTTTTGACATTATAATATATACATTTAAATCTGGTTAATTCGAGTTCAAACTTTTGAGATTGTACTGTATTTTTTATACATACTTATCTCAATTCAAGTCTTAGTTTTATTGTATTTGTTTGGTATTTAATGTATTGTAAACAGATGTACAACAGGCAATAGACTTTCTTCTAAATCCCCTTTTTATATTTCGAAATGATCTGTATGATAACCCATTGCATTATATGTACACATGTTGCTATACAAAAAAAAGAAATAAAAAGTTTAAACTTTAAAACAGTTATTTCTAGATATACAAGATATAGTATCATGGCATGAATTTCAAAAGAAATAATTTTATCTTTTCATTTTTAAAAACTCGTGTATTGTTTTAATATATGTATTACCTTGTAATATTTATATATTTTCATCTTTTTTAACAATATCTTTGAACCTTAATACAATTAACGTCATATAACATTCATTTTTTCTACATGACGTTTTTATGCAATACCGTCTGACGGTAATTATCCAAAAGGGTCTTTCTAACGTTGATGCGTCGCTAACCACCAAACAAACATAATTAACAAAACGGATCCAAAAAAGAAGCACCACCTTGAAATGGTCAGTGAAACATACAGGAGGGCTTAAACCAGCCTAGCTCTTTGTTCTGATGTGGCTCAAGACTCATATGGGATAGTGACAAACACACTCAAGAGCGCCATTTGTGGTCAAGGATATCATTTTGATCTTCAGAAAAATTAAAACTGTTTTAATTTTTAATTAGTTTTAAACGTTATTTTTCGCATCCTGAAAAATCAATACTTAACTTAAGTCTTCCTTAACTCTAAGGAGGCATTGTAATGCCGGGTCCAGGAATCGATACAATCAAGTACCACACCTGACCCAGGTTACCAATGGGAAAATGGCAAACTCACAGTTAGACACCACAAACGAGAGCCAAGAGGTCAGCCCTTTCCCAGCAAGTGACCACAAGGCACATATAAACAGACGCGCACAAAGGCATAGCAAACACAAGACAGAAAAAATACATAAAAGATCCACAAAAGAAGTACCGCCTTGGAACGGTCAGTAAAATATTTTACTGGAGGGCTTAAACCAGTTTTCTAGCGCCAATCTCACCCTTAATTCAGATGTGGATCCAGACACATAGATATTTGGTTTGCATGAAAGACCCCTAACATATCAATGCATCATCTTCTAGAACATATAAATCAAGATATAACAAGGAGATAAACCAAAGTTAAGGACTCAACAGTAAATAAAACTGAATACCAGAGCAAAAAAAATCCAACGGGTAAACCCGGGTGGGCCGGACAAACAGCAAAAGCATCAGGCCCCTACAATCTCATCAATAGATAAGTCTTAAAGTCGTAACCGAAGTCCGACCCACCAAAGAAAGCAAACTTGTCAACCGTGATTGGGTTGACCACCAAGCATGCAGTCTGTTGCAATACATTAATGTTATAGCCAATCTTTTTATAATGGTAAATCATTTTAATGAACTGCGCTGAAAAATTATTAGAGCCAACAATCCTCTTCAATTTTTACATCAAGTCACCATAGAATTCAGGTTCCGAAAGTCCTTGGCGCAAGAGAGATTTAATAGAATCTGAGATCTTCTCCGCCAGCGTTCAACTAGAAAGCAAAGTTGTCAATCGTGATTTGGTCGACCACCAAAAGGATCATTGACGGTTTGGGCCTTATACGCCTATTTTTCTGATTCCCAGAACGCTGCGTTTGAGCTTCGAGTGTGGTGCATGTAGTATATGTGCAATAGGTGAATCTAATGACAAGAGCCAGTTAGCAAAATATTTTCAAAATTCCTACGCACTCGATAGTTATGGCGGGTAGAAAGGGGAGGGGGTCTGAAATTTCATGAAAATAAAAAGTGCTTTAAAAAGTGATTTCTGAACGTTTTCTTGATTTATTTGGTAGGCATGGTGATATATATTGAACATACCATATGCAGAATATTAATAATTCACGATAACTGATGAAATTGTTTTAAAAACAAAATATGTTTTGTAATAAAATGATTTTGGGGAGATAATTTAGAATTTACCTGTACATGTTTGACTACATGTACCGTAAATAATACAAAACTGAAAGCTCAACAAAAGAAATAAATATTTTTGAAGGAATAAAAGTGTCCCATTTAGCATTGGAAAGTAAAACTGATTCTAACTAGATCCTTTGAATATTACATTTGCTTTGTTTAAAGGGCAAAGTATGTTAAAAGTATTTAAAGTGTCCGAATATTTATGGTATACATATACATGTTTATCCCTATATGAGACAATATATTGAACACTGAATTATTTACCTGCTATAACTCTTTGCATGCCAGTGGATAATTGTGTCGTCCGCCAATAGCCTTTTGAAAACAGTTTGGACCCAGCTGAAGACCAACAGAATGTCGGTCTTGATCCGGATCCAAACTGTTCGACACTCTGATGGTGGTCCTGGGTGGTTTATTTTTAAAAAACTTAATTTTGAAGAAAGTCAGCCGACGAAAATAAAAACATGAACAATTCCCTAGCATGCAAATAGATAAGTACAGGACGTTTGCAAAAGAAAGTGTCATTTAATAACAGTGAGATTTTTTCTTATGAAAAAATGCATAAAACCTTGCTAATTCTACTTTTAATCTTAATATAATTTATTTTAAAGTAGCACAGAATACAAAGCAATTTAGGAGGTTGGTTCTAGAGAACTTCATTACTGTCATTAATTTCATATTTGTTAGTAAAGGCATTTTATGGGCTTAGGCCCTGGGTTTTTGGGCTGCTGAACATCTTTCCCCCCCTTGTGCCAGCATGCCACTTCCATACAATGTGTTAAATATGGTAACACATATACATGCAAAAGCTTTTGCTGGCACACGGGGGGGGGGGGGATGATATTTTAAAAAATGTTTTCGGATTTCTATATGTTTTAATGTAAAACTGATTGTTCTACCCAAAATTTTACAGCTTTGAAGCATTTAATATCGAAAACGGATTTCACAGCCATAAAGTACTCAGGTCAGGGTAGCTTCAGGGTGAAGAAAGGGACGATTGACAAACTTTTATTTTTACTGAAAACCATAGGCATTTACCCATAGCAAGTGTCAATGATCCTTGCAGCCTTTCGCAATACATTTATACATGCATACATGTACTTCGCAGTAAAGGTAAAAAACAACATTCGCAAACCGCGTTTCTCGCCTGGATGACTAGTTACTACAAAGTCGCCTAATCTCTGGCAACCATTATATATTGGCCGATTAGTGTTCCTGCTGATAAAGGTCATAACCACAGACAATCCATGGTAGGCCAGGAACGAGGCATAGAACACAGACAGTCACAAGACAACAAGATCACAATTTAAGTAAAGTGACCAGCTGTGCTCCCCAGCAATATCATTGCAAAACTAGAAATGACACCAAGTATTGCACAACAAAACATGGACCCAAATACAGCGTCCTCACACTAACTAATGCAACAATAAATAGAGAAAACTAGGTGAGTGTCTTTTGATATCAAGTTTACCAGGCAAGGCTTTGAGAACGCTTGTTGACATCGTGAGGCTTGCCGAGATATAGAGAATACTAGGTGAGTGTCTTTTGATATCAAGTTTACCAGGCAAGGCTTCGAGAACACTGGTTGACATCGCGAGGCTTGCCAAGATATAGAGAATACTAGGTGAGTGTCTTTTGATATCAAGTTTACCAGGCAAGGCTTTGAGAACGCTTGTTGACATCGCGAGGCTTGCCGAGCGATTCAACAAGCGTTCTCAAGGCCGAGCCTGGTAAACTTGATATCAAAAGACGCGAACCTGGCATTCTATTAATCAGTTTACACATTGTTTCACTCTTCAAACTCTTCAAACTGGCGATTATGACGTAATTTTGGCTTTTTATATTGATTCAGCGTCATATAGACGTCATTCAAAAGTGCAGCGTCATCATGACCTGATAAAGGCAACATGCCGTGAGATAGACAACGTTTATCAGGCAACGCGCAACAATGCAGTTGATATGAGAGGTATTTGATAAACAATGAATCAACAGCAACAAATCACTCCCATAGAAGGCGAGCCGCTGATGACACTGAGGTGCAGCCTTAGATAATATTTACTGACAAATTGTCGACCTATATATATAAATAATATAATCCCCGTTATTCAGGTCAAATGCGCATTTGGAAACTAGGTACATCTTTTCATCATGAATAAGTCACCGATATATACAATATGCATAACTTGGTTGCCATTACAAAGAGGCTCAACACTTTTCACAGGTTGCTTTTTTGTAAATATGTGACGGTTGTATACTTTTAAAACATCATATGTATCATTAGCATTAGTATGCAATGCGATTCTCCACTGATTGCGTACATGTAAAATATGAACTTATCTAAGCAGCCTGGTCACATCATTCCATATTTTTTGTTTTAATTACATTACATGCAGCGTCAAAGAGACGGTCAATAAAACGGTATACAAATGACAATACTGCCTAATCAACTTTGCAAGCATCGTGTTTCCTAACGAATCATCGACACTTTCAAATATGGCGAAGTTAAACGGTGCGTTTGTTTTGTGACCCTATTATGCGCACGGATGTTCCTTGGTTACTGATGCACACTTACCTGTAGAGCTCTCACGGAGGAACCCATAAATTCAGGTAGAGTTGTGATGAAGATGAGAAGCGGAGTTAAAAGTATGAAGGGCAAAAGCGGGAATAAAGAAAGCCAAGACGTACATGATACAGATAATGATTTAAAGGTAACTAAATGCCGCTGAAATTATACCGAACTCGCTTAATTTTTTTTCAGTCACCCTAATCACTGCATGATATCAGGCAATAATGGTGTTGCACTTTTTGAATGACGTAGCTAATGACGCTGAATCAACACAAAAATCGAATATTACGTCATAATCACTGGTTTGAAGAGTGGAACAATGGGTAAACTGATAAATGGAATACCAGGTTCGCGTCTTTTGATATCAAGTTTACCAGGCTCGGCTTGAGAACGCATGCTGAATCGCTCGGCAAGCCTCGCGATGTCAACAAGCGTTCTCAAAGCCTTGCCTGCTAAACTTGATATCAAAAGACACTCACCTTTAGTATTCTCCATTTTCATGCAAATGAATTTCCCCATATGTATGCTTTTTTCTAAGGGATCACAGGTAGGAATTTCTACATTATAATAAATAGAGGATCTTACATGAGTGTTCATGTTTTATTGAATTTATTAAATGAGTTGGGGAAAAGAGATAAAATGCGAGGCTTGTCGAGCATTTTATCTCTTTTTCGCAACGAGTTTAATAAATTCAATAATACAAGAGCACGAATGTTAGATTCAATTTATCATATTACATTAAAATAATCTTGAAATCTTAGTTCTGACGTAAAAAGGGTGACGATTTTGTCGTTATGTTCGCGACGTTGCTACTTCATAAGGTTACTATGCTAGAAAACCTGTAAATATCAATTGTAATGAATGGCGTTATTCCACCCCAGACGCGACTTCATATGATAAAATGTATTTATCATATGACGTCGCGTCTGGGAGTGAAAGAACGCCATGCAATAAAATCGATAAACCACTAGTGGTTTATAGATTAACGGGAAACGCTATGACGTCCATAACATCGTTGCGTACATATTGACAAAATTATAACTTTTTTACGCAAGGAATCAGATTTCAAAGTATTGGTCATATGATAAATAGAATCTAACATTCGTGCTCTTGTATTATTGAATTATTAAACTCGTTGCGAAAAAGAGATAAAATGATCGGCAAGCCTCGCATTTTATCTCTTTTCCCCAACTCGTTTAATAAATTCAATAAAACATGAGCACTCATTTAAGATCCTCTATTTATCGTACAACTTGACATTTATTCAGTGGATAACGTCATGTTATAAATAATGTTATGAACACACGTTCCATAACACTTTCGACAAGAACAAGTAACGTCATGACAACGTCTGGGATACCAATGCAAGTTTTCACTAAAATAATCAAACTTTGGAGGCGATAAAATCGTATTTAAATGGTTATATGATAAACAGAATATCACACTCGTGATCATTTCATATTGAGTTAAATAATCTCGCCGAGTTGTGCAGACCCTTTATACGCCTTTTCACCTGGGTCTTTACTTTTTGTCATAAAATCAAGTGAGTATTATCAGTATTAATAGACTTTTCGCTTACTGTAAAGGCGGTAACTTTAATATTCATATGTGGGCGTTGTTCGGCTAGTTCATCAGCTAAACAAGAGAAATCAGGTTCTATTTATAATTTGATGAAGAATTAGTAAGTTGCTTGGGCCGCGCAAACGTGCGTGCATTTCATGAAAATCCTAACCGTATACACACTGAACTCACATTTATTAACCCTTAAAGCGCATAATCACAAAATGTATGCTTTTGTTGTACTGAAATATGCGAAGCTTCAAAGACAAACAGTGCGGACCCAGATCAGACTGCTCCTACAGGAGCAGTCTGATCTGGGTCCACAATGTTTGCCTCTATGCTTATGTTAAATAGACATTTTCAGATGCAGTTATTTTGCTGGCGTTTTAAGGACTGAGTATTGTGTTTTGCGTCTATACTTAGATAATGGCGCAAGATTATACAGTTACTTTTGAATAAAACCACGCCTCATTTTCAGCTTTTACCTATGCCTAAGGTTGACCAGTCCTAATTACGCATTCATGAGGCGCCGCCTTTACAGGAAGCGAAAAGTCAAAGAATATCTGTTAATAGGCTACAGACTAAAGGATTAAAAAAGTGAGTCGGTTTACTCCAAGTTATAACAAATAGGTGAGTCAGACGATGGTTTCTTGTTTTCTGAAGCATAAGACATGCGTCTCTGCTGTTGAAGGATTGAAAACGCCGTGTTCATAGTAGTAAGGGGCTGAAGTATACTGTTAAAAAAATAATAATTTTTTGAAACTTTGATTAAGTTGTCAAAAATGAAATTTATGAGTATCTTGACACATATATATTACAGGAATATTGATATCTAAGCAATAAAATTATTTTGCCTCTTTACGCTTCACTGATTTCCGTAGGATGAACAAATTACGAAATCGTTTTTGTGGCATAATTTACCTCTAGATAAAACTATGTCCCCATTGGGATTCATTGTGTGATCCTCTGTTGCTGTTGTATAAAATAGTAGTTTTGGATTTTATTGAAGATATTAAGCTTGGAGCTGTATTAGGTCTAAAGATTCTCATTTACGGTTTCCTGGCCGAGTTGATGAAATAAGGACCAAATTAATTTTAATACCTGCAGCTGAAAAAGCTATTTAAAACTAACCTTTCAGTGAAACTTTCAGCAAAATCGGACGAAAAATAACAAAATTGTGGAAATTTCTGTGAAAAATTCTGAATAAAAACGTTGGTTGAAGATCAAAGGTTCCCCTCGATCTTACCAAGGAAAGTCGATGTTGCTAATTTTGTTGAGTGTGCGACTACAATACAGTTACATGTAGTAGCTTTAATATTTACTGTATCGTTATCATCTTCTGTACTTACATAAGCAAAAAAAAAAAACAATTGTGATATTACATGGTAGAGATAATCTTTAAAATGAGCAAACCATATAAAAAGGATGATCAACTAGGAAAAGTAGGCAAGAGGCAAAGATCAGGAATCTATACAATCAAGTACATCACCTAAACCAGGATACCACATGGGAAAGTGATAAACACACAATTAGACATCACAAACGAAAGCCAAGAGGTCAGCCGGCCACAAGGCATCAACAGACGCGCGAAAGCATAACAAACACAAGACAGAAATAACACAAACGATCCACAAAAGTAGTAACGCCTTGGAACGGCCAGTAAAAATATTTTACTGGAGGGCTGAAACCAGTTTCATGGCGCCAACCTCCATGAAGTCCATGAAAACATGGTCGAAGACCTCTTTTTGTTGTAATGTAAAAATGTTCGATGGCTGATTTTAAGTGAGGCCACGAGAGCACAAATAATGACTCGTGGTCAGGAGGCCCCAGGACTCTGAGACGGTGCACTGCTTTGTAATAGATAGGGTATATTTTTGTGAAAGAATAATGATGTTTATCTCATCTCGTGAAGCGAAAAAAATGTATATTTCATTCGTGGCTTCACATTTTGGAATGAATATGACATGATTTATCTTGTTTACCTCATCGGGGACCTTTCTATGGATTCCTAAAACATTTTATCATAAATATTTTAGGTACGTGAGAGTATTGGCTCAATTTAAAAAAACTCAGTATTTAGTGCAGATTAATAATTGAAAATATGATATTACGGATTCGCCATAACACTTTGCCTTGTTTTTTGTAACTTATATGTTATATTTACGATACCTTTGCTTTGCTAGAGTGCCTGTGATTAGTGCAAAACAGTGTGGTCTTCCAAATCTGGAACCACTGTCCTTGTAGCTGGGGTTAAGAAAGTATAAAATTCAGCATATCAAAGGCCCCGACGATCCAATTAAACAAATGAATATCCACATTTTGTGCTTTTGACCGCTTATAGCGCTTGAAAATCCGTAGTGGGTTGAGGAAAGTCAATGGTGAAAGTAGAGGTAATCGAATTATATTCTATATTTCCACATGTAAAATACAGCCTTTTATATATTTTCACATGTTCGCATGTGAAAATATATTTTTTTCAAATATATATTATATTTGATAAATATTTTTCTTGCATTTTATTACTTTTTATATAATAAACTTTAATTAGACATGTTACATCCGTACACATTACAGGCATAATGGGTATCAGAGTTTATTCTGTTCATCCTGTTCAGGTGACACCCTTAGGTTAAGCAAATTCATCAATAATTGTATTTTGTCTGGATCAAAGTAAGCAACCAAAGATATAAAATTATCCTCACAAAGTGTCAACACCAAACCGCCAAATTTCCCAATGGAGGTAATCACATTCATGTTTTATTTTAGTAGAATTTTGATTTCTGATTTGCGTTTGTCCCTTTTACAGATTAAAAAATGTATCAACTCCCTGTAGCGTCAAAATGATGCAATCTGCTTATGAAAACACAGCTTTACTGTGATCTACACACCTCAGGACAAACCTTGTGTCGATTATGAATAGTGTCCGTCAAAAGATGTAAGAGTAGTTGGTCCTTGACTTTACATCTCACAGTCAAATTGGCAATTGGAAACATTTGTTTCACCTACAAACCATAGGCAATCATAGTGCAAAATATGAACACCTTTGATCAAAATCTAAAGGAGGGGTTTACAAGCGGTAGAAAAGATTTTAGGTATATTTGACCTTGATCATTGACTCCAAGATCATATCGGTGCCCTGAAATCTTCCTGGTAATTCACACAACATAAACTATCAGTGTGCAAAATATTTAATACGCCATCGGAGGAAAACATTGATAGAAATTTGCGCTGATATAACCATAAATAAATGTTAAGTATATTTGACCTTGACCTTTGAAATCAAAGTCATAGCAATAATCGGAAACATTGTTGTCATCTTCACACAATAATCAATTACTGTGCGAAATATGAACAGTATATGCCAAATAAATTGAGGAGTTAGCGTCTCAAGCATTTAACCGGCTGACGGACGTTCAGAAGGACAGTCAGGCAGACGTATGGACTGACGGATGGGACTGATTACAATATACCAGACTTTAATAAAACACATAAACGTGGACATAATTTTCCAAAATTTCACAAAATGACACACATAAAATCAAAGTTTTAAAAAAGAAGCATTATTTGTATTGTTCAGCATACCTCAGCCTCCAGCAAGCACATGCAAATTGTATCAAACCCTTCAGTGACGAAATTGTGTAATATAGGCATGTTTCTTCAATAAAATGACAATTTTGTAATGTTATACGTTGGAGTAAAGCGAAATTGATTTAAGGTGGATATTTCTGTCAATTAAGAGTAGGTCCTGCAAAAACTGACAAGGATACAATTCCAAATATGCTATATACTATGCAAAAATACTAAACATTACTTTTTCAGCTATTGATAAGTCAATTGAGTGTGTTATAAGACTCTGTCCACTAATTTTATTACATGATATTAATATGGACCTAACAAAGTCAAAAAAGCCAAAATGCAGTGTACTATACGCATAGCGCTTTCAATTAAAATGCAGCATTAATAATTTTGGTTAGTATCGTTCTTCAAAGTATGCTTGAGCATGCTAATATGATTGGTGATAATTATGCCTATTACATAAACAAATTTGCCAGCAGCAGAGTGTTTTATGTTCAATGGTGAAAATATTTCTCAAGAAGCATTTCTTTTTTGTGCAGTATACTTGAGCCTCCACCAATCGTTTGCACAAATTTCTTTACTCTTCAACGGCAGAATTGAAGAGGGATATTTCAGTTCAATCTGTAGCCTATTACCGGTGTCCAGAATGAAAATATTTAGTTATCCCTGAGTATTTGGGAATCCCCTAAACGGGTACTTTTACACGAAGTGAAGACCCAAACATTTCATCAGGGTCTACACTGTTGGTTAAAGTAAAAAAGATCTTCAGACGAAACAATAGTGTTTGAAAATCATAACCTGACACCCCTAGATACAATGTATATGCAAAGGTTATTGTATCAAACAAGTAGGAATACCCCATTTCTGTCCTGCCAGCCAAGAGTGACAGCGGCGCCATGTTTTGTTTACACCATTATCAGGGGCTCACTTGAGTATTAATACTATCCTGCGGATAGGATCAATACACAAGAGATCTATCGATCCGCATTAGGTCAAGCAGAGTGTACAAGTTATTTTTTACTTAGCGATTGTAAAGCACAATTTTTCGTCACTGTCATTCTTGGTTAGCACGATAGTAGTATTTGTTGCGTTCTATTGATGTTAGCGTAGTCTATTTAGAAACTGTCTAATCACAAGTTACATATTATACGGTCTCATTTTGTGATTAACGTCATTCGTTAACTGCCAACTAGAGTTAAAGCTTTAAGCTTCGTCATCTAAGCTAATCCATATCCATTTGAAAGTAGAAATTTGATTCCATAAAGACATAAATGCTTACATCTGCAGGAAATCATATTGCACCTGTACATATATAGGTACAGGGTGGGTAGTCACGTGGTTTTTGCTTGGATACACTGTACGGATGTTCGAATACACTGTACGGACATTCTGATCGAATGTAGGTAGATTTCTCTATGTTTTCTTATCTATACCCAGAAAGTTATACACCATTTTCCAGCCCACATTTTCCCCTATTAAACGCTACCAGGATAGCATCTTTAAGCTTCTTACTTTGTCACAAATGTTGTCCGTACAGCTTATTTCCAAATTCAGGCCCGATCGTCGCCGCTAAAAAATTTGTGACAGAGTCTGTACTCAAAGTAAGAAGCTTTATGAGGATATTCTGGCATCGTTAGATCGGTAAAAATGGGGGCTGGAAAATGGTGTATAACTTTCTGTGTAAAGATGAAAAAACACGCAGCAATATCTACTTACTTTTGCTTAAAACATCGGTGTGGAAAGAAATCCGCCATTTTTCCGTACAATGTATCCAAGCAAAAACCACGTGACTACCCACCTACTCCACAATGCGTTGATAAAATGATATCAAATAATACATTTTTGGAAACAATAAATCAACGGCTACTGATGGTTCGATCTTTGACAAAAAAGACTTGGCGTACACGTACGGCGCATGCTCGAAATGAGAAGGTGTTAATTCACAGGCAGAAATTTTAGGAAAAATAATAAGGAAAATTAGGGCACTTATTTACGATCAGGATTTGACAAATTACAAATATAAGTACCAACTTTTTTTAAAATACGATTGGCGATCACAGCTCGCTCGACTTACGTCTTTACATCCGGAACATATTGACTAATAGAGAAACAGTAAACTTTCAAAAATGGGATTTTTGCGATCCCCCCCCCCCCGTCGAACACTACTGCACGCACAATTTGTTAAACAAAATCTGTTAATTAACCTTTTTAAATGCCATGAAATATTAAAAACCTGTTACAGGGGAGCTCTACATGTACTCTTTATGTAATTTACAAAGGATTCTGCACAGCATTTTATAAACTTTGTAAAATACGCAACACTCACTTCAATTCATTGTAAAGATAAAATGTAATGCAAGTCGGGGTTTTTTTAATTCATAAAAGCAGCATGTAGCCGTCCCATTACAGTAGGTTAAGCCACTACGTCGTAGTCAGGGCCCTTAGGGACAAAACTAGGTCCCGTGCGAATTGTGTGCCGATTTATAGTGACCTATATCAAAACCTTCAATAGAGTCTTACCTTTTTTTTAAAAGTGGTCACCCATCTCAAATCCGCGTCTGAGGCTAGTTATGACGTCATAAATATGGCGACCATAATAAGAAACTGACCGTTAATAAAAGTTATAGTTTGTGTTGGTATGGTCATATTTATCCAACACAAACGCTTTTTTAGCATAATATCAATTATTTTAGTCACATGGTGGTTACATCAATGCTTTACCTGACTTTGGCAATGAATTATTTATCGATAACTATATTTTGCATGCAAAAAACCGTAGACTTCCTATAAATACCCAGTTTATCGGGCCACCTTTAGACTGATGGCTGAGAATGTTTTTGCCCGCCCCCCTCGGAAAGTTCGCAAGCTTATCCTATCTAAAAGAAGATTTCAAGCTGCTTCTTTTAATATATGTTTTCACTATGTTCGCCGGGGCTTTAGTCTCTGACAGCCTGTTACATATGTTACCATATTAAATTTAGAAAAAAAGAAAATTAAAAGTTTGAGCTACAGAAAGAAGGCTAATTATTTAAATTACTCCAATGGTCTGCATATTGACAACTTTAGCTACATATAAATTCTTTTGGAGCAAAATTACAGCTTCCTGTGATGTTATGTGCATTACTTTAATTAGATTATCATTTAAACATGAAAATTGTGACCATTATCATGTACTTTTTAGCTGATATGTGCATTTTCCAAAATGTTTTCAAATTGATCATTTTGTACTAACAAACTCATTTGGGTTAGAGAAAATCCAAAGTTTGCTTTTATACTTTAAATATAGTGTCTTATACGTGCAATTAAACAACCCAAAGGCTACACCCAATTTTAAGGAGCCGAATTTGGTAGGCATCATTTAAGTAAAATATATAAAACATTTGCTGCTGTTGGATATCTTGCATATTTGGGATTGTCATGCTCATATTATAAAGAATTATAGATTTTGCAGGTTTAACAACAAGATTGAAGCACTTGTTAATGGTTGTAACATATGTTACATGACATAATAAATGAGCAAGGACATTGACTTGATGTAAGATATTTCAGGAAAAAATGAATATATTTCGCATGTTTTCCTAGCTAAAGTCTCTAGCCTCTGGTACCTAAATCTTAGGTATTATATTATTAAGCCCCTGTACCTTTGTTACAGATGTTAAGAATATTTGTTTTCAATATTTCCTAATATGAATAATTCTAAAATAAAGATACATCATAGAGGAACATAGAAAATAATCGGTTCACATTTAAACAGTACAATTTAGTAACTGTCCCTTTCTAATGTAAATATTCTAAACCAATCCTTATCCAAGTCATATACAATATCGATTATAATTTCTGCTTCTCTGGTAAAATAATTGTCCTCCTAATCTCGTAAAAAAACAGAATAATTATCAAACAAGATTTTGACTGCAAGTTGAGTAATGACCTGCTCTATCCCAAACCCTTTTAGACATACACTATCGTATGTACCAATTCGAAGTACATGAATAGGAGATGTTTGTACACTGTAAGCATGTGTGTTAGCCTGTAACAGCTTGTTACATATGTTACTTTATCAATTTGAGAATGAGAAAATTGAAAGTTTGAGCTTCAGAACGAAGACATTAAAACTAGCTAATCAATGAACATTCTAATAGTCTGCAAATTACTGGATGTCTTTACTACATATGACAGCTGTTTACGACTACATGTTGTATTATGTGCGTTACATGAACTTAAGTGGTAATTTTGGCTATCGTCATTTAGTTTAACGACTGCTCAGAGTTGGTTTCAAACCGTTTTAGATTAGGTTTAACAAACATTTACTCAATTGACGATTACAAAAACCAAAGTTTGCTTTTCCATCTTAAATATTTTGTCTTATATGAGCTAATGCACAACCCTACCCCTAGTTTTGCAGTGGAGCAAATTTTGTTTTCGCTGCTTAAATAATACACATATAAAACAATTGCAGAGTGTTGGTATTTTACATTTCCTTAAACGGTCTTGCTCATATATCATCAAGTTTCTAAGATCAGGACACTTATTAAAGATGTCAATGTGCCATTGGTGATGTCACAACCAGGGCTCTGATCGAATTCCATGCACTTTCAGGTGCTGATATTAACTAGTTCAATGTCAGGAAAGAGCAAGAAATCATATTGGCAGGCATTTAGCTATGCTGGAGACTCTTTCCACGAAGCATTCTTTCACCTCGGCTCAGTGCCCTTAGAAAGCACTATGGCGGATGCACTAGAGTAATATATTTGTAAATTGTCCTGACCTCTTAGATGTCGTTTGTGATGTCTACACGTAACTGTGAGTTTGTTACTTTCCCATTGGTATCCTGGGTCAGGTGTGGTACTTGATTGTATTGATTCCTGATTTTTGCCGCCTTTCTTACTTTGTATTAGCCAGTCACCGATATTGTTCGACTCACTGCGTTGAGGTGAAACACGGCCGATAAAAAAAAATGTTTTATTATCAAAATCATCTGGAAAACCGGTTTGTTGTTAACATAACCTTTGGAAAAAATTTGGTGATCGAGGATACATGTATGATCAGCTTGCAACATTACGTTTTTTGATTTCAAACGTTTAACGCCAATAACGTCAAGACCAACCATTGCGTTAAATGCGGTAAAATTATATTCCTCTTGAGTTTTATTCAATAAAAGCACATTTACTGCAAGAATTATGACTTTAGAATGTTAGACGTCAATAAACTATGTATTCATAGGCCAAAATTCAATATTATGCTCTTTAAAGGCACCATAATGTTTACGCATTTTCTGATGAAAGAATGGCAAAGTTTAGGTTACAATTAGCAAGTTTAATGTTTACTTCCCGCATATAACAGGTTGTTTTCATTTGTAAATTTATGCTGTGTTCAGTATGACTTATGTCAATGTAACGTCCCGCTGACACAATTTTAAGGGTTATATAAGCATGGTAAGGTAACTTTTGCGGGCAAATCATGCCCTGTTATCTTTAGGTTCGATGTGACGTTAAATGCTTATCCTTTATCATTGTGTATCCTTGCATTCCAGGAGCTGGTTTTGAAGCAATATTTGACTGACATTTCAGCATGATGCAATGCTTTCTTTGTTTGCACATTGTCGACGCAATGTAGCAAATTATGAAGAAGATTGGGTTTCATGATCTTAGATCTGACGTCCACGTCACATTTTTTATGTTTTTAAGTGTTTTCATCTGGTGGCGTTATCGCATTTCATGACATGTCAGTAATAGTCAGCAAGCACATTCGAAAAGAAACTTAATCAAAAATCATTTAGCTCCGCAAAAAGTATTTTTCATCTGTTGCGTATCTTTATAGTAGGCAAAAAAAACGCTGCTATGTATGAAAAGTGCTAACCGTACCAGCTATGTATTTAATTTAAAAAAACATGCAGTAATTAGAAAATAATAGAGCAAATAGAGCAAACTAGTGCTAGAGAATGCTCTTTTCCAGTTTCTCAATTCATTAAGACGTTGGTACTACCGCGGGTTCCTTAATTTGACGTAAATACTGCACCAAAGTAAAGTTTCGTCAAAACGTTGGGAGGTGGGGGTCTTAAACAAATCTCTTAAAGCGATTTCTCACAGTTTGTGCCCAGATTTTTGAATTATGAGTTCTTTTTTTTGCCTAAATTTCAATGATTATTTCTGTTCTCAGCAATAACTTTGTAAGATCATGAAACTTATATTGAATAAATATGACCATAGTTTGGTTATGCACGTTAAGTTTCGTCAGATTGTAATCCGTTAAAGAGGAATTATTGCCCTTTGAATGCCTACATTTTACTTTATTTTCCATTCATAGCCATAACTAAGTATGCGATGAATGGAATTTCATAAAACTTATATTGAGTATATATGACTAGTGTGGTTATGAACATGAATTTTTTGTCAAGATAACATATTAAGTGACAGAGGAGGTAGTGCCCTTTCATTGCTTAAATTTAAATATTTTACTCCGTCCTCAGCCATAACTAAGTAAGCTATTTTCTAAAATTCCGTAAGTTTTTTTCTGAAAATTTGGTCATAATATCGTAATGCACATGAAGTTTTATCAGATATCCTAGGTAATAGCGGAGGAGTATTTTCCTTTTGGTTTTTAAAAAGTCAATGGATTCTTCTGTCATTAGCTATAAATTAGCAAGCAAAAGGAGGAATTTCAAGTATATATGACCATAGTGTGATTATGCATGTGAAGTTTCATGAGAATGTCATCAGATGTAGATTGCCCTTTGATTGCCTAAATACCAATGAATTTGGAGCGATGTACATGAATATTCATTAGAATGTACTTAGATATGCAGGAGTCATTGCTCTTTAATTGCCTAAACAAGCTTGCATAATTTCGGCGTGGGATATCAATTCGTTGTCGAATTTGCTCGTTTCCTTATAATTGTTCTATACATTGTGTCACTACAGGAGCACGATATATGCCTATTAAGTGTAAGTTTCGTTGCGCACATTGATTTGTTTAATTAGGCATTCAAGAAAGTTATTCCTAATGCCACTACCCCTACTTTTCAAGACGTAGGTGGGTTAACTGAACCCATTTGCGTTTAATATGATATCAACCCAGGAAGATTGGTCCCTTTATAACTGAAAGGTTGTTGATGGGACATAAAGAATCAAATCAAACAAACAAAATAACCAGCATAAGCCTAATATTCTTTTTGAGGGACAAAGCCGAACAGTGCAGACCCAGATCGGACACCTATTGGATAATTTGGCATACATTTTTGTTGTCTGCTGTTTTTCTTTCCAAATTCAACTTTTTCAGAATATGGTCATGTTGCATATCAATCTAAAGGGACTGATGCATGCAGCAACACGGTAGCAAATATTTGGTAATTTTGGAATTGAAGCCTGAAGCTGCTCATGATCCACATTGTTTTTAAATGACTGAGGTTACAAATAATCAGAATGCTGCTATTATCAGAGCTCTAGATAATACTAATAGTGTGTAATTCAACTTTCTTTTTTCTCAACGAAAACATAGTTGTGGGTTCTCAAAGAACCATCTCAATGAAACAATTCTTTTGAGCACCCTAATAATATGCAAAATTTATGCTCAAAAATTGTGTTTATCTTGACATGTATTATGTTGAGTATGGTCAAAATGGGTCAAAATTGATATTTGCAGAGAAAAATGGGTATGTGTCTCAGTTTCCTGGCAGCTATGAGCTTGAAGTACCTTTCAAATCAGACAAATTGTCACCAGCCACTGCAGCCAGTATAGGAAACTAACAGCGAGGATCTTTACATGTCAATGGCATCCAAAGTCGGGGAAATCAAGAACAAGGAACAAAAACAGGTTAGTATAATCATAAATGGGCGATTAATTCTCACTGAATATGTAGTAAAACCTGTGTAAACGGCCACTCTCAAGAAGGTCGAAAATAGGCTTTTAAGACCAATTATCACTTAATGCAGGTCAAAAGTATTGCAGAATGGGGAGCACATTAATTTGCTACTATGTGTCATTAAGATCTTTGTTTTGTCTATTTTTAGTGGCCGTTTTACGCAGGTTTACACATTTCAGCACATATTATGATATATTATCTGGGTCTTGACGCAAGAAAACCTGACATTGTTGTATGAAAAACAACAAAGGTGCAGACTAGCATGCACATCTGCACAGTCTGATCAGCACCTTTGTTATAAGCTTTCTGGAAAGTAAATTGGCAACACTTTCTGTACCCAAACTTCAAGATTCTAGCTAGTCTCTGTAGTTGAGCAGGCTGGTTTGAGCCTTACATGGTCACAATTCCTGATGACCGGTTTTCTTGCATTGAGATGGACAGTCAATGAGATACATCTGCACAGTAATACCATTCTTCAAATATGCATGAATAGCTATTCAATGCTGTTTAATTTCTGGTATGGGTTTTAACCTTCATGAACATCCATATAATGCCACAATATGTGTGAACATCAGGCCCACAAGCTAATCGGCTCAGACTCGTTTGAGCATTTGATGGTCACCTAATGAAATAAATACAAAATTCTTCTAATTGGGATCAAATGATCACATCAATATAGACATGGTTCCCACAAGCTCTGGAAATCATGGAAAACCTGGAAAATCTCGAAAAAAGTTCCATGCATGGAAAAATCATGGAGTTTGCAAAAACCTAAATAATCATGGACAAATCATGGAATTTTGTGAAATCATTTGTCAAAACCACCTGTAGACAGAAAACTAGCTGTCAGACACACAAAACTTGTGCGTCTGATAGCTAGTTTTCTGGCTACTGGTGGTTTCAAGTTTTAATTATTTCAAAATGCATGCATGGTCTACAAACGTGCTTATTTAAATACATCATTGTTGCTGCATTCTGCATTTATGCTCAGCGTGGTGAAGAAATGAAGATGTCGCTTAAATTGCTGAGGGTGGAGGCCATGCATTAAATAGTCATGGAAATTACATTGTTGATCATGGAAAATCATGGAAAGATCATGGAATTGTGTTTTTGAATTTCTGTGGGAACCCTGATAGAGGATTTCAGAAAGATTTTATTTTCATTTTTGCTCCTAGATCCTGTGAGAAGCCACAATGTATATTTATTTTTTTGGGAAAATCATTATTTTCTCTAATATGTATAATGGCAAGAAGTAAAAGAAATGACTCTTTTATATATCACTTATTATAGCACATATTATTTGTTTTTAATTTGTTTTTTTTGCATGTGCCACAAATTTTTAATAGCTGTGGTATAAACTTTGGTAATGGGTTTAACATGCTCAGGCCTTAAGTTAAAGAGTTCATACCAAAAAATTAATTTTCCTATTTCTCAGACTCAACCAAAACATATATTGTGAGTACACAAAAGAACCGTCTCATTGAGACCGTTCTTTTGAGCACCCAAAACATTTGTTAAAATTGATGAATAAGAAAATATTTACAATTTTATGCTCAAAAATTTTGTTTATCTAAACCTATGAGGCTCCCTTTACTTCCAGAAATTCAACAGGCACCAAAGTACCAGCCTTTACATTCCAGCATTAAAAGGTGGAGCATGTCTGATCCCTCATTGGCTCGGACTGGGTTGGGAAGAAAGAGTCCACTCACCAATATTAATCGGATCATTCAGAAGGACAAGTTTACCAGGTCACAGCAGGAAATAACAGTTAGCTCCAGTCAGCCAACCCTTTCGAATTTTCTCTAACTACGCCAAATTCCTCGCCCATGCTGTTTTCTTTCAAATTCTATGACTCAAAGAAAATGGACTCAGAGCTTAGTACACTAAAAATTTGAGGAAACAGAAGAGCTGACACCAGATTAGTGATTAGATTCATAGTTTTAAAGAGTAAGATTGTTAATATTTTCTTACCCATCAGTTTTAAGCCTTAAAGCGCCAATCGCAACAAAAGTCGTCTGCTTTTCTCGTCTGCTGAAATGATTAAGAAGCCTCTATAGCAAACAGTGTGGACCCAGATCAGACTGCTCCAATAGAAACAGTCTGTTCTGGGTCCACGCTGTTTGCTTCTATACTTAATTCGTCAGTAATGCTAGGCAATTATTTTCAGCAGACGACTATAGCAGACGACATTTTCAGATGCATTTTTTTCTTGGCACTTTAAGGGTCAATAGCCGGTTTGGGTGCTAAAAAGAGCATTGAGACGGTTCTTTTGAGTACCCACAACATATGTTTTAACTAGAGCAGCAGTCGATGGTACACCATCGCAAATACCCGCTTTTTTACCTATAACCTTTACCTTGGGGTCAAGGCCATACAAAATGTAGCTCAGTACCTTCAAAATAATGTGACCTATGCACCTGTGAAGTTTGAAGTTGATATGTCCAATGGTTAAGGAGGAGATGCATTTAAAAGAAAATACATTATATGACCTTGACCTAGTTGTTAAGGTCACACAAAATGTTGTCCATTGCCCTCCAAATCATATGACCTATGCACCTGCCAAATTTGAAGTTGCTACGTCCAAAAGTTTAGGAGAAGATGGATTTACAATAAAATAAATTATTTGACCTTGACCTTGGAGTGAAGGTCACACAAAATGTTGCCAAGTACCATCCACATCATGTGACCTATGCACCTGTAATCTTTGAAGTTGCTATGTCCAATGGTTCAGGAGAAGATTCAATTACAAGAAAATACATTATTTGACCTTGGGATATTTGACATTGACCCCAAGGTCAAGGTCACATGAAGTGTTGCCTAGTACCCTCAACATCATGTGACCTATGCACAGACAAAATTTGAAGTTGCTACTTCCAAAACATTATGAGGAGAGGCGTTTTCAAGAAAATACATTATTTGACCTTTGACCTTGACCTTTGGGTCAAGGTCACACAAAACGTCACCCAGTACCCTTGACATCATGTGACCTATGCACAGGCAAAATTTGAAGTTGCTACTATGAAAAGTTTATGAGGAGATGCATTTACAAGAAAATGCATTATTTGACCTTTGACCTTGACCCTGGGGTCAAGGTCACACAAAATGTCACCCAGTACCCTCTACATCATGTGATCTATGCACCTACAAAGTTTCAAGTTGCTATGTCCAACGGTTTAGGAGAAGATACAATTACAAGAAACGTGACGGACGGACGGACAGACAGACAGACGCACAGACGGACGGACAGACAGACGGACGGACGGACGGACGGACGACGGACCGACTTTGGTACGAAATTAATATACCCTATTTTTCTTACGAAAAAGCGGGTATAATGAGAAATAAAAATATATTCACACACTCTTATCTGGAGGTCTGTTTGATGCATATAGTATACTATAAATTATTCACCCTTTTCTTTTCATTCTGGATACCGGTAAACAGGTACTTTGACAAACAGTGAAGACCCAAATGAAATACACCAAAAGGTGGCATTTGCTCAGGGTCTGCGCTGTTTGTTAAGATAAAAACAATCTTCAGGGGGGGGGGGGGGGGGGGGCTGGTGTCAATTAGACTATGAGGATTACCCTTCATTGTTGGCATATGGCATAAAGGTTTCTTTGGTTACATGCATCTATAGGTCCAGATTAGTGAATTTTTTCATCTTAAATTTGTGATTATTTTTTATCCAAAAGTTTATTATATATTTTGGGTGCTCAAATGAACCGTCTCATTGAAAAAAATTTGAGTATGGACAGTATGGACCCGGAATAGAAGCAGTCTTATCCGGGCTTGTAGTGTTTGATTACGAATATTTGGTAATCATACATTTATTCTGGAGCAGGCACAATAAGTTTTGTTAAATATTTTACATGCAATTGATATTCTTATATGAACTATATATTTCAAACAGTATGGACCCAGATCAGACTGCTTAAAAGCAGTCTGATCAGTGTTCATAGTGTTTGCTTACATGATATGTATTATTATAGCCCCATTTTGAAAAAGGGGGGGGGGGGTCTATAGGATTTGGGTTGTCTGTCATTCCATCCATCCATTAGTTCGTCCATCATATTTTTTTCTCTTCCGCTCTATATCTTCAGAACTCTTTTAAAGAATTTATCCAAATTTTGTATGTGCCTTGAATTGATATTGTCATGATCTAGTTTATTCTGTGTGTTAAATACTTTACATTTTTGTGGCCTATATTGCAAACAGTATGGATCCAGATCAGACCTATGAGCAGTCTGATCAACATTCATAATGTTTGCTTATGTCACATAAGTTATGTGGTTAAATTATTTTGGTGTAAATCAGATGAGAGTTTGTGACTTAAAAGTATGGACAAATAGTATGGACCCAGATCAGACTGCTTAGGAGCAGTCTGATCAGGGTTCATAGTGTTATTTTACATGAAAAGATTTGTTTTGGGGAAAATTGAAAATAGATGCAGCAGATGTAATAAGCAGACAACACTTTTTGTTTAATACTGTCATCTGCTAATGACCAAAATTATATATAATGCCTATATAATAGTGCAAACAGTATGGACCCAGATCAGTCTAATGAGCGTTGAGCAGTCTGATCGCGATTCATAATGGTTGCCTACACGATGAAATTATTTTGGAGTAAATTTGGTGATCTATATTGCAAACAGTATAGACCCAGGTCAGACTGCTTAGGAGCAGTCCGATCAGGGTTCATAGTGTTTGCTTACATGATGAAATTATGCTAGAGAAAATTTTAAAATGCACAGCAGACATAATAAGCAGACAACACTGTTTTGTTAAATAATTTTGTATGAAATGATTATCTTGATGAATAAAAACAAAAACAACTATTTTTTTTTAACGAAAATCAAAACATCAGGGTTCACAGTCAACATCTGGGTTCACAGTCGGTATGACACCCTGATGTATTTGATTTAAAGCTGCATAGTCTGTAACTTTTGATCTTCTAGTTTTAAAAATAATGTTTTTATTTTTCAAGAACACAGTAAAAATACTCAAATTCAGGTGAACATTTTACAATTTTCGTAAATCTTAACAAGTTATCACTATCAAAACCACTGCATTTTTGTTAAATTTCAACGGTCTAGAATTATTGGAGGGACACAAATAATTACCAACAAGAGAAAAAAACACCTATTTGATAAGATAATTCACTTTTCCATGCAGTTTTCAGCTGTACTGAACATTTTTATTGTGAAAACAAAGCTTAATTCTACTTTTACAAATGATTTAAAAAGAAAATAAAATTTTTAGAAAAATGTCCATAGTTACAGAGTATGCAGCTTTAAAGGTGAGGTTGAATCAAAGTTGATTCAGTTTTGATTCAACATTGATTCAGCGTTGAAATATCAACCTTGAGTCAGTGTTGAAATATCAATGTTGATTCAAGGTTTGAATATCAACGTTGATTCAACGTTTGTAAATCAGCGTTTATTCAAGTTTCAAATTCAAATATATTTTCAACATTATTTCAACATCTATTGTCAATGTTGATCAACATTGAATATAAACCCTTGCCCACTGGGGTGTGGTCAAAAGATCAAAATTTAACTTTTTCAGAACATGGTCATGTTGAATATCAAATTAATGGTAATTAGGTATGCAACAAAGTGGAAGCAAACATTTTGCCAGCTGTCGCCCCTCCCGACCCTGGGGTCGTGGTCATAAGATCAAAATTCACTTTTTTCAAAACATGGTCATGTTGTATATCAAATTAAATGGAACCACTATTGCAGCAACATGATAGCAAATATTTTGCCCACAGACCTCTCCTGGAATCATGGGTTGGGGTCACTAGGTCAAAATTCAAGTTTTTAAAAACATGGTCATGTTGTATATCAAATTAAATGGAATCAGGAATGCAGCAACATTGTTGCAAATATTTTGCCCCCAGAATCCCATCCCCTTACCCAGGGGATAGGGTCAAAAGGTCAACTTTCATCTTTTCCAGAATGTCATGTTGCATATCAAATTAAAGGGAATCAGGTATGCAGCAACATGGTAGCAAATATTTTTTCCTGCAGACCCCCACCCACCCCCCTGGGGGATAGGGTCAAAAGGTCAAATTTTAACTTTTTCAGAGCATGGTCATGTTGCATTTCAAATTAAAGGGAATTGGGTATGCAGCAGTCAACCTCCCCTGCCCCCACAGGGCTGGAAAATAGCACTTGTCTTCTCCGTTTTACATGTGCCTTAGGCTGCAGGGCAAGTGAAAATTTTGATATTTCTAGTGATTTTTTTTCATATATATATGCAAATACTTTGTGATGCAGGGCAAGTGCTATTTTATGATATTTCAAGGCCTGCCCTGACTAATAAAGCATTATTTAGCCACTTTTGTCTGCTTCCCTGGTCTGTAGATGTTCTTATTTAGCTTATATTGCAAACAATACAGACCCAGATCAGACTGCTTCCCTAGTAAACATTTCCTTCCATGAAAAAATCTTATTGAAAAAATCCAGTCTGTTGTGCATTTGAATGTATGAGCAGACAATAATTTAAGAAAAAAAGTGATTGCTGGCTAAGTTCTTGTGTAGTTGTAAAAATCCTTGTCACAATGCAGGATACACTTTGTAATATAAACATCTGAGAGTACTGGTGTCAAATTGATGTTCCTGATCAGGCCTGATGTTTAGTGTAGGTATGATCTGTATTTTAGTTTGGGTGACCTTGTTATTTTACGTCTCACTCAACAGCTATGGTCATGTCGAGACAGTCAGTTCACTTAACCACACTTTTTTTACTGGGCAAGTTTGGACAAGCAGTTAACCAATACTTCGTGTATAAAGTTCACACAATAATCCTTCTTGAATAAATCAGCAGAATTGAGGAAAATAACCATAGAAATTTTTTCATGATCAGTCTCCACAAAATTATGGGACCAGACTCGGATCGAAATTGCGACCCCTGGATCTGCAGTAAGACATACATCTGTAGTCAGACATATTACTGACTGCCATGTGCTATGCAGCCCAGTATGATCTGGATTTAAACTTTCTTCAAAGTCTACCAACAGAATACCCTAGCAGATGGCCCAAAAGGTCATCTAAATTATGAATACATATTTCATTTGGGCCTGATCTGAATCAAAACTGTATGTCTTTCTGTTGGTATTACTGAATTTGTTTTGAAAAAGTAATTTTATAAGGAATCAGCCGACAACACAAATGCTAAAATTATAATGTTACCTCTTAACTATTTAACAAAAACTGTTAAAGTGGACACATGTTTTATGTATACTTAGCTGATATTAATATTAGTTTTATTACTATGCCGAAGCAAATTCAGGAATACCACCACAATGTCAAACAGTTTGGATTCTGATCAGGCCTGAGATGTAGGGCCTGATCTGGATCTAACTCTTTGCAAAGTGAATAAAGAGATGGCACAAGCAGGTGGTCCTAACAGGTGCAGCTTACTGTAAATACAGGTATTGGACAGCATTATGTGAAAATCTGTCTTTGGGTTTGTGACCAAGTAAATCTAAAATACAGTTTACCAGCTTGCTTCACTACAACATGCAGTAACTGAGCTGGATCCATACCATACACAATATAAATGTGAATAAATGCAGAATGATTGAATAAATTCCTCTCAGGATGAATGCCATGCACAAAAAATCCCCATGGGGAAAAATCCCTGCGGGGAAAAATTCCTGCGGGGAAATATCCCCGCGGGGATTTTTCCCCATGGGGAATATCAAAATGTTAATATATACTTAAAACATACTCAAATGTGTCAAACAGATTGCAAAGGTGAACCTAAGCTTGATTTTAGACCCTTAAGCAGATGTTTTAAAAAATCCCCGCGGGGATTTTTTCTCCAAAAATCCCTGCGGGAAAAAATCCCCGCGGGGAAAAATGAAAAATTGTTATTACTGGTGGACATTTATTTTTACACACCATTAACATGAGATCTTGTCATATTTGAATAAAAAGATGAGTTTTAGAATTTTCGAAAATCCCCGCGGGGAAATTTTTCGCACGGGGAAAAAATCCCCGCGGGGATGGTGAAAAATCCCCGCGGGGAAATATTTTCCCCGCGGGGATTTGCAAATCCCCGCGGGGATTTTGACCTTTGTCGTGGAATATTTTCTAGGTCATTACAGATTTTAAGCCAAAAACCTATAGAATTTCCTCAGTAGGGTCTATTCTACTGGAAATAAGTCACTATAGCTTTCTATGTCAACTAAAAGTACTAGGTCATTTTGCCAAAAACTGGTTTGGCAAAAAAATTCCGGTGGCAGTTATTATATTCGCAATAACTTTTTTTCTTCAAAAAGAAAACACGATCTTGAGCTACCAAACAATGAGTGCCTCTGGGTAGAAATTTCTATCAAAAACAAAATACAACTCATGGGTACCTTATACAGCCCCCTAACTCGACAAATGCCATCTTATCAACTATAAAAGACTCAATAGGACTTGCTTTTGAAACTAATATCTCCAATATTTTGATATCAGGTGATTTTAACCTCGACATTCTGAAAGATAATTCAAGCCGAAAAGTAAGAGACTTCTGTCAGCAGTTAACTTCGAACAGATTATTAATGAACCGACACATTTCACGGAAAACTCTTTTTCACTCATTGATTTAATCCTTACCTCCAACAGGAACACTATATTATTAAGCGGTGTTGGCGAACCATTTTTGAGCAAAACGTTAGGTATCATTGCCCTATATTCTGTGTTTTAACGTTTAGTAAACCGCCAGCACCTTTATACAAACGCAGGATATTCATGTATGATAGGGGTAACTACCAAGCATTTTCAAATGATCTAGTTCAAACTGACTGGCAAACTTTAAAAAGCGAAAACATCAACACTTACGTGGAAAATATCACTCAAAGACTAAACACTCTTGCAAATAAGCGTGTACCTAACAGGTGAATAAATCCACGCAAAACTGACCCCGCTTAGTTAACAACATACGTCAAGAAACTCATAAGGAAAAAGAAAAGACTTTACGACAAATACAAGAAATTTAATAATATTAACCACTTTGAAACATATAAACAGTTTAAAAAAATTAGTAACAAGCGAAATTCGTAAATCAAAAAAGAAGTATTAAATAAGTTAACTGAAAAACTCGCAAGTCCGAACACTAAACAGAATAACATTAAAACACTTTATTAAACCTGAACAGGCTGATGTTATACCACCATTGAATAAGAATTGACAAATCTACACTGAGGAAAAGGAAAAAAAATATCTTGAACACCTTCTTCACTGAACAAACTTTGTAAGACGAAAGCCAAGCAACCCTTCCTCAAACAGTGACAAATACCACACACAAGCTAGACTCTATCATTGTTACACATGAAGAGGTTAGAGACACATTAAAATCACTTCCTATTGGCAAAGCTGCTGGACCTGATCTTATAGATAATCGACTTCTCAAAAACATGCTCAACCACTTGCTCTTCCTCTCTCAGATATTTTTAATCTCTCTCTAAGTTCTGGAAGTACGCCACATATTTAGAAACAGGCTAATGTTACATCAATCCATAAGAAAAATGCCCCCACTGATGTGTCCAACTACAGGCCAATCTCTCTTCTAAGTACAGTCAGCAAAGTTTTGATAAAGATTGTGCATTAATACCTTTTCAACGTCTATTGAGACAATAACGTCATTACACATTTTAATCCGATTTTTCCCCAGGTGATTCAACTGTAAATCAGTTAATAGATATTTACAATACATTCTGTAAAGCTCTCGATGAGGGTAAGGAAGTTCACCATATTTTGTGATATAAGGAAAGCCTTTGATAGAGTTTGGCATAAAGGTCTTCTTTTTAAGCTCAAATCTTCAGGTGTTTCTGGATCGTTGCTAACTTGGTTCTCTGATTATCTAACTGACAGGAAACAAAGGGTTGTTCTGCCTGGTGTAAATTATTCTTGGAATTCATTAAAAGCCAGAGTTCTACAAGGTTCTATTCTTGGACCTCTCCTGTTTCTCTTATATATTAATGACATTGTTGTAGACATTAACGCCTCTATTTGACTTTTTGCTGACGATACTAGCATGTTTATCATTGTCGATGTCCCCATACAGTAAGTAAGTAGTAAGTAACGACTTTATTTAGTGAGGGTAACCCAATTGACGAATCAATCTTCCTTGGGGCCCTCAAACATACGGAAATAAACATATCAACAATAAAGAACATCTACACCCTACACACATATACATATGGGCCATGACGTGAGAAAAGCTAGCTTCGGGGTTTCCGACAAAGTGAGATTCAAACCAACCTGGTCCGCTACATAGGCTAGCTAGAACATTGAAATTTCACTCATAGCAAGTCTAGGTATTGTACTTTTCAATAAGCGAATAACAAAAGTGCTGATCAGACTGCGCGGAAGCGCATGCTGGTCTGCGCCTTTGTTGTTTGCAAACCCCCAAAGACAGGTTTTCTCGCGTCAAGGCCCTATAATAAAACAACAATGAATGCTAGATGACCCTCTAGCTACAGTTGCAAGTAAGGCTATGCAAATTTAACATTTTTAACTTTTTATCCAGAATGTACAGTTTTGAACAAAGGAATTTAGTGTCATAGAATTTTTTATACCAAGTGGAATGCTATTCCAAACTAATGCACCTTAGTACGATATAACTATTCTTAAACAAGTTACTTTTAGGCTTGGGTATCAGAAAATGTTTATTTCTTACCGATCGTAAATTAAAGGTAGAGTTACTGTTCGATTCGCTCATTTTGAATAAATCAGTCAGATATTCAGGCGCTATATTATTCCACACTTTATACATAACTTTTGCTTTCTGTAGAAACACACTCTCAGGAAATGACAACATGTTTAGGCGATTCTGAGCTTCTTCTAAATTAGAGTATTCATTTTTTAATATAAGCTTACACGCTCTTCGTTGCAATTTAATTATCTTATCTGTATTAGAACATGTAGATGATCCCCAAATAACGGAACAGTAATCAAAATGAGGGCGAATATACGCATTATAAAACAAAAGTCTGTCTTTAACTGATTGGTATGAAGAAATTTGAGACAAGAGCCATAAATGTGTGGACACCTTCTTAACAATGTACTTATAATGCGAATCCCAAATTAAATTTTCATCTATATTTGCACCTAAAATTTTATCACCTTTAGTAAGTTTAAGGTCTATATTATTGCACTTCAAGTGGAATGAAGCATCATTTAAATTGCATCTTTTCTGTCGACTGGTAATGAACATGACCTTAGTCTTATCAGTATTAATTAACATTCCATTTTCTTTAAACCATTGTTGTAGCAGTACTAGAGATCTTTGAAGATCGTTTTCCAATACTTGCTTGTCATATTGTATATCATATATTGTAGTATCATCTGCATACAAGTCAGTTGACGCTACAATATTTTGAAGCTTAAGAGGCAGATCATTAATAAATATTAAAAACAAAAGTGGTCCAAGAATAGACCCTTGTGGAACGCCACAAGTTATGTTTTCAGTATCAGATTTTGAATGCTTAAAGGACACTTTCTGTGTTCGCGTAGATAAGTATGATTTAAACAAAGATAAAGCACTTTTCCCACATTTATATTTTAAGTTTCTTCAAAAGAACAGCATGATCTACAAGGTCAAAAGCTTTTCTGAAATCAATCATTACACAACGAACAAATTTACCTTCATTTATTGCTTTTAGTCAAGAGTCAATCAATAGGATTAAAGCTGATTCAGTCGAGTGTCCAGATCTGAAGCCGCTCTGCTGTTCATGTAGTAATTTATTATCATTAAGATAATTCATGAATTTCAAATGGATCCATTTTTCCATAATTTTTGAAACAGTGGGCAATATCGAAATTGGTCTGTAGTTATTTACATCTTCTTTTAGTCCAGTTTTGTGAATGGGTATAATATTTGCTGTTTTCCAAACATTTGGAAAAATACCGAGTGACAAACTTTTATTGATAAGGACTGTAATACTTGGGGATATTATATCATAAGAAAGTTTTAATATCCTTGGACCAATGTCATCCAGACCTGTTGATTTCGATATATCTAAATTGAGAATATATTTTCTTACAAACGCTATAGTTTTATTTCTGGAATACTAAAAGAAACATTATTGTCTACTTTTGAATCAACAAGCTTTTTTTATATATTCAAAATTAGAGTCATGTATTGGCTCTTTTAGTTTTGAAGTCACATTGGCGAAATTTTTGTTGAAAGCATTAGCTATCTCTACATCACTAGATACAAATTCATTATCAACATTTATGCCAAGAATATTTTCTTTGGATTTAGATTTTTTACCGGCTCCTAATTCCCTAAATAATTCCAAATTGAGATTGGGTTATCCTTACCTTCTTCAAGTTTTGTCTTATACATTGATTGTTTTGCAGATTTTATCATTGTAAATACTTTATTTCGTAACTGTTTATAGTCTTCAATGTTACAATTAATTTTGCATTTATTTCTTTCTTTAATAGTATCTAGTATATCTTGGTTAAGCCAGTCTGGCTGACGCGATTTCTTAACTCTATGTTGCTTTATAGGAGCATATTTATTGACTATTTCAAGAAATAATGAATTCCAAACCTGGACCATATCATTTACATTGGTAAAATTTTCAATAATTTCCCAAGGAATGTCAAACAATTCATTTCGAAATGCTTCTACACCAAAGTGCTTAAAAGACCTATATGTTATCGTTTGATGTGCATTTTTTACGCTCAGAAATGTTTAACCTACGATTCCCATAGATTGCATAGTGGTCACTTATTGTAAGTTTACAGACATTGACACTAGATATTTTGTCGTCTCTATTTGTGTAAATATGGTCAATCAATGTGCGAGAATTGCTTGTTACTTTAGTAGGCTGACAAATCAGTTGACTTAAACCCAACGAAAGAGTGAAATTTAGCCAATACGTGTCACAATGGTCAGTGCATAAATTTTCATTAAAATCACCCATTAAGATTAGTTCCTTCCCCTCATTAGATACTTTGTCCATAAAGTCTTCAAATCTATCATTTTATTCAATCCCAGAATCAGGAGGACGATACAAATTTCCTATTAAAAATGGTTTGCCCTGTTCCTGTATAATTTCTAACCAAATACATGAAATGCCATTTGTTTCTAAATCTTCCCTACGCTTCACATGTATCCCTTTCTTAACATACACCAATAACCCCCCTCCATTATTTGTAGTATTGTACTTCCTAAAAGGTGTCTGATAACCTTCAATTTGAAAAGCATTTGTCATTTTATGTTGTTTCAACTTTGTTTCACTTATGCCAAATACATGTAAAGTACTGTTTTATGGATTTGACAGAAGTAATTTTAACTCAGAAAATGTTGTCATGTCTTTACCACAATTACCCTGAATATTTATATGTCCAAAATTAAATCCTCTTTCTGGTAAATTCAAAGACAAAATATTGTTATTTTCAATCTGATTGGGCATAAAAGAAGAAGAATTTGACTTTAAAGATGACGTAAAAGAAGAGGTTTGAGAATCTGAAGACGCTATGTGAGAGGATTTATATTCAGAGGCTGAACCTGAGTCAGGGGAAGTCGAAGGGAGTGAAGAGGTAGGAACTGTAGGATATAAAGTTACAGAACTTAAATTATTTTTCTCAACTTTTGATCTAGCATATTGGTTATTTTTTTCATCAATGGAGTGCGCTTGGAATTGTTTATCGACAGACTCATTTTTTGCAATATACTTTTCACATGAACATTGAACATTATTACAATCATAACACAGATTTTCAAATATACTATATACATTTTCTTGAGACCATTCAGAAACGAGGTCATTTCCATATTTGGCTATTGTGCCTGGTCCCTATTGAGAATTGGAGTACCAACACTCCTCTATAAAATGTCCTGCCATCGAACATCCATAGCAGAAACGATGACTATCACGCCTATGCTTGTTAAAAGGTTGCACTCTATTACCAAATGAAGTCTTTCTTGTTGATTTATCATGCGTGGTAGATCCATATTGTACATTCCATACATTCTTGTATACACAAGATTGAAAGTCTTTGACGATATCGACGTGTCTGTTAATTGCAACTAGTAATCTCTTGACGCCTGAATACGACAAATGAATCCCATCGTTAGTGTAATAATGTTTCCATGGTAAACCATTTCTGCCAAAGAACAGGTTATGAGTATCATCTATATACTGGACATGATTTTTGGCCCAATTTTCCAAAACTCGCTGGATAGTTCGGTTAAACTCGGTAACATCTACACCACCACGTGGTAATATTTTACCTAGGTACACGGTACAGGACTCATTTGCATTCTTGATGAAGCTGATTAACTCGTTGTACTTATCTTGAATAGCTTGTACATGCACTTTGCTAGTGCAGTCATTTCATCCTATACAAATGATGATTTTCTCAAATGATTTCAGATCATAAATGGACAGTTCTTCTAATAGGTCAGGTACCCGAGCTCCTGGTCTAGACCAAATTTTAACTCCTTTCCGTAGACCTCTATAATTAATCCCCTTTAAAATCGAGGAACCTATAATAAGTATCCGTTTCTGCTGATCCGAAGACGATGCTGTGTTTTGATTACAGGCTGCTGAACAGTTAAATTTGGACCTAGCTAAAATCCATCGCTGGGCAGAAAATGGCTATTGACAATTAATCCTGAATAATCAGAGTGTTACCTCCAATCAAGGAAATATGTCAAACCATATCACCATCCTGTTCTGTTAAACCAAACCAAAATTGCCGAAATTAACTCTCATAAGCACTTTGGTATTATCTTTTCAAATGATTGCACTTGGCATGAACATCTTGAACTAGTCAAATCCAAAGCATGGAAAAGAATCAATACAATGCGTAAACTAAAATTTCAACTAGACAGGAAATCTCTTCAGACTATTTACTTCTCATTTATACGTCCACTTCTAGAATATGCTGACGTTGGATGGAATAATTGCACACAATATGAATCAAATGAATTAATCAAAATCCAAAATGAATTGCTAGAATAGTTACTGGTGCAACTAAGTTAGCCTCCATCGATTCTCTACACACAAAAACAGGTTGGGAAACACTGGGATTAAGAAGGAATACTCAAAATCTAACAATGTTTGTAAAATGAAAAATGGACTTTGCCCTGATTATCTTCCGATTCTTGTGCCTGCTACTGTTGGCAGTGCGTCAACATACCCTTTGCGTAACTCTTCATATCTACAAACATTACATACGAATTCTCGTCTTTACTATACATCTTTCTTGCCTTCTGCTGTCCGTGATTGGAATGAACTTCCAGAGCAAACTCGCAATTCTCCAAGCCTTAACATCTTTAAAAACAAACTGAAATCCAACTTGATTACACCACCCTGATACTATAACACAGGCAAAAGACTTGGTCAAATATATCATGCTAGACTAAGAACTGCATGCAGTCCTCTCCGTCAACACCTACATTCAAAAAATATAGTTGATAGTCCCTATTGTACTTGTGGTGATATAGAAGATACTCATCATTTCTTATTTGTATGTCATCAGTTCACAGACCTTAGACAAGATTTAATAAACTCAGTGTCAGATATCTGTAAACCTAATCTTAAAGTTCTACTCTGTGGTGATATATCACTAACTTTTGTTCAAAATAAGAAGATATTTAAAGCAGTACAAGAATTTATAATTAAAGCAAAATGTTTTGATTATACATATTAATGCTTCAATAACGCATTGCATTTGTATGAAATATACTTCAATGTTTGCAATAATAGTACTATTTAAAATACGTTTTTGTATACACATAGCGAGGCTCTAATATCACACTACATTTGCAATGATCATATCACAATGTTCTCAACTATATCATATTATCCGAAATACTGGTATATTCACAAACGATTGGTTTGACGACGTTTCTGCTAGCTGGGTACATAATGGTAACGACCATCACCCCCCATAGAATTGATCATCTCCAAACCCTGTTGAGACAACAAGGATAGCTGTAATTTGTAAAATAATCATTCTCCTTCCCAAACGTCAAAATTCATGCTTTGCATTAAACAGCAGTTTTGACATTATGATATTTACAGTTAAAAATAGTAAGTGAGTATGATCAGGAAATACCACAACCACAAGCCGCAGACAACCCCGTGGCACCGCAAGGAAGAGCCGCTCAACCATCACGAGACACCAGGAAGACAAATTAAGCAAAGCAACCAGCCCTCTATTCCCCATCAAGAAGAGACGTTAATTCCAGATCGAATTATCAAGTATTTGCTGTATTGTTAATACATTAAAATGTCAATTCAAGTCATACGTTTATTGTATTTCTAATATTGAATAGCTGGGAAACAAATTTACAAAAGTCAATAGACTTTCTTCTGAATCCCTTTTTTGTATTTCGAAATGATATATATGTGAACTTATTGTATTATATGTGCATGTTCTTATACAAAAATGAAATAAAAGTTTTAACTAACTCAATCCCTCATATTTTTGAAGGCTATAGAATTTCTAACGGTATCGCGTAAACCATCAACAATAAAAAATGATTTATTTATACTCTCAATGTATTCATACTCTTTGTTTGCCACTGTTTTTAATTGAAATAAATCAGAGCGTAGAGCACCATGCAAGCACATACACTGCTCAAAATAATTTAAAGTACACTTACTTTTTCTGAAGAAATTGCTACAGGGGTTTGACTGGTAAATTTTTAATGACACAAAATAATAGTTTATTAAGGTCTTCATCATTTAAGCATTATTTTAAAAAGCACACTTTACAGTTGTTCAAAAAATCGCAAGAAATTAGAATTATGGCATTTTTGCACTTTTACAAAAGGTAGAAGAATCCATTACAGTTAATGCAAATGCTTTAAATGCACAAATTAGTAATGTGTTTGACCACCACTGGAACTAAGCACTCTCTGCAGCGTTTGGGCATGCTCTAAACAAAAGCCCGAATCTTCTGTTGGGGTACATTGGTCCATGCTCACACAACTGCGATTTCCAGTTCCTGAACACTTCGTGGAGGGTTAGCGCTAGCCAAAACCTGCCTATAAACAATGTTCCACATGTGTTCTTTACAACTAAGGTCCGGGTGACCTGGCTGGCCAGTCAATAGTCTCGATTGATTCTTGCTCAATGTAGTCTTGTATCACATACGTAGTGTGAGGTCTGGCATTGTCTTGCACTAGACGAGCATTGTCACCCATGGCACCAAGAAATGGCCTTACAATCGGAGCCAGGATTTCATCTCTATATCTTAAAGCTGTTATGTTTCCTATATCGACCCTGTAAAACTCCCTACGTCCGTTATAAAAAAATCCCACCCCAGAACATGACTGAGCTACGACCAAACATGTCTTAATCAACAATGTGACATTCCACGTATCGCTCTCCAACGCGTCTCCAAACACGAATACACCTGTTACACGTGCGTACATGGAAACGGCTTTCGGCCGTAAGCATTACTGTGCGCCGCTGGTCCGATTGTCATCCGATGTCATTCTGGGCAACAATTCCCCTGTCTGTGCGGTAAGCTACGGTTAAAATGGGGCCTGTGGCAGAGCGTTTGGCATATATTGAATTACCGTGAAGTCTGTTTCTAACTGTCTGGCGGACATACCAAGGGAACGGGCCACCCGACGCTGGGAGAATCCATCTTCAATCATTTGCACAGCTCTGACAGTTTCTTCACTGTTTAAATTGTGTCGGACAGTGACTGATAATCCATAGATACAAGAAATAATCAAAGTCTTTGCACAAACATTCATTTTTAGAACAAATTTGAAGGTGCACAAACCAAGTACATGTGCCATAACACTTGTAAAACACGGGTGTTCCGCTTCAAAGGTCTGCATGCTTTCCATGTGAACAGGTAGACACATGACTATTTACCTGTATGCACTTAAGGACTTAGGTAATGTACTTTCAAATAAACTTGAATTGTAGAAAATAAAATCGACTAAAACACTTCAAAGGAGTTCTAGCGATAAGGCGTATATTTTCCCTAGTTGACATGATTACAAAACCTAAATTTTCAAATTGCCCTAATATTTTAAAATTAGACTGTTTAGGTAGTAAAATATGCATAGAAAGCATCAAAATAGGTTTCAAAGCGATCCATCATTTACAAAGCCGTGAAAATTTGCGCCTTCTACTCCCACCCCTCATTTTACGTCTTTAGACTGGGTGCCGTTTATACGATAGTTTTAGTAAATCCTTTGCAGGTTTTCAAAAAGTAAAAGTGCTAAAATATTAAGGATATTAGTGCCCTTCATTTCCAAAACTTTGCGGTATTCCTTCTGCGCATGCGTACGAAATATACTTAAAATTGTGACGTTTGTCATTGAAAGATGAAACTGGCGTCTTTCAGTTTGTTTTTAGATGCGTTCCCCCCTAGACCCAAGATGCCCTTTGGACAATTAAATGTCGCTATACAAATATATAACATATGTAAATGGCGTCTTTGGTCTAGGGTGGGAAAGGGGTTGTATAAGCGAAAGAAGACATTAAAAATCTGGCAAAAATAGACCACTTTGCAAGATGGTCGTTTTTATTGTACATCAACTGTATAAATAGTTTTACTGTACATAGCGTGGTTCCCTGTTTAACGGTCTAGTTCCCATATAAATTACTGAATAACAAGCACAGTTGATGATCGAAATAAACTATCATTCAATAAGAAGTAGAGTTATCACATGCATGAAGGAAACCCCGTTTTAAATATACAAATTCGGGAGCAATAGTGCATCGACGGCTCGTCTATATATATTTGTTGAATGTGCCTAGTTTCTCCAGTCGTTATTTCAACAAAATAAAACGAGCGTCTCGTTTAGGGGGATTGCTCGCCTTATCGCTATAAATTCTTAACTGATTAATTTGAGCAGTGTATTATGTCTTAACACACACCCTCGACCCGTGGGGTCAGGTCAAATTGTCGTCAAAACTATTTTTTTCTGAATATGGTCATGTTGCATATCAAATTCAACGGAAAGAAGTAAAGACTAGCATAAGAGCAAAAACACACACCCCTGACGTCTGGGTCTGGTTGAAGGTCAGATATTGAATTGTACAGATTCATATTTTTCATTGAATTAAGCACTAAAATAGTTGACAGGCTTTTAATTATGAACTGTATGATACCTAATTTCAACTTAGGGGTTGCAGAAATGGGATTAATGTTTTGTGACTTACATGTTTCTCTAATTTAACCTTTCATCAAGGGATATAAATTCGATGGATTTGCCTTGTTTGACTTTGGTTTTGCCAGGCGACACATCTGATTCTCTAAGTTCTAGTTGCAAAGAGATTGTATACATGTTATAACACAATTTAGTAAATCCTCTCCAAAATGTATGTACAAAATAGCATAGAAGTAAAACAGATTGACATTAAAAGTGTCTACTTCTTTTTAAATGTGGAAGTTACAACATATTGTATATAAAGTTGGGTATCATTCCTAAATTAAATTTACTGGTGTCCTTTATTCGAATGAAGTTCTGAAATTGCTGATCCTAGCGTAATCTCTCTGTAACCAGCAATGCCTCAGCCTGCTTATAAATGTTGACACAGATACGTTTAATCACTGCGATGATAACAACAAATTTATATAGTTTTAAATGTAAGCTTAATCTCAACCTAAAGCATTTCTAAAAATCAATTCCTAAGTATGTGCGTATTTTATAACTGAGTTATCTAGACATAAAAATCATAACGGGCTTGGTCTTTCTTAAGTGGGATATCACCCCCTCCCTAACCCATGTGCATAGGATTTGAATCGATTGTATCATCAATATTTGTTTAAAAAAGATTCCGACAATATTTTATATGAAATTCAGTTTATTTTGTATGCTACAGATGCACTATACTTGTTCTATAACAAGAGTTGGTATCATACATGTATAGGCTTGGGTTGGATGAGCATCCATGCATGTCATTTACAAGTTGATTTGTTAGAAGAAAACTGGTGCTTTTTCATAAAACATAAAATCACGAGAAATGTGAAAGAACTGAAGGCAAATAAATACCAATCGAAGACGAAAATCTAAGTTTGAAGATAACTTTAGTAGGCGCAAAATTATGTGAGTAGCTGCCCTATAAGCTGTAATATCAACCTCCATCAGAGGCAATTAGACAAAAGCAAATTGACAATAAAGTCAGCTTGGGGATACACACAACTTTTGGTTTACTGGAATGTTGACAGTGTGGGTGAAAAGTAAAATTTCTAGAACTTAGTCTTAACGCCATTACCTCAGCTGCAGTAAAACATATTAACAAGCATAACATAAGTATAAAACAAAACAAAAAAACACATTAGAGAACATGCACAATGCTTGTTCATATACTGAAGGACTTTAAAAACGCACCACCTGCTTAAATGCTAATTTATGTCGAAAATTGGATATTTTTATTATATGAAAAATAAAATTGACAAGTTCCATCATTTAGCTTGCATTCAATAAGAAAATCGAAACGCTGTGGCTTATGATTGTTGTGACGTCGCGATAATTCTGAGATAACTCAATTTCAAAAAGTCACAGAGTACCCATACCTTCCATTATGAACGAAAAAAAGTTTTCGAACCGATGGTTGTTCTTGAAAGCAAACGGAAAGACAAAATCAAATCATGAAGTTTTAGGCCTCTGGCAACGTTCATTACGCCTACATGACGTCATTGATTTTTGACGTAATTGGCCGTTTATATCCTAAGGAGCAGGAATGATCAAAATCTTTTTGTTGCCAACAGATACTCCTTAATCAGTTGCATAAAAGACAAAAGTATCGCGACATGCGCGGACGTCATCCGTCTGTTATTGATGTTTGAAAATTTAAGACTGACGTTAGCAAAGAAACGCTGCGAGTGGGAGTGTAATAAAACGATTATTTTTGAAAACTTTTTGTGTTTTTCCATTCGTTAAGATATCTGGCTACCACCTAAAAGTGTTTGTTTTCAAATTGAATCAAATTTACTTTTGTCAGACGACAATTGTTGAAAAACACTTACGTCGATATAACGTCAGAATGAACAGCATGAGCAAATCGAAATCATGGCAAATCATGGTCCATTTTGCAAGAGGATAAAAAAATGATAAACAAAACATCCTCAAATCAATCACGTGGAAGAGACAGAGAATGTAAAATGGTGCGTTTTCAAAGTCCCTCAGTATATTTCAATCAATATGATATCATGGGCATATATTGGAAATGCTTAGGATCGGTGGAAATATATTTTGCAAAGAGGCATTACTGGTCAAAAGGATGTTTATTTGCATTATAGCTGATTATCTCCCATTTATTCCAAATAAAAGTTCGATGTATTAGTATTTTGTTTTTATATTTTCTTCAACTATTGTACCACGTGTTTCACCACTTCATTCCACGGCCTTTTGAATACGCTGTGAGTAGCAAAATACATAGTATAATATATCAATATTTGTTCTGATAGCACTTCCTCCAGACATAGCCACAAGGGTCAACATACTTTGAATTTCCATTTAATGACCTACCGAAAGAGACGCATTTTACAGTTTGTTTACAGTTTACATCGGAAGCCGTATGGCATTTCATATGATCTGCTTGTGTCAGACATTTGACCTTCTAAAATCGAAAATGTGATAATAAATTTGTGATTGAATTAGAATATACTGGTATATGTATAACGTGAATCACGAAGCTTTATTGCGCTTCCAACCATATAAGTTTGCCTGCACAATTCATGATGCATGTATTTTTACTCTATACATAATTCATGATTTCAACCACATACGCATTGTCACAGTTTACCACGATTCCGATCCTGCTCGACATATGACTCTTGAGTTCTGCTGCCAATTGGATAGAATAAAACAGTGTCATAGATGCTTAGTACCAGCTGGAATTATAATATCTTCAAATGTACATGCAAACCATTTCCCCTGAAAAACACGTCCATATCTAATGAGAATTGGAGTCAGTTAAAGCCTGAAGATCAACTGCATGGATATCCTCATTTTTGTAAGATAGATGCCATCCATTTTATTGGTCTAGAATCAGAACCCTCATTCTAATGTCCAATCTACATTCCGATGTGAGTTTCACAAGATAAATGAAGGATTTAACTGTGATAGACCTATGAAACAAATTCCCACTCTAGCTACAATGTTTATATGCCCTAAAACGTAGCAAGCATTTGTTTGCGAAGGATTTTCTATTCCGAAAAAATACAAGCTGATGAATATATGGCTTTAAGTGCTCAATTACTCTTCTTGATCCAAACAACTTTTTCATTTGTACAAAATGTAGTGCCATTAACACAAATAAATAACAGGCCACCTGGTATTTGTGAACAACCTAGTTGTAAAATGATCTTTAATCTGTCCAGAACTGGTTGATTGGCAAAGGGACCTCGTGCTGTCTATTAAGAGGTAAGAGAGTATGATCAGGAACTGCCACTATAACACATCACAAACTAACCCATGGCATCGTAAGAGACAAAGAACACTAACAGCAAAATGGCAACTAGAAGACAATTACAATAAAGCAACCAGCTCTCGCAGCCCCATTTAGGTTTTGACAGTACTAAACAGAACACTAACCACTGCACCACAAACAAAGTGCCACGCACAACCTCTCCTACCAAACAAGTGGAGCGGAAAAAAAACCTATAAATCAAACAATAACAAAGCCAATGCCTTTAAACGAACTGCAGCTGAAACCGCTTGGCCTTAAATTAATTTTACTGGTCATATCTTTGCTCTAGATACTGCTGTTGCCCCACTAATAAAACATGAGTTTGTATTATATAATTGCAATTGAAATTTTTTTTCATATTTCAACATATATATTATGAAAAGAAGTATAATATTGTAATCGTTTGAGTAAAAGAGTTTTAGAATAAATCCAAGCTCAAAGGAGTTTAAAGATAGACACGCATGATGATTAACATATTCATAAATGTCATAATCCTGGTAATAAACTTAACCCTAAAACGACACCTATAATTTGCAGCAGATGACAATTTAAAATTTTGCTGCTTTTTAAAAAATAACAAATAAAGCAGGATATTGTATGAGAATCGTCTGCGATGAAATATCATACCTTAATTTTCTTTTGAAAAATTAGAAAAGATTTCGCAAAATTTGTCGCTCTCTGCAGTTGTGATTGGCGTTTTTAAGCTTAAACTGATTGTCACGTTGACATGCTGGCCAATTTTTTTAGCTTTGTGTGTGAATAATTTGTTTCAAAAAAACAAATAATGAGCAAAATGAGCCAAAATATATGCCTAGATCCATTTACAAAAATACATGCAGTTGACATATGTGTTTAGCTCACGTTGAGGCTTTCTAATTTATGGGGCCCCCTAGGGGTTTTGGGGATCTGGGGAGAATGGCTATTTATTTTCAGGGAGCTTGGGAGCGCTGGTAATTATTTCAGGGGGATCTAGGGAGCAAGCTCATATTTTTGGGGATCTAGGGAGCCCTGCCAAAAAGCAAAAAATAAAGGAAAAGCCTCCATTTTGTTTGATTTTCTATAAAATTACTTCTGCTTCCGGGGGCCAAGCCCCCCAGACCCTCCTTCAGATGCCAATCCCGTTTCGTACTAACATGATCATCTAGATTTTTATAAGAGGAAATTGTGCCAAATAGGTTTTATTGTTCGTTTATAATCTTTCATTGTTGATTTTAGGTCGGTAATAACACACTTTAGGAAGCCCAGATAGTACCATTTTTGCCATTTTTTTTTTATTTTTTTGCGGAAGCAGGCCCCCGACCCCCTAGCAACAGTGTAGCTACACATTAAAACAGGGCTACCTACCCTCATGCTATGTTATTATCTCTTGAGGCAATTAACTTTTTTTATAGAAATTTTTGAAGATTGCTTATAGGATATATACTTACTTAATGTTCAAGCATATAGTCGCTATTAGCAAGTGTAAAAATGACTTTTTATGGTTAAAAAATAAATGCTTTCACTAAAGTCTCTAAAGTATCTAGTTTAAGCTGTTGAAAAAAAACCAGCCCCTGCCCCCAAAAAGAAAACCAAATGGTCTGCATAAGGCAAAAAATTAAGTGAGCATTGAGTCATGCGCTATTATTTAGCTTCAAAGTTTTTAAGTATGTGATTTTAATCCGGAAAGAAAATACATTTTAGGGAGAATTGCCTTATATTTTTGGGGATTTGGGGAGAAGCTGAACTATTTTTAGGGATTTGGGGAGCGAAGGCAAACAATTTTAGGGAGAAGAGGAAATTATTTTCAGGGAGTTGGGGAGATCAATGTATTATTTTCAGGGATCTAGGGAGCACATACCCCCCTGGGGGCCACATTTATGCAATCATTCCTTCAACATTGTAACAATCAAAACAAATGAACAAATTGCGAAGAAACAACGAAAAGGGGTTTTAACTCACTTACCACACTGGATATGCGGCAATCGAATACGCTCTTAACCATCGACGAACGCGAATCAAAACTCGCTAGAAATAGCGATTACGAATGCATTTGTCGCATGGCAATAGAAAACTGTTTCTAGCGTTTTTTTTTTATTTATGTTCGTCGATAGTATTAACGTTTTCGTTTGCCGCCTATCCGGTGTGAAAACGTCAAAGCTAAAGCAAACTCGTAGTGAAGGTTCTCTCAAGAATACATGGTTACACAGGCTTGTTGAGCATATACTGGTCAGATATGCTATACGGAAGCAAACAGTATAAACCCTAAGGTAAGGATGGGACCATGTTAGTACGAGTATATCATCAAGTGTTGAAACTGAATGCACGTGTCTTGAATGACGAGATTATGCATAGTTAATTAGCAAAATGTCCCAACATGACTGATATATCATCGAATGGGCGTAAACTATATCAAATCGACCAAAACAAAACAAAGAAGAGGAAACATTTGTTTTCCGTTTCAATTATCTTGTAGCCAAATTTTGTTTATTTAAAGCCCCCTTGACCAGAAATCTTACTTCGAATTACCAGTAACTCAAATTAAATATAGGTACTCATTGAATGGTTTTCAGTATTGTTATTTGTGCTTAACAGAAATGTCTCAGTGTTTTCGAGACGTATAAAACAAAAAAAATGATATATTTGTTTCGATTTGAAATTATAAAGAGGATATATTTCGTATCGAACATGTATGGTCCATTTAATGATTTGTTATAATCTGGCTGCGCGAAGTGCACGAACATTTACATGTAATGGTTTATGGTTGAGCGTAAGTTGTTTCAATTCACGAGGGAACGTATTGCTATCTGCAGATAAGTAACAGTCCAGAGGATGTTGTCGCAGGTTGTCCTGTGTGTACACTATCATTCTAGGACCGTCGCCAAAGCAACGTGAAGGCGCGGACCCGAACAATTCTTTCAAGGAGAGGGACCCAACTGCTTCTCGGTTGGTGTCCGTACCAGAATTTAGCCACTTGTGATTTTTCCAGGGGCAGGAGATCTGGACCCCTGCCCCCTTCTGGATTCGCCCGTTGAGCGAAACCGTTGAGACGATTGCGGAATGTTCACAATAATAAAGCCTCTTTTGCTGCTGCACTATCATCAATTTGACCGCACATGAACGACCATGGTTGCATTTAATTGTAATCAAAGTCACTAATGACAGTTTTAGGCGTTTAGATAATTATATAATACCGCAGGTCCTATTTCATTACTGGCAGCTATAGTTATCTAGTACAGTCTAATCTCACAAAATCGAAATTCTAGGACTAGACATTTTATTTCGAAGTATCGAAAGTTCCATTTAGAGGGAGGTAGACATAGGAATATATACCCCATCCCCCCCCCCCCAAAAAAAAAAAGAAAAAAAATGGTTATATTCAATTTTCTCAGTCAAACATATGTTTTTTGTGCGTAAAAGAAATGTTTCCCTGTGTTAAAAAGAACGTCCCAGGGACACGTTTCTTTTACGCACACAAAAATGCGTTTTATAGATCATAGTTTTTGAAATAGTTTACTACCAGGGTCTGGGCTCTGAATTCAACGTGTATGAAAATTATTCCGAAAAAAAAAATCGGAGGTTTTACTGTAGTTAATAAATATGAAGAGTCTCTTTTGATTCACATCTGCTTAATTAAGTCAAGAGTTAACCCTTAAAGCGCCAAGAAAAAATGCATCTGAAAATGTCGTATCCCGAAGTCGTCTGCTGCAAATAATTGCCCAGCATAACTGGCAAATTTAAGTATTGAAACGAACAGCGTGGACCCAGAACAGACTGCTTCTATAGGAGCCTGATCTTAGTCCGCACTGTTTGCCATAGAGGCTTCTGAAACATTTTGGCAGTCGAGAAAAGCAGACGACATTTGTTGTGATTGGTGTTTAAGGGTTAATTGGAGCCTAGATGTAATGGGAAACTTAAGCCTGTTAGCTTATCATTTGTTTGTCTGTAAATTCTATACCATTGCTCACAGTCATACTTTCGTGTAGACTGCTATTTGTCGTTGATGCCAATTCTATACTGTGACATGTTTGGGATGGGTGGCAAAAGGAAGAGCACCCCATCTTGCTTTACAGTTGTTGAACAGGACCCTGCCAGCGAAATTTCTATTGTTCGACAATGTTGGTGTTCTACATTTTAAAAACCTCTCTTAGGAACTTCGTATTGGGGCTCGCCGCGAGAAAACCTGTCTTAGGGGGTTGACGAACAACACAGGCGCAGACCAGCCTGCGCTCCGTGCAGTCTGATCAGCGCCTTTGTTATTCGCATTTTGCAAAGTACAATATGTAAACTTGCTACATCTGAAATTTCAATTTTCTAGCTAGTCTCTGTAGCTGAGGAGACTGGTTTGAAACTCGCTTTGTTGGACACCCCGAAGACAGGTTTTCTCGCGACGAGGCCCATTTGTACCAGGAGAAATGTCATATTCCAGTCAGTGTGGCAGCAGGTCGCAAACATGGTGCCAGCCCTGTATGAAGCTGCTGTGCTCATGCAGAGGATCTTACACGAGTGATCATTTCAAACTAAGTTTATTAAACGAATTTTCGGCGAGTGTAATGAATTTATTATAAAATGAACACGAGTGTATGATTCTGTTTGTCATATGACCTTTTAAATGCGATTTTATCGCCTTCAAAGTTTGTTTATCTCAGTGAAAAGTTGAATTATTGTCACGGACGTCGTCATGACGTCACTTGTTCCCGCCGAAAGTTTTATGTAACATGTGGTCATAGCATTATTTATGACAAGGCGTTAACACTAAATAACATAACAGTAACGTCATATGATAAATTGGAGTTTGTACATCTTACCCCGGCATCCAATTTAGGTTACCTTGCACCCCCCCCAGGACAATTTTTCATGGGTTCCAAAATGTTCATTAGGACCCCCTGGATGGGAAACGAAGGTGTCCTCAAAAAAAATTTGGTTTGGGCTATGTGAAATTGCATGGTTTCTATGCCAACCAATAGCGAATTTGAGAAGGGGGGTCTGCCTATAAAATAACTCATATCTCAGCTGTTACTTATCCTAGACTACTAAACTTAATACCAAATTAAAGCTTAGACATATGCCTATTATCCCCTTGTTGCATATGGAAATTATCTAATTTGCATATTCATAAATATTTATGAAAACATTAAAAATGTGTTTCACGAATGGGGGTATACGTACAAGATCAATAATATATCAGCTGCTTTTAGTCGTAGTGTACTAAAATTTGTACTTAAATAAAGCTAAGACATAGACCTTTCATTCCATGGTCAAATATGCAACATACCCTATTTGCATAATTTGCATATTCATGAATATTAATAAAAACGCTAAAAAATAAGGGAAAATCATTACAAATATAAATAGGCTGATTTCATCCCAATATTGTCATTGTTGCATGTTTTAATATAATCAATGTTACAATTTGACAGGTCCAATCATCCAGTAGTCCTGTATGAATATTATCTCATTTGAATATTCATGAAAATGCATGAAAACTTAAAAAAATGAGGGAAAATCACATAAAAACTATAAGCCTAGGGGAGGGGTCAAGATATGATCTATCCTTCACTCCTAGGGCCTTTTAAATTCATGCCAAATTGTTCAGTGGGACCCTCAGAATGTGAAATGAAGTTCTCCTCACAAGAAATTAGGTATGGGCTTCGTGAAAATGCATGGTTTCCATGGCAACCGCTTATATGATTCTAGAGATTGGGGGGTAGGCCTACAAATTCAATCATATCTAGGGTTCTACTTATCCTAGAGCACTAAAATTGGTGTCAAATTAAAGCTTAGACACATGTCTTTTTCTTGTGGTCAGATTTGTAAATCATCTAATTTGCATATTTATGAATATTAATGAAAACCTACAAAAATGAAGTAAAATCATAAAAACAACATAAATGAACATATTTCAGCACAAAAAAATCATCAAACCACCACTGTTGCCAGTTTTTATATCCTCAGTGATTCAATTTGATAAGTTCTTTCATCCAGTGGTCCTATATGAAAATTATCTCATGGTCCTATATGAAAATTATCTCATTTGCATATTTATGAATATTAATGAAATCTTAAAATGATGGAAAAAAAGCATGGGTAAACTATAGTATGCACTGGGGGTAATCAGACCTAAATTGAACGCATCAGACATTTTATTATGGGCATAAATTTGTCAAATAGGACCACTTAAATGTAAAAAATATTGTCCTCAAAAATAAATGTTATTTGGGTTTTTGAAATTTAATGGTTTCCATGGCAACCCATTGTGCCGACTGTAAAGATTGGGGGTATACGTACAAAAAATACTCATATCTTAACAACATTTCATCCTAGATTACTAAACATGGTACCAAACTTATCCCTGGACATAGCAGTTTAATTTGGTAGGTAGATATGCAAATTATCTAATATCCATATTCATGAATATTAATGAAAACTTTAGAAATGAGAGATAAAATCTCAGAAAAATTAAGGGGTGTATGTATAAAATTACCAATATCTCAGCAGCTATGCGTCTGAGTGTATCAAACTTGGTGCCAAGTCAATGCTTAGACATAATACTTTTACCTTAAGTTCAGCTTTAAAAAATAGTTAACAAACAATTATTTATGGATTTTAATTAAAACAGAAGAAACAAATGAAAAATCGCGGAAAAATCAAGGGGGTGTACTTACAAATCTAATAATATCTCAATTGCTAAGTGCCCTAGAGTACCAAAATTGGTTTTAAACTAATGCTAAGACAATAGCATGTTTAACAAATCATCAAATTTAAAAACGGTCATATTATAATATTCATTAATATTGATGAAACCATTACCATTTTGAGAATAATATTTGAAAATGAAGGGGATATACCTACAAAATTACTCATATCTCAGCAGCTTATAGCCCTTACGAGGCAAACAAGGTGCCAACTTATTGCTATGATACAGCCCTTTATCTCAATGGTAATATTTGCCAGTTGTCGCATTTACATATTCATGAAAATTAATATAAACATTAGAATAAAGAGAAAAATCACCGAAAAATGAATGGGGTATACCTACAAAATTACCAATATCTTAGCTGCTAATTGCCCTAGAGTAGCAAACAATATACTTAATTTAAGTCTATGCATAGCAGTTTTACCTAGTGGGAAGATATAAGAATTAACTAATTTGTTTAATACCAATATTAATAAAAACTTTAAAAATACAAGTAAAAAATGTATACAAATTGATGGCAGTGTACTTACAAAATTACTCATATCTCAGCTGTTATAAATTTTATACTTTTTTCTTTTACTCAATTTTACTTAGGATTATGCTGTTTGATATGGTACCAAGCTTGTCACTATTGGGCAATTGGAAGCCAAGATATGAATCACTTTGTAGCTATACCCCCTTAATTTTCCTGTATTTTCTCTTAATTTCTCATGTTTTCATCAATATTCATGAGAATTTGGATTTGATATGTTATGAATTGGATCATTTTGGTAAACATGTTGTGTCTATGCATTGACTTAAAATCAGGTTTGGCACTATTGGGCACTTAACTACTGAGATATGAGTAATTTTGGAAGTGCACCCCCTTGATTTTTCCGCAATTTTTCTGTCATTTCTTCTGTTTACATTGAAATTCACGAATATTCATGATAAATATTTTTCATATTATACCTTATGGTAAAAGTACAATGTCTAAGCATTAAAGTGGCACTAGGTTTGATACACTGGACACATGGTAGGTGAAATATTTGTCATTTTATATGTACATCCCTTCATTTTTCTAAGATTTTTTCTTTAATTACAAAACTTTTCATTAATATTCATGAATATGCAAATGAGATAATTTTCATATAGGACCACTGGATGAAAGAACTTATCAAATTGAATCACTGAGGATATAAAAACTGGCAGCAATGGTGGTTTGATGATGTTTTTGTGCAGAAATATGTTCATTTATGTTGTTTTTTAATGATTTTACTTCATTTTTGTAGGTTTTCATTAATATTTATAAATATGCAAATTAGATGATTTACAAATCTGACCACAAGAAGAAAGACATGTGTCTAAGCTTTAATTTGACACCAATTTTAGTGCTCTAGGATAAGTAGAACCCTAGATATGATTGAATTTGTAGGCCTACCCCCCAATCTCGAGAATCATATAAGCGGTTGCCATGGAAACCATGCATTTTCACGTAGCCCATACCTAATTTCTTGTGAGAAGAACTTCATTTCACATTCTGAGGGTCCCACTGAACAATTTGGCATGAATTTAAAAGGCCCTAGGAGTGAAGGATAGATCTTACCTTAACCCCTCCCCTAGGCTTATTGTTTTTACGTGATTTTCCCTCATTTTTTTTAAGTTTTCATGCATTTTCATGAATATTCAAATGAGATAATATTCATATAGGACCACTGGATGATTGGACCTGTCAAATTGTAACATTGATTATATTAAAACATGTAAAAATGACAATATTGGGATGAAATCAGCCTATTTATATTTGTAATGATTTTCCCTTATTTTTAGCGTTTTTATTAATATTCATGAATATGCAAATTATGCAAATAAGGTACATTGCATATTTGACCATGGAATGAAAGGCCTATGTCTTAGCTTTATTCTAGTACAAATTTTAGTACACTACGACTAAGAGCAGCTGATATATTATTGATCTTGTACGTATACCCCCATTCGTGAAACACATTTTTAATGTTTTCATAAATATTTATGAATATGCAAATTAGATAATTTCCATATGCAACAAGGGGATAATAGGCATATGTCTAAGCTTTAATTTGGTATTAAGTTTAGTAGTCTAGGATAAGTAACAGCAGAGATATGAGTTATTTTATAGGCAGACCCCCCTTCTCAAATTCGCTATGGGTTGGCATAGAAACCATGCAATTTCACATAGCCCAAACCAATTTTTTTTTGAGGACACCTTCGTTTCCCATCCAGGGGATCCCAATGAACATTTTGGCACCCATGAAAAATTGTCCTGGGGGGTGCAAGGTAACCTAAATTGGATGCCGGGGTATCTTGTCATCAGATTTTACATTCAACGACTTAAGGTACTAACTAGTATCGGGTGGTCAGATCGTATGACCTTTTATAGACTAGTCATGAAGTATTATTTTGAAAATAAAACGATATTAGTTACACACTTCCGTTTTAAGTATTTCAGTTTCATTAAGTCTATAGTTTGCGTTTGCACTTTAAACTGCTTAAACAAAGGGTCCTGTACGAAATGCTAGTCTATACCATCAACAACCGCTGTATGATTTACAGTGGGTGTCATCAGTCTTGTCGTCAGTGTCCAGTGGCACAGAAGTACTTTCCAGCAAATCCGTGTCCATGTTACAGTCAACCATGTCATCTTAATATTTTGTTACGACATCAATATTTTGTATCTTGGTGTGGGTAATGGGTTATTTTTAATTATAGGTAGCTCGTCATTAGATGTCAGTTAACTTAAAGGTACGTACTTTACTTCCTGTTGTTCAGTTTTCGTGGCTTAGGTTTCAGTTTCTAGATTGATTGTTTTTTCTTTGTTGTGTTGCTTAACGTCCCAAGTCAACAGCTATGGTCATGGCGGGACGGTCAGTTCACCTAACCACACTTTTTCCTGGGCAAAGCAGTTAACCAGTACTTCGTGCACATACTTTCGCTTGTAACTGACAACAGCCCTTCTTGAATGATTCAGCGGAAGGAAAGAGAATGACCGTAGAAATTATTTTATGATCAATCTCCACGAAAGTATGGGACCGGGCCGAAATCAAACTGGCGACCCCGGGATCTGCAGTCAGGCTCACATCTGTAGTCTCTAGATTGAGATAATACAAATATATAAATAGTATTCTTGTTCAAGTGATCGAGCTTGTCTCTACGACATTTCTTGGCGATGTATCTCTCCAATTTGACATTCCATTGTTTGACCAACCTCTGTGATTGACTGTGATGGGTATTTCATTTACAAACATACCCCCTACTTTAGTCTTTGCCAAGCTCCGTTTAAACCCTGTTAGCGACGTCGTGTCAATGTGTTGAGTTTAGGAAGGTTTAATTACGGCTCACACTCTCGTTCATCTAGTTGTCAACTTCGTCAGAAGTCTTTCACTTTAGTGACCATAGCACAAGGTACCAATGATCCATGAGGTGTGCTATAATCTGGCTTGTGACGACTGTCGATTAGACTTATAGACATCTAGAATATATTGGGTTCAACTCTGCGTCGTTTGTCTGTTAGAAAGACAACAGGCAGACTAACATAGCAGACTAACTGTTTGAATTACTCTCGTAGGTGGACTGGACATCAAACAACGAGAATATTGCATAATTCATTAAAAATGCGACTCAAGTGTGGTACTTGATTGTATCGTTTCCTGATCTTTGCCGTCTTTCTTACTTTAATTTGACCCCATTCCACTGGACAGCTATTCCGCGACGCTCATGGCGATCCCTGTTTTTGTCTAAAATTATTCCCAATCGCCGCAGAAGCCTTGACAACCACACGATATGGGGACTTGACGCTTCCAGTACGATTTTACTACGCTTCCGTTATGCTGCTGACGCGATGGCCACGATTGTGTTGCGCTCCTGCGGCGCTTGAGATTTTCCAAGACGCTTCTGCTACGATCCAACCACGAGAATGAAGAACCTGCTACGCTTAGTCTATGCTGATGGCGAGGCAGTTGCGACTTTACCTTGGCGATGAAGCTACGCTTTATCTGTGCTTTTGTATCATTCCTACAAGGGCCATTCAATAAGTAACTGGCCTTCCCTATTTCCGATCGCGATATATCGCTTTTTCTTTCATAAAATTCATCTCTGGCAAGATAGTCTTTGACCGTATGTTTAAAAAAAGTACTATCTAATAATTTAACAAAATATAGCCACCACTGAAAGTGTGCTAAAATGACTTGGAAATATGCAACACTACTATGTTCAAGAGTCATTTTTAAAAGACAAATTGCAAATATTTTACTTGTAACTAAGCTATAATTGAAGCCAATAGAATATATTTTCAATTTTTTGAAAAATGAGAATAAGTTTCAGTGCTTTTGAAAAAATTCACAGTGTTCAAAATTATTAGTTAACTGTTCCATTAGAAGAAATGGAAATTTCATTTGTGAAAATTGAGAATTTAAACGTTTTACTCCTTTCTATTTTGACCAAAAAGTATTTATAATTATATTTGGATATTAATTGATATATTACATAAACAGTTGTTAAAAAGTTAAATCTTCTGAGAGTTAAAGAGTTATGGTTCAGTGTCCTAAACCATGGGTCACTTAAGTTAGTATTGTGATTTATCAAATTATGCAACTCAAACTGAATAAAGCCAATGCCTCTGATACTGAAGCCGCATTTTTAGACTTGCATTTGTCAATTTCTAATGCTATTGTTTCTACCAAAATTTATGATAAACGTGACAACTTTGATTTTTAAATTGTCAATTTCCCATTTTTAGATGGTGATGTTCCTCGTTCTACATCCTATGGGGTCTATATCTCTCAACTCATTCGTTTTGCTAGAGCATCTAGCTATGTCACTGGCTTCAACACTCGCAATGAATTGTTAACTCAGAAACTTCTTAAACAAGGCTATAGGTATCATAAACTTCGCAAAACTTTTTCAAAATTTTATAGACGATACTATGATTTGATTTCTAAATTCCAAGTTGGACTTAAATCTCTCTTGCGCCAAGAACTTTCGGAACCTGATTTTTATGGTGACTTGGTGTATAAATTGAAGAAGATTGTTGGTTCTCATAATTTTCCAGCGCAGTTTATTAAAATAATTTCCCATTATAAAAAGATTGGCTATAACATTAATGTATTGCAACAGACTGCATGCTTGGTAGTCAACCCAATCAGGGTTGGCAGCTTTGCTTTCCTCTTTAATTGCACGCCGGTGGGTTGGACTTCAGACTCTATGATGGTTCCGACTTAAAGACTTATCTATTGATGAGATGGTAGGGGCCTGATGCTTTGGCTGTTTGTCGGGCCCACCGGGGTTTACCTGTTGGATTTCTTTTGCTCCGGTATTCAGTTTTATTTACTGTTGAGTCCTTATCTTTGCTTTATCTCCTTGTTATATCTTGATTTATATGGTTAAGATGATGATGCATTGATAAGTTATGCAAACCAAATATCTATGTGTCTTAATCCACATCTGAATTAAGGGTGAGGTTGGCGCCGTTAAACCGGTTTAAGCCCTCCAGTAAAATATATTTTACTGACCATTCCAAGGTGGTACTTCTTTTGTGGATCTTTTATGTTTTTGTTCTGTCTTGTGTTTGCTATGTCTTTGTGCGCGTCTGTTTATATGTGCTTTGTGGTCACCTGCTGGGTAAGGGCTGACCTCTTGGCTCTCGTTTGTGGTGTCTGCTGTGAGTTTGTCACTTTCCCATTGGTATCCTGAGTCAGGTGTGGTACTTGATTGTATCGATTCCTGATCTTTGCACCCTTACTTACTTTGTTGTTTTTCATGCCACCATGTAGGCGACAAATTTTCCTCTCCATTAATATTTTACACATGCTCAAATCATGATTCATACTGGTAAATTCCCAAAAGATAGGCATATGAAACAATAATTTCGATTCCAAAGCCCGGAAAAGATCCTGTGGAACCTAGTAATTATAGACCTATAGCTTTAACAAGTTGTCTATGTAAAACACTTGAAAGAATTATTAAAGCTGCATAGTCTGTAACTTTTGATCTTTTAATTTTAGAACTTTACTAATGTTTCTATTTTTCAAGAACACAGTAAAAAACTAAAATTCAGGTATACATCTTACCAATTTCGTAAATCTTAACAAATTATCAGTATCAAAACAACAACATTCATGTTAAAATTACCTGTCTATAATTATTGGAGGGACGCAAATAATTACCAACAAGAGAAAAACACACCTGTTTTATGAGATAATTCACTTTTCCGTGCAGTTTTCAGCTATAGTGAACAGATTTATTGTGAAAACATAACTAAATTCTACTTTTACAAATGATTTAAAAAGAAAATAAAATTTTTCGAAAAATGTTCATTGTTGCAGACTTAGTCTCTTTAATAAAATACTTACTTGGTTTTTAGAATCTAATAATCATATATCCTGGATCCGGTCTGGCTTCAGAACTGACCGTAGTACAACTGATAATTTAGTTAGATTGGAAACTTTCATACGTGATGCCTTTATTAAAAAGGAACATGTAGTCGCTGTGTTTTTCGATTTGGAAAAAGCTTATGCTACCTCATGGAGATACAGAATTTAAAAGATATTCACAAACTAGGATTAAGAGGTAGACTTCTTATATTCATTGAAAATTTCCTTACAGACCGCACCATGCAAGTCCGAGTTGGCTCCTCTCTTTCTGACTATTATGACCAGGAGCAAGGTGTACCTCAAGGAGTGTTTTGTCTACATCACTTTTTAGTATCAAAATTAATGATATTGTGAAATGTTTAGGTAATCTAACTGATTGCTCATTATATGTTGATGACTTCTGTATCTTTTATCGCTCAAAAAGCATTGGGGCGATTGAACGTCAACTGCAACAAAATTTAAATTAGATTGAAATTGGGCAACAAGCAATGGCTTTAAGTTTTCCAAATCAAAAACACAATGTGTACATTTCTGTCAGTTGCGCAAGCAACATGATGATCCTGTTTTACATTATATGGATCATCTATTCCAGTAGTTGAGAAATCTAAATTCCTTGGCATTATTTTTGATAGATAGTTTGAAAACATTAAGCATGTTAAAAGTGCTTTCTAATACTTCTTGGGGTGCAGACGGAACTACACTTCTCAAGCTTTATCAGTCTCTAGTCCGGTCAAAATTAGGTTATGGCTGTATTATATATGGCTTTGCACGAAATATCATATATTCCAATGCTTGATCCTATACACAATCAAGGACTTAGGTTAGCTTTAGGAGCTTTTAGAAATGCTCCTGTTGCTTGTCTCTATGTGGAAGCAGATGAACCATCACTATACTAACGAAGTGAGAAATTCTCTTTGCAATATGCTTTAAGACTTGCTGCTAACCCATCAAATCCTGCTCATGAAGTTACATTCCCACAAAATTATGTTGATTTATATGAAAGGAAACCTAAAGCTATTAAATCATTTGCCATCAGAATTTCACCACTCTTAGAATCTGCCAATATCAAACCACAAAATGTTGAAAACCATTTTACACCAAATATTCCAGCTTGGTGTATGAAACAACCTGAAATACTTTTCGATTTACATTCAGATAAAAAAAAACTGAATCAAATCCACACATATTAAAAGATGATTTCAGAAAGCTTCAAAGTCCTTATAAGAATTACCAACAAAGGATCTTTGACACTTGCTATGGGTAAATGCCTATGGTTTTCAGTAAAAATAAAAGTTTGCCAATCGTTTCTTTCTTCTTCACTTTGAAGCTACCCTGACCTGAGTACTTAATGGCTGTGAAATCCGTTTTCGATATTAAATGCTTCAAAGATGTAAAATTTTGGGTAGAACAATCAGTTTTACATTAAGATATATAGAAATCCAAAAACATTTTTTAAAATATCATTCCCCCCTTATTTCTGGCAAATGCTTTTGCATGTATATGTGATACCATATTTTACACATTGTATGGAAGTGGCTTGCTGGCACAAGGGGGGAGAAGTTCAGCAGCCCAAAAACCCAGGGCCTAGGCCCATAAAATGCCTTTTCGACCAAATAAGAAATTAATGACAGTAATAAAGTTCTCTACAACCAACCTTCTAAATTGCTTTGTATTCTGTGCTAGTTTAATATAAATTATTTAAAGATTAAAAGTAGAATTAGCAAGGTTTTATGCATTTTTTCATAAGAAAAAATCTCACTGTTATTAAATGACACATTAATTTGCAAACGTCCTGTACTTATCTATTTGCATGCTAAGGAATGGTTCATGTTTTCATTTTCGTCTGCTGACATTCTTCAAAATTAAGTTTTTAAAAATAAACCACCCAGGGGCACCGTCAGAGTGTCAAACAGTTTGGATCCGGATCAAGACCGACATTGGCAGGCTATTGGCAGATGACAAAATTATCCACTGGCATGCAAAGAGTTATAATATGTAAATACTTTAGTGTTCAATATATTGTCTCATATAGGGATATACATGCATATGTATACCATAAATATTCGGACACTTTAAATACATTCAACATGCTATATATGTCCTTTAAACAAAGCAAAAGTAGTATTGAAAGGATATAGTTTGAATCAGTTTAACTTTCCAATGCTAAATGGGACACTTTCATTCCTTCAAAAATATTTATTTCTTTTGTTGAGCTTTCAGTTTTATATTATTTACGGTACATGTAGTCAAAAATGTACAGGTAACTTCTAAATCATCTCCCCAAAATCATTTTATTACAAAACATATTCTGTTTTAAAACAATTTCATCAATTATCGTGATTCGTTGATACTCTGCATATGGTATGTTCAATAGATATCACCATGCCTACCAACTAAATCAAGAAAACGTGCAGAAATCACTTTAAAAAGCACATTTTATTTTCATGAAATTTTAGACCCCCTTCCCTTTCTACCCGCCATAACTCTTGAATGCTTAGGAATTTTGAAAATATTTTGCTAAACTCCAGCTGTTAAGTTTTTAGACTTAATTTTTCGCAATAACTTTTTTATCTTCAGTTTTAGCAAAATAAGTTCGCGATGAAAGTTGTAGAGGATAATTTCCGCCAACTTCTCCAAAAGGTCTAGTGCTTGTGGTGCAGATAGATTTTTGTGTATACAGATGAAGATTTTGCAATAAATTGAATTCGTCCTAAATTTCTAAGTCTTTTAATGACAGGTTTAATTCGTATAGGCGTGACAGAAAGGGGTAGTTTCAAAAAATATTCGGAAGCGGTGCATAACCCGCTCTTCAAAGGCTGTGCAAAACATAAACTGCCGTTAACATACTCAGAATTTACCGTGCATATGCAGAAACAACTTAAAGCAGGCTCATGTGTAGGAACAAAGGCTGGGTTATCGCATGACGTGCAATATTTCTTTTGTGCACGTGCTCTATGAAATGAACGGTTTTGAGATGACCCTTCTAGCTTAACGCACGAGCGAATCAGGCGCGATTTCCATTATATTTGAACAAGCCATCCATCGCTTTAGTAATTGAATTAGGGCGGTGCAATGTACCTTATTGACTGACATCTTGGACTTAGTTTATTTGCCTTTTGCTTAAAATGTTCGAAGAGTGCATCTAAGCACAGATAAACCTGCAGGATCTAGGATGTTGGAACCATTTGGAGAAGTTGGCGGAGATGTTCCTGAATACTTTTCATCGCGAACACATTTTGCTAAGATTGAAGATAAAAAAGTAATTGCGAAAAATTAAGTCTAAAAACTTAGCAGCTGGAGTTTAGCTGGCTCTTGCCATTAGATTCACCTATTGCACTGATACTACATACACCACACAAGAAGCTCAAAAGCAGCATTCTGGGAATCAGAAAAATAGGCGTATAAGGCCAAAACCGTCAATGATCCTTAATACTGCTGGGTCTAAAGAAGACTCAAAGGTTGGTTGTGCTGATATATCAGACAACCATAGTAATATGCAACGTATACCTGACGATTCATCAATTTTCACTGCTGAAGCCAAATCAGTCGATCTAGCTTTAGATTTCATTAGCACTTGTGACGCTTACAATAAATTTATTGAATTTTCTGATTCGCTTTCTGTATTGAAAGCTATGAACCATACCAGTTCAAAGAATCCACAGATTCAGAGACTTTCAGAAAAATGTCATGAGCTTTTAGTTAATAAAGGAATTGCTCTCTGTTGGATTCCTAGTCATACAGGTATCCAACGGAATGAGATAGTAGATCAGCAAGCAAAAACATCTCTTTCATTAGAACCAGCTTCTTTTAAGATTCCTTTTTCCAATTTCAACCATCTATCAATAAATATATCTTGGATCAATGGCAAACTTCATGGAATAACAGCATTGGATAAACTTCTTCAAATAAAACCAACTACTGGTGAACATCAATCAGTTGTTTGAAACATTAGAAAAGAAGAAGTTGTTTTGGCTCGACTCCGTTTAGGTCATACAAGAATCACACATTCATACCTATTACTTGGTGAAGAGCAACCACAATGTGTTGGTTGCGATGCACCATTCACTGTACGTCACTTCCTTCTGGAGTGTGGCGATTTTGCACAAGTAAGAAATAATTGCTTACATGTTGAGAACATGAAACAGTTATTTCAAGATATACATGTAGATAGTATTATGACATTTTTAAGACAAGTAAATCTTTTTTCACAAAATCTAACTGTTTTTTTTAAAATCATGTTTTGCTTTACATTTGTATCAGACCAAAATACAGATTCTTTAATATTGTATACTGTTCAGTTATCTGAATATCTCTTTAAAACTGTCATATATTGTACGTGGTATCTCCTGTCAACAATCGTATTGCAATAAAATTATCATTATACAAACTCATCATCATCATTCTTTTTATTTTATCTTATAATTTTTTACTTTTTCCATCCACATCATGCTTAGCTTAATACCGTCTGACAGGTTGATGCATCGTTAAGCACAAAACAAACAAAGAAAACACTCATACTAACCAATACTAAAAATTATGTAACAATTAAATTCGAGGAAAACAAATCATTGACCCTCTTGCCATGCTTGAAGACGCAATAAACTACCAACTAATGAACCAATAATGTTTAAAAGTTGTACATATGACTTAAATATGACCAATATTAAATATGACCAAACACACTTTGAAAATCTTGACTGTGTCGGTCAGTTAGAAATATGTCAGGCCGGTTACTTATGGAATTTCCCTCATATATAAAGTCTGAAATTCAACTGATTTATGTTCAGTTGAATGTCAACTATAGACATGTCGCTATGCTTCAACCACAGACTTATTATGTTGGATGATGAGGTCCATGACATACGGAGGCAGAAGGCCAAAAGGTTATGGGTCCGTCCATGGTTATCCGCAGATAGACGGCTACAATTTGGTTTAAACAATATTTTATTCAGATAATTTGCATGTAGACAAATTTATACAATGTTAATATATTCAGAATCTGACAGTAAGCTTTAGGTTTATATGTAAGCTATTTCCTGACACAAAGTGTATAAAAACATATGTAAATAGTATAGAAACATTACAATGAATAATCAACTAGCGCTACAGGTAGAATATGTAATGAAAACAAATGAGAAAGATATATATTTCAATGGAAACAAGAGAGAGTGTGAGAGAGAGAGAAATAGAGAAAGAGAGAGACAGAGAGAGGGGAGGGATAAGAGGGAGATGGAGTGTTATTAAACAGAATTAGTAGGAAATCGTGAGAGTGGGTGCATGAGAGTCTTTTTCGTATTTGAAATGGGAAAGATAGAGATATGAAACTTGAGAGGAAGATGAAAAAAGATATGTTGACCGCCTTTGGAAGATAGTCAAGGTTTAACGAGACTAAACATCATAGCTCGGGTCTGACCAGGTATAATAAATTGGTTTTCAGGTATAAAGTCTAGTGATTCTATTGTTCAATTCTTTTTTGACTTAATTATAAAATCTTGAACTTTAAGAAATAGTGATACACTTTGATCATTTGTAAACTGAGGTTGGGCACAATTTGGGCATTATGACTAACTAATTAGAGCACTAAAGATGGAAGGTAGCTCTTCATACATGAGAGTGGAACCGATCATGTTTGACGAGATCCTTAACAGAGTTAATCCTAGAATCCAAAAGAGTGACACCAACTTTAGGAGAGCACTTGAACCAGGCCCGAGGTTGGCCAGAACGCCAAGAGCGCAGCGGAAGCGCGATAGAAGCGCCTATGTTGACTATGCCTAATTTGTGCATATCACAAAAGTAACACGCTTACAAGCGAGTGAGCAAGAACTCACTACGGACTGTGCGAATCAGCTAAGCTCTTCACGAACTGAGTACGAATCAGCCACGAATCCAAATATTTGTCAATTTGTGTTAATTCGTGGGATTTGGAGCCTGTGTGGAATATACCCCTATTTCCTAAGATTAGTTACCCCGTCACGCGCATGTGATTTGTCCTAGAAGTTGAAACAGATTTGCAGATTCTGGAGCACAATCAGGATCAATCAGTAGCTTCTGGGTGGTGATTTTGCCAATGGCGAACTGCCATATTTTTCAAAGTCAAAGAGTCTGGGTCAGGGCCTCTCGTCTTTAACGTAGCTGTTTTCTTCTAGCTATAAAAGAAGCCGTTTTCAACACTTAAGTTGCAGGATCAATTTTACTGCTGCTTTACGAGGATTATTCATTTTGGAACTGATGCCCCGAAGCATGTATGGGCCTTTTTTATAACTATCGTGAGAGAAAACCTCGCGAATCGTGGCGATTTGTCGCGGGTTTCTGTAAATTCGTGCACAATTCGTGCTGCATTCGGCATATTCTTAACCGATTCGTAATTGATTCCTAACTTTCGTGCAGCATGTTCTAATGTTATTTTGCTAATCGTAATGAATTCTTGCGCGATTCCAGTCAAATTGAGCCGATTCCACGACATCGTATCTGATTCGAACATCACGATTGGAGAAAAAAATAATGAAACCTCACGAATCCCCCCGAATAAACAAATCAATTCGTGGCGATTCGTGGCATGTGTGGAATAGGAATATTAAACAGCACAGTCGCCGCGAGGTCTTAGCTAGAGCGTACAGATCGTAACAAGATCGCACAGGTCATAGCAGAAGCGTATCTGTATCGCGGACGAATAACTCAGCGATTTTGCCTCGATGTGACGAAGATTATGCTACGATGCTCAAGATGCCGCCGCGATACGCCTACACTCATTAAGATCTTACTACAATGCGACTCCGATTCCTTTGCGCTTCGAGTGCATGGCGATGTCGCTACGTACAATTTGAGCAGGTCAAAGCAACCTCATGTAATTGTAATTGAAGAATGAAGAGCTGAATGTTTTTTTCAAACCAAAATTGTGTTTCCACACGCAAATGATGCAGTCCAGCCATACTTTATATATTGATTCATTGTGACACAATGAATTAATGAGAATTTGGATAAGTATGCTACTGAGGGGTGGGGGTGGGATGGGGTGATAGTCTTCCTATGCAAGCACAGGTTTAATTAGTCTCCCAAACAAAGTGGGGAGACTAATTGTATTTTCTCCATTTCTTCTTCTTTCCGTCCAAATTTTGTCCAATCGAGATCTCCGTATCCACTTGACGGATTGTTCTGAAATTTGGGGACATGGTAGATACGCATTGAATTGTATATAAATTCTCTGAACATGGAAAGTAAAGTTTTATAATAAAACTCCTTTTTATTAAAAAAAGAAAATCAACAAACAAAACAAAACTGTTGTTAAAATTCATGAAAGTCTTTAGGATGAAACAGCAAATCATGTCAATTTCATGCAGCACAATGCTAGATTCATACTAGCTCTCTAGAGGTTAAAATTTGAAAAGTGTCAAAATATTAACTTCTGGAAACTATACTCCTCAAAATGATTGAAGGACCAATGCTATCAATCATAACATTGATGCATTTTGTGTAGAATGTATTTTGAAAACCAATTTTACGATCTAGCCTAAATTTTTCCGACATCTTTGACGCCCAATTGCCAAGTGAAATGGCAAAAAGAAAATGGTAGAAAATGTTACTAACCAGGACTTTTTGTCATTTTAAAAAACTTGACCTAAATGCATTGGAATGTCATTTTTTGAATGTGATACATGGACCACAGAACTGCATGAAAAGAATAAAAAATGCTTTTAGATGCTGAAATCTCTGTTTTCACATGATTGTATGGTGTTTTAATCCCGTCAATACCACCCACCTATTCCTGTGAGAGAAAATTGCTCCTTTTGGCTGCGGCGTAATGGCCAGACTATGGTTTCAGACAACTGGTTTTGGCGTTTGTCTGTGACAATCTTTAAACAATTCGTTGGGGCATCTTTCTAACACTCAAATGCATAGGATGACGATTGAAAATCTGATTTATGATGGCCAAGTACACACATTTTTTTCAGAAAACAAAACCATGTCAAAACTCCATTGTAAGAGATGAAAATGCTTGCTTCCAGGTATATTGAAACTGTTTGAAGAAATGTTTTGCATGTAAGATGAACTGTTTAAAACAAAGTTTAATTTGATGTCACTTTCATTCTACTCGAATGACCACAGAAGAATTTCTTTACCCCACCCACTGCCTTTTGAAAGTGTGTTTTTGAGGGTATGTGCATTTGAGACACAGTCATGGCAGAATTAGGCATGGAAATCAGTAATAATGATTCTTGACTCAGGGCTTACCCTGGCTCAGAATTTGTTGTAGCCAACTGTTTAGCCAAATGGAAAAAGTTGGAGCCAAATGAAATTAACTTTAGCCAAGGTTTTAGCCAGAAAGTAGTATCAACAAGTTGTTTTGTATTTGACTCTTTGCCCGCTAGGGGCGACTTTTGTAGTCTTCTGATAACCTTTGCAAACAGTTTGGACCCAGATCAGGCCCAACAAAATGTCTGGCTTGATCTGGATCCAAACTGTTCGACACCCGGATAGTATTGAAAAATAAAGCATCCAAAGAGTAAAATATGGCACAACAATAAAGTGTGAAGAATAATAAAAGCAATGTTTGAAAATCCAGATGCTGATCAAAATGCACTTTTTTGCAAATATATAATTTTTGAACCCCCCTAGAATGTACTTTTAGCCAATGACTTATATTTGTAGCCACTCTACATTTTTAGTAGCAAATGGCTACAATGGCTAATGGCAGGGTGAGCCATGTGACTTATGGGCAGAAAGAAGAGAAAGCTTTGGGCTAAGTTTTACAGAATTTAAATGTTCGAGCTAATTATACTCGCATTCTAAAATCGTGGTCCTTTAATTATTTTGGGGAGTATAGTTAGAGCTGGTTTTCGTCCTATATCAACCTGTAAGCCAGTATAGACCAGTTTTCAGGTAAAAAAAAGATTTATGAAGACAAATTTAATTGGGCAAATCAAGTTCCAGTCACATTAACAAACGCGTATATGTACCTGTGCAATTTGCGGTTGTATCTCTTTAACTATCTTCGGATACTGTCCGTGGTATTTTCGGTTGACCTCACCGGCGCCACTGCGTGTGACATTAATCCTTGCTTAGTGCTGGTTCAACTCAGGAAGACCCGCCCCGACATAACTGAAAAGTTGTTGCTTTGAACGTAAAGATCAAATCAAATAAACACAATTTTCGGTTGAGGTTTGATTTTCTTTCAAGTGGCCTATGTGTGACTAGGGTAAACCATAAAAAAGTACGGAAGACGAGAGATTTACGCGTTCGGAGGCATCATTAACTATAACAAGTAGCCCAATGGGCAACGATCGCTCACCTGGAAGCCAGCATAATGTGTGAAGATACATTAATTTATGATGCTCAAAGGCAGGTAACTCTGAACTTGAAACAGTGACCAGGAACTAATTCAAAGCATAAGATATTATGCCAGTCCTGGTTATCTGCAAGTATTAAAAAGATCTGAATAAAAAAGGTGAAAGTACATTTTCAGATGCTCAAGGACAGCTTACTATGTAGTCAGTGATGGGATCTGACCGATCCATACTTTAATGTATGTCTTGATAACCTAAAAGGATTAAAAAATCCAAATGAAAAATCAAGGCGCTAGAGTGATTACAACATTATACAACTATATTTTAGACGCTGGAGTGCAGCTAATTCTGTAATTGGTGGTCGGGTGTGGCGGATACTCTAACTCATTCAAGCTTTTATGGGTGTCCTTGATACCTGCAAAACTGAGGAAGATCAATTCAAAAATGAAGGTGCTGGAGTGGTCATAAAAAATCTCCCATTGTACAATGAGCCACTTTAGTTACGCACCATTTTTTAAGGCCCCACATTTTTTCACAAAAAAATGCTGGAATCGAACATTCTCTATGATAATGTACTTATTGACATTTTATCTGTTTGATGACATCGAAAATAATTATCGGAATCACTCATGTGAATCATTCTGCTACGCCAAAGGCAATTTTGACAAAAGTGCACGACTACACGTGCAATCTGAACGTCTATATTTTCTATTTGCGTTTTGCGTTAGGCATTATCCATGGTGATCGTTGTGACAGAAAAACACCAAAAACAATTATTTTATTCAAGTAAACCCCCTTTTTTCGGTCGTTGAAATCAGTTACACTGTTACTGTTTGAAGAAATGCTCGTTTTGACGTCATATTAACGTCAGTTACAATAATCAAACAGATTTTCCTTCGTAAATTGTCTTGTTATGAGTCACTTGTTGACAAAGAAGTATCAAAACACTAAAACATCTTATCATTGACCCGTCTTATAGCCTTGATAGTAGTGACGTCATCACTAACGTCAACACCGTGCCGCCAATAAATCCATTATTTTTTTTTACGAAAATAAATGGCGGATACATGGTTGTTTAAAATGAAATTATTTAAGAAGTGCATTGATAACTAGTTTACTCAGAATCATACGAACTTTTATCTAACTTTAAAAAAAGTACTAAAATCAACTTTTTTCAAACCTTGGCCAGCTTGGAACCAAACTAGTAAAACGTTATTTTTTATAAAGTTAACAAACACATTCCAGTCTTAGATATTGCCAAGAATAAGTCGGTTCTTATCTCTGGCATAGCAGAAATTCGACCCTGAAAAAAGTGCAATGTGATCTGGGTTTCATTCGAAATAATGCAATGTGAAATGGTATTTTGAGGGTAGTGCCCTTCAAGATCCATTTTCTCATTTGTTTCTGATCTGATCACAATAAAATTTCGATAAATAATGCAACTATAGATGCGCTTTACGCTGGTAGTCCAGATTAAAAATATCCTATTTCTTTTTTGAATAGTTTTACATTTTATAAGTAGTGCGTAACTAAAGTGGCTCACTGTACGTCTATGCAGATTTTTATGATGCTCAAGATCAGTTTAATCTATAGTGACAGTTTGGTTCTTCTTAAGGTTTAAACGCATCTAAGCTTTTATGGTTGCCCTTGTTACATGAAAGAATTAAAAAGATCAAATTAAAAGTGAGGGCACCAGAGCGGTCACAACATTATCTATCGGTGTTTAAGGTGCTCAAGGGGAGCTAACTCCATTTAAGGTGATTGGATCTTGACAAAGTTCGAACTCATCCAAGCTTTAATAAATGACCTTCTTGTCTGCAAGAATGAAGAAGATCCATTTAAAATTGAAAGCACTAAAGTGGTCACAACATTTCTCCCATTATCAGTCTATGTTGATTTTCCAAAAGCTCAATGGCAGCTAACTCCAAAGTAAAAGGTCCGATCTGGCCAAATTTCGAACCCAACCGAGAATTTATAGGTGTCAATGTTGCCTGCAAGAATGAAGAAAATCCAACTTAAAGTGAAGGCACTGGAGTGGTAACGACATTTCTCTCATTATAAGTCTATAGGGATTTTTCAAGATACTCAAGGTTAGCTAACTCATGAGTCCCTGGCCAGATCCTACAGAATTTCAAACTCATCCAAGCTTTAGTGATTATCCTTGTTACATGAAAGAATGATGAATCCATTCAAAAATGTATACGCTAGAGTGGTCACAACATTATCCACCAATTTATTAGATGCTCAAGGGGGAGCTTACTCTATAAAAGGTGATGGGATCTTGACGAAATTCAAATTCATCCAAGCTTTAATAGTTGTCCTTCTTGTCTGCAAGATTGAAGAAGATCCATTCAAAATTGAAAGCACTAAAGTGGTCACAACATTTCTCCCATTATAAGTATATGGGTATTTTTCCAAACGCTCAATTGCAGGTAACTCATAAGTCCCTATTTGGATCCTGCCGAATTTCAAAGCCATCTGAGATATTATGGCTTTCCTCGTTGCCTGCAAGAATGAAGAAGATACAATCCAAAATGAAGGCGATAGAGATGTCACAACATTATTCATTGATTTTTCAGACACCTAAGGGCAGCTAACTCCGAAGTCAGAGATGGAATCTTGCCGAAATTAAAAATCATCCCAGTTTTTATGATTGGTCGTTTTACCTGCAAGAATGAAGATTCATCCAAAAATAAAGGTACTATAGTGGTCACAACATTTCTCCCATAATAAGTCTATGGGGATTTTACCAGCTCTTAAGTCCTTGGTCCGATCTTGCCGAATTTCAAACCCATTCGAGATTTTATGGTTGTCCTTGTTGACTGCAAGAATAAAGAAAATACAATTAAAAATGAAGGAGCTAGAGTGGTCACAACATTTTCCCCATTATAACCCTATGGGAGCTATCTATTGCCATGTAAACCAGAGTTCTGATCCGATCTTGCCCAAAAACGTATGCAGTCATCCCCCAACCCAATAATGCTCCCGATGAAATTTGATCTTGATAGGACAACTGGTCTCAGAGATATTCATGTTTGAAAGTGTGAACGGACGGACGGACGCCGGCTCAAGTCCCATACTATAAGCTCATCGAGAGCCTTCGGCTCAGGTGAACTAAAAATATAATATCGCACGAGGAGTGTCACAAAGTATAATGTCCGAATTTCGATCATATTTTTATGACAGATTCACATATCTCACATTCATTAAAACTGTAGCTGAATATCAAGGTTAAATTGTTGCCACTGCAACAGCTAAGCCGGTAAGTAAGAACATGAACTTGAAGGACAGCGGAGTTGCATCGTTATTTGAGTTTGGATTTCAGGTGTTGCCTGGTGGTTCTGCCGTAGTTCGAGTGGGGAGGTTTTTTTTTTATCTCTGACTGTCTGTGGGTTGGGTCTTTTCTTCGGTTCGTCGCGAAGGAATAAATTTATTCGAGTGTGCCCTTGTAATGATACATTGTATTAAACACAGTGTCAAAAGTTAAGCACCACCCAAACATTTTTTCAATGACGGTTTTCATGTATGATTTTCTTCAAAAGAACAATAAGTTTGTAAAATTTTGCTATTCAAGTATTTCCTTGGTCTGTCAAACCTGTCCGAATATCAGTTGATACTCTTGTTAATGTTCTACGGTGTCCTGTACACATGCAAAAAGTAAGTGAGTATGACCAGGAAATACCAAAATCAGATACTGCAGACCAACCCACAGCACCGTGAGTAAGAACCACAGAACATGTATAACTAGTATTAAACAATACATCTGTCAGACAATAATAGGAAAACAACCAGCTTTCTCTTCCTTTTGAAGGTGATTGCAAAATTAAAATGGACACAAAGTATTGCATAACAAAAGGGAGCGCATTGGCTCAGTGGTAGAGTGCTTGACTCGAGACCGAGGGGCCGCGGGTTCGAGCATCACCGTCGTCACTGCGTTGTGGTTCTTGAGAAAGACACATTATCCTAGCTTAGTACTGGTTAAACCCAGGAAGACCCGTCCCTGTTTAACTGAAAGATTGTTGATGGGACGTAAAGAATCAAATCAAACAAACAAAGACAAACACAGACCAATGGGAAGTACATTAAACAATAGATCAACAACAACATAACCACCTCCTTAGAACGAACAGCAGACTAAGCCACTGGGGGGGGGCTTAGATACATTTCACTAGCGATAAATCTTCGCCCTATATTTTGTTGTTGTTAAAACACTAAATTATTTTGGGGGGTATATCCTTAAAAACGTCATAGCGGACTAAAGTGCTTCCTTTAAATTCGTATTAACAAAAAAAACGAAAAAACTTTACCTTTTTTCTGGACTAGTGCCAAAAATGTTCAAAACTCAAAGTTTCTTGCCATTTTACAGAGATAGTTAATCACATATCTATATTGTTTGCGTTTTCACTAACATGTCATTTTTACACCTCCATATCCTTAGTTCTATCAGAGACATTCATCTGAAATTTACAGAAGAGAATTTTTTTGGTTTTGTAATATTATGACACTAACAATTTTTATCTCGTAGTGGTATGAAAATGCCACAGTGGGGCAATGGATAGGGGCAATTTAGGTATAATTGTACATTTGCCATGCCTAGTCTTTAACCTTAATGTTTATCGAATCAAAATTTGTTGTAGATTGCCACCACTTTATCTAATTTAATAAATATTAGAAGTATAAATTCATATTTAGAAAGCTTCACTATTTTTTCTCGGAAACTATTTACATGTAGGCGGTGTTGCAGCACGTTTTGTAATAATGTAATAATTATTACATTTTGATATTTTTATTTCATTTTGCGTTGCGTATGTCGACGCAAAATGTAATAATCTAGATTCATGTGCAGTTGGTTCAAAATGTAATAATTGTTACATTATGCGTTGATAGTAGGCATACTTTTTTTTATTACATTTTGCGTAAATGGCATCAGATCGGTTTCAAATGATAAACACTTTGTTTCATGCTATGATAGATGGCATAATTACTCAATTGTTTTGATTTTCGATGAACTGTTTATCAATATTGCCGTTGGATTTCGCCTCTTTGTTATCCACCGACGAAGTCAGAGGGATATATTTTTGCGTCGTCAGTGCATCCGTCCGTCCACTCCGTCCGTCCGTCCGGAACCATATCTCATATAGAATCATTCTTTGTACAAATGATATGTACCATGTACTCTCGATATCCTATAAGTTACGTCAAAACCGACCCTTAAGCACTTGAGTTATGGCCCTTGTTTTAGTAAAGGCATTTATAATGCAAAACCTATATCAGCTATTTTGTATGATGATCTTCACATTTCACCAAAGCTATTATATCTAACAACTTCTCACTATAGACCATAAGAGCTCAGTGCATGTGGCTTAGAATGGCAGTGTCCAAATTGTACCCCACCTCCTTTGACCCCACCTTAGGGGTCAAAGGTCAAATATTGCAATTTCGTAATAACTAAGGCAGTTGTCAATATTTTTGCTGAAATTTTGCACGCAGGCAGAGCAGCAATATTTATGAAACATTAGGGATTTTAGTTTGTATGCTTGGGCCCGATCCCCTAGGGTGTGCTTAGTGGGTGGGACCGAGGCCAAAATGAATCTTTTTTCGGAATATGGTTATGTTGCATATTAATTAAGCTGAACATGGTAGCAAATATTTTGCCTACAGACACATCCTTGACCCTGGGATTGGGTAAAAGGTCAAACCATGTCTTTTTCTGAAAGTAGTCATGTTGCATTATCAAATTAAAGGGAATTGAGCACAGAGCACCATGAAAGTAAATATGCTGTCATAACACACACCCTCGACCACATGTGGTGGGGTCAAAAGGTCTTTTTTTCTTTTCTGAAAGTGATCATGTTGCATATCAAATTAAAATGGACCTACATGCAAGGTAACACTTTGAATTTACACACACCCTTGACCCCTGGGGTTGGATTTAACGGTCAGTTATTGAAATTGTGTAGATGTAAGTATACTTATTCATTAAACAAAGCACTAAAACATACTAAAAAGGCGGTTGTTATGATCTTGATGATACCGAAGGTGAACTTTGTGATGTACATCGTACATGCTTTTCTAAAATAACCCTTCGTCGGTGGATATAGATTCGTCGAATTTGTATTGTTAATTCTGTTGGCTAGGACTTTGAAAAAAGCAGATAAGGAACATATTAATAGAAACCCTGCCTGGATGCATGTATAAAGGTACACGCAGTTGGATCAAAGGTTCAGATCAGTCTGCGCATCATCAATGTCTTAATTAACCAAAATTTGCTCGATGCAACGCTTCCTTAAATGTAAAGACCTTAGATGGCAATTGTTCAGTGCAGCCTGGTCTGCGAACTGCCCATTCGGTGTCTACCGAAGACGCTTTGTCAAGTGATATCTGCATTATTTGTTAATAATACGTTTATGATTTTTTTTGATGTCAGAAGCAATAACCCCCTTTCTGCTAAAAAGGCACATGGGTTAAGTTGGAATTAATGATGGCCAGTAGTATCCTTATTTTTATTACGAAACTGTCGCTCGGAGGTGCTAACCGCGCTTAACGCAAGCGCTTCCAGCGATATGTATTGTTGTCAAAATTGACCCGAGACATATGAATATTCAATGACCTTTTACTCAGTCTTCGTGAATCTTCGTAAAAGGTGCGCTTTAGATTGTTGTATAATTACTAATCTGAATGATATTAATCACAATTCCCCGATAGCCTAGTGGATAGTCGAGTGTTTTAACACTCAAAGGATGTGGGTTCGAATCCAGTAGCATATAAGTATTTTTGTTCATTTTTTCTCGATTTTTTTATTCTTGATTTTGTGCACAACTGGATAGGCCTACATTTATTTGAATTTGGCATGTGTTTATGTAACAAATACAGCACCGTGAATAATTTCAATAAGCCTACATGTGATTTACTCTTTGCACGCTGAATATTTTTTGAAACTTTTGTTATCATCTGCTGACTTTTAATCAAAAATAACATTTTAAAAAATCTTACAGGAACACTATCACAGTGTCAAATGGTCTGTATCCAGATCAGAACACACGTTCTGTTGGTATAGATGATTTCGGATCTCTCGGTATTTACCTGTATACAAATCTTCACTATTTCAATGACAATCACGCCCTTATGCTTTTAAACCATTTATACTGAACTGGGTCCAAAACTATTTGCAAATGTTATCAGCTGACAAGGAAAGATTGGGGAACTTAGGGAATAATGAATACAAAAGCGGCTACTCATCACAAGATGACGTAAAATATACGAACAATATTAACTTAAAAAAGAACGCAATTTGACAATTATATAAAAAAAAAGGTTCCTCCCAAGTTTCGATCCAGGTATGCTTGAATTGTAAGTAGTCAACTAGCCACTAGGCTATCAGACCATTTGCATTAACAAATTGACATTATCTTCATATTCTCTGTAAAAGCATGACCAAGGTCAGAGTACTCCACGAAAACGCACGAATATCACGAAGATTTTGGCGAAAATTAATCAGTCTAAGGTCAATTTTGACAGACTATAAACTGTTTTATTATCATTGTTTGTTTTTGTTGCTTTACGTCCCAAGCCAACAGCTATGGTCATTGCGGAACGGTCAGTTCACCTAACCATACTTTTTCCTGGGCAGGCTTGAACTAGCGGCTAACCAGTAATTCGTGCACATACTTTCGCTTGTAACTGACAACAACCCTTCTTGAATAAATCAGCGGAAGGGAGGAGAATGACCGTAGAAATTATTTCATGATCAATCTCCACGAAAGTATGGGACCAGACCGGGATCGAACTCGCGACCCCTGGATCTGCAGTCAGACACGCATCTGTAGCCAGACAAGTTACCGACTGCGCTACGCGGCCCGGTTTATTATCATTGACCGTGCCCGATCTTGACTTGGACTTTTTAAAGTTATAATAACGGTGTGCCGCGGCCCCAGCGCACAAGGCATATAAAGCGCACACGACACACCCAGGTTTAATTATGCACCCACTGTGGCTTTAATAGAGGGATTCTGACAGTGTCCCGTCATTATCCTACGCCTATTTGTATTAAGTAAAAGTGTAGGGCATTATTAGTTTGAATTTTGGAAATGTTCTAAAACAGGGTCCAATCATGTAGGGATCGACGTGACAATTTCGTCTGCACAGTGTCACCGAAATTGTCATGTCGATCCCGATCCAATGGGTCTATAACCTAAATACTAACATATGTACTCAAATAGTACACATATAGGTAAATATACAACTGCAAACGTATTTCACACCTTATTCAAGTGCAAATGTTGAACGTTTATGGTGCTGTCACATATTAACGGATAATGGTCAGAAAAAAATGCAACATTTTTTTATCCGATGTACATCCAGTGATGAAAGTCGTCTCGATGGCGATGAGGGTCTTCGCGGAGAGTGTGAGGAGCTCATAAAACGCATGAGTAACGCATATTTAACGGACAAGTAGCGGACAAAGAATGGTCAACTAAAGGACTTTGCCGTATGAGAAACGGATGTATAACGGACAAAGTGAATAAATACCGTATATTCAACGGACAAAACGTTCGTTCAACGTTCACAGAACGCACTCGATCAGTCAGGTGACGGATAGTATAACTTTCCTCAGTTGAGTCAAAAATTTGGTTCATAACTTCATGATGCCACCCAAAGGAAAGTCATCAATAACGCTGCAGAGGGCAGGGGAAGAGGGCGTAAGTCCATGGGGCTGGGGGAGGGTACTCTGATACTTTCAGATATACGTAGGCTTGGGCCATTTTTAGGGGTTCAAATTTTGAAATTTTTGGGGGAGGGGGGTTCAGAAAGATGATTCTTTTTTTTCGGGGGGGGGGGGGGGGGGGGTGGGGATATGATGACACTGTGGGCATTTTTTTTTTGGGGGGGGGCCATCGCAAAACTGGACTATTTTGGGGTATGTCTGATACTTCTGATACTTTTTTTGGAGTGGGGGAATGCTTGGTCCAAGTCTACGTAGCAAGAAAAATTGAGAATACCCCCACTACCCGGGGGCATAAGAAGACTCCATCACTTCCTCCTCTCATTCAAGGCCGACTCCCACACGACAGTCCATGGTTTTGTGTTTCTGTTATGAATCTCCTTTATTCTGAAACATAATTTTAACAAGAAGGAATTGCTTACAGCAATTTTACAATGGTTTATTAACGTTCAAAACGCCCTTATTGCTTTAAATATGCTCTTAAATAATGAGAAATTAATTCCATGAACAGAATTGATATAGTGTTATATTTGAATAGTATTCAGCCATCTCACGTTAAGCATACTATAAAAACAATATATTTGCTTCATATTATTACATTATTACATTTTGCGTTGTCCTAGATAACGCGTTATGAAATAATGTAATAATTTTTACAAGAAGGAACAACTGATTGATTTTTTCTTACAGCATTTTTTACAATGGTTTATTCACGTTCAAAACGCCCTTACTACTTTATATAAATAATGAGAAATAAATTCCATGAACAGAATTGATATAGTGTTATTTTTACATAGTATACAGCCATCTAATGCAAATGTACTTTAAAAACCCACAGGCTTTATTTCATATTGCTACATTACGTCATTTTGCGGTTTCATAGCAAAACGCATTATGAAATAATGTAATAATTTTGAAAAATGTGAAAAATTATTGAATTTTTTTCTGACAGCAATTCATAAAATGGTTTATTCACGTACAAAACGCCTTTTTGAATATGTCTGTAAATGAATCCGTGAACAAAATTTATATTGTGTTATATTTGAATAGTATTCAGCCATCTCACGTTAAGCAAACTATAAAAACAGTATATTTACTTCATATTATTACATTATTACATTTTGCGTTTTCCTTGCATAACGCGTTATGAAATAATGTAATAATTTTAACAAGAAGGGTAAACTCATTGATTTTTGCTTACAGCATTTTTTACAATGGTGTATTCACGTTCAAAACGCCCTTATTACTTTAAATATGCTCTTAAATAATGAGAAATTATTTCCATGAACACAATTGATATAGTGTTATATTTACAAAGTATACAGCCATCTAATGCAAATATACTTTAAAAACCCACAAGCTTTTTTTCATATTACTACATTATTTCATTTTGCAGTTTCATAGCAAAACGCATTATGAAATAATGTAATAATTTTGAAAAATGTGAAAAATGATTGAATTTTTTTCCTGACAGCAATTCTTAAAATGGTTTATTCACGTACAAAAGGCCTATTTGAATATGTCTGTAAATGAATCCCGTGAACATAATTTATATTGTGTTATATTTGAATAGTATTCAGCCATCTCACGTTAAGCAAACTATAAAAACAGTATATTTACTTCATATTATTACATTATTACATTTTGCGTTTTCCTAGCATAACACGTTATGAAATAATTTAATCATTTTAATTAGAAGGGTAAACTCATTGATTTTTTCTTACAGCAATTTTTACAATGGTTTATTCACGTTCAAAACGCACTTATTACTTTAAATATGCTCCTAAATAATGAGAAATTAATCCCATGAACAGAATTGATATAGTGTTATATTTAAATATTATACAAAGTAAGTGAGGTGCAAAGATCAGGAATCGATACAATCAAGTACCAAACCTGACCCAGGATAACAATGGGAAATCAACATAGAACACCACAAACGAGAGCCAAGAGATCAGCTCTTTCCCAGCAGGTGACCACAAGGCACATATAAACAGACGTTCACAAAGGCATAGCAAACACAAGACAGAAAAGACATAAAAGATCCACAAAAGAAGGTCGCCTTGGAATGGTCAGTAAAATATTTAACTGGAGGGCTTAAACCAGCCTCACGGCGCCAACCCCACCCCTAATTCTAATGCGAACCAGGACACAACTGAGAAAGTGACAAAACACAACACACACACTAAAGCCAAGAGGTCAGCCCTTTCCCAGCAGGTGACCACAAGGCTACAAAGATCAGACACGACATTACAACACACACCAACATGAAGCATAACTAACAAGACAATTTCGACAAATTCATATCCCCCGACGAAGGGTTATTTGAGAGAAACATGTAAATCACAACACATAAATCCCATTTATCTAACCCTTAGTTCACCTTCAGTATCATACACCTGTCAAGTATGCTTTAGTGCTTAGTTTAATAAAAAAAAATTTACTTATATCTGCACAATTTCAATATTTGACCTTTAAACCCAACCCCAGAGGTCAAGGGTGTGTGTAAATTCAAAGTGTTACCTTGCATGTAGGTCAACACTTCTTCCACTTTCATTTGATATGTAACATGACTTCTTTTAGAAAAGAAAAAGAAAATGACCTTTTGACCCCAACCAGGGGTCGTTGGTGTGTGTAATGACAGTATCTTTGCTTTCATGGTGCTCTGTCCTCAATTCCCTTTAATTTGATATGCAACATGACTACTTTCAGAAAAAAATATAGTTTGACCTTTTGACCCCACCCCCTTGGTCGAGGGTGTGTCTGTGGGCAAAATATTTGCTACCATGTTGCTGCCAGCGTCGTCAGCTTTAATTTGATATGCAACATGACCATATTCTGAAAAAGTTTAATTTTGACCTCGGCCCCACCCCCTAAGTCCACCCAACGGGCTCAGACCCAGGCCTTCAAACTAAAATCCCGTTTGATATGTTTCATATCTATTACTGCTCTGCCTGTATGCTAAATTTCAGCAAAAAATATTAACAATTGCCTTAGTTATTGCGAAATTTAAATATTTGACCTTTGACCCCTTAGGTGGGGTCAAAGGGGGTGGGGTAAAACTTTGACACTGCCATGCTTATCTACAGGCACTTGGCAATCATGGTCTAATAGTGAGAAGTTGTTAAATATAACAGCTTTGATGAAATGTGAAGAGCATCACACAAAAAAGCTAATATAGGTTTTGCCTTATAATTGCCTATACTAAAACAAGGGCAAAAACTCAAGTGTTAAGGGGTCGATTTTGACCAACTTATAGGATATCGACAGTCCATGGTACTTATCATTTGTACCAATAATGAATCAAATCTGACCAATAGGTACTGAGATATGGTTCCGGACGGACGCACGGACGACGCCAAAACTATATCCCTCCGACTTCGTCGGGGGATAACAAAAACGATCCACAAAAGAAGCACCGCCTTGGAAAGTATATGCATGAAGTAATGGTTAGTCGCTGCGTCAAGGTTCCCCATGTAAAAGGTGTGGTAAGGCAAAATACGAGTGAAAGTTCAAAATTTCCAAAATCCTGAATGGTCCTGAACTTTTAAAAAAATGCAGTATGCCTACATAAACTTAAAAAACCAAGTTCAAATGTTCAATTGTCTTTCGATAAACTAATAATAAATCAGAGAAGCTATCATAATCTGCTTAAGTTAGCATTTTGGTCTGACTTTCTATGGTAAGTCAGCCTAAAAATCTTGAATTCAGGATTCTGAATTCATATTTATTACATGTTTTACTGAAAATAGTAACAAAATGCTTAGTTATCCGAGCTGATGCTGCTCGTGATTTTAAACCCACAACAAGCCACTCACGGGAACCCATATTGTCCCTCGTGGGCCCTCCCACGCATCCATATCGACCCATGCATGCACCATCAGCGTCATATATAACGTCATTCACGTCGCCGCGATTTTCAGGCCAGCGTGTAAACATGTAATAATTTTTTGGACGGCTGCTGCATTAGCAGGCATATCAGTCGGTAATCTCTGTAATTGCACTCGGGACTATTTAATCTCTGGCATGCAAATAAGGAGACACTGGTCTGATATACTGTATCACTGGTAATGCGATGGTGACCATTGTGCGAAATTGTGCTCCTCTCACTGTCTATATCTAAGGGGCCGTTTCATCCTGGCTTTGTGATCTGGGATGAACTGTTGTAAAACCATGTCACAATAGTGGACAACCTTGGCGAACCAGGATGAACAATGTTGAACCGGTTCATTCCCTGGTTGTTCTAAATGTTGAAAACAACTGGGAGTCAACGCGAGTCACCAGGAATGCTGTCAAATATCGTGGTAAGCCGGGACGACACCCTCAACGTCCGTGTCTCCACCATTATTAGCCGAGCACGTTGAAGACCCCCCACGGTTTGCCCCTGTGACAGGACGGTTGAGCCCCAAATTAAGAACGGTAGCGTCACGGTTCGCACCGGTTGTGACAGGTATTGTCATGGTTTGAGCCGGTAAAGCCCCAATTTTACCCGAAAACTCGTTGCTACTTCGGTTGGGCACGCTAGAGGCCCGGTCTGCCCAGTTTAACAAATTTCTGCATATGTATAAATAACAATATGTAAAGTCTAGAAAAAAACAGGGCTATACCGGGGTAACAACGAAAAGGTGAGAATGCAATTCAAGTTTTATGAAATGTGTCCCAGTGCATTACGGTATCGGGATGTACTGTGGCTACATAGGTAAAGTCAGAACGAGGCTTAAACGTTCATAGGCTTAAAATGAGAGCATAAGTTCAAAATGTCAAGGAAAGAAGAAAAAAATAGGTCATTTCAATTTCAAACTTATTTTATGAAATTTCAAGATTATATCTCTAATCTAATTCAAACGAGTAAAATAAGCTAGCTTCTTCCAACATTATTTCATTTTGCGTTGATATGCACCTTATCGACGCAAAATGTAATAATCGTATTATTACATCTTTATTTCATTTTGCGTCGACGTTGGCGACGCAAAATGTAATAAAAAAATCAAAATGTAATAATTATTACATTATTACAAAACGTGCTGCAACAAGGCGGTGCTTATTTTTTGACGCCGTGTATATAAGTTGGGGGATTCATTGTTTGTTGTCACCCCCGATGGGGTGGTAGATATGTTGGTTTCTTGTTTAGTGGTGTGGTTCTTGGTTTGTGTACTTTCAAGTTTCGCCGTCGCTTTGCTGGGGGGCTCTTTGCCGTGCGCTTTTTTTCAGAGGAGGGACGATCCAAATACCATTATCATTGTGCCAACATCGACACACCAGCGAAACGCCATTTAAATGGCGTTCGCTGGAGTTACGATGATGGCCCAACACTGAATGCTGACTTTGTAGCTTTGTGATTTTCAGCGGATCCGGACCAATATTGCTACAAAAACCCTATAGTTTTGTGATTTTAAGGGGGAGGGGGGTGGCGGTCCGGACCCCCTTTCCCCCCTCTAGATCCGCTCATTTTTGTATATCCTTAGTTATGTTCGTGCTGTCGCATGGCTGTCTGTATCTCTTCGTGGTGCTGTATGTGGCATTTTCCGCTCATAGTCATTTGACCTGCGGCACGTGATTTCCAAAAATGTTGTATATTGACAAGTGTAATCTCAGACGAGTACCCCCTTTTTTAGCTTAGAAACTCCAAATGATGTTCAGTCAGTAGCTTAACAGTCGTAGAATATTCAAGCGACTGGCAAATGCTCTGATCTGAGCCTTTGCTGGTCGCACATACCACATTGTTGGAAAGAAATCTCATGTCGCGGCTAATGTGTTAATCAAACGTGAGTCAATGATAAAGTAGAAATTAACTCTTTGTCTGACAGCGGCGACTTTTGTCGTTTGCTGATGATAATTGCAAACAGTTTGGACCCAGATCCAAACTGTTTGACAATCTGATAGGGCTGCTGAAACAGTTTTGGAAACATATATCTTTTGTAAAAGGCCTGCAGATGTCTTAAAACATGATACTTTACCCAACATGCGAAGAGTTAAGAGAGAGCCAATGATCTGCGCTACGAGAAAAAACTCAGATCAACATGAACATACACCAACCCAGCCTAATCAGGTTTTCCTTAGCGTGATGAAACCGTGAAGTTAGATTATGCATGGATAAAATACATGTAGGGGTATTTCATGCAAACCAAACATATTTTCGTCTTGATCTACATCTGAATTTAGGGTGAGGTTGGCGCCAAGAAACCGGTTAAAGCCCTCCAGTGAAATATTTTACTGACCGTTCCAAGGTGATACTTTTGTGGATCATTTGTGTTATTAATAACGTATGTTGGTCATGCTTTCGCGTCTGTTCATTGCTGCCTTGTGGTCACCTGACCTCTTTGCTCTTCTTTGTGATGTCTAATTGTGATTTTGCCACTTTTCCATGTGGTATCCTGGGTCAGGTTTGGTACTTGATTGTTTTGATTCAAAATCTTTGTCGTCTACCCTGTTGAGCACTGTGTGAAGAATATAACTCGGACTGGGTTTGATTATCAGGCTGTTCTGAGTCTTTGCTGGACCTACATGTATTCGTGTTTGTTTTGATATGAACTGGTACATATCGAATCACGTGACCGTATGTCTTTTTAAAGATTTGCAATCAGATACATGTAATACTCAAACCGTTCTATTAATTTGCTAATGATACATCTTTTGAACTGTCTGTTTTCTGGTCATCTGATACAGACATCCGGATCAGCGTCAGAATAATATTAATAACAAAATGTAATCACTACTTTTAAGATCAAGTTTTGTTTTACATTTGTATCAGGCCATAATATAGAATCTTTAATGTTGTATTCTGTTCAGTTAAAGACCATGTACAGTTATCTGAAGAGCTCATTGAAACTGTCAGAAATGGTACGTGGTCTCTCCTGTCAACAATCCTATTGCAACTCGATATCTTTATACAAACTCATCATCATTCTTTTCATTTTATTTATTACGGGGGGCGGGGGGGGGGGCTCAAATGCGCCCACGCATGGATTTTCATCTAGTTTTACATGGTGAATACCTTTGACCTATCAACTATAACATGTATTTATTTATTGCAATAGAGGGTTTTAGGTCCCAGGAGAGCACCGTGAGTTACTCAAACTTTTCGATGACACCTGTCTAATATTTTGTCAATTTTTAACCATCGTCTTTATCAAATCTCAACCAGTTGGACTTAGAATAGTGAAAAGACTCTTTACGGATAGCTTTGATACTATTTTTACCTATACAAACATGCGAAAAATCTTGTACGAAACTTTAAATTCAAAATTTAAAAAAAATGCCAGTAAAATTCATGATGTCGTCAAATTCTATCTTCAATTTTCATGTGTTCCTGTGCTTGTAAACCTTTGATACTGCCTATAAAATTTGCCTCAGATGCCCTCTGTAAACTTGCAAAGTATCGTGATTTTTTAAAACCAGTAACAGTGAGGGAAAACACATGATATGCATGTAGGTCATTTTTGACATTAATAATTATTTAATGTTTGAGGCTTGTTTTGTCCTGGAACCATGTAATTTCTCAATTGTATTATTAGAAACATTATAACCATCGATACTAGAAGGCTATGTATGTACAAAAGCATATTTAATTTGACATTGAAACAAATCTGAGACTTGTGTACAAATCTTAGACTTGTGTACCATTAACAATCAGTTTGAGTAACACACAAACCACATGAAACTTTTAAACTTCTCACAAGCAAGTAACACATCAGTTAACTTATTCAGTGCTATGATCTCTAACCCAATGTTTCTTTATGCGAATATGTATTTTAATTTGTTTTTGTGCATAGCATTGTTTAAATTGACAGTTCATTATCATAATAGTGCTAGACAAGTGATACATTTGATCCCTGCCTTAATTTTCTATTGTCCCTTTGTAAGTTTATATACAACCTCACTTATGTAACTGCCATTCATTTTACCAGCAATAGCATGTGTCTCTAAACTCTTTAATTATTTATTTTAACCTTGTTCAGTACGATGTTAACTTTTTTGCATGGTATCCCCCTGAAAATGTCAATATGTCTGGAAATGGAGCTAGGATGTAGATTACAATTTTAATATCAGGTACCTGTTGAGAATCCTTATGTACTGTTGGCTGATCATCAATTGCTGTACATGCATTCAATATCTCACAACTTTTACCACTGTTTTAATCCATCATTTTATCAATTCATTGAATACCAGGATGCACACGCAAATTTGATGACTGAAAGCACTGTAACTTTAAATTCTCTATACAGTTTTACTCTTTTTTGGGAAAGAGTTGTATATAGGTTAATCTGCTCACCTTGTGTTCTCCTCGTATCATTTCTATTTGTAGTTTTAATTGATTTCCAATTCCGTTTCGATGGCAAGACTCATTAATCCAGTTCTTGATCATTGTTACTTCTTTTCATGCAGACAGACCCTTTTTGCAGCTTTGCTTGTTTATACATTTAATAAGTTCTGTATTTGTAGTATTATACTTAGACTCTTTTGGAGCTTCAATGATGTATTTTCAAACTGGTTCCTCAATCAAGTAACTGGCAATTTAAGCAGGGAATCAGTTATCTTTTGAGTGATCTGAATGTATTAGGTTAAATATTAAGACATGTTTGGCATTCATTTGTCTTACTCATTTGCTATTATGACATTGTGAAGGACGTTTAATATAATTGTATGTATCTACGATTGTATCAGTTTGGTAATGTAATATTGCAATACATTCATGGTGAAGATATAATCAAGCAAAAGATACCATAACTACATACAATGAGTGAATAATGTAGTTTGACATTCTATCAAAGTTAATATTATACTTTAAACCATATTATAAAAATTAATGAAAATAACTACTTCATAAGGAGTTCAGCAAGGCAAAATACTCTCTATGTGATCAATTTTGGAATAGGTATGACAGTTTTGCAAACATTAAAGATTCTGTCTTGTTTACGCAGGTAAATATGCAAGAAACATGCAAGAAATGATTATATACGGTTGTCATATTTATTATATATTATTCTTTTGTTGGAGATAAAGAAATAATCAAACAAAAATGTTTAACACAGATGAAATGATTGAATTATGGAGAATGACTTTCTATTTGAGTGAATCTGGACTTGAAACCTTCTTATAAAGATTACAAAAGTTTACTGTTTTATGATTAGTTAGGCAGGGTGGAATTCTCTCTATGTGATCAGTATTTGCCTTTTCGTGTAAGTATAATAGTGTTGACAATATTTAAGAGTCAATCTTACTTATACAACAAAACAAACAAGAAAACTTGCTTTTAAACTTATTAACTAATCAAATACTTATTCATTACCTACAATCAGTACTTATTTTACATTTCTCAAAATTTGGATTTGTAACATTCAAAGTTCCAAGACAACATGTTACCAGTCTTTGATTTTCTTGAAATTTCTAACATATCATCTTCGTATGTATAGCCTAATTTTAAATTAATTTCATAGGTTGAAAAGATCCGGAACATGCTTAAATGTAAAAACAAAATTGTTGAAAAAACATTATACAGCTGAAATCTGGGGACTGTTTCAAACAAAATCACATTTTTTTGAATTTAACATTACAGAAACTGATTTTTGTTTTATGCATATATAATCAGTGATTATCAAAGATAGTTTTAAAAACAAAGCGAACCCAATATCTGATACTATAAGTGTTATAGGCGGTTTAAACTGACGGTACTCCTATAATCAGATACCCAATTACTTAACACCTCATTTTTGACCAGTCAATACAGGTAAGTGGGAAACTATATCACAAATAGAATAGTCATATGTCCGGCAATCATCATGAATAATATTATGAAAATCTATGTGTGGGCAGAACCCTATGTAAATTTCATATAGGGTGAGACCCCTCTCCCTCTTTTTTTAGCTCAACTGAGCTGAAGGCTTTCAGTGAGCTTATAGGATGGGAGTCGAGCCGGCGTCCGTCAGTGCGTCCGTCCGTTCACACTTTCAGACAAGAATATCTCAGAGACCAGCTAGCCGATCATAATCAAATTTCATCTAAAGCATCATTGGGGTAGCGGATTGGCTGCATTAGATTTTGGACTAGATCGGATGAGAACTCTGGTTTCCATGGCAACATATAGCTCCCATAGGGTTATGATAGGGCAAATCTTTTGAGCACTCTAGCTCTCCCATTTTTCATTGGATCTTCTTTATTCTTGCAGGTATCAATGACAGCAATAAAAGCTTGGATGGGTTCGAAATTCGGCTAGATCTGACCTGGGTCTGCAGAGTTAGCTACCCTTGAACGTCTGAAAAAATCTCCATAGACTTATAATAGGAGACATGTTGTGAGCACTCTAATGCTTTCATTTTTGATTGAATCTTATTCATTCTTGCAGGTAACAAGGACAACCATAAAAGCCTGGATGAGTTTGAATTTCTACCAGATTCCATCACCAGCTATTGAGTTAGCTGCCCTTGAGCGTTTGAAAAATGAATGAATAATGCATAATGTTTTTGAGTATTCTAGCACCTTCATTTTTGATTGAATTTTATCCATTCTTAGGTGTAACTAGGACAGCTATTAAAGCTGGGATGTGTTTCGAATTCGGCAAGATCTGACCCGGGTCTACGGAGTTAGCTGCATTTGAACGTCTGAAAAATCTCCATAGACATATAATGGGAGAAATGTTGTGAACCCTATTGTGCTTTCATTTTTTAATTGATCTACATCATCATTATTACAGGTAACAAGGACAACCATAAAAGCTTGAATGAGTTTGAATTTCTGCCAAATTCACCAACTACTGAGTTAGCTGCCCTGGAGCGTTTGAAAAATTAATATATTGTGTTGTGAGCACTCTAGCACCTTCAATTTTGACTGGATCGTTATCATTCTTGCATGTTACAAGATCAGCTATAAAAGCTTGGATTGGTTCCAAATACGGCAAGATCTGACCTGGGTCTACGGAGTTAGCTGCCCTTGAACGTTTGAAAAAATCTCCATAGACGTATAATGGGAGAAATGTTGTGAGCAGTCTGGTGCTTTCAGTCTTTGATGAATCTTCATAATTCTTGCAGGTAACAATGACAATGATAAAAGCTTGAATGAGTTTGAATTTCTGCCAAATTCCATTGCCAACTACAGAGTTAGCTGCCCTTGAGCATTTGAAAAACGAATGTATAATGTTGTGAGCACTCTAGCACCTTCATTTTTGATTGAATCTTATTCATTATTGCAGGTAACAAGAACAGTTTTAAAAGCTTGCATGGATTTTGAAATTCAACAAGATCCAATATAGGTCTATGGAGTTAGCTGCCCTTGAACGTCTGTAAAAAAATCTCCATATTCTTATAATTGGAGTAATGTTGTGAGCACTCTGATGCTTTCATTGTTGGATGGATCTTTATTGCAGGTATCAAGGACAACGATAAAAGCTTTAATGAGTTTGATTTTTGGCCACACTTGACAAGCAACTATAGAGTTAGCTGCCCTCGAGTGTCTAAAATATAGCTCTATAATGTTTTGACCATTCTAGCGCATTCATTTTTCATTCGATCTTCTTCATTCTTGTAGGTAACCACATAAAAACATGAGTTTGAATTTTGGTCAGATCTCATCACTGACTATGGAGTTATCTGCCCTTGAGCATCTGAAAAATATAGTTTCCCCAGGTTTCCATTGCAATTTTACTCCGATCTTTTTAATACTTGCAGATAACCAGAACCGGCATAATATCTTCAGTGTTTGAATATATTCCTGATCACTGTTTCAAGTTCAGAGTAACCTGCCTTTGAGCATCATAAATTATGCTGTCTCCAAACATTATGCTGGCCCCAGGTGAGCGATCATTGCTCATTGGGCTACTTGTTTATTTTTTTCCATCCACATCATGTTTAGTTTAATACCGTCTGACGCTAATGACCCACAAGGGTTGATGCGTCATAAGCACCAAACAAACAAACAAACAACCGCTTATAAAGATATGTATGCAATTCCAACATGATAGAAACAAGAAGGTTGTTTTATCGGCTCATACGAATAATGGACTCATAAGAATCTGTCAAAATACATAGAAAAGTATGCAAACACTATTAATTACGAAAACAGTTTTTAAAAAGTCGACAGTAAGAGCATTTACAACATGTCTGCATCAGATGATTCAAAGTACCCTGTTCCAGAAGGCTTGGAGGTACAAAAATGAAAGTCATTCGTCAGCATAGTGTAGGCCATAAACGATTACACTGAAAATAATGAGTAGCTATAACGCATGCAGCATTTGATACATAAATATTTAATTACAAAATACAATAATACAACAATCGAGCGAGACACGTTTGCAACAATAGTATGGAAATATATCATATGATGATACATTATACTATTGGTTTTATAAAATAAAAAAAAATGCTGAGTCTTATATTTTAAGGGGATATATCTTTCAAAAGCTCTTACTTGCATGAAAATTTTCCTGTATAAACAAGAATTACTTTTTTGTCAAGGAGACGGATACTTTTGGCCACGTTGTTGTATGAACAACTTATACATCTCACATAGACCACTTTGCGCCCCAACATACAGTTTTTGAGCAATCGGCAGCATGCTTATCAGTCTTTTTAGAGTTACTTCCTGGTTTGATACCGTTAACAATGCTGTGACACGCTGGATGAATTTAGAGAAAACCATTTGCATGAACATGACCTACAATTATCCGACTACAATATTTAGAAGTATTTTCGCCTAAAATATACACATTTCTGGTAAATTTTTTTTATAAATTTTCAATTTTCGCTTATGAACTTTTCAAGGTCAAATTGAAAAATGGTAAATAATACCAGTACTACATAATATTTGGGTCAAAATACTTCTAAATATTGTAGTCAAATAATTGTAGGTCATGTTCATGCAAATGGTCATCTCTAAAGTTCATCCAGCGTGTCACAGCATTGTTAACGGTTTCAAACCAGGAATAGCTCTAAAAAGATCTTCTATAGAAACATTGGTTTTGGAATGTAACATTGGGGACGTGGACTCTACAGTGCATGAGTGCCTAGTAATCAGAGGTTGATCTTGATCTACTTTACGAATAGGTCAAATTAATTTCTGAATATATTAATATGGTAGAAGAACATTGAAAAGATTATTGAGAGCATGTAGCTAGGATTATGTATTGTTGACAACTGTATTTTTGTCCTTTAATTAAAATAAGTAGGGGTGCAAAGATCAGAAGTCGATACAATCAAGTACCACACCTCACCCAGGAAATACTGGTGACCACATTGCACCAATAAACAGACGGGCTCAAAGGCATAACAAGCACAAGACAGAGACAACATAAGTGATCCACAAAAGAAGAACCGCCTTAGAACGGTCAGTAAACTATTCTACTGGAGGGCTTAAAAAAGTTTCACAGTGCCAAAATCTGATATTCAGTAAGCCTAACAAAATAAAAAATATTCCATATAAATTCCTATACCTTAATAGTTAGTGGATGGGCATATGTGTGGCCATGTTATTTTTGCATGAAGCCTAGAATTCGTCCTGTATTCGTCTAAATACATTGAAAAGTAATATTTGCAGCATAAAACTTGAGACGAAAGTGTTGCATGTGCATAAAGTTCAAGAATATTTCACTGTTTTGGGTAAATAGGTTTGTTGTTTACTGATGTTTCAAAGATGAATAATAATGAGGCGATTCTATATTTCTTATAAACAGGTAAAGGTGACGTATTCACTACCACGTGCATATGCAGTATTCTGTAGTAGGTTCACTATAACTGTAAACTGAGACTTTCTGTATTCCCAAAAATAAGGTAAACTCGCGAGTGTTTGTTTAGAACGATTCTCATCTATCTTTGAAACATTAAGTTGTTTTTAATAAGGTGCGCAATAGTAACATATTGTATCTAAAGTCTCAAATGGATATCAAGCTACAGGTTTGTACAAAATAAGTGACTTGATGAGCTTTTATAATAATTTGTTTTTGAGGATTTTTGCCAGCCTTCCCAAATGCCTAGATCAAGCATGCCATGTAAACTACAATTATATGCAAACCTTTTAATTTATCAAGGGAGAGATGAGCCCTCAATAATATTCCTATTTCCAATACATGTTAAATAGTTGTGACCCATATTGTCCAATGTCAATGGGTTGAACCAGTACTAAGCTAGGATTAATGTGTCTTGCCCATGGACACAACCCTGCGACGCCGTGAGAATCGAACCCGCGGTCCTTCAGTCTTGAGTCAAGCACTCTAACACCGAGCCACTGCTCTTCCTAATAGAAGAAGAGTAAATATGTCCTTAAATATGCATGGAACCAAATATAGGCTATCACAGCATAACAATCTTTTACAAAACGTTGAAGTTAAATTGGTTGTGTAGTAAAACGTCAAAATGCAACGTAAAATGGGCTGGTTTGCGATATATAGTGTTGTCTTGATGACAGCTGTAAAGAACGTAGACGACTAACATCAAGCATGCTGTAACCGATCAAACTGCATATGTGTTGCAGTATTATGTGCTGTAATTTCAGCTCAATTGGTCAAATGATGGAGATATGGCAACTATTTTCCGTGAGCATTCTGATCACCCCTCGTATTTATATATGTAATAACTTAAAATAAATCAGTTCAAAATAGACTGCAAACTAGAATTGTTTTTCTACGAAAAAACAGAGTCTCCCCCTTTTGATGTCAAATGCATGAGTCATTAAATACAATTCCAAACAGAAACATTAAATACAATTTCTAACGGAAATTGTAGTCATTTCATGCAGACAATCAGCTCATATCTAGTAAAGATATCTGTCAATGTAGTTTACTATTGCACAATCATAACCTGGTATAAAATAGTCATAGATAATTGCTTTTTGTGACGGACAAAGTTCGAAGGGAAATAACTCAAAGAGTATAAATGACAGAGTTATTATTCTTGCACTCTGCACGTCGACTCATGTTGGGTGATACTTGTATACTTAAGCGGTTTTCAAGTTATAGAGCGGACACGGTTTTTGTGATGGCCAAAGTTCCAAGGGAAATGACTAAAAAAGTATAAACGACAGAGTTACCATTCTTGCACTCTGCACGACATCTCATGCTGATTGATATTTGTATAAAATTTGTGAATATAGTTTAAGCGACTTTCAAGTTATAGAGCGGACACGAATTTTGTGATGCACAAAGTTCCAAGGGAAATAACTCAAAAAGTATATACGGTAGAGTTACCATTTTTGCACCTAGCACGTCATCTCATGCTGATTGGTATTTGTATAAAGTTTTGTGAACATAGCTTAAGTTGTTTTTAAGTTATAGAGCGGAAACGATTTTTGTGATGCACAAAGTTCAAAGGAAAATAACTCAAAAAGTATAAAAGGCAGCGTTACCATTCTTGCACTCTGCACGTCATCTCATGCTGATTAATATTTGTATATAGTTTCATGAATAGAGCTTGAGCGGTTTTAAAGATATAGGGCGGACACGATTTGTGACAGACAGACGGAGAGACAAACGCCCGGGGAAACAATATGTCTCACGACCCTGAAGGGGGGAGACATAATTTGGAAAAAACCAAGATGGCGGTCATTAAAGGGCATCTTATAACTATGACCTTATAGCTTTTCTACTTTGACAGCCATCTTGGATGGCATGCTGGATGCTCCCACTTTCACCCAAAGACATTGAATACAAATTATTCTTAAACTCATTTTTATAAATTCAAAGTTTCAAAGTTTGTTCAAAGCACTCAGTACATGTTAACATGTAATATGAGGTTATACATACATATGCATATATCGATGCCCACCCAAGGTATTGCGGAAACTGAATGTACACTCAACCTGCTAAGTCAGTGGCATGTAGCTTCCAATATACACAGTCGACTAGATCATTTTAATGGGCTAGACATTGTGGTATTGGGGCATCTCTGGGCTGATTCTTCCAATTCCAATAAAACTATGATTTCAATTGGTAGCCATATTGAGTACCATGATAGAATTACGCCATGCTGATAAATAAGTTACTTGTTTAAATTAATCATTTGTACTTAACAGATGTAATTTGCATTACAATTTTAACTGTTCTAATATACAATTGCAGTGTTTTAGATACAAAGGTGGCGACATCTTTAAAATATATCCTCAATCTTGACTTTTTACTTAATTGAAAGATGTTTTTAGGTATTTAAATATAACTGGCTGCTATTAAAGTAAACCAACTGAAGAAAACATGATTTTTGCAAATATATTATGTCACTATAATGAATAAGCTGAAAAAGGGTGGCCGTTTTTCTTTTACTATGAATTAAGACTGGCGGTCTTAAGAAGACATTTTTAGCGTGGCAGTGTTCCTGAATGTTTTTTTTATTGGTTCAAACCAGCCATGTACAAAGTCTCATACTTTTTATCATTGAATGCATGATTCACCTCAAAAATGATACATATCCGCCCAGCTAAAAGGGGTAGTTTGGTAAACAGTGCAGACCCAGCAGCACAGTTTGCTAAGATAAATGCTACTTTCAGGAACTAAAATACATACTTATTTGGACGTTTAGCTATGACCCCTTAATAGAACATATAATAGACAATCCCATCCTATTGTATTTATCTGTATGGGAAAATCCATCAGAATGCATAATATAAGGTTAGTTTTGTGATCGGTAAAGACGTTACCAATAGAAACAGTCGCTTTAAGATAAAAATGTCACCATCGGTTTCTCCAGGTAGATTACACGAAGTTGCTTTAAAGCCGCAACAGGTGTGGTTAATACGCAGTTTCACGTCGCGCTTTGTCGAAGGTACAGGAAAGAGGCTGGAAACAAACTGAGGAAGGAAGTTATAGAAAAGTTATAGAAACAGGAGCTTGAAGTGAGATAACAGATTTGCCGAAATGGTCAGTAAAACTTAGTTTGCTTAGGTGATGGGGTAAGGTAAAAACAATAAGTGGGTTATTGTGAGCTATATGCAAGCAGCGTAGGCTCAGACGAGCCTGCGCGTTTGCGCAGTCTCGTCAGAGCATTCACTTCTTGCACACTCACCTTAGGATTATAAATGAAGGCCTCTATATCTACTAGATAGCTGTACATATATGTTTATAGAACCAATTTGACGTTGCGCTATGTGTTGCAATCAGAGTACGTCGCATAGTATTATTTTTTTAATAGTAAAAATGTATGTGGACATAGCTTTAACTCTTAAATTTTAAATTAAATTTAAACTCATAATATTTAGTTAATACTTAATATTAAAAAAAATTGAAGTTAATAAAGACCAAAAATCGCCTTGTACGCCAAAATCATATCAGACCACAGCAACGTGCACAACGCCATTTGCGTTTTGATATGCGTAAAACGACATTAGATAGGACGGGATGCTGCATGCAGTGGATGCATTCGGGTTTAGCAGTATAATTAGCGCAGATCCACATGAGAATCTCTTCAAGCCCAGTTGCATTTGGTTAACACCCCTTCTCCAGCCAAAAAAAAGATATAAAACAAAAAGGGTTTTTATATTAAGTAGAGCTACTATTTATATATCGACATTTGATCAGTATGATACGCAGGAAAATGCTTCTTATGTTACAAGGTGATACAAGGTGCGTCCTAAAACCAAGCTAACATTTAAATTCATATTAGCAGTAAAATCTTCGTCTCTTATTCTGATACAAAATAAATCTTCATTATCGAGATTAGAGCTTGAAGTGTGATTAATTAAAAAAATCCCTTCTAGCAAAATCAAATGCGACAGCCTATTTAATTTGTGTATCGCATTTGTAGACCACCCTGGAGTAACGGAATGGTTATGGGACTATTTTTTGTCATTAAGTGCCTGTTTTGGTCCAAGTTCCGGGCTTGCAGCGAGTTTCAGAATGGAGAAAAGAATCAAAGTCCCAGACTCGTGCACTAAACTGATCGATCTTGAAAGCTGACCGGTCAATCACCTATACACTGTAAAAAACACGGGTGAAAGTTTTCATGATTATTCCTGAATTCAGGATTTTCAGGCTAACTTTCCATAGAAGGTCAGCCTCACAATACTGAATTAAACCGATTGTATTGTAGATTGTCTAATATATGTTAAGTCTGTCTGACGGTAGTTGACCATTTAAACTCGAAATTGTTAATATTTAGCAGGCATATTGCAAGGTTTTGATAAGAATTTCTAAAATTATGGATTTTAGAAATTTGGAACTTTCACTCATGAAAAAAATGAGTGTAACTAAGCACCAAATTTGATGGTAGCTTTAAGACATTTATCACGAGATAAATGTTGGCCTCAAATGATATAATAGAAAAAGTAAGTGTAAGTTTACACCAAAAAATGGTGACAGCTCAGTTGTCATCCCTTTCGTTGTATAGTTACATTTATCAGAATGCTGTGACTCGTTTCACATGGCCACATTGCCACATATACCCAGTATAGATTACTCAGCCCGGCTGTTTCACGGTGCAAACACAGAAAGTTTTATGTCACATGTTGCAAACCTGCATGTGAGAGAGTGCGTAGCTATATACATATGAGCCACGACATGAGATTTCCAACAATATTGTATGTGAGACCAGCAAAGCCTCAGATCAGCCTGCGCATACGCGCAGTCTGATCAGAGCCTTTGCTAGTCGCTTGAATATTCTATGAATGTTAAGCTACTGGCTGAACATCATTTTGAGTCTCTAAGCTTAAAAGGAGGCTGTACAGGCTCGTCTGTGTCTACACATGTCAAAATGTCACATTGTTGGAAATAACGTGTGGCGGCTCATATGCATGTCTGATTGGAGAAGATTGTACAGATAATAGCATGTAGATATTTTCACATATGATATATGAACTACTCTTCAATACGTGGCCGGTTTCGATTGGATATACATGCAGTTTCCTGCCCAGCTCAGATATTGCCGTTTTTTTTAATACAGCAGCTGGCCTCTTGTGCAAAAGATAGATATATAATATATCACCCCGTACATGTTTTGAGATGTGATCGAAGACTCTTAACAAAATATTTCTTCGAAAAAAGACGTATTAACAACAGCTGTTGTGTTGTATCTATATTTACTTATTTTCCATGTAACAGATCTAAATAAAAATAAAGTAAATACGTATGGTCATTTAGATATAAACACATTATTTTAATAGTAACTTGGTATGGCGTACTGTATCGCGCGCGTCGAGTGGATGAGGTCATACCATCGGATCACCCGAGAAGCGAACGTGATACTGTACGCCAGATCAAGGTTCACTTACTATTATAATAATAGTACCTTTTTCTGACTTTATTCTGATTTTATAAATTGTTTTGGTCCTTAATCCAGAAAAAATGCGGGAACGTTTGCCTTTACGTAATTTCGTTTCTTGACGTTACGTCATCTTGTATTCCGTCTCTGGTTCCATGCTTGAAAATTACTTTACGTAACGTAGCCGTAAACAGGTAACCGACGTTAGCCTCATTTTAAAGGACAGTGAACCTCCGTTCGTTGATCCGGCTTTCTGTATCAAATGACCAGATAACAGACAGTTCAAAGGTTGTACCTTTTATAGGTATATAATAATTTTGTTGATATTCCTGTGATGCGTTTTTAGCAAGCTTTAATGAAGATTTACTTTTTTTTGCCTGTAATCTTTTTCACGTACTACTATTGCAATGTATCTTCTTCTAATGTAGGAATGGTACACTGTAAACGATTAAGTTGACTTTACATCAATTTGGTGGCAGCTGAGCTACCACTGATTTTGGGGTAACCGTCAGTAAATTGATAAAAAGGCTATTTTATGTGAGTTATTGATCAGGAGAAAAAATACAAAAACAGCATGTAGAAATGTTTTAACATGTATTACTGGAGAATTATTGGCCTTAATTTGTTTTAGTAGGAAATAAGTGTATTATATGTATTTTGGCTTACTGCAAAGGTGGCAACTTTTATATTCATATCTTGGCGTGGTTCGGCTAATAGATCTGCCCAGGACGGGAAATTTGACAAAGAGGTAATAAATTGTTTGAGCTAACGTGCGTACATTTTGTGAAAATCCTGACCGTTACATTTATTAACACATCGAGCGCCAATACAACACAGATCGTATACTGTGTAGTGCAAAGCCACTTTGACAAACAGTGCCGTCTGATCTGGGTCCACACTGTTTGCCTCACGTTAACCAACAAACATACATTTTCGGATTCAGTCACTTTGCTGGCGTTTAAAAGGATTAAATAATAGGTTTTGCATCTTTACTGAGGTAATGGCGCAAGATGATAACAGTACCACGCATCATTTTCAGCTTCTACCTATAGATGTCCATGAGGTGCCGCCTTACAGTAACCAAAAAGTAATATAGTTCGTTTACACCAAAAAGGATGCCAGCTCTTTGGGTAATAACTTGAACTTATTGTTTTCAGTGCAGAAATCCTTTGCAACAGGTGTATACTGTACTATTTTTTTCTCTCAAAACACGAAGGTCATAGCGCGTTCTCTATTTCACAAAAGCTCTGCATCAGCACTTTTATATCTCAAGGTTAGACGGGTTACAGACCGCCCGTTTTCCTACAAAGGCTATGTTTGGGTTCTCACAAAAAAGCGTCTCCGAGGGGGTGGGGGATGAACTCGGACTTCCCAACAAATGATGTCATGCTAAAATGGGGAATGTTTTATAATTGATAATTCGCAAAATGTGTCTTATCGAGGCCCATTTATTAGATCACAACAGGAAGAGGGAAAACACAACTATGTCTCGGGTGAGTGAGCACGTCACAAAACCGGTTAGGAGGCAAATAGCTGCATATTAATGAGCCTGAATAGACGACAATTGCCGTATCCGATGAATTGGTCCTTAGTTACGTATTGATTTTTATAGTATAAGAAAGGGGAGATATTTTGTGAAAACAATCAGCAAAGAAACCTGGGCCCAAAATAACAATTCTTCCTTAAACTTAATAGACTTCGAGCTAAAAAAGGTCCTGCTTTCCCCCCCCCCCCCCTAGGGAATTTTGCAGACATATCCTATCTTGAAGAAAATTTCAAGCCGCATCTTTTAAGAGATGTTTGCACTCTGTGCTCCGGGGCGTTAGTCTCTGACAGCCTGTTACATATGTTACTGTAACAAACTAAGGAAAAAATCAAAATGAAAGCTTGAGCTACAGAAAGAAGACATATAACCATCTAATTATTCAAATTTCTTATGTAGTTTGCAAGCTGGATGCCTAAGCTACATAAAAGCAGCATTTTAAACAAAATTACAGCCTTCAATGGTGTTATATGCGTTACATAGATTAAATTTCCCTTTAAAGGTTGAAATCGTGACTAACATCATTCATTTTACAGACGATTTGTGCATTTTTATAAGTGTTTTAATCTTAGTTTACTAAAATACTCATTTGACTTATAGAAAAAACAAAGTAATAAGGTTGCAAAGATCAGGAATCGATACAATCAAGTACCACACCTGACCCAGGATACCAATGGGAAAGTGACAAACTCACAGAAGACACCACAAACGAGAGCCAAGAGGTCAGCCCTTTCCCAGCAGGTGACCACAAAGCACATATAAACAGACGCGCACAAAACATAGCAAACACAAGACAGAACAAAAACATAAAAGATCCACAAAAGAAGTACCGCCTTGGAACGGTCAGTAAAATATTTTACTGGAGGGCTTAAACCGGTTTAACGGCGCCAACCTCACCCTTAATTCAGATGTGGATCAAGACACATAAATATTTGGTTTGCATGAAAGACCCCTAACTTATCAATGCATCATCTCCTAAAACATATAAATCAAGATATAACAAGGAGATAAAGCAAGGATAAGGACTCAACAGTAAATTAAACTGAATACCAGAGCAAAAGAAATCCAACAGGTAAACCCCGGTGGGCCCGACAAACAGCCAAAGCATCAGGCCCCTACCATCTCATCAATAGATAAGTCTTTAAGTCGGAACCATCATAGAGTCTGAAGTCCGACCCACCGGCGTGCAATTAAAGAGGAAAGCAAAGTTGCCAACCGTGATTGGGTTGACTACCAAGCATGCAGTCTGTTGCAATACATTAATGTTATAGCCAATCTTTTTATAATGGGAAATTATTTTAATGAACTGCGCAGAAAAATTATTAGAGCCAACAATCTTCTTCAACTTATACACCAAGTCACCATAGAAATCAGGTTCCGAAAGTCCTTGGCGCAAGAGAGATTTAAGTCCAACTTGGAATTTAGAAATCAAATCATAGTATCGTCTATAAAATTTTGAAAATGTTTTGCGAAGTTTATGATACCGATAGCCCTGTTTAAGAAGTTTCTGAGTTAACAATTTATTGCGAGTGTTGAAGTCAGTAACATAGCTAGATGCTCTAGCAAAACGAATGAGTTGAGAGATATAGACTCCATAGGATGTAGAACGGGGAACATCACCATCTAAAAATGGGAAATTGACAATTTCAAAATCAAAGTCGTCACGTTTATCATAAATTTTGGTAGAAACAATATCATTAGAAATTGACAAATGCAAATGCAAATTGCTTTTCTATCTCAAATACATTTTTTATATGAGCTATTAAACAACCCTACCCCCAATTTTAAGTATCCAATTTTGGTATCTATTATTGAAGAAAAATATATGAAAATATTTGACGCTCGTGGATATCTTACATTTTTGGCACTGTCTTGCTAATGCAATAAAGAATCATACATTTGCAAGTTTGACATCAGGATCAGAGCACTTATTAAAGTATGTAACGTATATTACATGGCATAATGAATGAGCTAGGTAATTTTCTTGGAAGTAAGAGATGATATTTTAGAAAAATACCATTTTTCACATGTTTTCCTAATAATCTCTAGCCTCTGGTGCCTTAGTCTTAGTAATTACAGTCATTGCTGATAACAAGCCCATGGAATTGTGTTACCTATGTTATATATAACCTTTTTAATCACATATTTCCTAATGCCTATAATATTAAAATATATAGACATATAGATAGAAAATAATAGTTCTCATTTAAATGACACAATTTAATAAATATTCCTATTAAATAAAATTTTTCAAAAACAATCTTTATTCAAGTCACCCTCACAATGTCTATCATTGTGTCTGCTTCTATGGCAAAATAATCACCCATTTCATCACAACCAGTAGAATCATGGCATTGTATTAGAACTGCAAACTGAGTACAATCCTGTTCCTCTCCACCCCTTTGGGAATTGTGCAGACATATCCTACCTTAAAGAACAATTCAAGCTGCATCAAATAACATATGTTTGCACTCTATTTACTAGGGGGTTAGCCTGTAATGGTATGATACGTATGTTACCATATCAATTTAAGAATAAATGAATTTAAAGTCTGAGAAACAGAAAGAAGAGATAAAACCATCTATTTATTTGAATTATTCATGTAGTTTGCATGCTGAATACCTTTGATACATAAGAAAAGATTTTTTAACAAATATACAGTTTCCTATGGTGTTATATGTGTGACATTTATTAAGATTACTTTTTAAAATTGTTAATTGTGACAAACATCACTTATAAGCATTTCGTGTGATCATCCCCTTTTGCCATCAAAAGACTTAATTTTCTTTGTATGTGTGGCCAGTGCCAGCGTCAAACAACTTGACTCAGCCAAACTTGAATCCTTAGCATTCTTCAAAAGCAGAAACAGCATGTCAGTGTCATGGGATCAAACACCTGATTAAATATGGGTTTAATGGCATTTCACATATATGCATACAATGGAGTATGGCTCTGGTATATATCTCTTCCTGTGAAGTGGCAAGAGCAATCTAACTGCAGCTGCCTCTGCATCTGTGCTAGTCAAATGATAACTTTGCTCTGATTTTGCAAAATCTTAGGTCTCTACCGTGTACCTCTAAGAATACTTTAGGATTTCTGACATTGGTCAAACAGAAATTTGATAGGCTGCTTTTTTGCATCATTTGCTATGGAACCTATCCAGTCTTTTGGTGCTTAAGTCCTCAGGTCTTAGATCAATAGTATTTTGCTGCGCCCAAAGAACTTTATAAGTTTTCTTTAGTTACAATGTTGACTCTTGATGGTTTTGGCAGACTGTCTGAAACAATTTTTGTTACACCTTGAAAGATATCTGGTATAAGAGAAAGAATATGAAGTTGGACATTGCCATCAATTATGTTTGCAGTTGGTTGTTTCTTTTTATGTCAGTACATTGAAGAATGTCTTAAAATAATGTAAAACCTATGATTTCTCAGTTTTTGCACCCATATCATTAGCTGTTGCATTCAAAAGAAGGAAAGTGGACTATAGGTAGAATGAGATAACCAGTAGTTTTTTTTTATACTCTATGGAAGATTTATACAGAGTAAACAAGTTGATAAGGTGCCTCATTAAAAGTTTCATGATCCATTGAAAACACTGAAATTGAAAACACTTTCCTCTGACTGTGTAATCAAAAAGAATGTCACGACAATGCCCTTGCTCATTTATTATGACGAGCTATATATGTTACATCCTTTAATAAGCGCTCTTATCTTAGAAACTAAGTGAATCATTGAATTGAAAGGGTCTAATTTGTGCTCTGTTCATCTTGCATTTCATTGCTTTACCTGCTGTGATACATCTAGTTCGTTTATCTGAAGGGAAAGAGTTACCTCCGTTTAGTACTAAGACTTCAAATAAGTTTTTGAATGCTTGGGGAAAGATCATAAGTGCAGAGACATTATTAGATGAAAATATGTGGGTTGCATGTATGGAAAGGCTACATTTATTAAAGTTAACCAGCTAAGATATGATTCTTTATCACAGAAATACCAAGGTACATCAGTCCAGGTACTCACTGCTCTTAATGGCATAGTTTTCCTCCTTGTAAAGCTTTAGTCTTTCTCCTACTTGCAGAGTATCACTTGAAACACATACTTAAAGAGCCAACTATTAGGAATTCATATCAGTTTCCGAATGCTCCAAGCCATAAATGGCAAAATTGGAAAGTTGATAATGGCTCATCAATTTTGAGTGGACTGGTGGTAAAATTGAATAACAGTAAATGATTGAAATGATGTGTGATGATTCTGCTAGTTGCAAGGAGGTGTGTGATAATAATGATTACCACAGAACAGACAACGACAAACGTTTAACATGAGTGTTAAATCGATGAGAAATAGTTTGGATTGTATTTTCTTGTAAAAATGTAAAACTATCTTTTCTATTTGTGGCTCTATATTTAGCATAATATGCACAGTATTAGGAAATGTGTCCAAAAGGTCATTGATTACATCTGTAACAACAGTCCATGGGCTTGATAATCAGAAATTAATATAATTTCTAGTGTTTTGGCACCAAAGTCTTATATAAGTACACATTAAGTGTCCTGATCTTAAACTTAATGACATCTTGCAGATATATGAGCAAGACAGACTAAGAAAATGAAAAATATCCACACGCTGTAACCGCTTTCATGTGTTTTACTTAAATGGTAATAACAAAATTCGCTTCTCTGTAAAACTGGGAGTAGGGCTGTGTATTAGCTCCTATAAGACAATATTTTTAAGATAGAAATGCAAACTTGGTTTTTCCTGTTCATAAATTGACTATATGTTTGTAAAATCTAATAAAACAGTTTGAAACCAAGTCATAGAAGTTGTTTAACTAAATGGCGATAGCCACTATTATAGCTTTTAAATTATAATTAGGTTCATGTAACGCACATAACACCACAGTAAGCCTTATAAATGTTGAACAGCTTCCATATGTAGTAAAGACATCCATTATAAAGACTTTAAGAATGTCAGTATATCAGATAATTTTAATGTCTTCTTTTGGTAGCTCAAACATTCAAATTCCTTATTCTCAAATTGATATAGTAACATATGTAACAAGCTGTTACAGGCTAACGCCCCAACTTACAGAGTACAAACATTTCTTATTAAATGCACCTTGAATGGTTACATAAGATGTAATTTGTCTGCAGAATCCCAAAGAGGATTAGGATGGAGCAGGCCCTTACTCAGCTTGATGTCAAAATACTGTTTGATGATTTTACTTATCACGCTAACATATGTAACGCTCTCTGATCTTTTAAACTTGATGACAACTAGCAGATCTATAAGTCTTTATCATACGAGCCAGTTTAAAATCCCTAAACAATGTAAGATATCCAACAGCTGCGAGTTTTTTTCACAATTTCAGCACAAACTTTCAAACTACATTTCCTTTATTTGATATAGTAACACATGTAACATGCTGTTTCAGACTAACGCCCCAACATAGAGAGTGCAAACATCCCTTATTCGATGCAGCTTGAGTTGTACTATAAGAAGGAATATGTCTGCAAAATTCCCTTGAGGTAATTAAAACATTTTTAGGCATATCTTAAGTAAAGACAATGAGCTTGCCCATTTATTACATCAGGTAACATATGTTACAGCCTCTGATATTGAAAATTTTTCAACAAACTTGCAGATTTATAAGTCTTTTCATATAAGCAAATAAATCCCAAACAATGAAACACATTCATCAACTGCAAATATTTTTTAACTATTTTTACTTTAGTTTTAATACCAAACATTTCACCTTAAAACTGGGTAGGGGTAGGGTTGTTTAATTGCTTATTCCAGAAAAAATATTTAAGCTAGGGAAACAAACTTTAATTTTTCTTTTAGCCAATTGCATAAGCTAGTCAGACATGGTTAAAAACATTTTGCAAAACACACAGAGAGATTGTGAATGTAAATGATGTTAGCCTCACTTGCAAATTTTAATGGGTTATCTGATTTATGTAACGTATATGACACCTTAGGAAGCCGCAATTTTGTTCAAATGGCTGTCATACGTAGTTAAGATATCCAGTATGCAGACTATATGAATGATTTTTAAAAATAAATATCTCAATGTCTTTAATTTGTAGCCCAAACTTTCAATTTACTTTTTCTTAGTTTGATTAAGCAACGTATGTTACAGGCTTTTACAGACTAACGCCCCGGAGCACAGAGTGCAAACATCTCTTAAAAGACTCGGCTTTCAATTCTCTACAAGATAGGATATGTCTGCAAAATTCCCTAGGGGGGGGAGCAAACCCATTCTCAGCCATCCGTCTATAAGTACAAGTCAGTTAAGAATTAACATTTCATTAATTCAGCGTGCTATTTGAAATGTTTTGTGAATGACTGAGCTCGTTGCAGTACAACTGGACAGAGGTCATAATGCATTTAGTAATTTTAATTTTAAAAAATCGGAATCAATGTTTTTCGAATCCTTGAAAAGCAATAATCAACTGAGGTAGTACTTAACTTGATTGGACACTTTTCGTTTAGGGGAGGGGTTGCAACCAGGTTAAACTTATTTTATTTTTCTCAGCTCCACATTGTAATTCTGGGCGTGGTTAATTTGATTTAATGTGACCAATATAGAAATGACATGTGATTTCCAACAATGTGGTGTTTTGACATGTGCAGACTCAGATGAGCCTGTGCAGCCTCTTTTTAAGCTTAGAAATTCAAAATGATGTTCAGTCAGTAGCTTCACAGTCATAGAATATACAAGCGACTAGCAAAGGCTCTGATCAGACTGCGCGTATGCGCAGGCTGGTCTGAGACTTGCTGATCGCACATACCACATTGTTGAAAATCTCATGTCGCGGCTCATATATTTTATAAACCAAATGCTTAGCCATAAGCAAAATGTAAGAGCGTACTCAGCGTAGAATTGCACGACCCGCAGGTGTGCACTGTAATCACTGTGTGAGTCCGCCTGTCTGTCCGTACGTCCGTTAGCAGTTAGTAAAATTACTCATAACTCTACAACCACATGTTAAATTGTGGTCAAATTTTACATATATAATGAATTTCAACATTGTCAAACCACTGGCATGCATAACAACATTTTTTGATGGACGAGGCTTTGTTGAGCATCAGTTCGGCTGGTCGTGGTGAGTTTATGAATACACAATATAAATAACTCTTGAATCACTGGGTATATTTGGATCAAATTTTGCATTCTTATTTATTTTGACATTGTCTGGCCTTCTGGTATGCAAAACGGTGATAAGGCTGATAGGGAGAATTTTGAAAACTGCCGAAAATCACAAAATCTATGTTTAATTGAAAACATATGCGAATCGAAATTATAAAAAAAAACAATATTTTAAAGACTTGATGTCGAAATTTTGCACTATTATCGTTGTGTGAGTCCGTTCAATATGCTCTCAACACATTCCTTCTGGAACCGGATACCGATTAATCTGCGTTCACCACGGGCCGCGCACAATACAGTCAGTTGATTATAATATCACCCGATGTTTAAATAGATGTTATAGTGCTTATAAGAACCATCTCATTGAGACGGTTCTTTGACAATGAGTCGGTTCTTTTGAACCCCCATGACATGTTTTGGTTTAGAAATTACAAAAAATACGCCCTCTTAGCTGGAGTCCTGCATACGAATTCTCTGTAAATTTCGCATCAGACGAAGTTCTGTTCTCTCTGTTTGGAAAGTCATTAACGTACGCGGCCCTAAAGTCGTCACTTTGGCGCATTTAAGCGATTGCCCCGGATTAGAGACACTCACTGGCTAAGAATAGACTTTAGCAGATGGTAGTTTAATCATCCAGCTAGTTGATAAACTAAAGAAAATGGTTTAAAACCACCCGAAAATATCTTTAAAAGACCGATTTTGTCAAGAGGGGTCTGTCTGACGACTTTAGGACCACCAAGACCTAAAGTCGTCAGTGACTAGGCCCTAAGGTCGTCGACGATGTGTGGTGTTTTTTGGTGGTCCTATAAGCACAGTATATGTCTGAGTGGTGGCGCTAATTTATCGAACTGGGTGTATGTTTGGTCCCAGAGACGTCCTGGTGGTCTGAGCGCTGGTGCTATGGTGTATGGGCGTTCTAAGCATGAGTGATAGCGTTTGTAGTCGTAGGCGTGTACTTTATGTTTAAGTGGTGGTGGAGGTCGTCTTAGGGATACACTGGTGGTCTGAGAGTCAGTGTTGATGGTCCCAGGAACGTACTGAAGGTCTCAGTGGTGATGTTGGTGGTCCTATGGACGAACTGAAGGTATGAGTGGCGATGCTCGCGGTCGTAGGCGTGTTGTTTAATTGAGTGACGGTGTAGGTGGTCGAAGGGACGTATTGGAGTTCTAAATGCCTTATTTGTGGTCCAAGGAACGTATTGAAGGTACGAGTGGCGGTATTGGTGGGCTTACAAGACATCTTAAAGGGTATGCTGCTGGTCGTTAGGGTATTTTGTTGCCCTGAGTATCGAAATTGGCAGTCCTTGATGTGTAATGAAGCTCTAAATGGTGGTGGTGGTTTGGATGTATACTTGGGGGCGATGATCCTATAAACATACATGAGCGTACATTTATTTATAGGTCGGCGGTTGCTTTCACTGAATATCTGAGAGACAGTGTTGGTCGGGTACATGTAGAAAATTGAATGTCTTAATTCAGGTGTTAATAGTCCCGTAGGCGTCCTGAATGTGGTTCCTCTACATGAGCCACTTTAAAGGTAACCATGTCTTTGGGGTTTGCAACATATACTGGCTCAAACTGGCCTGCTCAGCTACAGAGACTTGAAATTTAGGAATCGACAATTATGAGCTTTTAATATACTATCTAGACAACGAAAACAAGAGCTGACTAGACCGTACAGGCTATTATAGTAGAAAATGGAAACCCTGGCACATCTACGGCACTTCCCTGATGCATCAGAGGTTAAACCCCGGCACTAAAGCCCCACTATGTCCCCAGTATCCATGGCCCCTAAGGGGTCGGAGATACAAATGACTGTTGCATAAAACGAGTTAAAATCATTGTTTTAGAAGAGACGAAGTGAGTAGACAGAAAAATCACTCATTTTATTGAAGCCCAAAAGTCGGCAGGCCGGACCTAAAGTCGTCATCTCACTTTTCAACCTATTATTTCTGTTAGAGGTTCTCATATCGGCCAAAAGGACGTAATTATTGCTAATTCGATATCTTCTGTACAAGTAAAAAACGCATGTGTTTATGTGGGACAGATGTACATTATAGTTATTTTGTTTCGCCGGATCGATATCAATATCGCCTTCAACTCTCGACAGACTCCAAATTTTGCATGCAATTGGGTACCCCCATTTCAATGCCTACCACTCGGACACCTCTTATAGGGCGGCTGTACTTTATATATCAATCCATAGGGCAGATAATTTCCTTTTAAATGATGCCCCCTCCAAGAAGTTTCGATGATTTGGACGGAAAAGAGCGAGGCCAAAAGAAAACTGACGACCTTAGGGCTATGACGACTTTAGGGCCGCGTACGTTACTAGCGAATAAAAAAGTGTTTTTATTGGAGAAAAAACAAATTTGTGTTGACACACTACTTCATTCTCCTTCTTTATTATAATTATATCATAAATTGAAGCATATGTGAATATTCAGCAGAGTAATTTGCGGAAGGTCATACATTAAACCATTAATACTTATTTATTGTCAAGATAAGACCTTATGCAAATAGTGGCAGTGGAATCAAATGTTTGTCGAAAGCTGGTCCGATATTTTCACCAACGGTGAACTCTTTTTAGGCCAATAGACTTATCCATAGTTTATAACATTAAAGTCAGAATGGTCCATTTTATATACTGAGGGATCGCGGGTTAAATTTTTCAAAACGAATTGCATTGTTTTCTGAAATTCGATTTTGTCTTCGCAAATAATATATACCGCATCCGAGGACTGTTTGAGATGATATTCATGTTGATGTCACTTCACCAAGTTTTACCTCCGCATAGACGATCATGACTTCCTTGTCATCCAGCTTCCATGCTTTGTTCCCCTGTCATCACTCTGATGACTACATTTGAGAAGTGACATGTGATTTCCAACAATGTGGCATTTTGACAAGTGTAGACTCAGATGACCCTGTGCAGCCTCCTTTTAGGCTTAGAAACTCCAAATGATGTTCAGTCGGTAGCTCAACAGTCATAGAATGTTCAAGTGACTAGCAAAGGCTCTGATCATACTGCGCGTATGCGCAGGCTGATCTGAGGCTTTGCTGGTGGCACATACCACATTGTTGGAAATCTCATGTTGCGGCTCGTTTGTAATATAATTTTGAATTGGAATAATTTAGCCCTTTGTAAACATGTTTTCTGTTGTCTGTCGATTGTCTGTACATTTTTTTTCAATCAAAACATTTTTCTTGCAATCACAGTACACATAAGTCTATGACTTCTCCGGGTGCATTTCGATAGTGTTAACCAGTTTGTAGCCCCAATTCACAGGATTTAGGCCCTAGTACATTTTGGTGTTGGACCAGTTAAAACTATTTAACCCATATAAGCCTAGCGTCTTTTTTCTGGAAAATGGGCAAACAGTGCAGACACAGACCATACGCCGCAAAACGCAGCGTCTGATCAGGGTCTCCACTGTTTGTTTAGAGAATGTTATATCAAAATTTGAATAAAAATGAAAAATAAACACCAAACAACCCTTAAAACGGAAATGGACTGCTCCAATTGATAAGGGTGGTAAATTCCATTCGGCTTAAATGGGTTAAAAAGGCAGAAGTAGCCACTGGCGAGTAAAGAGTAAAAGTTTATTAGTATTTTGATTTAGCATGACTGATAAAATGATACTTTGGTCACATGTTACAGAAATATATGTTGCCTATAGCAACTTCATTAACTCTTAGCATGCTGGGTAATTTTTCCATGATCTTTGTTATTTGTTTCATTTTTTTCTTCAAAATACTCCTCAGGAACGCTATCATGGCGTTAAACGGCTTGAAACCAGATCAGGACCGACGTTATGTCGGTCCTGATCTCGGTTCAAACTGTTTGCAAAGGTTATCAGCAGAGAACAGAAGTCACCGCTTGCAAGTAAAGAGTTAATGTGACTTATTGATAGTCGTTGTTGTAAGGTTATAGTAGCGAAGAAATTGCATATAAATATTTTCACGCAAGATTGAGTGCCTGGCTGTTAACCCCCTCAACCAGCAGTGTATAAGGTGAATCTCCATCTTTATTATTGGTCCTCGCCGCGAGAAAGCCTGTCGCGGAATTTCAGAACAAGTTAAATTCAAACCAGTCTACTCAGCTACAGAGAATAACCAGATTACTCAACCGTTTCATGTGGCTAGTTCAGCTGTTCTACTATCCAAATAACGAATAACAAAGATCCAGACCAGATTGTGCGGATGCGCAGACTGGTCTGCGCCTTTGTAGTTCGCATGCAGTAAAGTCAGCTTTTCTCGCGTATGCTCTACGGTTCAATGGCCTACTAAATAATATTTTAGTCACCTTTGCTACCTGTAGTTTTCGTTGACAGCGATATCAAAAATTAGACAGGTGAATAAAATGGCCAGTCCAATAACCCGTCCCAGAGGAAGCAAAACTGAGATGATAATAAACTGTTCTCACAGAGAGGAACCTATTGAAGTTTCTTTAATTGCCACAAACCCCTTTCTGTTAGGGAACCAATGCACTAGCCATCATTTGTTAACGTTACTGCCGGACAGGATAGTTAACAATAAAATAAGCGGAGACCCCCAGATACAATGTGAGAGTGCGTAATTAAGAACTTTTCTAAAATTCCCAGCCAAACTGACATATGCTGTAGGTACTCAAAAGAACCGTTCTTTTGAGCACCCATAACAAATGCTAAACACAAAAGCTAAGAAAATATTCGCAATTTTACGCTCAAATTTTTTATTTAAACAACTATCCATTGCTATTTAGGAGATAAGATTTAGCGCATAAAGCATCAAGGGTCTAAATAGTTTGTTTATAGCTGAACATAAATGCATGCGAAATATTGTCACGCGGCATAATTTGTACCGACCGATGTTTCCATTATATTAATCCTTAGCCCGCCAGTCATGACTTTTGTCCTCTGTTCTTTCATCTTTTTCTGTGTTTTGAGGCCTTAACTGCAAACAATATCGACCCAGATCGGACTGTTCCCAGGGGAATAGTCTGAACAGGGTTGATATTGTTTGCTTCCGTGAAAACGTCTAGTCTTAAGTGAACGTAGATATATCCAATAGACGTCAAAGGCAGATCTCATTTTCAGGACAGAAAACGGATAAGGGTTAAACGATTTCTTCAGTGTTGTTGACCAAAGGTTACAATTGTATTGATGAAATTGATTATTACTTACAGATTTATCCCTATAAGCTGATTTGTCTCTAGACATGTCGAATTCAAGGTCAAACCTATTTATCTGATTCCATCCTCGATGCGATTCGTGTTTTAATGGCAAGTTATTCGCTAAAAAGGGAGTGCTTGATGAGACCATGTAGACCCCTATGAGATGCCAGGTTCGTCGGCATCTCATCTTGGTATGTACTGTCTGCCTATGTACCAACTTGGCTGAGCTTTGTATAAGGTTGGGTTCAAATTGGTCTATGAATTGATGATGTTTGATCGCTGTGTCGCTTTTGCGATTGCAAACTATATGTATCACAATTTAGACCTAACAATGTCTCCAAAGAGTTAACAACTTAACTCCCCTTTTAATGCTCGTACCAAAATTGTTTTCGAACGCGCTGTTGAATCAAACGTTGTTTAATGATCACGTAAAATCTCAAAAATTGATTCTCAAGGGGGCCCAAATTACTTTCTAACTTGCTAATACAAACCAAACTGTCACCTAATTTTTCAAGAACCTAAAATAGTTTATTCAGTTACTGAAGAACAACGCATTTTGTCGCCATTACTCTTAAACTATATAATCATTCAGCCTGTCTTTAAGAACCCCAAATGTTTCATCATTTGCTAGAATAATTCCAATTTTTTTGTCGTTAACTCTAGTACCCAAAGCATTCAATCATTGGTTCCAGACCCCAACGTAGGAAGCGCAGTGGCTCAGTGGTAGAGCGCTTGACTCGAGACCGTGTAGTTGTCAGCCTCACTGGTGTCACTGCATTGTGTCTTTGAGCAAGACACATAAATCATTGCTTAGTACTGGTTCAACCCAGGAAGACCTGTGCCGACAAAACTGAAAACTGTTGAATGGGACGTAAAGAATCAAATAAACGAATCAGACCCCAATGCTGATCTTTATTTACTCAAGAACACATCATTGCATCGCCATTGCTCCTAAAATACAAAGAATATTATCATCCTTTACTCTAGAATTCTTAACAGTAAGCATCATTTACCTTAAACACCAAATTGTTCCATAATTTGTGCTTGAACTTTCATTACTCTAAAATAATCTGGAAAAAAGATTCTTAGGAAATAAGGAACAACCTACCAAATAAAAGAGAGGCATCTGATGTATTATTTTTGTATGATAATAGAGGCAAAGTGCAAGAACTCTCGTCATTTACTCTAGAATCTCAAACTATTTCATCATTTATTTTAGAATCCAACATTGTTTCCTCATTAACTCTAAACCCCTAATATATTTCAGTGATATACTCTTAAAACCCAGACTGTTTCATTATTTGCTAGAATCTAAATTAGTATATCATTTACTCTAAAATCTAAAATTGTTTTATTATTCTTAGACTAGAACCTCAAACTGTGTTATCATTTTGCTCTATAACCCTAAACTGTTGCATCATTTACTTCTAAATCTCCAAACTATTTATTTCATCATTTACTCTAGAGCCCTTAACCGTGTCATCATTAACTCTAGACCCCAAAACTGTTTCATCATTTACTCTAGAACCTCAAGCTGTTTCATCATTAACTGTAAAGCCTCAAACTATTTTACTACTGCCACTAAAACCTCACACTATTTCATCATTTGCTTTAAAAGTTAGTAAGTGTGCAAAAATCAGGAATCGATACAATCAAGTATCACTAAAACTGCAAATTGTTACATCATTTGCTCTAGAACCCAATACTGTTTCATCATTTACTCTAGAACCCCAAACTGTTTTATCATTAACTCTAGATTCTCAAACTGTTGTATCATTTAATCTAGAACCCACGCATGATTAATCATTGCCTCTAAGAACTAAAACTAGTTCATCATTGGCTCTAGAACCCAAAACTGTTTCATCATTGACTCTAGAACCTCAACCTGTTTTATCATTTACTCTAGAACCTCAAACTGTTTCCGCATTTACTCTGGAACCTCAAACTGCCTCATCATTAACTCTGGATTCCACAGCCGTTTCATCATTTACTCTAGAACCTCAAACGGTTTCATTATTTACTATAGACCCTCCAACTGTCTTATAATTTACTCTAGAACGTCAAACTGTTTCATCATTTACTCTAGAACCTTAAACTGTTTCACCATTTACTATAGAACCTCCAACTGTCTTATTATTTACTCTAGAACGCCAAACTGTTTCATCATTTACTCTAGAACGTCAAACTGTTTCATCATTTACTCTAGAACGTCAAACTGTTTCATCATTTACTCTAGAACGTCAAACTGTTTCATCATTTACTCTAGAACGCCAAACTGTTTCATCATTTACTCTAGAACGTCAAACTGTTTCATCATTTACTCTAGAACGTCAAACTGTTTCATCATTTACTCTAGAACGTCAAACTGTTTCATCATTTACTCTAGAACGTCAAACTGTTTCATCATTTACTCTAGAACGTCAAACTGTTTTATCATTTACTCTAGAACGTCAAACTGTTTTATCATTTACTCTAGAACCTCAAACTGTTTCCGCATTTACTCTGGAACCTCAAACTGCCTCATCATTAACTCTGGATTCCACAGCCGTTTCATCATTTACTCTAGAACCTCAAACGGTTTCATTTTTTACTATAGAACCTCCAACTGTCTTATAATTTACTCTAGAACGTCAAACTGTTTCATCATTTACTCTAGAACGAGAAACTGTTTCATCATTTACTCTAGAACCTCAAACTGTTTCACCATTTACTATAGAACCTTTAACTGTCTTATAATTTACTCTAGAACGTCAAACTGTTTCATCATTTACTCTAGAACGTCAAACTGTTTCATCATTTACTCTAGAACGCCAAACTGTTTCATCATTTACTCTAGAACGTCAAACTGTTTCATCATTTACTCTAGAACGCCAAACTGTTTCATCATTTACTCTAGAACGTCAAACTGTTTCATCATTTACTCTAGAACGTCAAACTGTTTCATCATTTACTCTAGAACCTCCAACTGTCTTATAATTTACTCTAGAACGTCAAACTGTTTCATCATTTACTCTAGAACGTCAAACTGTTTCATCATTTACTCTAGAACCTCCAACTGTCTTATAATTTACTCTAGAACGTCAAACTGTTTCACCATTTACTCTAGAACGTCAAACTGTTTCACCATTTACTATAGAACCTCCAACTGTCTTATAATTTACTCTAGAACGTCAAACTGTTTCATCATTTACTCTAGAACCTCAAACTGTTTCATCATTAACTCTAGAACGTCAAACTGTTTCATCATTTACTCTAGAACCTCAAACTGTTTCACCATTTACTATAGAACCTCCAACTGTTTCATCATTTACTCTAGAACGTCAAACTGTTTCATCATTTACTCTAGAACCTCAAACTGTTTCACCATTTACTATAGAACCTCCAACTGTTTCATCATTTACTCTAGAACGTCAAACTGTTTCATCATTTACTCTAGAACCTCAAACTGTTTCACCATTTACTATAGAACCTCCAACTGTCTTATAATTTACTCTAGAACGTCAAACTGTTTCATCATTTACTCTAGAACGTCAAACTGTTTCATCATTTACTCTAGAACGTCAAACTGTTTCATCATTTACTCTAGAACCTCAAACTGTTTCACCATTTACTATAGAACCTCCAACTGTCTTATAATTTACTCTAGAACGTCAAACTGTTTCATCATTTACTCTAGAACGTCAAACTGTTTCATCATTTACTCTAGAACGCCAAACTGTTTTATAACTGCCTCTAAAAAGTAAGTAAAGGAGCAAAGATCAGGAATCGATACAATCAAGTACCACACCTGACCCAGGATACCAATGGGAAAGTGACAAAATCACAGAAGACACCACAAACGAGAGCCAAGAGGTCAGCCCTTTCCCAGCAGGTGACCACAAAGCACATATAAACAGACGCGCACAGACATAGCAAACACAAGACAGAACAAAAACATAAAAGATCCACAAAAGAAGTACCGCCTTGGAACGGTCAGTAAAATATTTTACTGGAGGGCTTAAACCGGTTTAACGGCGCCAACCTCACCCTTAATTCAGATGTGGATCAAGACACATAGATATTTGGTTTGCATGAAAGACCCCTAACTTATCAATGCATCATCTCCTAAAACATATAAATCAAGATTTAACAAGGAGATAAAGCAATGATAAGGACCCAACAGTAAATTAAACTGAATACCGGAGCAAAAGAAATCCAACAGGTAAACCCCGGTGGGCCCGACAAACAGCCAAAGCATCAGGCCCCTACCATCTCATCAATAGATAAGTCTTTAAGTCGGAACCATCATAGAGTCTAAAGTCCGACCCACCGGCGTGCAATTAAAGAGGAAAGCAAAGTTGCCAACCGTGATTGGGTTGACTACCAAGCATGCAGTCTGTTGCAATACATTAATGTTATAGCCAATCTTTTTATAATGAGAAATTATTTTAATGAACTGCGCTGAAAATTTATCAGAGCCAACAATCTTCTTCAATTTATACACCAAGTCACTATAGAAATCAGGTTCCGAAAGTCCTTGGCGCAAGAGAGATTTAAGTCCAACTTGGAATTTAGAAATCAAATCATAGTATCGTCTATAAAATTTAGAAAATGTTTTGCGAAGTTTATGATACCGATAGCCTTGTTTAAGAAGTTTCTGAGTTAACAATTTATTGCGAGTGTTGAAGTCAGCAACATAGCTAGATGCTCTAGCAAAACGAATGAGTTGAGAGATATAGACTCCATAGGATGTAGAACGAGGAACATCACCATCTAAAAATGGGAAATTGACAATTTCAAAATCAAAGTCGTCACGTTTATCATAAATTTTGGTAGAAACAATATCATTAGAAATTGACAAATGCAAGTCTAAAAATGCGGCTTCGGTATCAGAGGCATTGGCTTTATTAAGTTGGAGCTCTGAAGGGTATATTTGACTAACCATATTATCAAAATAAACATTATTAATATTTAAAATATCGTCCAAATATCTGGAAGTATTGTTAAACGCATCAATTACATCAGCCTGCTTATCATCAGAAAGAGACATCATAAAGTCCCTCTCATAACAAAACAGGAATAAATCTGCAACCAGGGGAGCACAATTAGTGCCCATAGGAATCCCAACTACTTGTCTATAGAGCTTGGTGCCAAATCGAATAAAAATGTTGTCCAACAAAAAGGTCAGCGCATCACATACATTTTGACACGACCATGCATGATATTTCTTAGGTTTTTCTGAAGTAAAAAATGCATTTCTGTCATTACATGCAAGGTAAGGAGAGCCTTCTCTCTGGAAGGTTCTTTCAATAAGATCAATAAGTTTATCTTTAATTAGATTATGAGGTAAAGTAGTGTAAAGAGTAGAAAAATCATAAGTAGACAAACTGGTCGCATTGAAATCTCTAGCTTTAAGTTTATCTAAAATTTCACCTGAATTTTTAATAGACCAAAATAGGTTTTTACCCGATCTCTCATATACCTTTTCACAATATTTGATAACATGTTTTTTAACAGCTGTAAGACACGAGGTTAACAATTTAGAAAGTTATGTTGTCGTACAAGAACTAGAATTAGCAATAAATCTTGCTTTATAGGGTTTTTTATGGAGTTTCGGTAACCAGTACAACGTAGGAACCTTGTCTTGATTTTCTTTAGCTTTGACACCAAAATGTAGGGCTGTATGACAACCATGCCCATCAACAATCACCCTTTCACTTAAAGAAGGCTGCAGTTTATAGGCATTAGTGTCAACAAGCTCACGCTTAAGAGTATTAATATAATACAGTCGTCAAACAACTACAACATTGTTAGCAGCTTTATCTGCTGGAACCAAAACATAGTTCATATGAAAATCCTGGATACCTCGTTTAAGATGACGAAAAGAAGATTTAGGTTTAGGGGGCAAAAGATGTGTATTACGAGAGTAAAATGAAATATGAGTATCAATAATTTTAAAAATGTTAATCTTCCATTCCTTCAAGGCATCAGGTTCAACATTTTCCCGTTTGCACCAACGATTACTAAAGTCATTTAAAGAAGCAGCGATCTCTCTACAACATTTAGAGAAATCAATATTAGAGGGAAATCTATATTTAGGACCTTTAGAAATGATATTGCGAACTCTAGCGTCAGGAATGACATTTAAATTACCTGTAATAACATGCCCTGCAGAGGGATGTAAATAATTTGAATTTTTACAATCTCAGGAGGCAGGGGTATTGGAATCTATATCTAAATCATTTACAATTTTATTAAAGTTAAATATCGTAGACCTAATTGGTTTGTTATATTTATAACAAATGATAGGGGTTTCAGAATTATTAAAGTAATTTGGAATAGATGAAATCACTGAATTATCCTTGAAGATACTATGTAAATCAATAAACTCAATCCCTTTGTTAATGAATGGAATTTTGATAAAATGTCGTTTATGGTTGACCTCAGAATCGATATAAGGACTAAGGAAATGTTGAACATAACACCTTGTGAGGAGTGCTGCTTTATATAATTTGTTAGCTCTATCATAAAGTTTATTAGCCTCTAACTCTAAATTGCGTAAAACTGAGATAGGCAAGGAACTTAAAAATGAAAATAAGCCATGCCGACCATGATTAGTTAAAGCCAAAGAAAGATCCTTTAGAGAAGTATTTAAGCGTTTTTCAGTACAAATTTTGCGCTTAATGTTGCCATTTTTACGTTTACCATGAGATCTACTTTTACGTTTTTTACATTCCAAAACAGAAAAAACATCAAAATCTGGCATTTTAGAAATGTTACCTTCATGGTATATATTATCATTAAAGCCTAAAGGAAAAGGTGATTGCAAAAATTTAATCCATTTAAGTTCAGTTTCATGTCTCTTTATATTTTTTAATCTAGTAGATGAATTTGAATCATATATAATTTTTTCAACTGGCTGAATTACAATTTTACTAGGTGAATGACCATTATTTTTGAAATGGCGATAAAGAAATGTGTCAAATTTTTTAGGCTTTTTCATTTTACGAAAGTGCTCACGAAACCTAGTCTTGAGGGATCGGCCAGTTTGTCCAACATATTGCATTCCACAGTTAGTTTCAGTTCAAGTTATAACATAAATCAGATCCTCAAACTTGTTCACCGTTTGCAATAGAAGCCAAAACTGGCCAATCATCTACTCCAGAAACGCATCTTCTTTCATCATTTATTATAGAACGCAAAATTGTTTCATTATTTACTGTAGAAACCTGAACTATTTCATTATTTGTTCTAAAGCCCCTAAATCTTTTATCATTAACACACAACCCCAAACTGTATCATCATGTGCTCTAGAATCCACACGTGTTTCATCATTTACTCTAGAACCCATATCATTTCATCCACAATTTGTGTCATTATTTGCTCAATATCCTTAAATTTTGTCATCACTTGCTCAAGGTCGCAGATTTAGTCAAGATCTCGCAAATATCTCATTATTTTTGAAGACCTCAACAAATGTTTTGTCATAGCTCAAGACACTCTTAGTTGTAGACAGTAAAAGTGTTAGTTTTCATAAAAACGGTCTATGCTAAGTATTTTGAACAAAGTAATGAAGAAGCAAAAATCAGGAATGAATGCAATCAAGTATTACGGAACAGACAATGCAGTATTACAGACAAACACGAAACACATATAGCAAAAAGGATCCACAAATGAAGCACCTCCAAATTAGGTTTTAAGCAAGGACAACGTAGGTTTCTAACAGACAGGCGGACAAACATACAGACAGATAAGCAGCTAGGTAAACAGATTAATTTTACTGTCTCATTGCTCTTGAAATATTTGCCAGGCGCTCTTATCACCAGAGCTACCCGGATCGTCCAAACCCTCCACCAGTGACTGTTTTTGAACTGACCAGTTTGGGACGTTTTGACTTGGAGGCGTCTCCATCCCAACAAAACATGTTCCACGCGAAGAGGTTCAGACAGACAGACAAACAGACAAACAATCAGGTAGACAGGTAGACAGGCAGGCTAGTCGGGCGCTCTTTTATCACTAAATACTTATATTGACCAATTCGGTCGGTAAAGTTAATCAGAGAAATTGGCTTCTTTCGGCAAATAAGTTGATTTCGCGAGATAAACCTAATTTCTCTGTGTAGTTATACCCATTCGAGGGACATCTCACGAACGATTTGAGTATCAATAGCGCATTGTGTCTCACACCCGGGGACTGAAGAATGGCGCGTAGACATTAATGCATTTTAGTATCCCTTTATCTACATTTATACCCATATTCTCATTGAATAAATATAGTCATTCTTATCTAAAGTTAAATTGTGTAATGGGACCACGCAACTTATTGATTTATGACTATTTAGACTACAGAAATTAAATATAATAAATTACAAAACATTTCTTTTTTAAAAGTTGTTGCACATTCAGACTTGTTTATGGTAGCATTATTACTTTTAAAGTGGTCATATATATCCTTGGTACCAATACAATAAATTGTTGTATGTCTAGTCATCAATAACCCAAGACTTATATTCAATCAATACTTCAAATATTTGTTCTTTCGTGCAAAAAATGATTGTAATACGGATCGCGTAATTTATCGGAGAAGGCCAAGACACGCTGTCACATCAGAACCTAAGCTGTACGCATTCTCTAGGTACGGAAGTGCGTAAAGCTTCAAACCAACAGCTAGATTGTAGGAAACTGAGCCGGAGATTATCAAATCTTTTTCTTGCTCAACTCATTTGAGCGCGAAATTTGCACCGCTCATAGAAAAAAAAACTGCTAAACAATAAAAATTGTTCAAGCTTTGAAACATTCGGTTGGTGTATTTATCATGCTAGTATTAAAATGCCAAAAATTGTTGGCATTTTAACATTTATGAGCACGATAAATACATGCTCAGTTGAGTTGAGCACAAAAGAAGTTTTGTAATCTTCTCTTGTCTCACCTTATATAGTCTTAACCTCGGGGGGGGGGGGGGGGGGGGGGTGGGGTAACTACCTAATATTTATATGTTCTGATTTATTATATTGCATCCTGAATTCTATATCCTGTTGTGATTGTTTCTATTACAAAGAGAATACGATCTTCTGTTTTTGTTTGTTACTACTGCGTTTAACTTGTTTACCATTAGTACATGTACTCAGCCAGCATGCAATCTTGTCCCAATATCGGCCCTCCAGCAAAACGTCATTTTAGTTTCGCTTGAGGGCCGATATTGGCCATCTTAGTTGTTACATGTATGCTTACTGTCATCAAGAAAACATTTCATGCCTGTCAAAAAGGAGAAATCACCTAATTTGTCGTCTGTGCAGCAATCAACATCTACGCATTTCAGGGTGCTAAAGGCTGCTGAAGATAGTCTTACGACCCTGATTAGACGCCACATTTATGTTTCCCTTAAGCTAGACAAAAGGACTTTATGAGGGTTAAAATGCATTCTTAGACTGATCAGGGACTTCGTTTAATGTAGCTATGACTAGACTCGCATGGTTGCATGTTAGTAACATTTTTTCTCAACCTATCCCGGGTAATGAAACCAGATACTGTAGATAAAGTTTGTATTTTATGGTGTTTCCCCTCGATTTCACAAGCATGTGATCATTTAATGGGTATATAAATGTATCTGGTTGTTGGGCGTAGGGTGTGTAACACGCAAATACTGAATATACAAATTTAAATTAAAAAAGAGGGTTGTTCAGAAATACTCCAAATTAAGATAATCAAATTCGGCCAACTTATGAGATTACATGTAGCATATGCGAGCAACGGAGCCTTCTCAACTCATGAGATTGCATGTAGCATATGCGAGCAACGGAGCCTTCGCTGCTTGCATGCATGAAGTAGATGGAGCAGATGCTGGCCCAGGACAACGTTCAGACCTGTTACAATACCAGATACATAATTATACATTGAAGCTGTACACACATTTACGCATAGCGAAAAGTACCAAAATCTCACATGCTGTCTTATATTACACGCTATCCCCATTTAAACCGAATGAAATTTCCCACTCCTATCAACTAGACCAGTCCATTTCCGTTTTTAGGATTGCCTATAGTATTTTTGTTTTCCCACTCATCAACTTGACCAGTTCATTTCCGTTTTAAGGGTTGTTTGTGGTATTTTTTTTTTATTTTAATAGAAGTAACTGATATCAAACAGTGGAGACCATGATCAGACGACGCATTCTGTGGCGTCTGATCTGGGTCATCACTGTTGCCAATGCTCCACAAAATGAACAGTAAGCTTATATTGGTTGACAAGATGGCACTGGCCGGGTGCCATAGTGATTCATCCTGCATGTCGTCCCAGATTGCGGCCAATGCTCCACAAAATGAACACTAAGTTTTAGTAAGAATGGCACTGGCCGGTGCCATAATGATTCATTCTGCATGTCGTCCCAGATTGCAGATAGTTTTGTAGTGCTGCAGGATGATGTAACGGGTAGAATGTAATTTCCTGATACTCCTTTATTTCTCAATCGATGAGCATTGCATCACGAAATCACTCATTGCAACGAACGCCAATCTCTAATCATTGTTATACATGCGCGTGTACATTTCAGACACGTTACCGTCGGTACATGTAATCCTCGTAATTCCACGTAATTCGCGAGACGTGAGAGTTTGGTACGTATCGCATATGCGCAAATACTTCCTTTAACCCTTTAACTTTATGATTATTAATGCTAAGCTCCACCAACTATGAATAATTAGCAAGTAAACTTTCACGTTTGTACCGTATATAGAACAAAGACATAACTAGTCCGCTAGTGTATGGTCACATCTTATCATATTTCCATAAGCAAACATAGTTGATCCTGATCAGACATGCCTTACAAGAGCTGCCTGATCTGGGTCTGCTCTGTTTGTAAAAGTGTTAAAATGCGTCTCTATGAGGTACAGGGTAAAGAGCGATTGCTGACGTATCCAGAAAGGCTATAGATCTACATTTGGTCTGAACCTTCATCTGTACACATTCTTTGGGTATGTGAGCAGTATAAGCTATGGTGAGTCTGAGCATTTGTGCAGACTCGTCTGAGTCGCCGTTGCTTGACTATATGCTGCGATATGTACCAAAATCTAATGTGCTTGCTTAATTATTTTGTTAAAAGTGCCAGCCTCAATACGCTTTCTATGTGCATTAGACTGATATCAGTCGTGGATGTTGATATTGCCCCAAACGCTACCATTCTTCATCGTATCTTATGACAACATTCCAGTCCAGAATTTTTAATGTATGCTGGCTCAAACATCTACATGATGAGACAGCAGAAGAAAAAAAGTATTTGAGAGGAATGATAAATTTATTTTAAGACATCAATATTAATAACAAACAAACAGTTATCTATATGAATAACGAATAATATCTCACCAGACTTTATACTTCTAGATGTTTACCAACAAAATAATGCTTAGAACTGTGTTTAATCAGTTAATTCTACAAACTGTTTACTATACTGACGGGCTTTAATAACGCGACACTAGGATAGCAGCTTTAATGTATGTCTCAAAAAAGAATGCAAAGCAATCACTTTGATTGTATATTTAAGAGTGTGCATTTATGAGCAACACATGAAAAATTTGTCCTCTTCAAATTAATTTAAAGCATTCAAAATGTAATTTTTTAGATATGGGTCAACTCTTTCATTTGACAAAATTTTATCAGTGAAAGATCCCCTATTTCTTTAAATCAAGAAGCGCCAGAAGCATCACATGTGTTATGAACTTTATAAGTTTTCGGGGAATGGCTTTAATTTTGAATGGCATGTCTGTGATACAACAGTTCTGCTTTTTTGGCGTTAATCTGTGTGTACCCGTTCATTCTCTGCTACTTAAGAAATGTTTCAGTGACGAAAACTTTACTAAGCAAAAACGTCGTCGAGTTTAGTTGTACAATTAAAACTTTCTGTTAACTGAAGAAGCCACTTCGTGATGACATCAGCGAAGCAAAGAAAGTTTACATTTAACTGTCTTTGGTAAGATATAGCAGGAAGTTAGTGTAGTGGTTTTAAAGCCCGTCGGTATATATTTTAAGTGCAAACTTCAGGGCCCGGAATTACAATACCTCCTTAGAGTTAAGGAAGACTTAAGTTAAGTATTGATTTTTCAGGAAGCGAAACATAACGTTTAAAACTCATTAAAATCAAAAGAGTTTTAATTTTTCTGATGATCACAATGATATCTTTGACAACAAATACCGCATCTTTCCAGGCAATTCATTTTGCATTTAATATAGCATGTTGAAATATCAATACTTAACTTAAGTCTTGCTTAACTTTAAGGAGGCATTGTAATTGTGGGCCCAGGTCAGTTTTACACAACAATGGTGTCGTGGAATGGAAAGCCTTACTTTTCTTGAAACTTTACGATCAGTGTACATGTATCGGAAAAAACTGTCTGGTCTATCATACGACGCATACCTGTAGTTGTCTAATGGCATAATAACGCGTCGCGTTTATTCGAAAATGGCTTTGCACTTTTGTTTGACTTGAGCCTGATTTCGTTTGATGCCAACACCTAATGCGCATATATGTACCAGCCTGCGCATCTTCGCAGGCAGATCAGTGCCGTCATATTTCGTTTTCCTGAAACTTTAATAGCTTATCTTGCTTTATGCAACATGCCCAAACACTAGCTAGTCTCTGGAGCTGCCCCGAGTTTTTTTTTAACCTAATACCAAATTTCGAAATTCAGAAGACAGTTTATCTGGCGACTTGGCCCATCATTTGGACTGGCACTCTTATATAATCAATATTACGTGTCTGCAAAGACTGTCTCCATAGAATCGAGCGACTCACTTATTCTGTTGTTTGTACCATTTTGGTTATTTGAGTTTGAGAGATTATTTGTAGGTTAAAATAAGGAACTAGATATGCAGGCTTATCGGAGTGTGCATTGCTATCTCAATATTTCAACAGCTACAAATATAATTCGTTATAAAAATGTCAACTGCTAATGTCGTCTGCTGCATGTTAATGTTTATATCAGCTCTTCGAGAAATAGTGTGGGCCAATATTAGACTGCAACTAGAGGTACAGTCTGATCTAGGTCCATACGGTTTGCTACCAAGACAGTAGACGACACATACATGCAGTAGGTGACATTAGTGAAGAGTTAAAAGTGGTCGAATTGTGGACGGCAATTTTTCACACGCCCCGTGAAATGGGTCCTTATTTAGATAATTTTAGCAATCCGGCCCAGCTGAGCACGAAATTTATCCTGCTCAAAATGTTATGATGGCAAAACGTGTTGGCATTTTAAAGTTAATCAGTATGATAAAGACTTAAAGCAATAAACTTCTTTATTTGTTGGTATTTTAGTTTTTTATGAGCACTCAGTTGAGTTGAGCATAAAAAAGGTTTATAACCTCGGGGCCCGATCAGAGTATGCTATAATTGCACTTTTCTCATGATACGTGAAGAATTGGTTTGCACGAGAAGTTATCCAAATGCGACATTCTTAATGAAAATAAGCTAAAAGCACATGCATAATAAAGTGAGCGTGCAGTAACGTGCAACAAATTTGACAGGCGTTTCTGTGATACTAGTATAGGATCCAATATGGCAGCATCACTGAACAGAAAGACCCACACAAGGACGGACAGATGCCGAACTTACCATGTGTTAGGTTCGTCGGATGCTAAGGTATGTCTATGTCTTGTGTCACCATTTATCATACTGTATATTTTCGGAAATTTTCGCGAGAATTTTATTTTCGCGAATCGCATTATTAAGACTTATTCGCCACGCTTAAATATTCGCGACAAGGGCATGATTTACCTACGTCAGTACAGTAACGACAAAATAGTTTCGCCATTTCGTAAGGCCTTTATTAACATGAAACTTTCCGCGAAATAGAACCTTCGCGAATATTTCCGAACGTATGGTGAGCAACGTACCAGGCATCTAGCCGCTTAAGAAAATCCGAGACTGAGATTCTCAAATGTTCTTGTCATGTTTGACTCCCCAGTGAGTGCAACGCCATTATTATTTAGTTTTTGAGCTTCACTTTTTGTCCCCCGCCTTTTCGAAGAAAAGCGGAGGGACATAGTTTCCGGCATTCCGTCCTTCCGTCCTTCCGTCCGTCCTTCCGTCCGTCCTTCCGTCCTTCCGTCCTTCCGTCCCCCTAATATAGTAGGTACCTTGTGTGCGCAACTCCTCCTACAGTTTTATGCCGATTCTTTCGAAACTTTACAGATGTTTTAGTCATGGTCTGAAGATATGCATGTGGTTTGGATATTATCCTGAGATTATTTTTTGTCACTTTTTTCGCAATTTGAACTTAGTCATTTTTAGGCGTTTTTACTATCAAAGTGAAAAGATAGTGGGTACCTTGTGTGCGCAACTCCTCCTACAGTTTTATATCGATTCTTTTGAAACTTCACAGGTGTTTTGTACATGGTCTGAAGATATGCATGTGGTTTGGATATATTCCTCAGATTATTTTTTAACACTTTTTCCGCCAGTTGAACTTAGCCATTTTTCTGACATTTTTACTATCAAAGTGAATGGATAGTGGGTACCTTGTGTGCGCATCTCCTCCTATAGTTCTGGGACCATAACCTAGTTTGTAAGTTTCATCATGGTCAAACTAGGTTATGGTTTTTGTGTACAATAGAAGCAAAATTAGTAATTGTTTACACTACAGTTTGTTTACAAATAAAGTTGTAAGTATATATTCATAGTTCCTTCATTTCTACATATTCTATTAGCTTAGGGTAAATACTGCACATATAAGTGAAATAAAATGCATGAGAATAATTAAACATAAAAGTGTACAAACCAGAAAGAGCAACAAAGTTTCAGAACACATGTATCTCCTGACCTTTAGCTTCCATTTGGGTCAAACTGGTTCCCTGTCTCTTAGTGCTATAAATTTGGAGGCAGGAATCAGTGAGCCACATCATCAGATATGTCATGTGACCCACAGTTATGGTCAATTGACCATCAGCCAATGGGCTTACATGTTTCTCTTCATGCAAATTAACCCACAATGCTGCAGTCATTCATAAACCTGTGATGTCACTGTGTCAGCATATGTGTTTTTGAACTATTTTTTGTAAACAAATCATTTTTTGCTGCTACAAAAGTGGATTTTCAATATTTTGGAAATATTTTTGTGTGAGCACCAACTAGAGGTAAGGGACTTACTATTACAATAAATTTTTCACCAGACTTTTATTCCATATAGAAACTTTGGAGTCAAATGTTAGAGTGTTGCTATTTGAACAAAATGTGACCCAAAATATTAGGCCTAAGAATGGGACATAACAGAAAAATCCATTCTTAGGCCTAATCTTAGGTCTACTCCTCCTACAGTTTTATATTGATTCTTTTGAAACTTCACAGGTGTTTTGGACATGGTCTGAAGATATGCATGTGGTTTGGATATAATCCTCAAATTATTTTTTATCACTTTTTCTGCTATTTTAACTTAGGCATTTTTCTGGCGTTTTTACTGTCAAAGTTAATGGATACTGGGTACCTTGTGTGCGCAACTCCTCCTACAGTTTTATGCCGATTCTTTTGAAACTTTACAGATGTTTTTGTCATGATCTGAAGATATGCATGTGGTTTGGATATTATCCTGAGATTATTTTTTGTCACTTTTTTTGCAATTTGAACTTAGTCATTTTTAAGTGTACAATAATGGCGGGGGACATAAATTCTCTGAATTTGCTTGTTAGACCTTTTTTCTCTTGAATGAAGAAGCAGTGTATAAAATTGTCTTTCTTTATTAGTAACGCTTATAGCGTCTTGAAATGTTGTCTGAAACATGAATGTTATGAATGTTGCCCGTAAAGACCGACAGATCATGATCAGACTGAGGCCTATTTCGTTTGCTCAGTTTTATTTTCTGACTGAGTAGCTACATTTGTATAACTCCAGTTTTGTTTCGTGTTTTTTGTGAGAAATGCATGCATTTCGATATTTGACCGGTAAAGCGCCAGACATTGAAATTATGCGACATCTTTCACAATTTTCGACGAAAAAAGGCATGGTATTTCATGAGAATAGTCTGCCAGCAGACAATTCACATGAAATATCATGCCTTATTAGCTCACCTGAGCCAAAGGCTCATGATGAGCTTATACTCTGTCCGTCGTATGTCCATCAACATTTTCAAACCTATTCTCCTCTAAAACCACTGGGCCAATCAAACGTTCATATGGAGATACCTTAGGACTTGTTCAAATGGTCCACATAAAATTACCAAGATAGCCAACACGCCCATATATATTGCAAAACACTTAAAAATTGTTCTTCTCCAGAACCAGGATGCCGAATACCTTGGGACTTGGTATGTAGCCGTGGTTTACTAAGATTGTTCAAATGATCGTACTTTACATCCAGGTCGAGTTTGCTTCCTGGGAATTTATTTTGAAAGGTTGATTTTTTGAAAACTATTGAAGACCGTCGTTATTCTCACTTGATATGTTAACCCTAATGAGACAATGGCTATGAATAAGTTTCCAAAGATCACAGTTGACCTTTGACCTTTCAGCCAAGGTCGTCCATATTGGAGTCGCATCAGTGTATTAAAGCATAGTTTTCTCAGAAACCACGTCATATGAGGAATCCGTACGAGAAGTTAGTCAAAATTTATACAAACGTATTTGTTCTCATGATCAAGATGGCCACAACACCCATTATTAGCTCACCTGAGCCAATGACTCGGGAGTCGCAACAAATAGAATAACATGCGATTCATCAGAAACTTAGAAAACAAAACACATATCGATTTTGACAGCAATGTTTATTGAAGGCAGTTGCATCTGAAATACAAGCCCTTAATAACCCATGCGAATGCCACAACCAATCAAAATTGAATGAAAATAAGAAAAAATACAGATGATTGTATAATAGAGAATTAAAAGCTATGAAGGGCAGCCATTTTTAGACTGAGTGACGTCATACAACCCTAATTAAATATGCATAAACAAAGTAACAAGTTTCCTGCTACACATTTTAACTTTGTCCATTTTTATTGACTCTTTTGTTGAAAATAGTTAATTTGGAAAAATGTCTGTGCAGTTTGCGATGAAAAAAGGAATTTTATTGGCTTTTGAATTTTACAGGAAGTTGATTAAATATTCGAAATGGCGACCTCCGTTGGCTTATTAGAAGTCCGAATTTTGATTTTCACATTGCTAAAACTTCCTTATTTTACATCCGTTTTGGATCGGGTTTGTGGCAGATTCCATAGTTTACTAAGAACTCGCATTTAAAAGTCACTCGTTGTCCATGTTGCCGTCCCCTCTAAAGTTCGTCATATATAATCTTGTTTAATATGTATTCCTTGTAAATAGTGGTCTGTCCGCTTGTAACAGCTCAGCTGAGGACAAATTCAAAGTACGCAGGGGGTGGGTATGCCATACGTTAGGGTAAAAAATCAAAATATGAACTAAATGGTGGCTTCTCCTGCATTTTCTGAACCTAAACACCGACTTAATTGTTTCCAAAACAAAAGTGAAAAATAGTCAAAATCCTATTGCCTTGGTTCAGGATTATTGCATAATCGGTATATAAAGACCTAACCCGAATGAGGCATGTTTTTATTGCTTTTTTCGCGATTTAAGACGTTTTTATTTTTTGGACATTCAAAAATTAAAGTACGCAACTGCGTACTTTGCGTATACGCAGGCACGCCCCTGAGCTGTATATGTAACCTTGTGGCCGGGGGAATGATATTTTCTCTGAACAGTCTCCAGTTGCAGGAAGTCGCAAATTCGTTGAAAAGAAGTTGCTATAAAATCTAATATTAAAGCAAGAGAAATAAGGTAAATATTTAAATCTACATTTTATACAGTAAAAGGATTGTACTATATCCTGTGTTTTGTCACAGCAACGAAACCCGAGGCCGTTAAAAATAATAGCCCACTCATATGGAAACGGCCTTCTTCTGTTATAGGCGACCAGTAAATGCTCAAGTGAGTCTGCGCCTTTACATGATATACAAAATATCCAAACAGAATGTGAATAATGAGCCAGTGCATGAGATTTCCAACAATGTGGCATTTTGACAGGTGTAGACTCAGACGAGCCTCTGCAGCCTCCTTTAAACTTAGAAACTCCAAATGGTTTTCAGTCAGTAGCTTAACAATCATAGAATACTCAAGCGACTAGCAAAGGCTCTGATCAGACTGCGCGTATGCGCAGGCTGATCTGAGGCTTTGCTGGTCGCATATACCACATTGTTGGAAATCTCATGCACTTGCTCAATTGGGAAAGTTTCAGGTGGACATCATACATGTACATATACGTGTCCATACTACTCGTATTATTAACAGGCCCCCAGATAAGAGTGCGTAACTGAAAATTATTTTTTCTTATTTCTCAACCAAAACAAATGTTGTGGGTATTCAAAAGAACCGTCTCATTGAGACGGTTCTTTTGAGCACCCAAAACACATGTTTAAACTATTGGACAAGAAAATAATCGCAGTTGTACGCAAATTGAGTTTTGCTTAACTGGCCCTATGATTAATGCTAGGAAAGACACATTCCTGTTAAAGGGTGTCCATCAGTACTATTTTGTATCATTTTTCATGAGTAACGACCGATCATAAAGTAACGGACTTTAAACTGATATTTGTAAATCAGTCACAAAGTTTACAAAGATAAAGTAAGTCCCTAACAGATGTGCTTTTTGTGAACACGTCCAGGTAAATTTACGAGGCCCTGGAAGGGGGTCCCAGGTATCCCATATCCCTTTAAATCATTCGAAAAGTATCCCATATCCCTAAAAAGAAATGGGCAAATATCCCCTAAATTCACCCCACTTCAGAAGGCTTTGTATCTCCATATTCCTAAAAGTACATTGAAGTTTTACAAAATCTGTCATTTTAGAAAGGAGATGTTTCCGTCACGGCCATAGATCGGAATGTCAAGATGTAGCTCAACGAAAGATTGCATCTCTAAATGTTTTATAGTCACGCAGTTTTCCATTAGAATGAGCCAAGGGTTTTACATTAATACGTGATCCGGAAGTACATAATTATGCGTATGCAATGTACCTGTTCGAAATGGATGGCAATAATAGATAGCCAATTTCATAATATTGACAGCTAATTTTTAGATGTTTCATTGGTATGAAATGCTAAATTGGTGGTTGCTTGGTTGTAAAAACCATTGTCGCTTGGAGGCGTGGCTTTTTGCATCTAAGAAAACTAAATTTACCGCTGATCAGACGATTCAAAATATTTTGCGACCTTCTACAAAAAAAGCTAAGACAAATTTGATCCGTCAAAAACATGGTAACAAGCGGGCGAATGTACCTATGCCAGAAATTTAAATATCTCGTCTGAAACCATTGGTCAGAATTTGAATACAATTTTGCAAGGATATTGCCTCGGCCAATTCCGCGAAATTCCGTGGAATCAGACCACGGATGTACATCGTGGATCTACTTTGATAACGCGGGTGATAACGTGATGCTGACGTTATATAAAGTGACGCTGACGTCACGGAAACCATGATAACACAATAACTAGTGTAATTGCAGCAAAACAAACAGTTATAAATGAAGTTCATGTTGTTGTTTTTTTCAATAGAATATCGCTATAGGGACATTTTATTTAAAAGTACATAAGCTTCATTTATTCTGCTGATTTAACTTTTCAGGTAATCAGACAAATGGATTTTACTAGGGCTGAACTCACAGGCTAAAAAATAATTCTCCTTACGCCTTTTCGGCTAACAAAATGGAGCTTTTTAGTACATAGTACCAGGCGAAATGCGCCTTACGCACACCCGAGTCTTGATTCGATTCTCAAATTGTGCCGGTTTTCACAATAAATTTCAATCCTCAGGTTTACATTAGTAAACAACACAAGGTGCAGTGATAAACAAACGTAATTACAACAGCATGACGATAGTATGGGATATTAACGTGGTGACCATATTCAAAATTAATAAAACAAAATTGATCCGTCAAAAAATGTTCGGAAAGGGACGTGGCTTATTGCAGCTAAGGAATCTGTTAAATATTCTCCTCTTAAACCAATGTTCAAAATTCAAATCAATTTAGCATATAGTTGGACACAGGATGACCTTCTACAAAACTTTATAAATCGAAATTGATACACCTAAACCATGGTCGCCAGGGGGCTTGCCCATGCAGCTTCCCGCATGTACATATAATCGATATTTTAAACTATTCTACTTCGAAACCTACTGTCAGAACTGAATATAATTTTGCATATACATGTAGTATAACTAGGTTACCTTCTACACAAATAGCTAAATCAAATTTGATCCCTAATAAACATGGTAAATACATGGCTGCTATGGGGCGGGGGCGTAGGATATTGGGGCAAAGGAAAGTTTTAAAATCTTAACGTCTGAAATGGTTAGTAAGAATTCAAAAGAATTTGGCAGAAATTGTTATTACACAAATACCATAAACGCATTTGATCTATCAAAACCATATCGCCAGGCCGGGTCGTTTGCAAGTTTCCAACAGATTATACAAGAAGCAAAATATTCAGATGAGCGAATCAGGGCCCATTGGCCCTCTTGTTTTAAACAAATCATGATTAACATATACTGTTGAATATACAGTGTGGTTACACCAATCCTCACAGAAAATTATAGAATTGTTAATAAAATGGGGCTCATACTCGTGAGTTGGCATGAATTATTCCTCAACCAAAACGTATGCTGTGAATACTTAAAGAACCTTGTCAAATGAGAGCACCCAAGGGACATGTTTAAATGGATTGATAGATGAGAAGTTACGTTTAAATATTTTGATTAACTGGAACCATGAATTACAATTACAGGTTTCAGACAAACACAACATACTTAATATCAATTCAAAGAAAATTTTCGTTGTCACAGCTAAGTGTAGTATTAGAAGAGTTAACCCTTTGTATGCTGGAAACCTCTAAACGGGCACTTTGGCAAAAAGTGAAGACCCAGATGAGATGCAGCATAATGCTGCATTTCATCAGGTCTGCACTGTTTGCTAAGATTATAGCAACCTTCAGGGAAAGAAACATAAGAATTAAGAAATTTCTACCTGCGACCCATTAAAATGCACAGTGTAGTACCCTACTTGTTCTATCAATGTGTATGGGAACATACATTAGAGTGCAAAGGGGTATAATACGTGCCTCAGTTTCATATGATGTGGCTCATTTTTTTCCCACTTGAGGTGTTGTCATTGGGCTGCAAACACAATGTCAATAATTCAATGACAACATCATATTCATCAGTTAATTGATGAGTTGCAAATTACTAATTATTAATGCATTTCGTCTACAGGGACTGAAACTAAGAGCGTTTAGGCTCCTAGCCAGCAACTGACTGAACAAACTAAAACAACAACTTGCATCGGCCAAGTTTGAGTGAACCACTGTGTTGATCCAATTTATCCACGTGCATGGTAGTATGGCCTGAGACCACAATTTTTTACTATTTAATTTAATATTGTTTTTACATGATCAAGCTTTTCTCCAAAGTCTACATAGCACAGCTGATAAGTTTTTGAAAAGCGCAAACCAGCACATTTGGCCGTTGTTTTCATATGTAAACAACACTGCTGACATAGTAGTCGTAAAGACTGCTCGAATCACCTTCATCCTGGAGGGGTCTCAATGTACATTGAATGACAAGCTACAGGGACTGACTCGACATTTTCAGAAAGCTTAATCATTATTAATCTCTGACGGATGCTCACATGAACAGGCATTTCAACATGACACTTGAAAAAGTAACTAATCAAGGGACATAACTGTGGTCTAATACCGTATGACGCCACATGTCTTGCAAGGCGCCCCACCGGACATGGTGTGATTTCGATACGTTCACTTGGAATGAGACCGAGAGCTAGCTAAAGGTTCGACATATCGTTTGGTTTGCCATTTAAATATCTGATGATAAACTTTATTAGACAGAAAATGTAACTCATCGTCATGGGTATATTATATGACATTGGCCGAGAAGCGAGAAAACCTGGCTGTTGCATTCAAACAACAACGGCGCAGACCGGATTGCGCACCTGCGCAGTCTGATCAGCCACCTTTGTTATTCGCTTTCTGCAAAGTAAAGTATCCAAACTTGCCTCGTAAATGACTTCAAGAATCTAGCTAGTCTTTGTAGCTGAGCAGCCTGGTTTATTACTTTCTTGGGAATTGTTTTTTTTTCTCGACGATGGCATTTAAAATACGCACGCAGTGTAACATGATCATGAGAAGAGGAAGATGGTGGATCTGTAACGCAATAAAAGGTTCGGATCGGATCAGCTAACTTTGACTCTTAAAGCGCCAGCTACCCAGTAGGCACAAAACGTTAAACGACGTCGTATGAAAGCCGATGCACCGTTACAAACAACGTCGTATAACGTCGATGTGACGTTTCATCGTCGTTCACACCTTGGAATCTCGCGTAAAGTATATAAATGATGACAAAAAGTATAAATTGAACCTTTTTTCTACCATATTTGTCATTTGCTCTTTGCAAAGGTAAATGTAAACTTAATCCTCAGCAGCTTGCACTACGCTATAATAACAGTATTCGTGCAAGCAGATATTTTTAAAAATATCCAAACCAAATGAATGGTAAATTAAAAAAAACTGTAATAGGGCAATACGCTACACCTCCTGAAAAGACCTAGCCAGGTACATCTGCATTAAAGATTTATTTTCCTATACTTGACATGGACAATTCTGTTTTATTGAACTCCTCTTGTTTGACATGACAACTTTGTTATCAGTGCACATAAACGATCACCTGCCTGTTGGTATTCCGTTTCCATGGTAATGGCGTATTAACTGTCCTTTAGTGGTTTACCATCCTAATCAATATTCGAACCAGCCAAGAGCTTATGAGACATGAATAAATGTTGTTAAGAAAGATCGTTCCATAACTCGTCATCAGAAAATAAAAGCTTATGATAATAATTTGGACCAGCTCATGAGATTTTGAACTAATCGCATATGCGCAAATGCCTCATTCAAACGCGCCAATTGGAACTGCCTCGGCCAATTCCGCGACCATATATACCATGGATGAACATCGAAGATCTACTTTGATAACGCGGGTGATAACGTGACGCTGACGTTAAATAACGTGACGCTGACATCGCAGAAGCCATGGTAACACAATGACAAGTGTATTTGCAGCTAAAACAAACGGCTATGAAGTTTATGATTTTTTTAATAAAATATCGCTATAGCGATATTTTATTGAAAAAAACACACACAAAAACTTCATTTATTCTGCAGATTAAACTTTTCGGATAATTTAATAAAGCTGAACCCACATGCTACAGAACTTATTTCCCATACCCCAGAATGGAGCTTTTTGGTTCATAGTATTATACGTATTGCTTCATACAAACACTGGCACCGGGGCCATGATTCGATTCTCGAATTGTGGCGGACTTTCCCGAATACCAAACGCCCATGCGGACGTACCATGCGGAGCTTCAAATCTAAATCTTGGTCTGGGCCTAAATCCACCTCCATAGTTTGTGTATGCGAGCAACGCATCTGCGTAGGCTGGCCAAAGCCTTCATTCCTCGACAATACGATACGTACAAAAGTCAGTGATGAGCCAGTGAATGAGATTTCCCACAATGTGGCATTTTGACATGTGTAGACTCAGACGAGCCTATGCAGTCTCCTTGTAAGCCAAGAAACACCTAATGATGTTCAGCCAGTAGCTTAACAATCATTGAATACTCAAGCGACTAGCAAAGGCTCTGATCAGACTGCGCGCACGCGCAGGCTGATCTGAGGCTTGACTGGTCGTACAAACCACATTGTTAGAAATCTCATGCTCTGGCTCAGTGTATCGTTTCTGTGAGGACTAAGAACTGCAAAACCACGTCTCATATCGTGTTGCAATGTCATGATTTCAGTGCCATTGGTGCAGTCACAATGAAATCATGACAGAGCAACACGATATGAGTGTTTTTGCAGTTTTTTGTCCTCAAAGATCCCATAGCCTGGCAACAAGCTCAGCAAAATAGTTATACGAGCCCTCCATAAGTTTGCTACCATGTAAGCATTCAATATAATACATTGCACGTTTTAAGATTTCGTTTAAACAAGTGTAATAGCATTTAAGTCAAGATGCCAATATCCACTAGTAGTATGAGGTAGTAACCCAGTTAACATATAAAAGAGGGCCACCCTCGGCCCTCCAGCGAAACGCCAAAGGTGGCCCACCACTGTATGCTGGCTTGGAAGTGGGTGGAGCATAAATGCTGCTCAGATATATACCTAATGGTCTTGTCAATCCACCAGGCTACTGTGTTACCTTGTCATAACCATCAGGCTACTGTTTTAACTTACCTTGTCATAAGGTCACTGGTCAGTGAGCTGATAATAACTGTCAATCATTTCACATGTGATATTTCCAACAACCAATTAATCCTTTCCTTCATGAATAATCATGCAAAGCTCCACCCACTATGAATAACTATATAGAATTTAATTCACTTTTACGTTTGTACAAAGAACGAAGAAATTACTTGCAAGATGGACTTTAGTGTTGGAGAAATGGGATTTATATTTTGTGGTAAACATCCTCTCCCCATGCAAAGAATTCAGGTGAGCGATCCAGGGGCCAATTTATGGGCCCTATTGTTAAAAAAGGTCGGCTAATTATTGCAATATTTGAAAAGGGCATCGTTGTTATTTTGCAGGACAAATCTACAAATCTACAGATATGTGTATAAGGCATTACGCATTTTTAACATTGTAGAACGACTGCGGTTAGGACTATACTTGTGATTCCGGGGTTGAATGTTTTCAACAAATTATTTCAGCTTTGCTTTCATACTGATCTCTTTCAATCATACGCAAACTTATTTCCTATCCTATGATAGTCAATGGATTTCTATTTAAACATTTAAAAGGGGTGTTGGCGAATGTTTTTCTTGGTTATGATTAATATTTCAGGCTGTGTTTTCCTACATACACGTATATGGTCTGTGTGCTCAAACTAGAATGCGCTGTTATGTAGTGAGATTTATCTACAGGTACTTGCACACTCTGAGTGTGCGAGTGACGAATGCTCTGGTGAGCTTTTGCGAATGCACAGACTCGTCTGATCCGTTGCTTTATCACCAGCTTATCAGTGCATATGCGTACTAACACCCCGTGGTGTGGCTCGGTTTTGTTATTTTATACATGTCCGGGTGTCCTGTTCGTAATCTATGAGTCATCTATGTGCTTTTCTAAGCTAGCAGCTGTGACGTTCTTTCAATTTATTGACAAACCGGTCTCCACAATATATTCGTCCTAGAGTTATTGATATCTAGCTAGACACACAATCAAATTCAATTAATTCGTAAAATCGAGAAAAACTATGTTGCAGCATCTGCTACATGTTAAAACGCCCATGTACCAAATATTGTGCCCATGCCCCTAGATAAAAGTTTGTGTTTTGGATGTTTTAATCATGGCATAGAGGTTAAGGCTAGAGGTTATATTTTTTAAACTTCTTTCATGCTCAACTCCCTTTGGGCATGAAATTCCAAGTCTTCATACTAATTTTAGATGCTTAAAATGAAGACTTTTGTTGCCTCTAAATACTCTCAGATGTTGCATTCATCATGCTAATGCGTGTTAAAATTGTTGGCATTCTAACATTTCTGAGTATGATCAATTGCATTCTCAAATGAGGCGAGCTTGACTTCGGGGCTGGTTTTGGATGTTCATTTGAATTGTCTGACTTCATAGTACCAAGGAGATAAACGTTTGATCCCAGGGGAGGGGGGGGGGGTACTCTGATATTTTTATACATACGTCGGCTCGGGTCATTAATTTTTTTTTTTGGTTCAGAATTTTGAATTTAAATACTTTTTTGGGTTTTCAGAAAAATTAATACTTTATTGGGTATGGAAGTTTTGTGGATATTTTTTTGGGGTCATCACAAAATTGGACTATATTTAGGGGTCATTTCTATGCATTTTAGGGTGTTTTCTTAAGGTCAAGGTACAGAATGGTATTTTTTGGGGTGAATGGAGGATCCTGGGCCCGAGCCTACGTACCCCCTCCCCTGGGCGTTTGGCTAGGTAAACGTCTTGCCTATATTGCTAATTTTAGTTCTAAAAGATGTCTTCTAGTCACGTGTTTAGCTGTCATTGCGTTTTCACAAACTAAGCAAGGTGTGTGCCTCTATTTTAGATGACTGGTACCACATCGAATAGAGGGTAATCGAAAACGATCTTAACAATCGACGAACGCGGATCAAAAATTGCTAGGAACAGTGCTATCGATTGCCATTTGTCGCCAGTCGGGCGACAAATGTCAATCGAAAACTCTGTTTCTAGCGATTTTTGATCTACGTTCTTCAACAGTATTAACGTTTTTGATTGCCGCCTATCCGGTGTGGGTACAGTAGGCATATTGTTTCAATCCATGGGTAAAAAAATGACTGGCCACAGTTAAAAATACTGCCTTTCATAGTGAAAGTCATCGGTGTATGTGTTATGGCCGAGCACGTGCGTTTTATAGACTAAAGCCCCTATAGTCAGGCCCTAGTGTTGACTGAATCACATCCACATATAGTCACTAGGCATGTCTGATTTGAATACACTTAGACCCACTTCGATTCGAACTTTAGTTCCTACTATAGTAACTAAAGTTTGGTTCGAACATCGGTATAGTGACGTCACGAACCTACTACCAAGGTCAGAGCACCGTTACTCTAGTAGCTCCTATAGACCTATGTAGCAAGATGGTTTCCAGATCTGTCAGTAGTTTCAAAATGATTTTTTTACAAATTAAGTCCTAGCTGCATTTCACTTTGTTTACTTGACAGAGCTATTCACTTTAATTACTTTGACAACAAACTAAAATTTGCAACTGTAGCCGTTCGGTAGTAAACGTGCGCGCGCATCTATTACGTCAAAACTTTTCTAGGAACTTAAGTTCGATTCGAAGTGGGCCTAAATCGACAGCCGGACCTGGTACCCGAGTTCGATATAAAATTAGAAAAGCTGGAAACCTTTGCCACGGTTTTGTACCGACGGCTGTGATTGGTCGAGGGTTGGTTTCAAGTGTTTAATAACCACACAACAGTTTTGCTGAACAGCTGGAAAAAAATTTGCTTAAAATCTATGTTTCTCCTTTATTTCTTGCGGCCAATGATTGGTGTTTTCTAAGCATCATTTTTCAGAATGATTAGTCTCCATATAAATGACATCAACACCACCTTTTAACATACATGTATAGATATGTTTAATAATCTGATCAATTGCACACACATCTCATAGAAATCAATAACCTGTTTAAAACGGCCACTCTAAAAATGACCACATATTAGTTTTCAAGACCAACTATCGCTTAATAAAGTTCGAAAGTATTGCAGAATGCTCCCCTTGGAGCATTCTGCAATACTTTTGACCTTCATTAAGCTACCTTTTGTCATTAGATCTTTGTTTTGTGTATTTTTGAGTGGTCGTTTTACACATGTTTTACTGTAGTGAAAAAAATGGTTTATTACCCTGAAACCCCGGGCTTTTAGTTTCTTTTACTAAACGAGTCCAGCGAATACCTACATTTACACACTGCATAACAACAACAATGTTGATTAATTTCCAACTAGCAATTTTCTTGGCTATTCCCTTGAGAAACATCGAATCTTTAGATGTGAACAGCAACTGACAGGATGCGTTGTTTTGGAAAATTACGAAATTAACCCATTAAAGCTGAATGGAATGTCCCATCCACTCTTTTCCATTGGACCAGTCCATATCCCTTTAAAGGCTTGTTGGAGTAATTTTTCGTTCGTTTCTATTCAAATTTCATTAAAATATTACGCTAGGAACCGGTGGAATACATATCAGACACTGCGTACTGTGGCGTCTGAACCAGATCTGCACTGTTTGACTATGCCCCACAAAAAGGAAGGTATGGCTTATAAATGTTGTATGGGTTAACCCCTTTTTGTGACGGGTCTTCAAAAATGAGTTCGCTTATGTTTATCTGCAGCTGCTATACAACCAGTCGTTTTAAGGAAGGTAAACCCCAAAACCATTATAACTTTGAATAATTGTAATATCTACTGATAACTTACACGCGCGGACCCAGAGGGACCTTCCGCCCCTGAAAAATCACAAAAATATAAGGTTTCTAAGCAAGACTGGTCCGGATCCCCTGAAATCTACAAAATGCCCATAGCTACCAAGCAAGCTTTCAATGTTAGAGCATCATCGGCATGCCGGCGAAACGCCATTTGGATGGCGTTTCGCTGGCGGGTCGATAATGGCACGCTTTTAGTAGTATTTGGATCCTCTCTCTCCTAAAAAAAACAACCCCAAAACGTTGTCAGAGTTTTTTGACACCAACTCTTGGTTTGGATTATCATGGGCGGATCCAGATAATTTCGCCAGGGGGTAGGGGTCCCGACAACGTTTTCTTAAGTCATCAATGAATATCACTGCAGAGGGCCGTACGAACCAAAGGGTCCAAATGCTTCTCGAGGAGGTTCATACCAGTATTTCTAATGAACCCTATAGCCACTTGTAATTTTCCAGGGAGATCCGGACCCCCTGTCCCCCTCGCTCCCTCTGGACCCGCCCATGTTTCCCTATCTAATAAAAGATTGTCAAGTAGTTTAAAATGAATGACATTTATTCCATCGAGTTGATACTATATGGTTCTTTTTTCACTTCACGAGATTACTTTTCAAAAGCGCTATTGAAGTTGCAGTTTGACGTCATACATGACGTCACCGTATAGGCGTGTTAACGTAACCGAACATTTTTTTATGATTTTACTAGCAAATGAATACACACGTTTTGTGTTATAGTTACTTTTAAGAATGTTATAGACGTTTGAAATTCTGAAGTCTGCGCAGAAAGCAAATGCCATCCAATAAAATTAAAAAAAGTGGGCAAAGATCAGGAATCGATACAATCAAGTACCACACCTGACCCAGGATACCAATGGGAAAGTAACAGACTCACAATTAGACATCACAAACGAGAGCCAAGAGGTCAGTCCTTTCCCAGCAGGTGACCACAAGGTATCAGTAAACAGACGCGCGCACAAAAGCATAACAAACCGCAAGACGGAAATTACATAAATGATCCACAAAAGAAATACCGCCTTGGAAAGATCAGTAAAAATATTTTACTGGAGGGCTTTTACGGCGCCAGCCTCACCGTTAGTTCAGATGTGGATCAAGTTACATAGAAACCAGTGGGAAGAAGACACACAGATGTTTGGTCTGCATGAAAGACCCCTAACTTATCAATGCATCATCTCCTAGAACATATAAATCAAGATATAAAAGAACCGTCTCGATGAGTCCGTCTCATCGAAACGGTTCTTTTGAGTACCCACAACATATGTTTCAGTTGAGACAGAAGTTCACTACAGTGAAAATAATTAATGAGATTTTGATTTCAGAGTTGCAATATTCGTGAATTACATGTACATATGTATATTCTCATTGAAATTTGCAGTAATTGTTCCAAACAACTGGAGCCCCAGTACCATGTTGCATAGCATGATGTAAATTTATAATGACAGACAAGAAACAAACGAAACGAAAAGATAACCTGATTATAACGCAATAACCCGGCTTTGTGTTTATACAGCGAATTAAAACTGCATTATTGATAGGACTGCAAATACATAAACAGCGATCTAGTGGAACTAAAACTTTGTAAATGGAATTGGATCGCAGTGTGCCAGATAAGCCTCTTAAAGTAGTCAAAAGCAGTTGATGTTTAGCTCTCTCATTCAGGCCCTTAGTTAAGAGTCTGAAAAATGAAAAAAAATAAAACCAGAAAAATAATTTCCTTATTTCTCAACCGAAACATATGTTGTGGATACTCAAAAGAACCGTCTCGATGTGACGGTCTTTATCGAGACGGTTCTGTTGAGTACCAAAACCATATGCTAAAATTATAGGGAAGAAAATATTAAATATTTTACGCTGAAAAGTTTTGTTTATCTAAACCTATACCCATTTAAGCATTGCGATTAAGGCGTCATCATGCGATCGTGAATTGCTGTCCTGTGTCATATTCATGTTTGTCTTCCTTCTACCTCATTTTTTTCTTTTCTCCTTTTGTTACCTTTTAAAATTATGCAGCCGAACGTAACTTAATCTTGACTTCCTTGTAAGGGGCCGTGTTTTTTTTCTTTCTTTTAGATCACTACTGACATCCGGGTATTTATGTCCAAACAATTGTTTTTTTGTTTTTTTTTTGTTTAATTTGATTCTTTACGTCCCAGTCAACTGTCGGGTGTCTTCCTGAGTTGGACCAGTACTAAGCAAGGATTGATGTGTCTTGCTCAAGGACACAACACAGTAGCGTCGGTGAGGCCAAAAATTTGTGAGTGCGTGGCTAATAATTACTAACAAGTTCTTTCAATCTTTAGAACATACGGAGTCTGCGAAATACCTAGATAAAGCAACACTAATCAACACTTTTTTGAAATTTCATCCGAATCATTCAACGACAGGACTCCTCAAATAACCCCACCCCCTTCCCCGTCATAGGATCAGCCACCTGAACGAAGCAATAAACGCGCGGAGCATTAAGTTACTGTACAGATTAGCTTTACATGTAACCACCGATCTTTGTTGTGAATGAACAGCCAAGAATACGTCAAATGTTCAGACTCGTATTTACAGAAAAACCTCGAAATTTCCAACTCTGAGTGTTCAAACTACTCGCTACATGTAACTCGAACAAAACCCGATACAATTAATTCGAAGGATATGGCCTATCTACAAGTAATTATATTTTAGGATATATACGTTAATGTCTACAATTAACGTATAATTCTAGATACTTAATATTAGATATAAAAAACCCAGTGCTTAAGACTTCGACTTTACGAGATTATACTGTCCCGTTGCCAACAGAATTGTACAACAGGATTGTTTTCTCGCGTTGTGGTAAAATAATTTCAAATTCCCATTTTGAACTAGGAACTAGACAGTGTTATTACTTGTCATCTAAGCATATTGATTTTCTTTCACTGCATATTTTATACAACGATTGGCTAATAGACAAGATGTCGCAAATAATAAGTGACTTTATGGCATGAGCGGATCCACATATCGTGAAGCGAAACTCAGCAAGGAATCGAACCCAGGTTGCTGGATCCACAGGCAAACACTCTACTATGTCGCTGTTAAAGCTGGCTTCTACCGTAAGGCATTAGAAATGTATTATGTCAGGATAATCTGCTTATTCTCAGTTGTGTTGTTTTAAGGTATTTTATGTAAGCTGTATACTTGTTTCTATAGATAGTAATCAAAGGGAGATAGTTCGTTTGAAATTTGAGTTTTCGCATTTTACCCTATTTGTTATTTGATTGTTTAAAGATGTAAAAGATGAGTTTTGTTCGAAATAATAGTATTTGTAAACATTTCCCAAAAGAGCGTGAGGTATAAAAAAATAGCTGGAGGTGCATTGAATTGTGTATGAAAAGACTTGAGCGTCAAACAGTTAATATATTTTTTATTTAAACCCTAGAGAAATTTTGTTGGAAACGTAAGCACTATTCTAATAAAAGTGTGTGTGCGCACAAGATAAGAAAAATGGCCGCCCCGTATAAATATAGCTTTCAATTCTCTATGATACAAATTGTAATTTTAACTTTCTCATTTCTCATTCAATTTTGAGCAGGTTTTCCTCAGATTTCATGGTATAATAAATAAGCGCTTCTATTTCAGATCCAATTGCCTCTAATCTAATGTCAATGCTTCCAATAAAATTGATCATACACAAGTCTTTACATAGTTTATTAATGGTATGGGATGGCGGTCATAACAACGCTTCTATATGTACCAATAGTTTGGCTAAGCATTGAGCTAGAGTGTAGGTATTGCACCTAGACATTAAAGTGAGCAATATTTGGCAATATCGTATTGTTGTGTTCATTTATCGTTTGGTTCAAGGTACGTTATTCAATTGATGACGCTATAGAAACTTAGTGCCGAGTACCCGATTTCGAAACCTCTATATTTAGCAGTGTGCGTTTTTCTCTACAATGCAGATTTTCCAGGAAATGCCCTGTAATTAGATTGATAATATGGGCCGTGACGTGAAAAAAACTGTCTTCGGCGTTTCTGACAAATTTAGATTCAAACCAGTCTGCTCAGCCACAGGGATTAGCTAGAATAGTGAAATTTCGCTTGTAGCAAGTTTTGATATCATACTTTCCAGTAAGCAAATAAAATAGGCGCTGATCAGACTGCGTGGACGCGCAGGCTGGTCTGCGCCTTTGTTGTCCGCAAACCCCCACAATTTTGGTGGCAGCTGAACCACCACGTGTCTGACGGCAATCTTCCATATTACTTCCAAACTTGTATGAGTCCCAAAAGTGTGTTTGTATCTCTGTCTACCGAGCTTGTGGTCCCCGGTATAAACCTGTGAAGTCCATTTCAGTTAACCCTTAAAGCGCCAAGAAAAAATGCATCTGAAAATGTTGTCTGCTGAAGTCGTCTGCTGCAATTAATTGCCTAACATTACTGACGAATTAAGTATAGAAGCAAACAGCGTGGACCCATAACAGACTGCTCCTATAGGAGCAGTCTGATCTGGGTCCACACTGTTTGCCATAGAGGCTTCTTAAACATTTCAGCAGACGAGAAAAGCAGACGACTTTTGTTGCGATTGGCGCTTTAAGGGTTAACTTTAATCATTATCACAATAACACTATATAGATATAACGTTTCTATCCTCTAATTTACACTTCTGAAAGCAAAAACTGAAACAATAAGTTGATTCTGCTATCTGAGCGTAGTATCCGGTTTGATTTAGGCCTATTTCTACTGTTTTGAAAAGTTCCAGTCTACCCCCCGCGGACATGTACCACCGTAAAATATTCGATCTGTCTGGCTTTAGCATGGATATAGCGCCACATGGGTACATGTACTTTGTATCAAATAAAAAGAGGATTTTACGGGAGTGCTCATGTTTATTAAATTTATTAAATTAGTCGAGGAAAAGAGATAACATGCGAGTCTTTTCGAGCATTTTATCACTTTTTCGCAACGAATTTAATAAATGCAATAATAAATTAAAAACAGAAGTACGAATGTTAGATTCTGCTAAATCACATGACAATAAATTTAATTTTAAAAATGCCATTATTAGCGTGAAAACTTTAAGATTTTGCCATCGTTTACGCAACGTTATAATTGACGTCATAACGTCACATTTCGAAATCAGCAAACCACTATTGGTTTAATAATTTTATTGTTTAGTGTTATATCACTTCCAGACGCGACATCATGTGGTAAGTGTAACTCTATTTTGGGACAGTTGAACTAGGAGTCACGTTTGTACGGATATGTCTCTGTGCTGCATATATGAAGTCAACAGACTCACGATATGTCTTTTAAGTAGTAACCTGTTGAATGAACGGTTAAAGTATTGACTACGTGGCCTAACTTCTAAATCCGTTACTATGGCAATGGTATTAATATCGATGATTTTCAAATCAATAAAATGCCTTACTTAAAGAGACAGAAACAATAATACACCACTATATGAATGCATTTTATGTCTCTTTACATTAATTTATGTTTACTCTACATTTTGTCATCGAATCCACTGAACAGAACAGACTAGTAGAGAAATAGAAGAGAAAACCGTTTTTTACGCAGCGTCATTCGCTCATTTGGTCGAGAAAGCGTTGACGGTACTTATTAGAAACGTCTTGGAACGCTTCTCGGGCTAAATAAATACATGCTTGGATAAGTTAAAAGAAAGAAAAGCGCCTATCAATGTCTTAACCCTTAAAGCGCCAAGAAAAAATGCATATGAAAATGTCGTCTGCTGAAGTCGTCTGCTACGAATAATTGCCTAACATTACTGACGAATTAAGTATAGAACAAACAGCGTGGACCCAGAGCAGACTGCTCCTATAGGAGCAGTCTGACCTGGGTCCACACTGTTTGCCATAGAGACTTCTTAAACATTTCAGCATACGAGAAAAGCAGACGACTTTTGTTGCGATTGGCGCATTAAGTGTTAATGATAAACTTTTGGTTTCATCTCAAAGCGAGAATAAAGAGAAACACCAACATATGGTGAGTACTAATGCCCCAGTCACACACACACTTACGGACTCTTACGGAGAGTTTCGGATCAAACCGCAGCCGTCCGCAGAAAAATGAGGGCGGGGCCTAATTTCTTGATGCGTTTGCTGGACGTAGATACTTACAGTTGCGGATAGTAACGGATCATTGCGGATAGATGCGAACGTCAGCGGATTGGTGCGTTCCAGTGAACCGACACAATGCGGACAGATACCAATAGATACGGACTACATACCTTTCATTACCTTCCCTTACCTTTAGATACGAGTAAATGCAAATAGATACCTTTAGATGCGGACTGTTGCGTATACTTAGTGGATCTGACGTTTGCAACCCTATCGTTCGTTCATCATTTATTTTTTTAAACATTATGTCTGGAAAGAAGAAGCAGCATGTCTATAGAAGGCACACTCTCAACCCCAGACATCTCAACAGGATGATAACTATTTATCTAGCCAGTTCTTACGCCTCAGACATAGTCAGCAAGAGGCAGCGGATAAAGGCGCAGATGTCACATAATCTAAGAAGAGGCTATGCAAATAATATGATAATCCATTTGTAGATTAAATAATATACAAATAACATACACATACGCTGCTATATGGCGACGGTTTTTGAACAATATTAGGAGTTAGGACCTTTATCTATACATGCAAATGCAAATTGTGTCAATGATAAATGCAATAAAAATTACTTAACTACATTTCAACGATAGCATCCTTGGCAGAGCCTTACATATTATCAATTTTCCTCATCTCATTAAATAAATGCAATAATACATGAACATTCATGAAAAAAAAATCTACATGATTTAAATCTTAGAACATTCAGTCTTTTCTGCATACACTTTCTCCCGATATTCTTTAAGCCCTTATAGCCAGTGTACCAAAGGCATTATCAACACATCGTCGACGATAGTTGAAGACTCATTCTCCTTTTCCAGGGGCGCTTCATCATCCATGTAAGGGGTCGTAACAATACGTATTTATCCGCATATGAAATCAGTCATTCGCAACTATCCGCAACGATCTGCGTGCATAGGAAAAAATACGCCGAACGCGATAAGTAACAAAGCGTTACTAAAGGTAACGACCCGAATGAAACCGTAACAGTCCGCAACTTTGGGTCGACTGCGAAATGATAGGTTTTGATACGTTTAGATGCGGATGAGATACGGATACGATACGAATAATTACGTATCATTGCCAAGCGTTACGCATCATTGCGTTGTTTTCATCCGCAGAACTTTTTTGATATTTTTCAAAAGGACCTCTGACACTTTGATATGGTATCTGCCTATTTTTCAGATGCTTCCCAAAACTTCCCTATGCATAAGATATCATTGGTATCCTTTTTAATAGGACGTTTGATGTATTAGGAACGAATTAAGGTTATAATTAGACAGGCAGATGCCTACGACAAAACAGGAGACCCTACCAAAGGGGGTAGGGGTTGCAAAATTTGACTTCACCAAAACATTTAGAAATCAATTATTTTCACGTGTAAGGGTGTTGTATCATCAATACTCGATTACAAATCACAGTGAAAGTATTTTTCAAGTCCAAAATCATGAGCATTTTAATGATTATTTTTGTTGTTGTGTTTTCTATCTGTTTTGTTAAGAAATATTTTGAAGTGCAACTGTAGTCCATATTCAACCTTGATGACAACGTATTTACCTGGTGCAATATTATGCAGCAATGTATCATAACCATTCATCCATGCGTAAAGTACACCTAGTCAGTGGCCATGTAGTTTATGTGTATTGGATAGATACAGTATATGTACAAAATAATCTACCAACTGAATTAAGTAAAAGGACAATTTTCAAAATCTAAAGAAAAATATGCTAAAACGTTGTAATATTCCATGACTAATGGGTTATAAAATGGAAGTTTACTTGTACTAATTATTTCCTTATACTGGGAAAAACAATTTTCAAGAGAGCACACCAAAAATCCAAATGCTAATGTTCGGGGTCGCCCAGAGGTCACATTTCGGGCTGTGGGATATCATTCCCCCCCGAGTCCCAGCTAGCTTTTCACATATCTTATGTAAAATATGAGAACACACTTACGTGCAAAAGGATTAGTTGGGACTTGGGGGGGAATGATGTTTTAAAAATATTTTTCTATTTCCTATATGTATAATACAAAAAGTAACCATTTTAGTCCCAAAATAAAGCCATACATTTATACAAATAGGAAATCAAATGCAAAAGCATGAAATAGAGACCAACAGTAAGCTTATATATGAAGATGGAAGCATTTGATCAACTTTAATTTTTATCAAAATTATAGGCAACGATGCACTGTGATTCCCATTACCACCGTCAGAGGTCCTTTGGGCGCGGATGATAAGGGCTTTGCGGTAAGTTGCGGATAAGATACGAACTGTTACGTTCTCTGCGGATGTGATACGTATCGTTACGGAATGCGCGGATAGTTGCGGACGGGCTTTACGTACCATCCGCAGAGTCCGTAAGTGTGTGTGTGACTGGGGCATAAAAGAACTGTCTCATTAAGACTGCTCTTAGAAGTACATGTACCTACAACACATGTTTGTTAGACAATATCAAACGTAGTAAAATTTTTAAGGCACCAATGCGATTTCGGTACTTAAATGTATCGCAATGCTCAGGCAAGGCACAATTTCCCATAATTTGCTGACCAACTAGAGCCTAAGCTACACGCATACATAACGTATTGGCGTAGATGAAGACTAGGAGGTTTTTGTGCGTATGTGATGGTACTGACCTACATGTATTTTATAATATGGGTCATTGCACGAGATAAGTATTTATCGCATCAACGAAGGCTCAGGCGAGTATGCGCATATGCGCAGACTCGCCAGAGCCTTGGCTGCTCGCAAACAGTATGGGTGTAGATGAAGTCTAAGGCCAAATATAAGAATTTGCCCTGCTGGATACGTCATCATGGACTTTTTAGGCATTTGCGCATGCGCGACAAGTACCGAAATCTAGTGCACTTGCCCATAGTTTACAGAGCTACTCCTTAAAGCTCCAACGTTTGATTACTCAACGTTAGATCTCGCAGAAAATTTGATTTAAACGTTGTTCTTCTTTTTTTCAGGATTTCCGTTTGATCTTCCTTGTCTGTTTGTGTCTTGTAGCCAAAGTTCATTGTGTCGGTAAGTACCCTGTTATCCACCTAAACTTTTAATCGTCTATAAAAATAAGTGAATCTTTCCATCAAATTCGGTGCAGCTGAACAGCCACCGATCTTGGTGTACATGTAGCTCTTCCACTGGTATAAAATTTATGTTCCGTCCGATTGTATTGGTCCTAAGAATAACAACAATAACGAGTAGAAATGTTGAACATTTTTCGCTGGAGAAATATTTGCCTCAAGTTGCTTCAGGGGGGAAGTAAGTGTTAGTGAACACCAAAAGTGGTGGCAGCTTATTCTTAAAAAAAGAAGTCGAATTTGAAAAGGAAGTCTGGCGACAACAAAAGCATGATAAATTACCAAGCAGGTTAAGAAGTATGGAAAGTATATTAAAGATATACACTCGCTGGACATTGAAAAAATTAGTACGACCAGGAAATGCCATAATCACGCACTGGACACCAACCCATGGCACCGTGTGGAAGAGACACAGAATACTAACATCCACATGGCAACAGTAAGGCGCCAAGCTCTCTCTTTCTCGGCGAGGTGATTGCAAAAATAGAAAGGACACTAAGTACTGCATAACTAAGCAAGAACCAAACACAAACCCCCTACAAAGAATGAGGGCAACAATAAAGAATGAACAAACAACAGAAACAGAACTGCCACCTTAGAACAAACAGCAGCCAAAGCCACTGGATGCCCGAGGCCTGCAAAGTCTATGCATACTGAATATGTAGACTAGTACTGTGACCGATTTTACATGTAATATAGGTCACTGGTAGAGACCAGTATATTATCATGTTGTTCCAGTTCGTTTTATAAACTCAGTTAAATTGACTACTCCTGTAAGGTCCTCCATATCAGAACGCCAGATCTAAATACAGAATAATGTAAAGACACATAAGTAAGACATTTATGAGTATACAATTATCCTTCAGTTAAACGAATTGTCTCATTTAGACGGCTTCTTTAGTTCGCACAGCATGTTCTTTTGTTAAAAAATATAACGAAAATAAATTTTAACCTTGATCAACGCAAGCCATACTGTTCGTAAATGACATTTTAAGTTACATAGTAACGCATCTGCGTTAAAAATTTATTACTCTCTAATACTTGCAGCCAACTTTCACTGTGATCAAGCTATTACATCGATTTAGCACTGACTATTAAACTGCATTATAAAGAGTGGAAGAGTGGTTTTTCCTTGCACACCAGGTCGAAGTCTTCGCTGTTTTACCCATATGAGAATTTATCATGAGTGTGAGGGTGGGATAGAAAAATCCGTCCCGAGGATCACCGATTGGCATCACGAGGGACGGATTTTTCTATCCCAATCCTCACACGAATAATGGATTATTTTTCTTGCTCACCACTAAATACCTCATTTTATATTTGGAAAAACATGAAAAAAAGGCTTCCAGAAAATCCTGAATATGCTGAGATGAGACATGGTAACGTCATTTTATCATTGCAATAACGTCATGGTTCGTTTTTTTATCTTTACCTGGGGCTGGTACGGGTATGTGTGATAGAAATATCTCACATCGGTAAAAACAACGGAACTCCCGATCTGGTGTGCGAGAAAATTCTATCTCGCATACAGCCCATGGGTAGGATAAAAATCAAACAGCAGCACGTTTGAAGACAAGTGGCGCTATTGTGATGTTAAAGTGACGTCAGCGCGATATGTCGCACCTCAGCGTATCAGAAACCATCTGGGAGTCTTTATTGTCCCCCGCCTTTTCGTAGAAAAACGAGGAGACATATCATTCGGCATTGCTTCCTTCCCTCCTTTTGTCCCCATTCATGTAGTAGGTACCTTGTGTGTGCAACTCCTCCTACAGTTGATGCCGATTCCTTTGAAACTTTACAGGTGTTTAGGTCATGGTCTGAGGATTTGCATTTTGTTTGGATATAATCCTCAGATTATTTTGTCATATTTTTCACAAGTCTCACACTGGATTATGAAAACATGTATATATACGAAATTACCACGTCCATGGGCGGATCCATAGGGGGGGGGGGGGGGGGGAGCGCAGAGGCTCAGTGGTAGAGTGCTTTGAATAAACTTTGAAACTTTGAATTTATAGAAATGAGTTTAAGAATAATTTATATTAAATGTCTGTGGATGAAAGTGGGAAAGTGGAAATGCTATAAGGTCATAATTATAAGATGCCCTTTAATGACCGTCATCTTGTTTTTTTCCAAAATGGCAGTCTATTTTGAACTGATTTATTTTAAGCTCATACATTTGAAAATACGAGGTGTGATCAGAATGTTCACGGAAAATAGTGGCCATATCTCCATCATTTGATCAATAGAGCTGGAATTACAGCACATAATACTGCAACACATATGCAGTTTGATCGGTTACACCATACTTGATGTTAGTCGTCTACGTGCGTTACAGCTGTCATCAAGGCAACACTATATATCGCGAAACTACCCATACTACGCTGCATTTTGATGTTTTACTACACAACCAATTTAACTTCAACGGTTTTTAAAAGTTTATTCCATATTTTATCCATGTATATTTAACGACATATTTACTCTTCTTCTATTAGGGAGAGCAGTGGCTCAGTGGTAGAGTGCTTGACTCGAGACTGAAGGACCGCGGATTCGAGCCTCACCGGCGTCACTGCGTTGTGGTCCTTGAGCAAGACACATTTATCCTAGCTTAGTACTGGTTCAACACAGGAAGACCCGTTCCTATATAACTAAACGATTGTTGATGGGACGTAAAGAATCAAATCAGGTGGACCGGATCACCCCTGGAAAATCACAAGTGGCTATAGGTTTCAAAAAAATACTCTCGAGAAGCAATTGGATCCATCGGGTCCAGTTGCTTCTCGAGATAGGTTCATACAGCCCTTTGTGAAATACGTTGATGACGAAAAAACACACAAATACGTTGTCAGGACAACACCCCCTCCCCCTTTGACAGATTTTCTGGATTCGCGCTTGATATCCACTAATAGTGTATGTACATGACATTAGGTGCCGTTCGGGAGCACGACATGCTTGTATACTGGAGAATCTTGGATGTGTTTTTGGCAGCAGTGTGGACCTAAATGAAATACGGCATAACGCCGCATTCACCAAGATCTGCACTGTATGCTTAGATGAGAGCAATCTATAGGAAATGAAGTACACTTTTATTTGGAAATTCCAACCTATGACACCTTGATTTTAATATGGATTAGCACATTTACATACCAGCTTAAAGAATTTTTAAATATGTATAGCATAGCCACTAGTTAACCATGTTTACGCGGGCTATTTTTTTTTAAATTCCAGCCTATGGCGAAGTATGTACGGCAGATGGGGACTGTGATGAAGGCAACCAAGTATGTGGTACTGGTGACCCTAAAGTCTGCGTGTGTGATGCTAATTTTGCCAGAGAAGGCAATGCATGCAAAGGTAAATAATCCGGGTTCGACGCAAACCGTATTAATCCTAATATGTACACCGTGTGCATGACTTTTTTCAAGATTATAGTTTAGCAGGTATCCAGTATAAGGATTCAAATCAGTCTGTGCGTCCGGCTTAAGAAACGTGGAGAGTTTTGCTACCCATCGAGTGCCCATCAAAGACTCTGATCAGCATGCGCGGATGCGCAGGCTGATCTGAGTCTTCGATGCTTGCACATGCCAACTTGTACCTTTGGCTGCATTCCTGCTCATAATGTATTCCCTAATCAGCTGACATCATCAGCCAGCTTATCTCGATCTGTAAGATCGAGATGAGCTGGTTGATAAAGTTTACAGATAAGTATTCACACTTCTTTTTTACCCAAAGTTCATTTACACTTCCCTTTTATCCAAAGTTCATTAACACTTCCCTTTTTACCCAAAGTTCATTTACACTTCCATTTTACCCAAAGTTCATTAACACTTCCCTTTTACACAAAGTTCATTAACACTTCCCTTTTCCTAAAGTTCATTAACACTTCCCTTTTACCCAAAGTTCATTTACACTTCCCTTTTACCCAAAATTAATTGACACTTCTCTTTTACCCAAATGTCAATAACACTCCCCTTTTACCCAAAGTATATTTACACTTGCCTTTTACCCAAAGTTTATTTACACTTGCCTTTTACCCAAAGTTTATTTACACTTCCCTTTTACCCAAAGTACATTTACACTTCCCTTTTACCCAAAGCTCATTAACACTTCCCTTTTACCCAAAAAATATTGACACTTCCCTTTTACCCAAATGTCAATTACACTTCCCTTTTACCCAACTTGCCTTTTATACAAAGTTCATTTACACTTCATTTGACCCAAAGTTCAACCCATGAAGTACTCAATGCGTGTTCAGAGAAGCATATGTGTAAACTAATACTGTATTTGGTTTGGTGATCAATCGTTCGACTTATCAGGCCCTGAGGTTATAAAACTTTTTCCATGCTCATCTCAGCTGAGCACGAAATTTCAACTGCTTATAAAAACTAAACTACCGCCAAATGAATGTTGTATTTATCATGCTAATAAATGTTAAAATGCCACCTTTTGTTAGCATTTTTACATTTATGAGCAGGATACATTTCCACACCGTACATACGATTTGGCGAAAACAGACGGATACGGAAAAACAGTTGTTTACCAGAGTGCGTGCCTTTTGGCGGGTGATTATTTTTGTCTTTTTTCTCATTTTTATATAGCCTTATCGCGAGGGAAACAAAGCAGCCTTTTTGGATTCATTTAACTGCATAGGGATACGATAAAATTAACTTCGTTTCTTTTATTGAAGGATGAAAATCGAGATAAAAATGTTTGAAAATACAACCTCGTTGGGGATATGTTGCGTTTGGGACTTTTTTTTTACAATGAAGCAAGCATCGTTTCAGATAATGGTTTTTGGCTGATCGTAGCCCAGTCTCTTGTGCAAACATCGATTAAAACACGTTGCTGAACGGCAGCTTGAAACTGTCAAAATTGCCATTGTTTTAGACCACGTGCATATTTCACGGATACGTATCATGACAGTCAGCCTATACGGTGTTAAACAGACATTCGAAATATTTATGATACGGAGCTGAACAGTTAAACAAAAGCTATAGCAGAATGTGTAATATGTTGAGCATGCGTAAGCTTCTGTTATACCATGTCCCATTAACCACTTTTTTATTCTATAAAGCAGTTACCACGAGTAAAGGGGTTGCTTTCTTGTCTGTGTAGGTGCACAAGTACAGAGGTGACTCTGAACTCTGTGTTCATGTTTGTTTGTTTGTTTGTTTGTTTGTTGCTTTACGTCCCAAGTCAACAGCTATGGTCATGGCGGGACGGTCAGTTCACCAAACAGCACTTTTTCCTGGGCAAGCTTGAACAAGCAGTTAACCAGTACTTCGTGCACATACTTTCGCTTGTAATTTACAACAACCCTTCTTGAATGATTCAGCGGAAGGGAGGAGAATGACCGTAGAAATTATTTCATGATCAATCTCCACGAAAGTAAGGGACCGGGCCGGGATCAAACTCGTGACCCCTGGATCTGCAGTCAGACTCTCATCTGTTGCCAGACACGTTACTGACTGCGCTATGCGGCCCGGTAAATCTGTGTTCAGGTTTTCCATGTATGTTTGGGAAATATACTCAAAGATATGCCTTCAAAGTCTATGACTGCCAATACTCAATTGACCTGAGCCTTGCATCAGGTCGTCCACGGTACCGAGGGGTAATAGTTTGACTAAATTACAAACAGGCATGAAATAACTGTTTTATTACCCAACTCATTTGATGAAATACTTAGCAGCGTTCCTTGAATGGAGTTGCTGTAGACGTTGTGGTTTTGTTGCAAAACGCAAAATTTCACCAAATCTGCTCAATTTTGGTCTCAAAATGTTCCGCTCATTCTAAGAAAACGAGTACCCAAACTTTATGTTTCTGACCATGAACAACGGAGTTATTTGAGTTTAAAGTTGTCAAACCATGCCTTATTATCACCATTGTTGCAAAACGTCTCCTTTCATAAACGAACCGTACGCGCATCGTAGTCGCGCATAATAATAAGCGCCTTTATGTTTTTAACAGGGAAGCGGGAAACCAGGCCCATGGTATAGTGCTATAGATGTACCACAACCTCTGACCAATGACCTTTGGGTCTTTCTATTTCAAACGATTGATGCAGAATGCGTAAAATGAGCCAGTCTGGATGGAACTTATGTGTATGACAAAGCTTTTATAATAAATGTAAATAAATGCCGGAAACCCTTTTTTCTAGAACAACATATCGATATTGTAAATAGAGTCACGCTTTAAAGCTTTTGGTAGATCAGTAGTCTATAGTCATATTTATTGACCGGTGGAAAAGTTCAGTGACTCATGACATAACAAAAAATAGACAATTATTCCGTATATAGACGGTTGGGCCCGTTGGGTAATAACAAAAATAGACACTCACTTTGTATGTAGACGTTTGGTTTATAATAGAAATTAGTTGACCGTAACCTACTAATATTTATTACCCAACCGTCGATATACGGAGTAATTGTCTATTTTTTGCCATGTCATGAGTCACTGAACTATTCCACCGCTCAATGAATATGACTATAGACTGGCACTTTACCATGGGCCTGGCTTCCCGCTTCCCTGTTAAAAACACACAGGCGCTTACTATTATGCGCGACGACGATGCGCGTACGGTTCGTTTATGTAACGAGACGTTATGCAACAATGGTGAAAATTAGGCATGTATTGGCATCTTTAAATTCCAAAAAGTCAGAAACATAAAGTGTGGGTATTCGTTTTCTTAGTTAGAACGAGGGGAACATTTTGAGACCAAAATTGAGCAGATTTGGCGAAATTTTCTGTTTTGCAACAAAGTATCGTCTACAGCAACTCCATTCAATGAACGCTGCTAAGTATTTCATCAAATGGGTTGGGTAATAAAACAGTTATTTCATGCATGTTTGTAGTATAGTCAAACTATTACCCCTCGGTACCATGGACGACCTGATGCACTATTGCACTCGGCCTTCGGCCTCGTGCAATAGTGCATCAGGTCGTCGACGGCACCTCGGGGTAATAGTTTTGACAATACTACAAACATGCTATTATACCCCCGATACGAAGTATATAGGGGGTATATAGTTTTTTGCCTTTTCTGTAACTGTTTGTTTGTCTGTTTGTTTATCTGTCTGTAACTTTTTTTCTGTCAAAGATTTCTCAGCAACTACTTGACTTTGAAATCTGAAATTTGGTATACAGCTTGATAGTGATGAGTTGTATTGTGTAACATAAAACAGCCACATATTGCTTATCAGTCCCTTCATTTGTGCATTTTTCTTTCTCTCCAAGGGAAATTTCTGTCACAGATTTCTCAGCTCCTATTGGAGTCAGTGTTTCCAAATTTTGTGTGCACCTTCAGGTAGGCAAAGAGTATTGTGTAAATGAAAATTAAGATGCTAATCCGCATTTTGCCTTTTTTTTCTTTTTTTCATTTTTCCTTCTATCACTCTTATAACATGATAATACATAATATAATGGACATTTTTTCTGTCAAATATTTCTCAGCAACTACTTGATTTAGGATTCTGAAATTTGTACAAAGCTTGATAGTGATAAGTTTTGTTGTGTAGCAAGAAAACAGTCACATATTGCTTATCAGTCACTTTATTTGTTCAGTTTTCTTTCTCTCTCTAATGAAATTCTCTCTCTAATGAAAATTTCTGTCACAGATATCTCGGCTCCTATTTGAGCTTGTGTTTTCAAATTTTGTGTACACCTTCAGGTAGGAAAAGTGTATTGTGTAAATGAAAATTAAAATGCTTATCCTCATTTTGCCTTTTTTCAATTTTTCATTTTTTCCTTCTGTCACTCTTATAAAATACAAATGGACATGTTTTCTGTCAAAGATTTTCAGCAACTACTTGACTACGGATTCTGAAATTTGGTACAACGCTTGATAGTAATGAGTTGTATTGTGTAAAGAAACAGCAACATTTTGCATATCAGTACCTTGATTTGTTCATTTTTCTTTCTCTCCAATGAAAAATTTCGTCGCAGATGTCTCGGCTCCTATTGGAACCAGTGTTTCCAAATTTTGCGTATCCTTAAAATTGTTGATTTTTATGTTTGTAATAACATACAATGGAACGCCCAGATTGCACCAGATCGCCCCATTTTTATCATTTCTACCATGCGTATGGCTCCATATTGTTACAGGGTTACCTACGCACCTGCTTTGCAATCCTCTCTTTAGATAGGTAGCTCTTTTTTATATGCAAAACCTTGAAGAAGGCTGATCAGATATATACTTATTTGCTGGAACTCAAGATAAACAGGCGCATAGGGGCTGATAGCAAATGTTGAAAAGGCGTGATGGTTACAAAAAAAATGCTTTCACTTTTTTTTCTAAAAAATCTAGTTTGAGCTATCCCCAACCAGAAAAATGGTCTGTCTCTAATTTAAAACAAAAATCAAATCAAGAGAGCACCCCTCCATGCCTACTTTACCAGGTACAGCAACAGCATTTTAAGGATGACCTCATACTTTGAGCTATATATCGTGCATTTCATTGAAATAATTATATGTCGTGCATTCCATGGCTAAGCCACCTTTACATGTATAAGGAAAATATTAAGTTATCATTAAATCATGCGCTCTAGTTATTAAGTATGTGATTTTAATCCTACGGAAATAAAAATACATTTTAGGGGAAATTGGTTTACATTTTTGGGGATTTGGGGAGAAGCTGAACTATTTTAGGGATTTGGGGAGCAAAGGCAAAATCCTTTAGGGAGCCTATGGAATTATTTTCAGGGATTTTGGGAGGTTAATGCATTATTTTCAGGGATCAAGGGAGCACAGACTACCCCAGGGGGCCTCAGTAGTTCTGGAATCCCGGTTTAGTCCTTGTATGCACTAAAATCCAATATACAGTTGTTAAGGTGACACTGTCTGTATTCTCTGTCTCGTCCTTGTGTTATGGTGCGGCAGGACTATATTAGATCAGTTGACCTTAACCTAGAAATATCGGCAATTCTTCCCTATATATGGAAGAGGTATTGTATCATACATTTTGTCATCTTGTCCTACCAAGGGTTGCGATTGTCTAATCTAACCCTTGGCCTCACAGCTTTTATTTTCTCCGATTGTACACTTTATAAGCCGAAAATAGTAACAATTAATATGATCAATCACAAAGCGTTGCAAAAAAATCGATAAACACAGGACCTCCAGATAAGACGGCGTGATTAATTTACATTCAGTTTTCTTATTTAACAACTAAATGTACGTTTAATGTGCTCAAAAGAACTGTCACATTAAGATGGTTATTTTGAGCACCCATAACATAATTTTGAACTTAATTATAGAAGAAAAATAAATAATTTTACGATCAAAATCTTTGCTTATCTGGACTTATGGAGACTTAGCAGGCGGTGCACATTAGATGCAGATAAACTGCTACATTTAATCTGATTGGCAGGAAGGGATTATCGAAAAAATCCTTCCTGGCCTTTTCATTGGTCGATTAGCCTGCGCTAATAATAAATTTTGAGGGTCGTGAGGCGAAGGGTTTGTCGAAAGGCAGATACGACGAAACCTTCGCTGGTGAAGATGACATTTTGTTTTAAACCATCGACGCAGATATTTCTTTAGATTTCTCGCGGCGTCAACGTGAATATCATATTTAGAACTAATGAAAAAGTGCACAAAAACAAACAAACAAACAAAAAACATAACACTTTTCTAAAATATAGTGTCACCTTAACAACTGTATATTGGATTTTAGTGCATACAAGGACTAAACCAGGATTCCAGCGCTACTGAGGCCCCCAGGGGGTAGTCTGTGCTCCCTTGATCCCTGAAAATAATGCATTAACCTCCCCAAATCCCTGAAAATAATTCCATAGGCTCCCTAAAAGTATTTTGCCTTTGCTCCCCAAATCCCTAAAATAGTTCAGCTTCTCCCCAAATCCCCAAAAATGTAAACCAATTTCCCCTAAAATGTATTTTTATTTCCGTAGGATTAAAATCACATACTTAATAACTAGAGCGCATGATTCAATGATAACTTGATATTTGCCGTGGGTTTGTCTGCAGTTTGTGATTGTGGTATTTACTGATCATACTCACTATTTTTGGTCCGTCTTCCATCGTCCGTCCGCCCGTCCGTCCGTCGTGCGTCCGTCGTGCGTCCGTCCGTGGTCCGTAAACTTTTTCTTTAACGAAATCTCCTCCTAACCATTGATACAAATTTCATGTAACTTCTCATGAATGTTCTCCATAATGCCTCTTTCAAAATTGCAAAATGTTTTTGCTCCACCGAACAGGAGGGTCGCCAGAGCTCCAGATAATAAATATTTTAAACGACATCGCCTCCTGAGCCACTGACCCCCAAATCTGTATAATTTCAAACAATTGTTCTGCTACCACCTATGTTGATGCTTACTTACACATGTGTTTATTGTTTTGATATAAAATGCCTAATTTAATCTATCTATTTTTCTAGGGAGCGTCCCTAATGGAGTCTGTACTGGCGCGGATGCTACCACGTGTGTAATGAACACAGTTTGCACGAACGCTAAGTGCGCCTGTAAACCAGGGTACGAGGTTGGCAACGGCCTTTGTGTACAAATCTGTAAGTATTTCGAGCAGGCTATTTCCTGATCCCTAATTCTTGATTAAAGGGTCAATTTCATATGCACAGCGCCAATTACGCACCATACGCATATGAGTACATGTATCAATTCTTAAAAAATCAAGGTACACCACCTAATGTGGGAATATATTTGTTGATCCCACTTTTTCTTATATTTGAAAGGGACGCTATTAAAAAAGAAGAATTTGTGCTTGCATTAATCGCCTCCTTTTTGCTTGTGCATTAAAAATTAGGTCTTAGGTTACCGTTTATTATACCACCCTTACCAACTTTAGCACGTAAAATCTCGGGATGTGCAAGGTAAACACTTATGTAGGTGGTCTAAAATAGTTATACCATGTTGTCCACCTGTACGTAAGATAATTCACTCGCTGAAGCTCGTGGATTATCTCCACGTACAGGCGAACAACCAATGGTCATCCTTTTTTTATAACGACCATGTTTGTTCCAAGCTATCTTTGACGTTAAAGTGAATTTGCTGTTATAAAGAAATGCCGACCAGTACCAGGTTTCCACATCATTATCATTTGGTAAAAGAAAATAGTATACAAATTTATTTAGATGCTATTAATATAAGCATTTAAATTAATTTGTATACTAATAGTATTATTACAAATGCATACATCAGTTTTTCATAATGCATCAAAATTCACAAAGCTTTCCTCTTATCAAATGCGACAGATACCTGTTGCAGAAGACATTGTCCTGATCACCAAATCGACTGACACATTGTAAAAGTTCTGTTATAATGAAATAGAAAATGTATATCTGTTCCTAGAACTTACTGTCGGTGTCGTTAACTGAATAGTCTGTATAAAGAGTGAATTTAAATTGAAGCAGATCCATTCCCTGCAAATTAATGCTGGATAGTGAAAATTCTGTTATAAATAGTGGCCTTATAAAGAGTTTTGACTGTATTACAAAATCTGCACGGTAGCTAACCAAAACACAGGCAGAACGCTTAAACAGTTACGCACAATCAAAAGGGAGATGCGTGACTGAAACGAACAGTGTTACTCATCAATTATGTCCCTTTTTTACATGTTTGCACAAAACATTACCGTTAGTCTGGTTAAACAAAAAATAAGCATTGAGACGGTTCTATTGAGTACCCACAATATATGTTTTGGTTGAGAAATAAAAGTGTTTTGTGATTGATTGCATTCTCCTTGATCTAGAGGGCAGTATTATTGAATTTTCTGCAGCTGTATGCTATTTACTGACCAACTTGTATCTCGGAGTGAAAAGTCTCCCATCGGGTTACTATCAACGTGCAACGTCATCGGATGGCGTTTTTCGGATGGCGTTTCTCTGGCGGGCCGATAATGGCTCGCCTTTTATATGCTTACAGCATTGGCGAAGCTCCCATTACGCAGTTACACACGTGCTTAATGAAAAAAGTAACATTCAAGGGAGGTCACCTAATGTAGTAAAGTGATTTTCCATGCCATAAGATAAGAGAAGTTCTCAATTTGAAAAGAGACGCAATTGAAGACAATCACTGCTTTATCCAGTTGTCTCCCTTTTGATGTGCGTAACTTTTTCAGCGTGCTGGCTATGCCATTGTACAGGGCTGGTACGTTAACGTTTTTCCATTGCAGATGATAAAACTTGCACAGCTAACGCTGACTGCACCACTGGTCTGGATCACTCATCCTGTCAGGGGACGACCGGAAGTAAAAAATGTGCATGTGTGGCAAAGTACTCGGTAGATGATACCAGCCAACTGTGTACTATGATCAGTAAGTAGATTCATTGGCATAATGGAATTTTTCCATGGGAGGATCCAGAAAATTCAGTCAGTGTGTGTGGGTGTGGAGGGGGAGGGGGTGACAACATTCTTGTTTTTAGTCATCAACGTAATTCACAGGGGGTGACAACTTTTTCATCAACTAGTCGAGTGCCATTCATCTATTTCATACATGTTGCCACACTTATATCATAAATACAAAACGTTTCACTAATTAATAGCAACGTTGGCAACTACGGCTCACTTTTCTTGATTGGCCTCTTATAAGTATTATTTAGATTCTCATATCCTTTTAGCCTGTTTTTCTTAAATGTGTGTACTAGCTTTCACTTATACCTCCCTTACCAACTTTAGCACGAAATATCTCGTGATGTGCAAGGTCTACACTGATGTAGGTTGTATAAAATAGTTATACCATGTTTGTTCATCTGTACGTAAGATAATCCACTCGCTAAAGCTCGTGGATTATCTCCACGTACAGGCGGACAACCCATGATATAACTATTACTTATGCAGATCAAAACTGCGAATAATTATGTGTATGATGTTGTAAGGCAAAGAACTCTATAAGCTATTATCCTAGATATGTTATACATGTACATGTTTTCTTATACAGTGAAACCTGTCTTAAGGGATCACTCAAAAATAGACAAAATAAAGATCTTAATGACAAATTGAAACTTAAAGGTCAAAAGTATGGAGCATTCTGCCATACTTATGAACTACATTAAGCGATATTGGTTTTGAAAACAAGTTTTTGGTTTTCTTTTTGAGTGTGGCCACTTAGGACAGGATTTACTGTACATGTTTTCCTATAATGTACTTGTTATTGTTAGGTGGAACAAAACTTGTTTAAACTAACCATCAACTTATGCATTCATTTTAGGTGCTAAAACATGTGAACAGAACCGTCTCATAGAGATGGTTCCTATGAGGACACACAGCATCTATTTCGGATGAGAACAAATTAATCCGACAGAATTTGGGCGAATTTTAGGAGGACCTGGAACTTGATTTTAAACTTTTTTCTTGTTGATTCTGGTAGTGCTTACATTGTCCTTGAAAATCCGAGTAATGCCACTCTGGCATCATTGAGCATTTTGATATATCCAAGATGGCGTATAAGATGGAGACCAATTATAAGTGAAAATATTGTATGATATGAAAAAATGTCTCAAACTCATTTTCTTTCTTAAATTGTTAGGTATGAAGTTGGAATCTAATTGAATACACTTAGCTTGTAACCAAATTAATAATAAAATTAGAATGCGGACAAGATGGCCGCTAAGATGGCAGTTTATTACAAAAAATATGAGAAAATCTTCCCTGAGACTGGCAAACTCCAGGGATTTGCATACAAAATGCTTGTTTTATTGATTCTTGAATTACAAACATTATCGTTGTAACATCCAAGTGATGCTATTCATGCATCATTCAGAATTTGATATATTCAAGATGACGTCCAGGATGGTAGCCGACAAGTTTTACAAACAGGCGGGAGCGCATATTACCTGTAGGCATGTCTGATGGATTTGTAACAGACCAGATGCCTTACCTGATAGAGCAGCACTTTACAAACTCGCGTATCTGAATAAATGAACCCAGTATGCATGTCTGATAGAGTTGTACTGTACAAGCAAGCATATTCGAGAGTGGCACCGAATCAGCACACATCTATGATAATATGGCACCCCTGTACAGGTAACACCAAACTCCATTCTTCTTCCACCTGCACTCGACTAGTAAAATGTCGGTTGCAGTGACAATTGACCAGCGGGCATAGCCTATAGTGGGTACCACGCCAACAGGCATGGTCTATAGTGAGGAACCACACCAACAGGCAGTGCTGATAATGAGGCACAACACGAGAAGGCATGGCCTATAGAGAGGCATCACACCAGAATACATGGCTGATAATGAGGTACCACACGAGAAGGCATGGTCTATAGTGGTCACCACTCCAGAAGACATGGCTGATAATGGGGCACCTCACCAGAAGGCGTGTCCTATAGTGAGGCAACACACCAGCAGGCATGGCTGATAGTGAGACACAACACCAGATGGCATAGCCTTTAGTGAGGCACCACACTAGAAGATACGACCTATAATGGGGTACCACACCAATAGGCATGGCTGATAGTGAGGCACCACACCAGAAGGCATGGCCTATAATGAGGCATCGCACCAGCAGGCACGGCTGATAGTGAGACACCATACCAACAGAAATGGCATATAGAGAAGCACAACACCTGCAGACATGCAGGATTGAGTTACAAAGTGGCAACGGTCCAGCAAGCATCCATTTTGTAGCAGCACAGGCCAGTGTGCACGTCTGTTATACTTGCACCAGACCAGCAGCCCAGCTATCATTTCCACAGGGTCAGCAGATATATTTACAATTAAGCATGTTTGATTATGGGGCACAGGGCCAGTAAACATGTCTGAAACCATGTAGTTTTCTTCTGTAACAGCTTCACGAGACTAGCAGGCCTGTTATAGCATCCATGTCTTTAAAATTTGATCTTTAACAGCAGGCATATGTGTTACAGTTGCACCCGACTACCTGGCATGTCGATTACATTTGCACTCTAACAGCATGTATGTCTGTTAGAGTCGCATCTCACCAGCAGATATGTTTGAATCAGTTACAACTGACTAGCAAGCACATCGGTAGTTGTGGGGGCAGAACCAGCAGGTAAACCTGTTACACTTGCCTCAGACCCTCAGTTATGTCCCTTTGCTCGTACCCAACCAACGTAAGCACAATTGCACCAGACCATCAGGCATGTATGTTACAGTTGCACCAGACCAGCAGCCATGTGTTAATAATTTGCTTACAATCCGCATGCATGTCTTTTACAGTTTCATCTTATCAGCATCCTTGTATATTACATTTACACCAGACCATCAACCATGTCGGTAACAATTGCATCCAACCATTTACCATGCCTATCACAGTTGCACCTAACTAGAAGTCATATCTGTTAAACTTGCTTCTACAAGCATGCGTGTCAGAAACACTTGCACCGGACCAGCATTCATATATATATCATAGCAATATCAAACCATCTGTGCTGTCTGTTGCACTTGTATCAGACTAGTATATAATAGAAGAAATGGTTGTTACAAGTGCACCGGACCAGCTGGCCTGTATTTTAGTTACACCCAACCAGCAGTCATGGTGGTAGCGAACATCTGCAGCATGCACCTCTCTTACTAAGGTTGTTTTTGTGTTGATACACTGCACTTCATAAGTAAATAGAATTTTCTCTCTTTTTTGGTAATTTTATCCATCCATCCATATACCACTTTCCAGCTGAACATGTTTCCGCATATTGATTCAAAAAAGGTTTGTACTTTGAGCGAACAGTCTGTCAAAAAGTTTTCAGTAATATCAACCATCCAGTATACTCTGGTATTTATCTCCTCATTGTTTTGACAGAATGTTTGCCCAAAGTAGGAACTTGTATGAGAATAATATTATCAGATCTAACAAAAAGAGGTCTGGAAGGTGGTGCATGGATTGATGGATATAATTATCAGAACAAAGACAAAAACATAACCATTACAAAAAATAAGAGTCCGTTATTTTATCTGTGCAGTCTATCATAGCAAAACCCATGTGATTTCCAACCCTGTTATTGCTGCCATCTTGGACGTCATCTTGAGTATTTTACAACGCCGAAAACAATACCAACATTCCAGCCAAATTCTCCAAATATAACCGCTGTTGAAAAATATCAAAAAATAGTTATTAACTGCGATTTCGATTTCAGATTGAATTTTGCTTTGAAACGGTGGCCATCTTGGACACCATCTTAACCATTTCAACCTTCCGAACTAAACCAATGTTCATTTTAATCGTTTGCATCATTACGCCTCTAAACATACATAAAAAGTCAAAATTAAATTGTTTTATATTGAGTTTGTTGGTCAGATAGGTCTAACTGGCGGCAATCTTGGACGCAATCTTTAATATTTCAACCATCTGAATCTAACAATGTTCAATTTTAATTGTTTGTATCATTTAGCATCTAAACATTCAAAAAAATAAAAGAACAAAATGGGTTTTTCTCGAGTATGTTGGTCAAATAGGCCTTGAGAGCCTAATTGACGGCCATTTAGGACGTCATCTTTAATATTTCAACCTTCTGAATCAAAACATTCTGTTCCATTTTAATTATTTGCATCATTTAGCATCTAAACATCAATAAAAAGTAAAAATTAAATTGTTTTTTCATCGAATATGTTGGCCATATAGGTCTTAGGAGCCTAACTGGCGACTATCTTGGACGCCATATTTAATATTTCAAAACGCTCAATGATGCCAGAGTGGCATCAGTTGGATTCATCAAGTACAGTGCCTACACAACAAGAATCAACAAAGAAAAAAAACCTTTAAAATCAAGTTCCAGGTCATTCTGGTTTTCTACCAGACTAAATCTATTTCTTAATTGCACACTTTATAGAGCTGCAGCTTCACTCCTTTGCTTCCGATTGACATTTAATTTAACCACATAGGTCACGGTAAGGATATTATGTGCACCTAAAATTGCATTTATTTCTTTTACCATCCATTCAAACATGTGTTTTAGGTGCTCAAAAGAACCGTCTCATTGAGACGGTTCTTTTGAGTACACACAACGTATGTTTTGGTTAAGAAATAAGAAAAATAAGTTTACAGTACGCACTCTTATCTGGAGGCTTGAAACAATGTGCTTGGGTCAAGTTATTGCCCAGCTGGCCTGAGTCAACACTGGGCACACAGTTCATTTTGTTATTTTACATGTTCTCTAATGGGATCTGCTTGTTAAATTACAGAGATTAATGACCCTTGTGCGGATGAAAACGACTGCATGGAGAATGCTTTCTGTCTAACAACATGCAAATGTGCAGGTGAATTTTATGCAAGCGATGACCTTACAGAATGCAAACCAGTTCGTGAGTATTTTATCTCTTCTAAAGTGAATATCATGAAAAGCAACCGAATTCTGAGGTTATAAAACCTTTTTCATACTCATCTCAACATAGCATGTAATCAATCGTGCTCATAAATATTAAAATGCTAACACATATTGACATTTTAAAATTTATAAATATGATGAATACATCTGAGAGTTTTAAAGGCAAGAATTTTTTTTATTTTTCAGCATTTTAGTTTTTTAACAGCAGTTAAAATGAAAATTCATGCTCAATTCAGTTGAGTATGAAAAATATTTTATTGCCTAGAGGCCTGGAGAGAAAGTTAATTCTTCGCTGTTCTAATCTCATGGATGGGACCATTATTTATCAGTCATCCCTAATATTAACTGAATTGTTTCAACATAACCTAATAAACGTTTCCTATCTCACGGCATGTTACCTTTATCAGGTCATGATGACGTTGCACTTTTTGAATGACGTCGCCAATGACGCTGAATCAACACAGAAATCAAAAATTACGTCATAATCGCTAGTTTGAAGAGTGTTTAACAATGGGTAAACTGATAAATAGAATACCAGGTTCGCGTCTTTTGATATCAAGTTTACCAGGCTCGGCTTTGAGAACGCATGTTGAATCGCTCGGCAAGCCTCGCGATGTCAACAAGCGTTCTCAAAGCCTTGTCTGGTAAACTTCATATCAAAAGACACTCACCTAGTATTCTCTATATATCTATCATTGCAAGAAAACAAAATGGTCGACCCTTTACTCCATAGGCTATTTTTAATTTATAACATAATTTTAGCTCACCTAAGCCGAAGGCTCCCGATGAGCTTATAGGATGGGACTCCTTCTGTCCGTCCTTCTGTCTGTGCGTCCGTCCATGCGTCCACACTTTCAAACATGAATATCTCTGAGTACAGCTGGCCTATCATCTTCAAATCTCATCCGAAGGATCATTCGGGTGGGGGAATGACTGCATTGGGTTTGGCTAGATCGTATCAGAACTCTGGTTTCCATGGCAACAGGGGGCTCCCATGGGGTTATAATGGGAAAATCTTGTGACCACTCTAGCTTCTTCATTATACCCCCGCAAACTTTGTTTGTGGAGGGTTTACTGTTTTCACGTTGTCCGTGCATGCGTGGGTCTGTCTGTCCGTAACGTTTTAGTTCCTTAGTATCTTGAAGAGTCAGTACTGGATTTTCATCAAACTTTTCAAACATGTTCATTTTTGCAAGACAAATACTTTAGACTTACATGGGAAATCTTTTGTGACCACTCTAGAACCTTCATTTTTGACTGGATCTTCCTCATTCTTGCAGGTAACAAGGACACTAATAAAAGCTTGAATGAGTTTGATTATCCGCCAAATCCAACCACCAACTACAGAGTTAGCTGCACTTGAGCGTCTAAAATATAGCTGTATAATGTTGTGACAACTCTAGCGCCTTCATTTTCATTTGATTTTTCCATCCTTGTAGGTTATCAGGACATACATTGAAGTATGGATTGGTCCGATCCCATCACTGACTAGGGAGTAAGCTGCCCTTGATCATTTGAAAAATATACTTTCACCATTTTTATTCAGATCTTTTTAATACTTGCAGATAACCAGAACTGGCATAATATCTTATGTTTTTGAATTAATTCTTGGTCACTGTTTCAAGTTCAGAGTTACCTGCTTTTGATATGCATAAATTATGGTATCTTCAAACACTATGCTGGCTCCCAGGTGAGCGATCGTGGTCCATTTGGGTATCTTGTTTTATTTTTATACAACATTGAGAAAATTTAAGAAAAGTTAAGATTACTTTAGAATACTTTTATAACTATTATGGAAAATGGAGCATTTGACTTTTGGAGCAGAGCAAATGCTCCCTTTTCCATAATATTTTCAAATACATTATATTTCAAAGGTGTCTAAATGCGATATTATGGAGCAAAGGGTTAATTGTTTTTTTTTTATAAATTAATAAATATAAAAAATGATCATTATCACAAACTACCAACCATGTCATTGTTTAAACATAGGCGTAGGAAGCTTTTTCAATATTGGGGGTGGGAGGGACAAGCCAGCTAGACCAACTTCAATACTTGGGTGGAGGGGTATTGTAAAATGTACATACATGCCTGCACGCACACACACATGTATGCATGCATGCACATGCATATGCATGAATGTATTTATACATTCACATCCTTGTATGGAAATCATTAAAATTAAAGCAAGCGATCTCTACGAAAAACACACACAAATTTATACATGTTATTTTACTTCAAGTGAGCAAAGTGAACGAGGAAAGTTTTTGGTTATTATCATGCCTAAAAACTGTTTGAATCTGCATACATTTATACACATATATTATTAAAATCAAAGCAATGGATCTCAATTTATAAGAAACCAAATTAAGGATGTGAGTACAAGTGAGCGAGGAAATTTTTGGTAAGGTATTTCAGAGTATGCTAAGCGGGATAAAAAACAGACCAAAATAAACAACAAATATACTATTTTACTCCAAGCGAGCCAGGAAAACGTTTGGTTGAAGTCTACTGCCTGAAACGTAATTTAAAGCAAAAGCGAAGAGGGATAAAAGGTTGGAGAAAAATTGGAGCTCTTCAAAATTTAGAATAGAAAATAGGAATAATAGGAAAAGCTTGAAAACCCGGTTTCTCTGAGAAAATGATACATATATACATTTATACATACATATACATTGTTACGTGCCAGACCGTAACTAGAAAATGATTCAGGAAACCAAAAGTTGGAATTTGGAAAGTGAGCAAAAAGCAGTTTTAAAATTTAACAAAATTTATTGAAAAAACAAAAATTATCAATTACAAGAAGCAATTGAAAATATTTATACAATCAAAGAAAGTCTAATGTACAGTACCTTATAAATCCAACAGTCCCTCAGAATATTTATCAACACAAGTCCTTCAGCAGTTTCTGATCCCAAGATTTTGAAGTCAATTCCAAATGAACACTTAGTCCAAATCCAACACTGAATGTCGCAAAGTAATCCAAAAAGAATGAGTCAAACACAAATTAAATCAGATATAATAAGTTAGAATTCCATTACAAAAGGTTTTGACTTTTAAATGGTAAAATAACTCCAAAGAAGCCCTAATGGAAATGTACTCCTTTATAGCTCCAGAATAATCAGGAAAGAACTATGATATCATATGCTAAATATAAAACAAAACCATTTATTCTGGAAAAATCCACAAGTTTCTCAACTCTTCTTTCTCTCAAAGCTTCTTTTGACATGTAACAGAAAGTTCCAGAGAATTCCAGATTTTTATCCAAGGTTCCATAAACTTCCATGATAGAATATTTCTAATTTCTAGATGATCAGCCATTTATTCTAGAAAAAATCCAATGTCCTTTAGTAAATAACTTGTTAATCATCAATATCTGGGTCAACAGAAACCAAGTAAACAATATATCAAACAAATAAACATCATACATGTTACAACATACAATGTGATAACAGCCTGCTGACTAAAAGAAATATAAAAGCATTGAAATCTGAGCAAATTTTCTGCTCTTAGTGATTTTTAAACCAAATTCAAAAACTCGGAGCAAGAGAGGATTTTTTTACTAATAATAATGTGAGGCACCATGATAGTACATAGTATGTTGTGATCCAATTGAGCAACTCTGGCCTACTTTGGCCGCTTGTTAAAGTAGAGGAGTTAATAGTTACTGGTGAAAAATGCATGTGACGTAGGCTTAGTACAAGAGGAATTTCTTGAGAGCAACCAGTCCCAGAACAATGCAATAAAATAACTGACTATTGTGATATGATTCAAAAGTTGTTGAAAAGGACATTAAGCTCTTATAATTTGATACGCTAAAATACGTATGTATGCAAATTCGTACACACGTATGTACAAACATATGTATGTACATGAATTAATAGAAATACAGCCATTTATACGAATGTACGAACATACATACAGTAAAACCTGTCTTAAGCGGCCACTCAAAAATTGACAAAACAAAGGTCTTAAAGATAAATGGTAGCTTAATGAAGGTCGAAAGTATTGCAGCATGCTCTCTTGGAGCATTCTGCAATACTTTTGACCTGCATTAAGCGGTAATCGGTCTTGAAAACCAATTTTAGTATTCGTTTTGAGTGGCCGCTTAAGACAGGTTTTACTGTACATGTACGTAAGTACATGCATACAATGCTGACATAAAAACATCCACACACATGGCTGATATACAGGCATACACATGTACATGCAATGCTGATAATCACATAAAAATGCTGATATGCACAAATACATTATACAAGGCCGATTTACCAAAATACATTTAATGTTGATATACAAAAATATACAAACATGCCAAGCTAGTATACAAACTAATTGTTACTCCCATTGTGGGAGTCTTTAATTGTTCTATGTTTTGTTGTACGTTACTTTATGTCCATTCTAGTTTTGCAATCATCTTGATGGGGAAGAGAAAGATGGTTGCTTTGCTTAGTTTGTCTTCCTGGTGTCTCGTGGTTGTTGTGTGGCTCGTCCTCGCGGTGCCATGGGTTCGTCTGCAGTTTGTGATTGTGGTATTTCCTGATCATACACACTTACTATAACATGCAATGCTAACTTACGGACATACATGCAATGTTACTATACAAGCATGCATACAATGCATATATACAATCACACATACAATGCAGATATACAAACAAGCATACAATGCTAATATATAAACATACATGCAATGGTGATATAATAGTAGTACGTACATATTATGTACATACATGCACTACTGATATACATGTACACATATTTATTATGTTAAATTGAACTGTAGCAAACGATAAATTTCAAATAAATATTATTTTATACATATGAAAACTTTTTTCTTTTCAGTTGGAAAGGTATGCACAACGGACCCTGACTGCAACACAGCGATCCCTGGTTCGTCGTGCCAAGATCAAACTGGTGGAACTAAAGCCTGTAAATGCATGTCTGCCACTTACGTTCAAGAAGATGTCTATTGTAAAAGTAAGATAGTGTACGCTCATTTTCCAACCAGATAAAGAAGTTATAAAACTTTATCCATGCTCAATTCACATGAGTATGAACTTAATCCTTATCCAATCGAAACTGCCTTGGCCAATTCCGTGGAATCAGACCTCGGATGTACATCGATGGTCTACTTTGATAACGTGACGCTGACGTCACAGAAACCATGCCAATACAATAAAAATTCGATTGCAACGAAACAAACGGTTACAACATTCCACAAGTTGCAATAAATGAAGTTTAGGTATTTTAGATTCAATACCGCTAAAGCGATATTTAATTTATGTATTCTATTGACAGAATAATGGATTTTAATAGAGCTGAGCCCATGCTTCAGTTCTATTTTTCCTTAAGCCAGCCCAACTAATAAAATGAAGCTTTTTTCTAAATACATAGTACTATGCCTTAAAACATCTGAGGCTTTATTTTCGAATTGAGTCGAAATTTTTCGATTGAATCCTTGTCATAAATTTTAGAATTCCAACAATGGTGGCATTTTATTTCCCCAAACCCAAAGGGAGGCATATTGGTTTTGTTGCGGATTCCATTGGCATCAGTATCTGCGTAGCTTATTTTCCACTCTCTATCTTTTAGATTTTAGTGAACTTCACCTTATTTTTAAAGTCACAACAGCACTTGAATTGTCAAAGCATTCCCCAAAACCAGTGTCTGGACAATGTTAAAGATACTAAGTCTGCAACTATGAACATTTTTCGATTTTTTTTTATTTTCTTTTAAAATTATTTGTAAAAGTAGAATTAACATATGTTTTTACAATAAATCTGTTCACTATAGCTGAAAACTGCACGGAAAAGTGAAATTATCTTATAAAACAGGTGTGTTTTTCTCTTGTTGGTAGTTATTTTGCGTCCCTCCAATAATTATAGACAGGTAATTTTAACATAAATGCTGTTGTTTTGATACTGATAATTTGTTAAGATTTACGAAATTGGTAAAATGTATACCTGAATTTTAGTTTTTTTTAACTGTGTTCTTGAAAAATAGAAACATTAGTTCTAAAATTAAAAGATCAAAAGTTACTGACTATGCAGCTTTAAATGGATAAGTATGGAAAAAGGATCAAAATATACTATGCGGTTAAACATTTAAGTTGGTAGTAAATTATGTAACTGGCAACCTTGGCGAGATAAGCATCCGTATTAGTCGAACATTTACATGCTGGGAAATTTTCCATGCATTTGGTGTCGTTCTGTTGACCTTTTTCAAAATTAGCCTTTTTAACCCTTCATGAAAACTATCAGAGTGTCAAACGGATCAAAAAGTTTATCGGCAGATGACAACAGTCGCCGCTAGCAAGAAAAGAGTTAAAACCTATGTTTCAATTTTGGTACTCAATGAGCCTCATCGCTAGAAATCTCTCTTTAGGCCAGATTGTTTTTATTTGTTGATTTACAAACCCTCCTACTGTAATTTTCCGGAAAGTAGAAAAACAATATTTCAATTTTTTTTTTTTTATTTTATCTGCCGACTCTAAATTTTATTTGTTTCATTGAAAAAAATAATATATTTTTGAGGTTCTGTCTGTATTTTTGAGAGTGACGCTGTTAAAAGTGATTGTCCTATCCAGATTTTTAGGGAAATGATGAAATATTTAAAGATTTAATACAGCCTGTTGGTTTACCTAACTAGTTTTACTGTTTTTTTCTGGAGATATTTTAAAAAAAGCTCTGAAAATGAAAAAAAAGCTCTGAAAATGACCAGTTAACTGGTCATTTTCAGAGCTTTTGATTTCGACCCCCGACCCTAAATCTGATATTTTTCCCCGTAAATCAACTAGTAAAAAAAATGGCCTTAGGGTCTGTGACCAGGTAATACTCAAATCAGACTGCTCAACTTAACACCGAAGCTGGATGTTTTAATATTTTACATGAAGCATTACAAGAAGTAGAGGGAGCGCGGTGACTTAGTGGTAGATTGCTTACTTCAAGACCGAGTGGCCGCGGGTTCAAGCCTAACAAGCGTCACTGTGTTGTGTCTGTGAGCAAGACACATTTATTCTTTCTTAAAACTGATTCAACCAAGGAGGACTCCCCTGACATAATTGAAATATTGTTAACTGGAACGTAAAGAATCAACTCAAACAATCAAAACAAGTAGTAGTATCCTACTTTCTGAAAAGTGAACGTCTTCGCAAGCAAAAGGTACTAAGTCCACTTCGTTCCTTACGAACGTAAGGAACGAAGTGGACTTAGTACCTTTTGCTTGCGAAGATGAAACGTGAATAACAAAGGTGCTGTCAGACTACGCGGACATGAAAGCTCGCTCGTCTGCGCTATTGTTTTTCGCATGCATCACAATCAGGGTTTCAGTTTATGAAGCACAATTGAACCCATAACGTTTTGGCGAATTGGCCAGGTCTCGAGGTTATAAAGCTTCATCTATGTTCAAAGCAGAAATTTATCATGCTCATATATGTTAAAATGTCAACACCTGATGGCATTTTAACATTTATTAGCATGATAAATATAACATCTGAAAGTTTCAAAGCAAGACAAATTGTTCTTTTTCAGTAGTGTAGTTTTTATGAGTAGTTGAAATTTCATGCTCAGCTGAATTGAGCCTGGAGAAAGTTTTTTTTTACCTTTGGGTCTGATCAAACAGTATAAATCATGATCAGATTTTGGGAGGGGAGTCCGAAAACGATTTACGCTATTTGCTCTTCTACTACTGTCGTATACACATTTAATCAGTGTCGTGTGTTATACTGGGGGTCAAATGGTTGCTAGTTCGAGACTCACTAAAGTCACTGTGATGTGACTTTGAGGAAGACGCTTTATCCACTGCTTAGCACTGGTTCAATCAAGGAAGGCAAAATCGACCTGGCATGACTGAAAATTGTAGACCGGGGCGTAAAGCATCAAACTAAACAAACGAAAAACACTTAATCACAATTCATCTTTTGGCGTAGTATTGTTTGAGGATCCGGATGTATAGATACAGTTATTGAGACGAATTACCTTATATGTATCTGTTATGGGCTTACACATTTTTTTTGCCAAAGCACGTGCATGGCATTATCCTAGCTTAGTACTGGTTCAACCCAGGAAGACCCGTCCCGCATAACTGAAAGATTGTTGAGTGGACGTAAAGAATCAAATCAGACAAACAAGCAAACGTGCATGGCATGGTATTAGGCTTTTGTAGAAAATATATAGTGTCAATTTGTTTTACATTTTGAAATTTAGTTTTCACAGATAAAGATGGTAAGCTGTAAGGTCAAAACCTTCGTTTACAGAATTTGGCAGTTAATGTTTACTGGGGTCAATCAAAGAAAAATGAGAGTTGGTTGATATATTTTGACTTAGTTGGCACCTTTCACTGAAACTTGGTACATAAATGAGATGAACCACGTCTTGTCATCATCGATGTGTTGTTACTAGGCAGCCGAAGACAGTCTCTCAGCGATATGCGTTCAACATACAATTTCTAACTAAGCATCTAAAACAGTAAGGCAATAATAACAGACCTTTATCTCGCAAGTTGTACCAAACAACGTGTACAGTACTGTAAATTCGGAAATTTTCGCATGTGTTTTATTTTCGCGAAACTCCGCATCCGCGAAGTTTTGCGAAAATAAACCCATCGCGAAATGGCGAAAACACTTTGTCCTTTAACGATATATGTAAATCATGCCAAAGTCGCGAATTTGTAACGTAACGCTTTTTTGCGAAAATAAAATTCTCGCGAAAATTTCCGAATTTACAGTACAATATTTTAAAAAAAGTTTAACAGGTACACTTTCGATACATGTAATTTGTGTTGCCTTGCAACCAGATTCAATGGAAATTGTATTGTTGAAAATATTTGCAAGTTTGTTAATATGGCAAAAGTTAATTTCTCATTTTTTTGGATTAAAATTCCAATGTCTCACAGCATTCGAGCACTATATTTGCAACACAGTCACAAGTTTAATGTCACTTAATTTCGTATCGTGTTTCCACGGTATCGCTTTACTCCACCATGTGGTTAGATGCTTTGCAACAGCAATCTTTACTTTGCATGATCTTGTGTACTGCATTTTCTGAGGCAAAAAAGTTCATTGCGTACATTTGCCACTTGACTAGTGTACATAAGCCTACGTAAGTGATATTCGTCAGCTGTTATCTTTGGCTGACCCTCGTATAAAGTTTAAAAAAAGGCCTGTCGACCTGTCATCTTCAAATTTTGCCCTCATTTTTGCAACCCTAAATCCTTTTAAGGTCAATGGAATATATATTGAGGGGTCACACGTTAGAATACTGTATTTCTATTGCTGAAATTTGATTTTCTCTAAGCAAACAGTGCAGACCCTGATGAAATGCAGCATTCGTCATTTCATCTGGATCTTCACTGCTTGCCAAAGTACCAGTTTAGGGGTTTACCGGTCTCCAAAGGGTTAAGCTTTTAATAAACTAAATGGATGAAATCAGATGTAAATCATATGCGTAGCTCCAATTACGCAGTAACGCACGTGCGTGATGAAAATTGAAGTCACATAATGTGAATATCAGGTTTATCAAGCTGCAAGGGCCTGCTCTTTAAGGAAAGAATTCGCTCCCTCTAGGAGCGAATTCTTTCCTTAAGAGAAGTCCTTTGGTGAAAAGTGACGCAATTGATTGGAATCATTGCTCCCTTCAATGTGCATAACTATTCCAGCGTTTTGGCTACGCCCATGTAAATAATTGTTTTTTATTCTTACAGTTAAGGAAGGACAGGACTGCACAGGCAATACCGACGGATGTGTGGAACACGCGAGCTGTCCATCGACAGGGCAGAAAGTGTGTACGTGTGATACCGGTTATACATCAGATGCTAACAAACAGTGTGCACAAAGTAAGATTTCATTATATTATTACCTTTTAGCCAGGTCTTAAAATAGCTCCTGATGGCATATGCTCAAGAATATACACCGTGCCTAAACTGCTTCTTGCGAAAAAGCAATTGACTTTGTTGATAAGAATATGGAAATGTGTCCCCTACCATGGGCGGATCCAGAGGGGGTGCAGTTCTGAACTCCCACCCTAGAAAATTACAGGGTCAAATTGTTTCTTGAAGAAGGTTCGAACGGCCGCCCTCTGTGAAATACTTTGACGACTAAATAAACGTTGTCAGAACCCCCACCCTCCTTGATGGAATTTTCAGGATCCACCCATGCACTCCTATAATGCTTGAACATAGGGATGAAATAAGTCATACCACAGGCTGCATTTTCAGCCATAATTGCTATTTTTTCTTCCACAGTGTACTAAATTGTCATATCTAGTATCCACCTGTATGCTAGGTTTGTGCTTTTTAACCACACCAGATAGGGGGCAATTAAAAACACTCTTAAAATCGATGAACGCGGATCAATAATCGCTACAAACTGTTTTTGGTGACAAATTTCAATTAAACAGTCAGTTTCTAATAATTTTTGATATACGTTCGTCATAGTATTAAAGTTGTTGATTGCCGTCTATACGGTGTGTTAACAATTATGCATTGAAAATCCAGGCTGGTATTGGCACTTTGTAATGTAAGAGTAAGCTTAAAGCTAGTTTCAAAAATAAACTGCTCTAAATAAGTTATAGTGTTTTCATGCTGCCAAACTCGTATGAAAAGTACAAACTTAAAAACCTGTGCAATTTTGCACAGGTTTCATATTTGATGTCTCGTTTTGGTTTAACCTGCATCGATTGATAAAGGGATCAAACATAGTCCTGCATGGGTGCTCATGTTTAATTTAATTTACTTAACGTGTTGAGGAAAAGAGATAAAATGTGAGGCTTGCCAAACATTTCATCACTTTTCACTAACTTGTTTAATAAATTTGATGATACAGGAGCATGACAGTTAGATTCTATTTATCATATGACATTTCGGGAGCGCAGTGGCTCAGTGCTAGTGTGCTTGACTTGAGACCGAGGGGCCGCGGATTCGAGCCTCACCGGCGTCATTGCGTTGTGTCCTCTTGCAAGATACATTTATCCTAGCTTAGTACTGGTTCAACCCAGGAAGACCATCCCTACATAACTGAAAGATTGTTGTTGGGACGTAAAGAATCAAATTAAACAAAACGAAAAATCATATCACATTTCAATTATTTCAAAATCGCAAAAACGGTGTGTAAAAGCTGAGATATTGTCATTTAGTACATACTGTTTCTATGGACGTCATTATGTAACGTTACAAAATATCGATTTTATATCACTCACAGACGCGACGTCATATGATAACAAGTATTGTTATATGACAGGAGAAAATCCTGTCTCCTGATTGGTCCAATTTGTCTTCATAAATCTCTATGTCTACCTGAAAACTGGTCTGAACTGGCCCAGAAGGTGATATAGGATGACAATCAGCTCTAACTAGTTTCCAGAAGTTAATATTTTTGACACTTCTGCAATATCACCCTCTAGAGAGCTAAAAATAGCTTGATGAGTTAGAAATTAGCATGTGCTGCATGAAATTGACATGATTTGCTGTTTCACATCCCAACAGGTAAACTAAAGACTTTCATGAATTTTAACAACTGTTTTGTTTCGTTTTGTTTGTTCAATTATCGTTATTTGAATAAATAAAATGTTAAAAAAAAGTTTTATGAGTAAATTTTACATTCCACATTCAGAGAATTAATATACATTTAAAAATGCAAAATACTGCATTGAAATATTTCAATAACAGTTGATAAAACTTGTGAGAAATTCCTTAGGTTGAAGGAACAACAAAAGTGAAAGTAGAAAATTTTCATTCTTTGTTGAAAAGTCATATAACAAAACAGTTATTGACTTCAGTCTCGGTAGACATGAGGATTTATCTACCCTTAAAAGTGATATTCACCTCGGCCTAGCGGCCTGGGTGAATTATCACTTTTTTGGGTAGATAAATCCTCATGTCTACCTCGTTGAAGTCAATAATTGTATATTGTTAAATGACTCATATTAATGACCTCCTCTGATTGGTTGAAACTAGCTTTCACGGGTTGTGACAGATCTTGATATCTATCAATGATGAGCTAATTTTAGCCCTGGACAGGTAGACATCAGGATTTGTCAGTCCTGCCAGAAAGCTAAAAAAAAGATTGAGCTTAATTTAGCCCAGGACAGGTAGAAATCAAGTTTATTCACTGCTGCCTGACAGTTAAAAATAAATATTGGAAAAACTGACCCAAGAGACAGTATGATTTCGTATGTATATTCCACTGGTCAATTTTTTTGAATTTAGAATTTGTTCATTTTATAAGAGCAGTTATTCAAAAAATGCAGTTCTTATGCACATCTCATAACAGATTCAGAAACTTGAAAAGCAATTTTTGAAATAATCTTGTTTTCAGTGCACAAGAAACATCTGACTTCAGTTAATTTATAGATGTGAAAATACTTTATATAAAACTAGGAAAAGAGAGACATGCAGTGTCATGTAACAAAAAAAGGTACATTCTTTTTCACTTAAAATCAGGATTAGTCAACCTTCAAAAGTGATGTTCACTATTCTTGGGTTGACAAATCATGATGTTGACCTCAAAATAATGCATTTATCAATGGTATATATACATTCGCCAAGTCACATGAGAGATAGTAGAATCAGAGGGCGGAGCCTAATGCTTTTTAGTGCTCCTGAGGATCTTGGCGAACAGGTGCGCAGACTGATTGGAATCATAGCTGTACTCACATGCCAATTGGAAAATTTTGATGGATACTGGCTCAAATAATATAATGACATATGTTGATTTCTTCAGATGCTGGTATAACGGTTAAAGTATCTATGATGCTCATGTGTGTGGCTGCACTTGTTGCTCTTCTTCACTAGATACTGTTTAGCAAGGTAAGATTTTATCACATGATCATCATTGTACTGTCTTGCCAGCCAATAGTGACTGTGACATCATGCTTTGTTTACAAAGTTATCAGGGACTTATAATCGATAGATCACTTGTGTATTAATCCTATCCTCAGGATAGGATTAATACACAAGTGATCTATCGATTAGCGTTAACTCAAGTGGAATGTACAAGTTAATGTTTTACTTAGCAATGGTAAACAAAGTATAATGAGACTGTCACTCTTGGTTGGCACGACAGTAGTAAGACTCATATAGCAAATCCAGGAGCGACCCCTAGGCCATCCCAAAATGTTAGCTGTTAATCTGCAGCCACGATGTCAGCACCCAGGGTCGGTCCACATGGCCAGTCCTATAAGCCCACACGCTCATCTATCATGGTCAGTATCTTACGTCTGCTCAAACGTCAGTTACAAGGGTGAACCCAATGTCAACCTGCAACGTCTATGATGTCATCCTACAAGGAGAGGTCAAAAGGTCAGCCCCATTAGGATTACTGTCTCGTCCTGTTTTTTTGATAATATTCTTTATGACCTTCCTAATTTTGCAATTACTGTAACACTGTGTAAAACAGCCATTAAAATAGAAAAAAATATTAATGACAAATGGTTGCTTAATGAAGGTGGAAAGTATTGCAGAATGCTCCCCTTGGATGGTAGGGGTCTGATGCTTTGGCTGTTGTCGGACCCATCAGGTTAACCTGTTGGATTTATTTTGCTCCGGTATTGAGTTTTATTTACTGTCAAGTCCTTATCTTTGCTTTATCTCCTTTTGATATCTTGATTTATATGTTCTAGGAGATGATGCATTGAAAAGTTAGGGGTCTTTTCATGCAAACCAAATATCTACGTGTCTTGATCCATATCCGAATTAAGGTTGAGGTTGGCGTCGTGAAACCAGTTTAAGCCCTCCAGTAAAATATTTTAGTGACCCTTCCATGGCGGTTCTTCTTTTGTGTATCTTTTATGCTGTTTCTGTCTTGTGTGTGTTATGCCTTTGCAAGCGTCTGTTAATTTGTGCCTTGTGGTCACCTCTTGCGAAAGGGCTGACCTCTTGGTTCTCGCTTGTGGTGTCTAGCTGTGAGTCTTTTTTCTCATTGGTATCCTGGGTCAGGGGGTAACTTGATTGTATAGATTCCTTATCTTTGCACCCTAACTTAGTTACATTCTTGTACACTCCATAACTCACTCACTGTTCATGATATTTTATGCAATTTTATAGGAATGTTTATTATGTAAAGACAATTTGTCACTGGCAAGAATAATTGTTCCCCTTTTCTTTGTTTCCAAGTTATGCCCCTTTGATATTTTTCCAACAAAAATCTTGTACAACCCATAACTAGGTAACCGTTTGGGAAATCTTCATGAATATCAGATCAAAACAATGTGTCACGTACAATTACAACACAAACACAATTTGCCTTTGAGCTATCTGATTTTCACAAATTGTTTGATTGCTGTTTTTAGAAGTGAAGGAAAATACTATTTCAAATGATTATGGCATATGTAGTTTTGCTGAGCATTTATTACTCATGTGCATATTACACACACGTGAGTGTTTCAGCTATATTTTGTTCTGACAATCTTGGATTGACTCTCTATTGTGTTCTTTTGAACATAAGCACTAATCACTCAACTCACAACTGTTATACACAATAAAGGGGCATACAGTATTTTCTTAGTTGCCGCGGACTGTACACTGGCAGGCCTATATAGATTATGTCGCATGTTATGACAAAGTATACAGTGCATTTACTCCAATAACTTTCCTGTTTCGGTTCTTTCCAATCGATGGGTTTGACAATTTAAGTATATATTATGTCAATCCCTATCTCCTAGGAAGGCAAATAAAATATCACATGTAAACATCTGACAGTTCTTATGTGACTTGCTTTCGCTCTGGAGAGTTAGAGAGCTCAAGTTGAGCAGTATATGCACTTATACGAGATAGTGCAGTTCCAGATAATTAAGTTAACATAGTTTATGAAAGATTTGAGACAAAACAACAAAAAAATCGAAAACAAATATCATTGTGATAGTACACATTGTCAAAGTGACCAAATAAGCCGCAAAAAGGGCATAAAAAATGTCACGTAATAATGACCTGTTCTTACACAGTGGTATATACAAAAATTGTGGAAGCATGCGGCTGCGTGATCCAATTGTTATATGTTACTATACCTAAATGGAATTAGACATTTTACAGGCCTTATCACATAGGGTATAATTATGTCTGAACCAAACTGTATGTTGTTATTAAAACACGTATTATCGAGACGGCTCTTTTGACAACACAAAGCATATGTAAAAATGAATGAGTACAAAATGAAAATATACTGTATTTGCTTTTAAAAATTACATACCTATCACTTTATCATATTTCATTAGTTTTTCTTAATGCAAGCTTTATATTTTCAGAGGAAGAGAAACCAAAGCAGACTGAGAAAAAAAGAAACACTATGGAAGAAAACAAATGGTTAATAAGATCAGGAATAGTTCAAATATTACAAATTTATTCACAGCAGACGACACATTTTTTTTCTAGAGTTTTGAGGATATTTGCCTGACATTGCAACAATTGTACAGTAAACCCTGTGCAAAACGGCCACTCACAAAAAGACCACAGATTGGTTTTCAAGACTAATAATCCCTTAATGCAGGTCAAGAGCATTGCAGAATGCTCCAAGTGGAGCATTCTGCAATGCTTTCGACCTTCATTAAGCTACCATTTGACATCAAGATCATTGTTTTATCTACATTTGAGTGACCGTTTTACACAGGTTTTATTTTACTTTAGCAACAGTGATAAATGGCACTAGATCTGGATCTGGGTTTTATTCTTTTTACCATAAGAAGCAACCACTTCAATTTTAAATCTTGAAAAGAATGCCATGCCAGCAGCTAATTTGATATTAATAAATAAAACAAACGAAGTCGCTAAAAAGGCTAGAAACTCATTTCAAATTTGTCGTCTGCCGCATGCCTGCTGTAACAATTAATGATATAAAACCAACAATAATAAGAAAATGTGCAAGAAAAAAGTGATAAATCTTGCAAGGACTTTGTGTGACTTTCATTTCAACTTTATTACATAAGAATTGTACGTTTTTGAATATTTTTTATATAGTTAAATCACGTGACTTGTAATCTTTTCAAAACTGATGGACTGGTGTATCACTTTATTGTAAAGTCATTTATGCATAATAACAGTAATTACTGTCTTAAGCGGCCACTCAAAAAGATCAAAATTGGTCTTCAAAACAGACTATCGCTTAATGCAGGTCAAAATTATTGCAGAATGCTCCAAGAGAGTATTCTGCAATACTTTCGACCTTCATTAACCTACCATTTGTGTTTAAGACCTTTGTTTCGTCTTTTTTTTTGAGTGGTCGCTTAAGACAGGTTTTACTGTACACTTGTTTGTAATGAAAAGTGCAATCGCCTACCACATCACAAGGGGATGCTTTTAACCCTATTCATTCTGGTAAAAAATCCCATACATATTAATCCAATAAGCATGAACATGTCCATTTTTTTTACTTAAAGGGGTTGCTGGTCAATATTTTTATCAATGGTGTATTTTTGGCCTTAGAAGTGTTTTTTTTTCTTAGGAAACAGTGCAGTCCCTGATAAAATACCACTTGATGCTGACTTTATCATCATCTTCACTGTTTGACAAAGTACCTGTTTTCCCGGTTTCCAGAATGAAAAGGGTTAGAAGGGTAAAACTCCTTTGTGAGTAAATAACAGTTTCCATTTTGAGGATGACACTGAAGAAACTACATGTTGGATTATGCGGGCCTTGACGCGAGAAAACCTGTCTTCGGGGTTTCCGTCGAAGCGAGTTTCGAACCAGTCTCCTCAGCTACAGAGACTAGCTAGAATATTGAAATTTTACCTGTTGCAAGTTTACATATGATACTTTACAAATAGCGAATAACAAAGGCGCTGATCAGACTGGGCGGGTGCGCAGGCTAGTCTGCGCCTGTGTTGTTCGCAAACCCCGGAAGACAGGTTTTCTCACGTTGCTGCCCATGTGATGACCATTCACACTTGATATAGCGTATAATTCAACAGTATAACCTGTATTAAGCAATCACTTAAAGGAAGACCCAAACATGTGTTAAGACCAATTCTCGCCTAATGCAGGTCAAACGTATTACAGGATACTCCAGTGTAGCATTCTACAATACGTTCAACCTGTACTAAGCTACCAAATGTCTTTATTAGACATCTTACCTTTGCATTCCTGCGTTATTGAGTTTATAAAACTTGTTGTGAAAAAGTGATCATTTTAACACTTTGTCCCAACTCGTTTTATAAATTCAATAAAACATGAGCACCCATGTAAGATCCTCGAATCAAAGCATGTAGACCTTGCTTCAGTGTCCTCATTGAACCATGTGTTCAACCAATGTACTCAGAATGTTCTCAAATTGCATGTTTATTGCTCTTTTGGGTTGCAAAATAGTTATAAAATTAACTAATGTATAATGTGCTTTTTGGGCAAAGACGCTAGCATTACAATGAGCTCAGCCATAAGATTGTACACCTGGGCAGCAATTGCCTGGTTCAGACTGCATCAATATGCTGGCTAGGCTAGGTATTTTGTTTCTATGTCACTTGTCAACAGCGTGACTTGACACTTGAGCCGTGACACGTGATTTCAAACAATGTGGCATTTTGACAAATGTTGACTCATACGAGCCTGTGAAGCCTCCTTTAAAGCTTAGAAACTCCAAATGCTGTTCAGTCAGTAGCTTAACAATCATAGAATAATCAAGCGAGTAGCAAAGTCTCTGATCAGACTGCGCGTATGCGCAGGCTGATCTTAGGCTTTGCTGGTCGCACAAACCACATTGTTGAAAATACCATGTCGTGGCTCACTTGCTGTTTTAGTTATAGCTGTATGTACATGTTTGTATATAGCTTGGCATTTAATGTCATTAGTGATAAAGGGCTGTCCATTAAAATTGATTGATTTCGGGGTTGATATGAGCTTGAACTCGTTCATTGCGATAGCCACTAATAAGTGTGCCTCGACTTTTTAAACACTGCTTTTATACATGTCATCAACAAAGGGACATACCAGCACGCCTCATCACAATCTGATCAGCGACACTTCTATTAGCTTTCTGGAAAGTAGTAGAAAGCAAACATTTGGTATTCAAGCTACTCTCTGTAAATAAGCAGGCTATTTCAAGCCCTCAGATTAAAGTGCGTAACAGAAAGTTATTTTTCTTATATCTCAACCAAAGCATATGTTGTGAATACTCAAAGAACCGTCTCGATGAGACGGTTCTTTTGAGCATCCAAAACACATGTTTAAACTGATGGGTAAGAAAAAAATCGCAATTTTACGCTTAAAATAATTTGCTTAACTGGCCCCTGATCTGGTTACAAACCATAAGGATAGTGTTTTGCGTCGAGGTAATTTAACAAACAGTTTGGAGGACAGTGTTTTGCGTCGAGGTAATTTAACAAACAATTTTGTACGCTGTTAAGTGTTGCCATCAAATCTTGCAAAATGTATGGACCGAGATCAGAATGTTTTCTTTGACGGTATAAATTCAGTTCACTATATACCATGCTTTTATGTTTCTTGAGCTTATTTTCTTTTGCAATGTACATAATTCATTTGTTGTTTTTTTCTAAGAGGTTGTACACTATGGGTGCAAATTTTATGGTGTAATGTAATATCAGTGCTTGATCTAAATAAGAGAGCTATATTAACCCTGGATACTCTGACAGATATAACATGCCCCTGAAGCTATAACACACTGCTTTTATCATGAAAATTCAACTGATCATACAAAAACTAAACTACTGGAAAATTAAGATTTTTCTTTCTTCATAACTATCATGCTCATAAATGTTGAAAATTGTCGGCATTTTAACATCCATGAACATGAAAATGTATCATGCTTAAAAATATTTAAATACCAACAATATTATTGTTTGCATTTTAACATTCATGAGCATGATAATTTTCAGGCTCAGTTGAGTTTAGTTTTGAAAAAAATAATGTAACCTTGTGGCCATATCGAACAGCCTACATCCTTATCCGATTACTCGTCAAAATTTCCTATTCCAGCACTATACTTGCCACCTTATCCAAAAGACAAATAAGCCACGACATGTGATTTCCAACAATGTGGCACTTTGACAAGTATAGACTCAGACGAGCCTGTGCATTCTCCTTTTAAGCTTAGAAACTCCAAATTGTGTTAGTCAGTAGCTTTAAGGTCATAGAATACTCAAGTGACTAACAAAGGCTCTGATCAGACTGCGTGTATGCGCAGGCTGGTCTGAGGCTTGCTGGTCGTATATACCACATTGTCGCGGCTTAAATAGTCGACAAAATCAGATTTGACCATACAAAATAGTCCAAGAAAGTGTCCGACTGTTCAGGATAAATATGGTTTGTACTCTTATTGTTTAGGGGTGGAAATGCATTAGTTTCTAGCTTATAGATAGTAGCAACTACGATTTGATAACAATTAATATGCAATTCCTACATTTATAATTCCAAACTCTCGTCATTTGTTTAGCTTCACACACGTTGATAAGCTGAATAATATTCAAACATTGATACCTTCACTATGGAGCTTTTCTATTGGTTTGCTTCAAAATATCAGTGAATTTTATTTAAGTGTAAACTTTTGTGAATCGTTGGTCAACTTTAACTAAAATCTATTGTGCTTCGTCACATAAACAAAATTAAAAGTGTAAGATTGTCAATATTTTCTTACTTATAAGTTTTAACATATGTTTTGGGTGCTCAAAAGAACTGTCTCGTTGAGACCGTCCTTTTTAGCACACACAACATAGGGTTTGGGTTGTGAAATATTAAAATTATCAGTTACTATTAACTAGAGGCCTGGGTTATTGCTGTAGAATTTGACATGGACAAAACAAAAACAGAACACATTATTCAGTCAAAGCACGTTAGACACATAAATTGGTGTGACAAAAGAGAAAACAACCCAACTCAACACAACTTTCCTGGTTTATATCATATCATGGGTTCAACAATTTCTGCCTTGTGATTTAATCATAAATGTAAAATGCATAATACATTCAGCTTATATTAGTGCTATATTGTAAGTATGACTAGATTAGTACATGAAAACTATGTCGTTAGGTTCTCACCCAAACTTACAATTCAACTGTATGCAAGACTTATTCCACCTAGCGTGCATACAAAAGAGGGCGACTATTGGCCCACCAGCGAAAAGCCATTTAAATGGCGTTTTACTGGTGGGCCTATAGTGACCATACATACGTGCTGGCTAGGAATATTATTATATCTTCGTTGCCAACTTAAACACATATCTCGTACAATCCGTCGCATAAATGAGCCGCAACATGTGATTTCCTACATAGTGCCACTTTGACAAGTGTAGACTCAAACAAGCCTGTGCAGCCTCCTTATAAGCTTAGTAACTCCAAATGATGTTCAGTCAGTAGCTAAACACTCATAGAACATTCGAGCGCCTAGCAAAGCCTCTGATCAGACTGCGCGTATGCGCAGGCTGATCTAAGGCTTTGCTGGCCTCACATACCACATTGTTGGAAGTCTGATGTCGAGGCTGAAATAAGGTCATATATATTAGTTCTCTTTTGGTTTTACACATGTAAAGAAAATAATCAACTCGCTTAAGCTCGTGGATCATCTCCACGTACAAGCAGACAAACCATGGAGTATAGTGAATGTATTATCTATTTAAGTGATGTACAGCCAGCTTCAGTTAATATTTAGAACCATGTTCACTAAAACAGTTAACAAACAATATTCAAAGGTATATTCCGTATTTAGAAATATACTACATCCGTAAGTTATTGTATGGTTTGTGCGTGTGTACGGGAAGATAATCCTCGAGCTTTAGCTAGTAGATTATCACTCATTTACACGCACAAATCATGCAGTAGCGTGCTTAATGCACATGCTGGCATCTGCACGCTTTACATTGGGATATATTGTATTTTCCATTGAAATGACTTGACATATGCAATAAATAGTTATAAGTAGGCGCTACTTGATACCTACAATAAAGGAATACACAAGCATATATCTTTGTGTAAACCATGAACTACAGTAAAACCTGTATAAAACGGCCTCTCTCAAAAAGACGAATAATTGTTTTTCAAGACCAGTTATCGCTTAATTCAGGTAAAAGGTATTGCAGAATGCTTCAAGTGGAGCAATCTGCAATACTTTCGACCTTCATAAAGCTACCATTTGTCATTGAGAATTTTGTTTTTGAGTAGCCGTTTTACACAGGTTTTACTGTATTAAGAAACCTTTGTTAACGGTCATGTATTTGAACATTTGGGTGAGAATCTAAAACTAGTATCATATTTCTGTAGATTAACATTGCTTGTGATCTTTTACCAAGTGATTTGGTTTATATTGATAGTGTGAGTGCAAGTGAAGGCATATAGTGTCATCGTGTATTAAAATGGTACAGTAGCATTGGCTATCACTGCTCGACTGACAGACTCATTTGTACTTCGACTATTTGTATGCAATCATGCAATCTGCTGCACAGGCCCCGAGATTATAAAACTTATTTAATGCTCAACTCAACTGAGCATGAACTTTCCACAGCTCATAAACACTAAAATACCCACAAATGAAGAGATGTCTCAGCTGTTTCATTTATCAAGCTAATAAATGTTTAAATGCCAACAATTGTTGGCATTTTAACATTTATGAGTAGGATAAATCTCGTGCTTAGCTTATTTTGGTATGAAACGTTTTATAACCTAGGGGTCTGATCAGACGTTATGAAGAATTTAACAGCTTAAGTAAATTATATGGTCAACACAATAAAGAAGCACCCTTCAAACATCACTACAGATTGAGGTTCTAATACTTTAGGGGGCAGGCATGAAGACTTAGTTTTTAAAAAAGAATCCGGGATCAAAAACACCAAATTTGATTTTTTGAAATGCAGTTGTATTGACCACATTAGATAAGTATCTGATATGTTACTATATGCCTGCACTGTTCTCCTGTCAAAAGCCTTAATGACCTTGGTAAAAATCCTCCTCCGCGCATAATTCATCTAGAAATCCTTTACTTATAATAAAATTTAAATTAACTTGGAGTCACTTGTTATTTTATTACCTTCCATGGAGTTCAATAATCATAGTCCAGAACGTACCACGCATATGAGATACAAATGCAGCCATATTGGTTGAGTTACATATGCAATAGGAATAATAAAACGCCTTTTAGCAGGCAGTACTTGCAGTTATGTATTGGATGACACATTTATAAGCTATTTGCCGTATTACCAGAAAACCTGATTACATCACGACACCTAGGTCAGGTGTGGTATTAAATTGTGTTATATTGATTCCTGATCTTTGCCTTCTTCCTTACTTTGAAGTCGTGGAATTGTACTGGTATAAAGTTCTGAGATTCGTGATTATCACATCCTAATTAACCCAGATATAACCAAATCTGTTACACTGCATACACCATAATGATTGATGAATGCAGTGTAACTGAATGGGTTCCGCTTGGGTTAAAGAGGATGTGAATCACTGCCCCCCCTCTCTCTATGCGCACCCTTGTCAGTTTAAGGAGTGCCTGTCATAGATCTGTGTACCCTTTTTTCAATTTGTCGTATGATACCCTGGTATTAAGTTCGACATAATGTACATTATTCTGGCCATACTTGTGGACATGAGAAAAAAGACCCAATGTTAGGGTAACTGTTAGCGCTAAAACCTTTGAGAATAAGTTGCTTGACGTAGGTGATAGGCGTTCGTTATACTGACTACCTTAACTTCATGACAGACCACATAAATCGCGTTTTATTGCTATACCTAGTGTGCGTTCTACTACTACACTGTCTTTTTAACCTCTTGCCTCATTATGATTAAACATGTTATCAAATATTGTGAAAAGGTTTGTGAAGAATTAGAAAATCTATTTTGGTCTGTTCAAAATTCAGATGAACTTCTAAATAAATTAAAATGTTTTAAAAGATTTTCTAGCATATAGTGTTTCTACAGATGGTGCTTCAACGCTCTACACTACATTGTTCCATAATCCTATAATTAGTAGAGATGCTCAGTAACTTTTCACATCAAATCATGATGCAAAGGTCCCCTTTGGTATAGAAGTTCCTTAGGACCATAGAAAAAGAAATATCGAAAGACACCAGCTGTATCTCAAAATTCAAGATGGCCGCCGTCGGACATATTGGAAAACAGGGGGACCCATAGCCTATAGATTTTTCTTATCATATATACTATTATGATAAATGTTTTCTACATAATTTAGGCTCACTGAACTAATTTCTGACATAATTTTGGATACGTTTAAAAGGTCAAATCGTAACGCTATATTACAAAACTTTGCAATTATATATATTTTTTTTGTAAACAATAGATAATTAATAATTTAATATGTTAATTGAATGTTACTATATCATGTCTACCATCTCCCAGTTTAGGTTAGCTAAAATGCATCGTAATTTGAAGTAAGCCAATTAACATTTGCGATAAAAGAAACTCCATATGCACATCTGCACTATCAACACTAGCTGTTGCAGATATACTTGTTCTTGGTAATAGTGGATAGATAATCTTTGATTAAGCATTTTTGTGAAGGACCGTCATTTTCTACTTGATTAAAATTCATTTATTATACAGAAAGTCATTATTGCTGTGGTTTCAAATTTCACGTTGAGTAATCCATGACGAGTTACTCTGAAATCACATCCGCTACAAATGACACCAAAGTCTGGTGCTTATGCTTCTCATGCAAGTCAGGCTTAAAAGAACCAATTACTAAGCTTTCAATGTCTGTAAAATTGAAAAACAATTCTGAAAGAATTTTGGCCTGTTATGAAAAAGTCATAGACAACACCAGACAGCTCAATGACTTGGGGGAGTTGCCCAACTCTATATTCACAGATGACGTTATGGGGGTGGTGATGATAGCGATTTTCTAAACATATAGTACAGAATATGGTGTCTAATCAAGTAGTATGACATAAATCTTGCAGGTATTCTATTGACACTCAAAACATACAGAAAGCATGGAAGAGAATTGGACCAGAGGTGGCTATTAGTCCAGTAAAAGCTCAACGTTTGAGTGGTGAATACTCTACATTTTTAAACAAACCAGTCACACTATGGTATGTTTCCTTTATGCTGAAATGGGTAGCAAACAAAAGGTCAGCAAGGCGTTCACACTCGGATTGGATAAGAATGTCAAAGACTGTACTCATTTGTTAAGTGACTAACTTATGTTGCGCAAACTTTCTTTCTCTGATACCTTTGGTTTTCGTGCTGGATCATTCTCACTATGCTCAGAACCTGCCAATCTATCTCCGTGACATGATGAACGGCATCCTGTTTTGTATGTAGAGTTTCAACGGGGTTACTCTATGTGTCAAAAGTCATGGCGAGCATTCTCAAATATACCACGTGACCAGATGCATGAGCAACTAATCTGTTGGCTCGAGAATCATGCTGGTGTCATAGAAAACCTGGATGTTCCTAGCACGGTTCGCTGTGAAAAGGTAGTTCGCCCAGAGATGGCTCCCGTAGTCAGAGAATTTGAGGGTACAGACGAATCAGATGAACGGATTCACCATGATCAATACCCCAAGTTCCAATCTGACTACACATCCAATGTTATAGCATTAGTGCATTTGAACAGGTTGGGAACCCTTTCTAAGTGTATAAAGTGGTGGACTTATCAATCTTTATGCCTCTGGATGTGGTAGACAATGTGAGAAAAGTGAAAGATATCGGATTTCAGCTACACATAGCATTTCTCAACAAGCGAGTCAGCTCAGAGGCTTTCACTGCTACACTGCACAAAACTAATCTGAAGTTGTTTAAGGCTTCTCTGTCTGAACCACGAAAAAATCCGAGGTATCTGTCATCAAAAGCCAACAAGCAAAATCTACCAAGGTTTTGTTGGCAGCCAATTCTGGTCGCATCATCAATAACTATGTATTCTCCCATGAAAACTACACCCTTCCTCCCTTGCTTACTCGTAAGGGGAGCCTTTACCATGGAAACAAGAGTGAGATCCTGAACTGCATTGTCCCTGCAGATCATGACAATCAGAGACCAGCGACGACAGCTGTTGTGCTGGATTGTGCGGTTCAAATTCAAATGCTTTGTCCTGGTAGTGTTGTGCCCATCAGAGACAATTCACATATGTGTTTGTGCCATACATGTACATCCTTTTTTGGTTTGAAAGAAATAATCAGGTCGACATCGTCTGGGATGTTTACTCCAAGATGTGTTTGAAGTCAGGAACTTGGGAACAAAGAGGCAGTGGAGCACGAAGACGAGTTAAACCCTCAATCAAAATGTCTAGCAATTGGGCTGCCTTCCTTTGTGTTGATTTGAACAAGCAGGAGGTCTGTGTTGAATGGGCAAAAACTTAAAGAACATAACGCTACCACAGGGCAAACAGCTCTTCAACACAATCCTTGGTGACTGCGCCAGTTCATTGCCTGATGCTGATGCTGGTGCAGTCGCCCCCTGCACACAGGATAATTCTGTCACAAGACTTTCTACATGTTGCTGCTACCACCGTGGCTGCTCATAGTCGAGTGATTGTACGAACCAGTGACAGTGATGTTGTTGTTCTTGTCGTGTCAACATGTGTGGCCCCTCAAACAGCAGTTTGATGAACTCTGGATTTCGATTGGAATGCATCAGCGTTACAGGTACATTCAAAGTACATGACATTGTAAGAGAACTTGGACCATCTAAGGCATAGCACGGCCAGCGTTTCATGCATTAACACTCAACAAATCTACAGATCCCATCATTTCGATAAATTTACCTGAGCTTGTTATTTGCCATTGTAAGAGAGACCGTAAAATTCCTTGTAAGTGTTATATGCATAGGCAAACCTGTATGGTTCTTTGTTAATGAAAAGGTTTGTGCTCCCATAATGGTAATAAGAGTGGGGAACGGACAGATGGATATTGACTTAAAGAACGATTACCAGGATGTTTTAAAAACGACAAGCATTTCAACTATGTGTATTATTTTCATATTCAAAACACACTCCAAAAGCATAATTGATGGCAGAAATGAGTTCACTGACCTCAAATAAGCTAGAAACTATGTATCACAATAGTTTCTACAACAAAAAACTGATGGGGTCATGAGTTGGACAAGTTTTGAATAAGGCCGCAAATATGGCCAACGGCGGCCATCTTGAATCTGAGATACAGTTTGTGTCTTTGGATAATTCTTTTCCTGCTGCCATATGGAGCTTTTATACCAAAGGGAACCTTTGCATCATGATTTAAAGTCAAGATCTATGATTTTGCACTTAGCATCTCTACTAAATAAAAGAAATGCAGAATTAATTGAACAAATACTCAATGAAGAGGGCTTTCTTTATTTGGCTTGTAATAAGGAATGCACCTTTTCACTTCAGATCAACCAAATCCATACAATTTATGGCCATGTCAAAAAAGTGTGCGTTGTACACCATTATATTTTGGGCAAAATGTTTATAAGATTAGATAAATTTTAGGCATTCCAATGGGAAAAATAGTGATCCTCTTATTGCAGTCTGTAATTGTGGCATTTTCTGGCCACGCTTACTTTTTATGAGCAACATTAGGTTGAACATTTTATTTTTAAATATTGACTCGAGTACAGGAGGAGGTGTCATTTAATATTTGTTTCTCATTTTAGCTTCTGTAGCCATCTTGTTTGACAACGTGAGGACGTTTGAGCATTTTTGTGGAGCGTCTTACATTTAGGCCAGTGATCCCTTTTAGGAAATGTTGAAAGGAAAAGTTTACAGATGACGCAAGCCGGACAAAGACCAATTACAAAGGCTCGCGTTGGCGCAGTTCGTGCCTAAAAAGCTAAAACCCATCATCAGAACCAACTAGTAATCATAATTATATTAAGACATATAAATAATGTTAATCACATAACACGTTTAGGAGTGATAAAACTTCATGTACATGTATATAAATCGACAATTCAAAAACACAAGTCTTAAACCGGTTTAAGCCCTCCAGTAAAATATTTTACTGACCGTTCCAAGGCGGTACTTCTTTTGTGGATCTTTTATGTTTTTGTTCTGTCTTGTGTTTGCTATGTTTTGTGCGCGTCTGTTTATATGTGCTTCGTGGTCACCTGCTGGGAAAGGGCTGACCTCTTGGCTCTCGTTTGTGGTGTCTTCTGTGAGTTTGTCACTTTTCCATTGGTATCCTGGGTCAGGTGTGGTACTTGATTGTATCGATTCCTGATCTTTGCAACCTTACTTACTTTTATACATATGTTTCGTAGCTTCATAAACTGACGGTTATAAAATCCTTACAATACATTGACAATACTTGAAACTTTATACGATTTTTAAGTACCATTAGTATAATCTAGCATTCGTGCTCCTGTCGCATATTATCTTTTTCCTAAACTCGATTAATAAATTCGATAAACACGAGCAGTTCTGATTATATACTGTTCACAAAAAGTAGAGGATATTCGAATAGCAAAAATTATAACATTTACCAAACGAATGCCATAAACCTGAAGCAGCTAGTATTAATTAGCAAAGTCATCGCACGGCCAATTTGAATAAAATTTTCAATGATTAATTTTGTCGCGTGTTTCTGAGACAACCATATTTAGACCAGGGGTAGCCTTTCAATTTTCACACGTGAATATCACGGTGACGGACTATGCAATTGCTATGCTTTTTAAAAAAGAAAATATCCGTCATTCAATAGTTTTTATGTTCAGAATTTGTTTTCATCTCTTTTTTCTCAATTTCTGGAATGTGAGGCTAAAATCTGTACATTTTTAATAAATTTTGTCATTTTTTACATTTTTGTCACCGCCCTATCTCCTAGAAATAACAATTTTGGTACGCGAAAAAAATCTTAAAAAACAAAGAGGTCCATAATGCATCTTTAGCATGCATTATCGAAAGCGTTCAAAAAATTTGATACTTTTTTGTGAAATTTGGGTCTTGACCCCTAGTTTCTTTGGTACGCCCTTAAGGTCACGTTACCCAATTTTCAGCCCTCAAATTAAGCAAGAAAACTGGCTTACACATTGCTCTATGAAAATACAAAATTATTTATGCGACAAATTATGATTTTAATTTTTAGACTTGTGTATGTCCCAATATCCCCTACTTTTTGTGGACAGTATATTTTGCACGTGTGTTAAGTCTGACAGCAGACAGTCAGGCTTCCAAATACATTGAAAATAAAAAGGTGTACAAATTATATTACAGGCATGCTTTGGTATACCACTATCCACGAAAGCAATGTTAAGATAACTATGTCTTTACCATACCTTTACGATGCTCTTCAGTTGTCTCCCAAAGTTAAGATGTGTTCGAGTCAGTGGCCGAAGAAAATGTGCTCCCCTAATCCTTAATATTAATTCAGCTTCTCTCCGAATTCCCAAAGCCAATTCTCCCTAAAATGTATTTTTCTTTCCAAAAGATTAAATTCACATACTTAAAAACTATGAAGCTATACACGAGTGGATGACTTTATATTCACTTAATATTTTACACTGTACGTGTAAAGATAGGGCTAAGCCACGGAATACATGATATATAATTATTTTAATGAAATGAATGATGAATAGGTCAAAGTATGAGGCCATCCTTAAAATTCTGCTGCTGTACCTGGTAGAGAAGGTGTGGAAGTATTGTCAACTCCAAACCTAAGGTTGCAAGGAAAGCCCCCAGAAAGACACTGCTCTACAGGAAAGCTGACTGGGCATCTCTCAAGGTATTATGCACTCTTTTTGTCACTTACTCCTGTCAAGGTGTGAGGGTAAGTCAGTTGAGGTTATGTGGACAGAGTTAATGGAGGCTTTAATTTCCGGTATTCAAACATGATTTCCATCATTTACAGGCAAAAAAAGATCTCCCATGGATTGCACAATCAATTAAAAAGAGAATTAAGAAAGCGTGACCGCCTTTATAAAAAGTTTAAGAAATCCAAGGACACCAAGGACAGAAAAGCCTTCTTAAACAGTAAGCATCGTGTCAAAAGAAAGATCTAGACTGCCTATCATTAGTACCTACTAGATATGACTTTGTCTTGGATGGGGAGTTAGGTAAGGAAAATCAGTCCTTTTCTAGGAACTCTGTTTCTTCCTAAAAGTTCAAAGACAGATATCCAAGAAATTGCACTTCTAAAAAAGGGTGACAATGTCTGCACAAATGATGTTGACCAGGCAAACCTCCTAAACACACAGTTTCAATCAGTTTTTTCGATAAGAGCACCCCTCGCTTTTATGAAGCTTTGTCAAACAACTATGTTGAATGGCTAAACTCCCTTGTTAACCTGTTGCCTGAAAGTCTACATTCTAAGTTCCCAATCATGCAAGATATTAAAATTTCCACAAGAGGAGTCAGTAAGCTCCTCTCTGGTCTAAATATTTTTAAAGCAGCTGGCCCTGGTGCTATCAGCCCCATTGTTTAATCAATTATGCCAGGAAATTGCACCAGTAGTTGCCATGACCTTTATGCGTCTTTCGACAGTGGCATATTACCTACTGATTGAAAGAAGGCCAAAGTATGTCCTCTCTGCAAGACAGGCAAGAAAACAGACCCTGTATATTACCGGCCTATCTTACTTACCTTCCACTCTGACCAAGTACTTCAACCAGCATCTTATTTTATACGATATCCAGCATGGTTTCCTACTGTGTAGATAATGCGAAACCCAGTTAATACAGCTAGTAGAGGATCGTTCACGCAATATGATATCAGGCAAACGGGTAGACCTCGTTTTATTAGACTTAAGTCAGGCATTCGATAAAGTCAACCACCTTAAACTCCTCTACAAATTACAGACACATGGTGTGCAGGGCAAGACTCTTAGATGGATTGGGTCCTTACTTGTGGTCCTTAATGGAAATAGTTTTGACGAACTCCAAGTCTCATCAGGGGTCCCCCAGGTGTCAATCCTGGGTCCCATCCTATTCCTGCTCTATATTAATGGCTTGACAGACAGCTTGCAGTCTAGTTTCCTCTTTGCAGATGATACTGCAGTTTATTTGACTGTTCAAGGACAAGCTGATAGCAAAAAGCTCCAAAAAGACCTCTTGGCTCTCATTTGTGGTGTCTAACTGTGAGTTCGTCACTTTTCCATTGGTATCCTGGGTCAGGTGTGGTACTTGATTGTATCGATTCCTGATCTTTGCACCTTTACTTACTTAATATACTGCAGGAATGGGAACGGGATTGGGATATGGAATTCAAACCGTCTAAATGTCAGGTTGTGACATCACTTGGTCTAGACGACCTATCAATACTTCATACTCTACTCTATGCATGGCAGGTCCTTGACTCTATGGATAGTGCCTGATACCTGGGTGAAGACATTACATCAGACTTGAACTTAACACAGCATATAAACCGTACTTCTACAAATGCTTCTAAAAGTCTTGGCTATTTAAAACGAAACATTTTAACAAACATCCTGGAATAAGAGAGGCAGCTTATAAGATCATTGTCCACCCTCAGGCAGAGTATGCTAGTACTGTTTGTAACCCATACACAAAAAAACGATATCAATAAAACTGAAATGGTTCAGTGAAGGGCAATCAGATGGACAAACAATTCTTATTTTACTTATGCTAGTGTTACTCAAATGCAAAATGAATTCGGGTTAAGAACTTTTGAACAGTGTTGGGCAGATGCTAGAGTAATAATGCGTTTTAAAATTGTACATGGCCTAGTCGCCATCCCCTTGCCACCATATTTTGAACAACCATCCAGAATGACAAGACATGCCCATCCCCTCACAAGTACTCGTTCTTCCCTGTAGCAGTTGTACAATGGAACAAACTAACTTGTTCTGTTGTAACACTGCCAATGTTGTATCATTTCAGCGTGATAGTACGGTCACTTGACCACCCCATGTTCTAGCTCAACACAAACTGTTATAACCTTTTTTAATGTCTTATACACTTTTTTCAACACTATCATATTTTATTCATTACTCTATCCAACTCTTTTTGTACCGTGGCTTTAAGACGCATTCCACCTGCATGTAACCCTCGCTAGGGGGTGTTGCAGTATAGAAAGAAAGAAAGTTTTGCTGGCGTTCTCTTGATGGCCAAACATTGAATAATGGCTTGGCAGCTTTGTGATTTTCCAGGGAATCCTGACCAGTATTGCTAAGAAACCCTATATTTTGGTGATTTTTCAGAAGGATGGGGGTCCGGACTCCCTGTCCTCCCCTCTGGATCCGCGCATGATTCAGTGTGATTAAGCAGGTCAAGAATGAGTATCGGACAAAGCTGACACAGGAAAACCTTAATGCTGCTGTTGCCATCGCATTGGTGGAAAGAGATACATCCGACATGTGCTTTTTAAGATGCCTAAAATGAATAAGTCAGTTCATGTTCACAAGTCAAATCACGTGTACTGTTAGATTAACAAATGTTTAGTAAACACCCAGTTGAGTCAACATTCATGTTGTACCAGAAGCTCTGTTAAATACATAGAGGTCAGAACAGATCAGGTAGTCAACATGACTTGTTACTTTTCGACCAATTTGTAAAAAACTTGCTTTAAAAAAATGGAATACTTTGAGTTATTCTGATTTAAAGTTGTAAGTGTTAATTTAATTGTCTTTTCAATACGTGTATGGAATGCATGTAAATAAACTATCTGTAACATATTTACATGGAACGAATTAGAAACTACACTGTTCTTCTCTGCCAAAATTCAAAAGCCACCTTAAACTATTCAGCGTCATCAAATACCGGCTAGCTACCAACATAGTGCTACACGTGTATGACAATAGTGTAGATTCATAAATGGCTAAGCTTATTTTGTCAGAAGAAACAATTGACATTACTAATTTCTAAGGTTCGAGGAATATAAACTGCCTTTTGAAGGGAACAAACATATGGTGGGGGACATTCTTTAACTATTTACCTACTAGTGTTGTCTGCTAATAACATTTGTAAACCAGATCCAGATAAGGCCTGACAACACGTTGGGCTTGATCTAGATCCAAATGGTTTGACAATCTAATGGTGTTCCTGAAAGGAATGTTTTGAGCAAAATCATCTGACAAGAAAAAAAAGCATGAAATCTTAGAGAAAAATTAATTAACATGCCATGAACTGTTTATAAGCAAATGATTCCATGAAGTCATCAAATTAGTTATTTAGAATATAATTCAAGTTTTTTTCCTTTCATTTGCAATCATTTCCCAGTCTCAGAGACAGGTTGGTACAGTTCAATCATATGAACACTAAGGATAAGACTAAGTGTAATTAGAAGACCAACTTCTAATTGCCCTACATAGTCAATACCAGTCCCTTATTTAAAGTTTGGATAGTCAATACCAGTCCCTTATTTAAAGTTTGGATAGTCAATACCAGTCCTTACTTAATGTTTAGATAGGAGTATAGCAACATGATGGCACCACGCAACAAAGTTGATGATGTCTATTTTTTTTTTTTTTGCTACAAGCAGTTTTAGTTATGCTACAATGAAACACAAGTTGGACTAACACAATGTGTAGGAGTATACATTAAACTATCTCTCGTTTTTGACCTAGTTACAAAATGTGTTAACAGGTAGCAAGTTGTGTGGCTCCTGTAACGCAGGTTACAATGGACCCGCATTTAGTTACCCTTTTAATGACTTTTGTTACTGGGTAAAAGAATGCGTTGGCGTAACGAATTCGGTGCTTACAGAGCATACTGTGTTAGTATCATAGATACCAATTATAGTATGCTTCGGCTTTCATGATACATGTAGCATGTTGTATGTACAGGGTACATAATATATCCCCTCTAGAGAGCCTATTGTCTAGAAGGCACGTTATGTACGCTAGCTATTTATGGATGTCTTTTAAACAATCGCATTTACAATCATTGTATATGGCATTTAGAAAACAGGCATGTATCGAATCATTGAACTAGAAGGCCTGTATATTCGGTGAGGACCCAATGTCAATTGTTCTGTTTGTGGTCACGTATGGCTATAACAAGACTGCGTGAAGCAGATGCTCGTCTAAGCTTTTACTACTAGTAGCACAAAGGCGTACCTTAATATCATGAGCTTGCTAATGGTTTGATAAAAGTGTGACTTTATCGTAGACAAAATGTATTCTGGTTATTCATCCTTTACCCGCCACTTTTTTTCGTGAAAATGTCTTCTTTTCACCTCTGCTGTGTATATTCAAGTAAACTTCAGTCTAGATATTCATGGAAGCAAACAATATAAGCCCTGATCAGAACAAGAAACAGTCTGATCTCCATCCATATTGTCTGCAATATAGGTGACATATGGACATGAACAGACGAGTGGAGCTTACGATATGAGCCGTGACATGAGATTTCCAACAATGTGGCATTTTGACAAGTGAGGGCTCAAACGAGCCTGTGCAGCCTCCCTTCAAGCTTAGAAACTCCAAATGGTGTTCAGTCAGTAGCTTAACAATCATAGAATACTCAAGCGACTAGCAAAGGCTCTGATCAGACTACGCGTATGCGCAGGCTGATCTGTGGCTTTGATGGTCGCACAAACCACATTGTTGGAAATCTCATGCACTGGCTCAATTACATGTAAATGCTGTGATTGGTGGGCTTAGGGTTAAACTTTTAAAATCAGTCAGTTTGTGTAACGATGATTAATGAGTTTTTACAGATAAACCAAAACGAACAAATATACCTAGAAATAAGTTAGAAAAAACATCAACCCTTAACACGCCAAACACAACAAAAGTTGTCTACTATTGACGTCTTCTGAAAGGCTTAAGAAACATATTTGGCAGACAATGAAGACCCAGATTGAGCTAATTTAACTGAATTTGTCTGTCAAAAAATTTGCCTATTTGCAGCTAACGAACAGTCTCCTCTAACACCGCTTTTCAAAAATATAAAAAAGCAGACATTGTCTCAGGAAATAGCAAATACGAGCCGCGGCATGAGATTTCCAACAATGTGGTATGTACGACCAGCAAAGCCTCAGATCAGCCTGCGCATACGCGCAGTCTGCTCAGAGCCTTTGCTAGTCGCTTGAATATTCTATGAATATTAAGCTACTGACTGAACACCGTTTGGAGTTTCTAAGCTTAAAATGGGCTGCACAGGCTCGTCTGAGTCTACACTTGCCAAAATACCACATTGTTGGAAATCACATGTCACGGGTATTTGATCTGTTGAAAGCGTGATCACCAGGAGGTGGCCAGTTTTATTAATGCAACTATACAAGCGACTTTCAACAGCTCCTCTAAAACCATTGTTCAGAATTAAATACAATCATTAAGCTGCTAAACAAAAAGGCTAAAAAGAACTTGATCTCTCATAAAAGCATGGCTGCCAAGAATAGAGAGGAAGAGGGTGGTGAATGGAGGTGGGCTGACTTATTTCAGTATAAACAACTTTACAAATCGTATCCTCAAAATGGTGATTATAGTTTATCATCATTTGGCAGATATTGTTATTGAGTGACATGCAAAAGATGGTTAAACGTATGTTATCTGTCAAATTATGACACCAGGGAGGTGTTTCCAGGTACCTATGCAAGAGAATTGAAATTAATTTGAGCGATTCAGGAGCACGGGACCCTCTTGTTTAGTTAGCAATCATATTGTTGAGGAAGTTGTTTGGCTTTAATCGTATTCTTATCGTCAGGTGAGTTAGTGCCAGTATTTTTTCTCTCTTCCTTGCGATGCAATGCGTTGGTTTGTAATTTGTGATTTGGCATTTCCGGATATTTTTTTTCTTGGGCGTTTGAATTTCTCTTTTTACGGTGGCATGGTTGGTTTGTGGCATTGTCTTGTCATACCTATGTGTTTTATGCGTTTATATTGTTAGATTCGGCCAATGTCACCAAACTCTAACCATGTTTTCCTAGTTGCTATTGCTTTGTTGGTGGTTTTGTTAGTGGTCAGTTAACCTAACCACACTTTTCCTTGGCTAGCTTGACTAAGCAGTTGACCAGTACTCTCGTACACAAACGTTCGCTTGTAACTAAGAATGACCGTAGAAAATAGTTCATCATTGATCTTGACGAAAGAATGGGGCCCGGCCATATCGAAATCGTGACCACTAGATCTGTATTTTGATTAGCTCTACCGACTGCACCACGGAGCTTATGCTCTCTCTCTCTCTCTCTCTCTCTCTCTCTCTCTCTCTCTCTCTCTCTCTGTATGTCTGTCTGTTGGTCTCTTCTCTCTGGTAGGATTGGTCTGTGATCTACGCTAGCAAAGTTCCCAACAGTGGCGTCACTAGCGGACATCCTTCCCAACAGTTGCGTCCCCCAGCCGTCGCCACTGTTGGGGAGTTTGCTAAGCTTGTGACACTTCCTGGTCATACTCACTTGTTTGTGGTTCCGAATCCGCCAATGATGATGCTGATCGCGATTTAGGCAAACTGCGCCAATGTTACCTAAGTCTGCTCAACACACATGTGCGTGCACGTGTGTGTGTTTATCTCACAGACCGTCAGAGCTAAAGACAACTCATAGTTGAGCCACGGTTGGCCCAATCTATCTATCTACTAATACTGCAACACCCCTCGCGGGGATTATGTGCAGGTGTCCGGTGTGCTTCAGACCGGGCGTCAGTGCAGTGAAAGTTAAAATAGGACAGATTGATAAAAACAGGTGAGAGTGGAATAAAAGATGATAGGTTAAAATGTTAAAAAATCTGATGAAGACAAAGTGCAAAGATAAAAGTTAAAAACAATGCTTCCGGTCTAAGGCTTTGAGTGGGTCAGACTGCTGACTGCCAGTCTGAACGAGTCAATATCTGGCAGTAATGCTATGCTTGGATGCAGCCTATTCCACTGGACAATGGCGAGGGGAAAGAAAGAGTACTTATAGTAGTCAGCAACTGTGTGGATTTGTCTAAATGCTAATGGATGTGATACTGAATGTCTTGTTAACACCTGAGTATGCACAACATATGGTGGTAGTGGTACTGCAACAAGACCATGCACAATCTTATAAAACAGACATAATCTGGAGTCTGTACGCCTATCCTCAAGAGAACTCCACCCAAGATCACCCAGCATGTCTGAAACACTATCATAAGTAGGGAAACGACACAGAGTCCAGCGTGCAGCTCTCCTCTGTACCATTTCTATTTTATGTATGTTTGATTTGGTGTGGGGGCTCCAAACAGGGGATGAGTACTCAAGGATCGGACGCACTAGTGTTTTGTAAGCTACTTCCCTGATACTTGAGTCTTTTGTGCGGATGTTTCTTCTCAGGAAACCTAAGGTCTTGTTTGCTGAAGTTACCGTGCTCTGGATGTGATCATTCCAGGTGAGGTGGTCGTTTAGAGTCACTCCCAGGTACTTTGAACTACTAACTGATTCTAATACATGTCCATATAGGGTGTACTGGGAGGAGACTATGGATTTGGAGCGTGTTACATGGATAACGGTGCATTTACTGGGATTAAATTCCATGTCCCATTCCAAAGACCATTTTGCCAACCTGTCCAGATCCTCTTGGAGTATTTGAGCATGCTCTAGGTTTGATACGGCCAGATAAACTGCTGTGTAATCAGCAAATAACCTCACCTTTGATTTGATGTGTTCTGGGAGGTCATTTATGAAGACCAAAAATAAGATTGGGCCTAGCACAGACCCATGTGGTACTCCTGAAGTAACTGTTACCTGGGAGATTTCTCGCTTTCTAAGACGACAGTCTGTGATCAAAGAAAGACAGCAGACACTGACCCACCGATGAAAGTTTTATGTCAATGTCGTCATTGAATCTGAGACCTGCCCCTAGACAGTTGATTTTTAACATAAATGCTGTTGTTTTGATAGATATAATTTGTTGAAATTTATGACAATGGTATAATGTTTACCTGAATTTGAGTATTTTTACTGTATTTTTGAAAAAAAGAAACTTTTTTCCAAAATTAGAATATCAAAAATTACATACTATGCAGCTTTAAGTATAATGGAAACAGCGCCTAGTTCGCTCGTGCGTTAAGCTACTGGTGTCATCTCGAAACCGCCCGTATTGGAGCACGTGCATAAGAGAAAAATAGCAAGTAATGCGAAATCACAGCTTCTGCTTATACAAATGATCACGCTCAAATTAGATTCTGTACTTTATGGGTTTGCAAACAGCAGGATTATGCAATGCACATCCTCTGTATAACGGTATATTCACCGCTTGTGAATATTCTTTTTAGACGAGCCCTTTCTGTAACGCCTCTACGAAAGAAGCTCTAGCGATAAGGCGTATATTTTCCCTAGTTGACATGATTACAAAAACAAAATTTTCAAATCGCCCTAATGTTTTTAAAATTGGTCTATATCGGTAGTAAAATATGCATAGTAAGTAATGAAGTGACGTCTGGGCGAGCTCGAACATTAGCATTGGTGTTTTGGTGTGCTCTCTTGAAAATCTTTTTTTTTTCTAGTATAATGAAATAATTAGTACAAATAAGCTTCCTTTTCATAACCCATTTATCATGAAATATTACAACGTTTTAGCATATTTTTTTAGATTATGAAAATTGTCCTTTTACTAAATTCAGTTGGTAGATTATTTTGCACATACACTGTATCTATCTAATACACATAAACTACATGGCCATTGGCTAAGTGTACTTTACGCATGGATGAATGGTTAAAGTACATTGCTGCATAATATTGCACCAGGTAAATACATTGTCATCAAGGTTGAATATGAACTACAGTTGCACTTCAAAATATTTCTTAACAAATCAGATAGAAAAAAACAACAGCACAAATAATCATTAAAATGCTCATGATTTTGGACTTTACATGTAAAATACTTTCACTGTGATTTGTAATCGAGTATTGGTTATGCAAATTACCCTTACACGTGCAAAAAAATTGATATCTAAATGTTTTGGTGAAGTCAAATTTTGCAACCCCTACCCCCTTTGGTAGCGTCTCCTGTTTTGTTGTAGGGATCTGCATGCCTAATAATAACCTTAATTCGTTCCTAATACATCAAGCGTCCTATTCAAAAGGATACCAGTGATACTTTAAACATAGGAACGTTTTGGGAAGCATCTGAAAAATAGGCAGATACCCTATCAAAGTGTCAGAGGTCCTTTTCTGGTCATATCAAACGTGTCTTTTTTACATTTTTGGATGATAAAAGTTTGGTACATATGTTTTCTCTTTTAAGCCTACGATATAATCTTGCGCATGTGACAGAAGGAATTCATGAGAAAAAGTATGTATGGTTTTATCACATGACGTCGCGCCTGGGTGGGAGTGATATAAAGCCATGCAATACAATCGATAAACCACTAGTGGCTTTCATATTTAGTAACGTAATGTAATTAGGTTCAGTGTAACGTTGAGTAAAAGATGGCAAAATTTTGACGTTTTTCGCCAAAAACTCGATTTTAAAGTAATTTTAACTAACAATTGAAAGTTTTTTCTGCGTTTCACTGAGGAATGAAATGTCGGGAAAATTACATCTAATTTGCATGAAGGTTTTCATGCTAAAATTAGATGTATTTTAAACGACATTTCATACCTCAGTGAAACGCAGAAAAACAACTTTCAATTCTTATAATTACAACTTCTTCTTTATTCATGTTTATTCAGTATTTATAATTATGCTTTCCTTAAAAAATACGTTTCCAGCTAATAGTTCTTTACGCGTATTTAGACTATGACGTACGTATGTAGACGTTACGACGTTCAAAAATCAAAATGGCCGCCGTTCTCTAATTGAAAATAAACATCTACATTTTAGAGACTAGAATCTCGTTTTACATAGTGACGACCGAAAAAAATTAACATGGGTGTTCATTAGATTGGTTCCCCTCGTTGATAAAGCTCCACTTCCGCTACGCATATAACGTTTGGTAACTAGTAATTTTTTACAAGTAGAGAATCCTACTCATCTGACTGCGCATGCTCTAGAAAAGATTTTTCAACACAAACTTCAGTATTTTTTCAGTTACTATAATTTGATAATTAAGTAAAAGAAAAAAAATATAAACTCCCAGAACAAAATAAACTTAATAAAACGGCTGGTTTAAAAAATGCACTTTATGTCAAGGGTATTTTCCAATACCACGTCACTCATGACGTCAGTGCGTATGCGATACGTAGGCGCAATGGCGGCTAGTAGTTACCTGTCTTAATATGCTGACAAGCTATTAAAAGGAGAGAACCAGTCTAGGGTGTTCATTAGAATGTGTACGATAGTTATGTCATCGGATATGACGTCATTCGTTTACATTGGTGACGAAAAGCAGCATCTGTAAAAATGGCTTGGAGAGAAAAAGAAATGACCCCCAGCAAAAAGAAATTGAGCTATCTTTATTGAATGATTGAAGAAAGGAAAGACGAATTGCAAAAGATGTTGGATAAACCAGGCAACAGTCATGCAAGTAAGTTCAAGTAACGATTTTATTGCGGGGCTCTACTGGTTGCAGGAAAACAAGCACAGGTGCAAGAGGTGATCGCATCATTTTGCGGACTGGGAAACTAAATAGATCGCAGCCAAGTGTGGATCCAGAGGAGGGACAGGGGGTCCGGACCCCCCTGGAAAATCACATGTTATATGGGTTACCATAGGAAATAAGCAATTACCCCCCCCCCCCTGTGGAAAAAGTTGGACCCCCCCCCCCCCCTAGAAAAATTTGGACCCCGTCCGGGCCCTTGACAAATGATATTTTTCTTTGAAATTAACCATTTGACTTCTGTAAAATAAGCCGAGGACTTAGAAAAAGCAAGAAACCAAACAAACAACGTTGTTAGAGCTTTATTTGTCAGATTGATGTGGACCCCCCCCCCCCCCTTCCCTTGACGAACATTCCTGGATCCGCGCATAGCTGCAGACAGCTGATCGGCATGACTACTGTTAATTTAGGCGTCGTATGTAAGTTAAGCTTTGCTTTTCTACCTGAAAATATAGGTGTAAGTGTAAGGTAAAGTGTCAGTAGTTGCAGGCTGTCAATTTCTCTTCATAGAAGCATTGCACATTATCACAAAAGTAGTTCTGTCGTGAATGGGCCCGCCCCTCATGAATACGGACCGGGTTCATTGGAAAATGAAATACAAGTCAATGCGATCAGATGACCGTTCTTGATCAATCAGATTATCGGATCTCAATAAATGTTATGAGAGTTGTAATTATTGTCATGTGATAAATAGAATCTAATATTCGTGCTCTTGTATTATTGAATTTATTAATTTCGTTGCAAAAAGAGAAAAAAATGCTGGGCAAGTCTCGCATTTTATCATTTTAGCTATTTTACCCAATGCGTTTTATAAATTCAATAAAACGTGAGCACTCATGTAAGATCCTCTATTTCTGTTTATAAGATATGTTGAGAACGCATGTTCAGGTATTCCGGCATCTACCTGGATTTGTGCTTGTACAAAACACAATAGTGGAGATTTAGGACATGCTAATGTTTCCATTTTGTCTACCATTTATTGTGCATGCTTATGAGTAATTGCATGACATAAGAAGGTGACACCAAGCTTGCTGGGTTCGTCCATGGATTAATAGAAGGGCAAAATGGAGCGCTCCATGGTATTTGATGAACTCTTTGCATGCTGGATAATTTCACATGCTTTTAGTCGTCTGCTGGAGCTTTTTTTTCAAAATTAACTGCGCCATAAAATCATTTGGAATACGATCAGATAAGACCTGACATTCGGTTGAGCCTGATCAGGATCCAAACTGTTTGCAAAGATTATCAGCAGACGACAAAAGTCGCAACTGGCAGGCAAAGGGTAAAGGAGCTTGTAGAAGACACAATAATAATAGCTCTGATATCTGTATGTTGCCATTTTCAGGTCTTGCTGTTTAAACTTTCTTCTAATCGGCCACAGCACGTTAACTGCTATGCACAATAAGTTTAGCAATTTCTTGTGTTTCGCATCCTTATGTGCTCATCTTTGTGCAATATCGAACATTATCAAATGCAATGACGAAAAGAGGATCTTAGGCGAATGAAACCACGAATTTACAGACGCCATCCTTTAAATAGGCATTTCGGGAGAACAAGAATTGCAGGAGGGGTCAGTAAGCAAAAATCACATCCGTTGTAAGTAATGCTAAAATGATAGCATGTGATAATTCGTTTGGTGTTCTTACATATTCCTCATACATCATACGCCTATAAAAAATATTGGTTATGTGACTGATGTGATAGAGATTTCATGCTGAAAAAATCCGCTGCCATCAATGATGTCAAAACGTAGTCATATTGGATTACACTTCTTATGTTAACTGGTATGCCAATTCAACAGAGACTCAGTTTACAAAGATGTCATAGGCTTATAATGTAATTGATCTTATGGTTGATTAAAACTTTAAGTTGCTGGAAAATTGTGCGACGCATTTGCGAGATAATGGTGACGTTAGATTTTATCTTTCGGCTCGTGCTCTATAGCCATGAAGATGTTTTATTCAACCTCGTTTTTCTGAATGTGTTGGAAGGCATAAAACAGGTTCACTTGTCAATGAGGTTCAAGAAAATCGATAAGAATCACCGTTTAAAGGCGATAACGTAAAATCATTAATAAAAACGTCAAATTGTGAAAAATTGGTCTTTTATTTCTCTAAGAAAATTTAGAAATTTGCAGAATTTTCTACGCTTTTTTTGGGTTTCAGTGACTAAACAATCGCTCGAAATTGATTTTTGCTTCCCCAAATGGCCAGAAATACCCACGTTACCCGCTAGTCTTAAAAAATAACGTCACTTTAGCACGGCCGCTGTGTTTGGTAATTGCATATTTTTATAATGAAAATTATTGTCAAATGTTCGGCGATTGTATCTTTAAGGCAGCAAATGTTACTCGAGATCTGATGTGGATGTGCTCACCCATACAAAACAATTGCTAAACTTAGTGTGCATAGTATATATGTATGTATAGCTTATGGTATGCACATGTTGGAAGAGTGCAGTATGGTTCCAATTTACACGAGATGCTTTCCACATAGGCAGAGAAAACTTTTCATGTAAACTAGTTTTCAAATACGGATAATAACCATATACAAGTACTCTCCTCAGGACTTGAGAAAGTGACAAATATTGCGACATCTGCTTTCGTGTTTTTGACAATTAACTCTTGAATCGCTTATATGTATCACAGCAAAGTCGTTTGCTTTTGTCGTGTTTAAAATGTTTAAAAAAGTATCTTGGTAACATAGTGTAGTCCTAGATCAGACTTATCCTATAGGAGCAGTTTTCTCTAGGTATATAATGTTTGCCTGTACATTAGACAATTTATAACTATAAGTATAATTTATCGTATCTGAAGCATGATTCGTTTTCCGGACAATGAATGACCTGGGCCCGAAATTACAATGCCTCGTTAGAGTTAAGGAAGACTTAAGTTAAGTATTGACTTTTCAGGATGCGAAAAACAACGTTAAAAACTAATCAAATCAAAATAGTTTTGTATTTTCTAAAGAGCACTATGATATCTTTGACCACAAATACCGCATCGATCCAGGCAATTTATTTAGCATTTAATATAGCATGTTGAAATATCAATACTTAACTTAAGTCTTGCTTAACTGTAAGGAGGCATTGTTATTCCGGGCCTGGGCCCGGGATTAAGTTAAGGAAGACTTAAGTTAAGTATTGATGTTTCAGGATGCGAAAAGTGAAGTTTCAAACTGATCAAAATCCAAATAATTTTCATTTATCTGTAGATTACAATGATATCTTTGACCACAACTACTGCATCAATCCAGGCAATTTAATTAACATCTAATATAGCATGTTAAAATATCAATACTTAACTTAAGTCTTCCTTAACTCTAAGGAGGCATTGTAATTCCGGGCCCTGGACAATTCACCAATACCTTGTTAAACCTTTACCTCATAGAGACGCCTTTTAACCAGAGCAGTTCTGATCACGCAGCTCTTGATCAGGGTCTACTCTGTTTGCTTATGGAAATATGATATATCTGATCCTACACAAGTGGACCTGTACCAACATGAACGTTTATTTATATGATTATTCATAATGGGTGGAGCTTAGTATGTGTTTTCATAAAGGAAAGGTTATAAACAGAAAGTAATCAGAAAATATCTGATCAGAATGCGCAGGACTTTTTATACATGTTTTCCTGTCTGATTCCTTTGGCTTAAAAGGTTAATTTATGCTAGGCTATTTCTTCATCAGAATTTTGTTGACAATGGTTTGTCCAATGTATTTGATTCTCGCACTCAAAAAGTTTATTGATGCTATTTATTCCTCAATATTGTGTTCGTCAGGTTTTCTTTAAATCCTCTCATGGTTCCATTTTCCGCTGGAATGAATCTTGAAATGTTAATTTCTCTTCCTAAATCAGTACAGATCGTACATGTACTGTGGATACAGGTCTATCTCGGGGAATATCTGAAAATACAGAAAACATTACATCACTCAAAAACTAAATAAGTGTAACGTTACACCAAATTGGTTGTAGCTAAAATTGCCACTAGAATAAAGGCAGGTATATTCGGACAGACAGCCAAACTCGGACAGACAGCCAAATTCGGACAGCGACCTTGTTTGTTTCATATTTCAAATATTGTAATAAAAAATAAATGAACCAAGCAAACAGTGAAAATCCTGATGAGACGGCTCATAAGGAGCCGTCTCATCTGGATTTACACTGTTTGCAAGTGTGTGTCCGAATTTACCTGATGTCCGAAGTTACCCGACTTTACCCTATTCTTGGTGTAACCTTTCAGCTGCCCTAAAAGCTATGTTCTGTTCGATTTGATTGATTCATAGAATAACTACATCAATAATAGGTAGAACTGTTTAACATTCATCACTGGAGAAATGTTGACCTAAAGATGTTTAGTTGGAAAGTAAAGTGTACGTTTACACCAAAGGAGTAGCAGCTCAGCTGTCCCCTTTTTGCTGTTAACTTACAAGTGTTTACAGTGGAGTTCACTCTCAATAACTCAAACTCCAAATAGCTTGAAGTATCTTCAAAGTTCAAGTACATTTTGGAATCGTTGTATTCAGATTAAAGGACGAATAAAGTGATTACTTCGATTTTTAAGGTGTACAGCCACATACAGTTTTGCACAGGTTTAACATTGAGTATACTTTTGATGCTGTGACATCACACTGATGATCGCGATTAAGCTACAATAGCACGACAGTTGTTTGTTGGAATACATTCCATTCTATTTAATTGTGTATTTAATTGTGTAGTGAATATCGTATTTTACCTATACCTGCCAATAACCTCGACATGATTGCTTGAAAATAAACGCATATTGTTCTGTTGCAATCGCAGGAAATATACAGAATACATATGTCTTGAATAATATACATTTACGTGTTTGTACACCTTTAAAATGAATTTTAATAATGTTTCACGTACCTCATGGCACAGCATTTGAATTACACACAAAGAGCACATAACTACCAATGCTTTATGAGGTAAAATGGTGGTCCTTGGAATAAGAGTAGGTTCATCATTCCGGCTCATAAACTGTCTAATCTAATAATAAAATAGCATTTGGTTTGAGATATAAATGTCTCTACCTCGCAATGCTGTGGGTTGGTCTGTGGTCTGTGATTTTGAACTTTCCTGGTCATACTCACTTGGTTTGATTGAGATGAATTACAAATGAACTGCCCCTCGTATTTTGTAAATACTACTTAATTGATTATGAGCGCCCATACATTTGTTTTAAATTTTGATTAGTGTCCACGTCAATTCTCAAATTCCAATTGGTACCGCTATTCTTCTTATAGGTACAGTAAAACCTGTGTTAAACGGCCACTCTCCTTAGGACCAAAAAATGGATTTTCAATACTAGTTATCGCTAAATGCAGGTCAAAATTATTGCAGAATTCTGCAATACGTTCGACCTTCATTAAGCTACCATTTGTCATAAAGATATTTGTTTTGTCTATTTTTGAGTGAGCGTTTTACAAAGGTTTTACTGTATAAGGATTCAAACATCAACCATCTATTGACCTTTGGTACGCAGATTCCTAATCTCATTATTGGATCTAGTTATTAGAGAGGCTGGGTTCGAAACTATTTTTATATCTATATGTATAATTAAGCTCTGTGTGGGCTGTTTATATCGTAAAGCTGTATTTATATACCTTCATGGCAATGCCCCTAAGAAAAGCAGTTTTATATTAAAAGTTGAAATATTCGCATTTGATGTCGTGGTGCTATCCGTTTAATAGATACAGAGCAGGTAGGTTGCTCACAAATACCCGACGAAAGGTTTCCTTGCAACGAGGTATATATGAGGGTGCAGCTATCATCAAATTGTTAACCCATTAAAGTAAGGAAGAAGAAAAGTTCAGGAATCCATACAATCAAATACCATACCTGACCCAGGACACCACATGAGAAAGTGACGAAAAAACAAGATCACATCATGTACAAGAGAGCCTAGAGGTCAGCCATTTCCCAGTAGGTAACCACAGGCATGCAAGTAACAGACAATTTTGAAGACAGTGTGATACAAATAACGTAATGGATCCACAAAAGAAGCACCGCCTTGGAACGGTCACTAAGAAAATTACTGGAGGGCTTAAAACCTAAAAGCAATTTCCCATTCTTATCAAATCATTGGGCCATTACATTTCCGTTTAAGGGTAATGGATGGTATTTTACATTTTATTCAAATTTTAAAACGTTATGTAGGCAAACTGTGGAGACCCTGGTCAGAGAATGCGGCTTCCTATCTAGATATGCACGGTTCATCTACGTCCAAAAAAGATGGGTACATGTAAATATTGACAAATAGCTTAGCTCTGGAACTAAAAATAATTATCGTCCATTAATTAATTCACTTTTTACTCGTATACAGTTATACGATGAATATCTATTTCTGAAACAGTTAAGATGTGTTTTTTTTCTTTTTCGGAATAGCTTCATAATTATTTATGACAGAGAGTAGTATCAATATCTATTCCACCAACAGAGCTATTGTCTGCTTCGTTGAAAGATAAACACCCACATGTTATATTGTTTGTGGCCGTGTTCCTTGGCTGTACCAGTACTGGCCGGGTGGGTCTATGGTTTTTGTGGTTCTATGTCCAGGAACTCCCGAAGGCTCAACCGGCAGTGGTCCTGGTTTTAAAGCGTCTCAGAAGACGGGGCAACGGCTTAAGATCTCATCCGACAGACTGGGAGAAGCTGGGAATCGAACCTGCGACCCCTGGTTTACAAGACAAAGGTTTATCCACTACACCACGGCGGCTTCTTAATATGCACGCTATGACAACGCTTCGTTTCGTGCGCTTTCAACAGTAGACTAAAACAATCACAATTATTAAAAAAAAGAGTGGCTTTACATTTTTAAATTAAAACAGTGAAGTTTTCTTAAATCTTTGTTGCACCGCAATTTTCAAATTTCGCAAATTTCACACTGTGAAAAATGGGTACCAACTCTTCACAGCGCGTGAAATATTGGTACCAACGCGTCACATATTTCATACCAAGATTTCACATTTCTTGAAATTTGCGCACGTAGTGAAATTATCTGTAGCATACATGCGCAATCTTCACATCGATAGAATACACCCCTAATCTGCTGCATTTTGCATTCGATTCCAATTCTTCACATATATGTTAGGAGTTTACAACACGGTTCAAACAGGTTACAGATAAAGAGCTACATGCATTATTGGCTTTTTGGGCCCCCCTATAAGGCTAAAATTTAAAAATTGTTTTTCACCAATTTGTTCTTATTATTTTATTAGAACAATAGCCAAAGCGTAAAAATCTATAATTAATTCGACTTTTACCATTGCTATGGTAACAAAAATGGCCACCAAAGTAGGCTGAAAGTAGGAAATTGACCGTTTTTTAGCAAATTTGAGACATTTGACAGAGAAATTAATAAGCACAAGCAAAAAATATTTTAAAAGATGATGAGAGATATCACGGAACGAAACATATTAAAAGGATTTTTTGGTATTTAGCTGTGCTGGTATCTAATTCTTAAAAAAAATCGGTCTCCAGAAGCCTTTAATTTGGTCCAAATGGCAATTTCTCTATATTAAGCCGATTTTGTCGGCCATTTTTGTAACCATAGCAACGGTAAAATTTCAATAAATGCCAAAATCTGTCACCTCAGTTATTCTTCTAATAAACCAATCAAAAGAAATTGGTGAAAAGCAATTTTCAGTTTTTGGCTCTAAAGGGGGGCCAAATTAGCCCCTTAATGCACGTACCCTTTCATATGTTTTACAGTTGAAAAATCTGGGACAGGAGTAAGACTGCAAATCAATTATATGAGCCGCCTCGTGAGAAAACGTTTCTTTGGAGTTCATGCTCCAGATTTGCCAGCTTGTGTCCATGTAGATACAGAAAAATATCTAGTCTTTTAATTTTAGATTGAGAATCTTTGGTGATTTTTTAATCAGTACAGGAAAATGTTCAATCAGTGTAGCTAAGAAACATAGGCCTTGGTCCAGCTATGTATTAACAGAGCTTATCTGCGCCAATTGGCATATGCAAAAAATTCTCAGAGTTAGGCTTGTATAAAGCTAAAGGAGAGCTAGATTCAGCTTTTCCACAATTTCACATATATTTGAATGGTGTATCCCCTTTTCTTTTTAACTCACGTTGTGGTCATAGGATGTCCGTCCTGCAAGCTAGTCATCCGTTCTTCCGTCATTAGTCAATAATAGCTTCCTCCCAAACCACTGGGTGGAATCTCACCAATCTTCACTGGGTTAATCGATCCCCTTTCAAACTTGTTCAAATATTTCAACTTTATGTAAAAACCGGTTGCCTTGTCAACCAAAAGGAAACACTCTAGAATCTTGTCAAAAACTTCTGGTCAGATTTCAAAAGAATTGGGCACAAATGGTCCGTGGGACAACCTCTACCAATGTTGTTCAAATTATTTGACTGTTTTAAAAATATGACCGCCTGGTGGCGTAAACAGTTTTTCTGTCAAATTTGGTGAAACTTTATTTTTTTTATCTGAAATTGCAAGGCCTAGTAAGTAAGACAACACTTCGTGTCTGAAGTTACTTGCTCTAGAGCCTTGATATTTGATATATAGCATCAGCTAGTAGACCTCTATTATATTTGTTCACAATTTGACCATGACCAAAAATTACCCCGCCCAGAGTATCAACATCCTGTGCCTTTTGTCAACATAATAATTGGACACCTTTCCATGTAAAGCTTTATAATAAAACTTCTGATTAATAAAACATCATAGCTGGAATTTGAGAGGAGCTATGCTTTTCTATACCCTTATATAAAGTCATTCTCAATGAGCGACCCCTGGCCCGAAGACCCTCTTGTTTTCATATAATGAATCGTGTTCCTGAGAGACATATTGATTTGGCCAGTGGCACCAGTAACAAAATAATGTCCACTCTGTCATTCGAAATCACGAAGGGAAACGCTCAAAAGTTAGTAGAATATTTCACAAACAAGTTTCGTGTTGCTTAGGGACCTATTGAATTTCGGCATCCAGTTATTCTTAAAAACACCAACAACATATAAATATTGTTTTGAAAAAGTTCTAACGTTTTTATTTCTAATGCTCGTTTGGAACAATTTCAGAAATCCTTCAATCATCATATTGTGTTGCTCGACGCAAATGTTTTTATTTCTAATGCTCGTTTGGAACAATTTCCGAAATCCTTCAATCATCATATTGTGTTGCTCGACGCAAATGTTTCGCTTTACTGCTTATGAAATCACCCAAATTCATTGCCTCTGTGCAAATACATTTAGCAACTTATTTGAGATGACATGCAGACAGCAAAAGCTCAATGTATATACAAATATTAAAACTTTCAGAACGCAACAGACGTAACAGTTCTAAGCATAAATCTATAATTTACACTTTATAGTTGCGTCCCTTTGATCTTCGTAATACGAATGAACATCCGCTTAAAATTGTTCAGGAACTGTTCAAGATTTGTTCATAAAAGTTTATACAAATATGCAGCACTGAACCGTAGCTTTTGAATATGTATTATTTTAGTTATTGTTAGTTTCCTGGACAAAATCATGCTTCAAACATATGCGACGAGTAGAGTGGTTGATTCGATATCCCTTGGATCGATGTTTTGAGCTATGTCCCTTCGAACTTAGTAAATATCAGTTTCTGTCAAAAATCATGTCAGCTCTTCAACTTATTCCATATAATGCTATATTTTCTGTTCAATTCAATGAATGTCACAAAAAGTAAAATTAAAGCAGTAACCAGAAAGCGAAACAAAAGGAGCCAAGGTCAAACTCCAAAACTGAAGCAAGCCATCATGTTTCAAATAGGTATTGACCGTTAGTATTATACAGCAGACAACCGAGTGGGCAGCTCTTTCCTTAGCCTCTACAATACTTATACATAGAAGGTGAAATGGCCACATCTATCATGCCATGTTGGGGCTAGGCTTTAGTCCTTAAATATAATCATTCCAGGCCACAAAACAGGTGTGAAGAACTGGTACCGATTCTTCACATTTGTGAAAATTGAGTACCAATTCTTCACATCTGAGAAAAATCTAACCAGACTTTCGCAGATGGCACGAAAACGTACCAATTCTCCACAGTTAAAAATGAGAAAAATGTGAAATTTGAGCACAATTGTTAGACCCCCAAACTTATCGAAATTGACCATACGCACATTTCACTTTTTCCAAAAGTGCCGTTTTGGTACCAATTCTTTCAGCGGTGTGAAATTTGCGAAATGTGAAATTTGCGGTTCAACAAACACGTTAGGTTTTCAACTGCACAATCATCATTATCATCACCGGCAACAGCAACAATAACCCTATTTATCTTTTAAAGTCAAAAACTAATACCACATCCATATCTCGTTAGAAGGGAGTCTGGGCTAATTTCGTCCATGCTTTGATGTTGTAGATCCGGCGGACAATGTCGCGAGCGTTAGGCAACAGGCGGTTCAATGCGTCTGTTGTCATGGCACAAGCCTCTGCTGCAAGCAGCATCACACACCTCTCTGTTGCAAGCAGCAACTAGCTCCTCGCACATGTTATGTACACGATTCATGGATTTTCACCCAGTTAACATGCAGGTATTTTTTCGTTATTCCTGAGTTCTATAAAAATGTATTTCACAACCTTCACAAATCTCGATAATGATCATCTGGCCATCTGCGTACTATAAGAATCTATCATGCGGTTGAGGGTAGGATAGAAAAAAATGTCCCAAGGATCGCCGTTTGGCATCACGAGGCTTGCTGAGTGATGACAAAGGTGATGCCGAGGGACGGATTTTTCTATCCTACCCTCACATAGATAGTGGATTCTTTTATTAATCACCCCTTTTTTATTCATTTATTTATTTATTCATTTTAAAATATGCTTCTAGAAGTCCCTGAATACGCTAAGAAGCACTTTCACATGATGACGGGGTAAGATAGCACTAGTAAGATAAGATTTTCTATCCCAGGGTAAAATCACAGATAAATTCGGATAAAATTTCTAGCACCATGGTGGGGTGGAGCGAATGGCAGACAAAGCCCTGCTGCATGGACACATATTCTCAAAAATCCACACTGTACGCAGTTCCAACCCTCACACCGTTTCTCATGTTATTGTTCATGATCTGAATCAGTCACACCGTCCACTTGTAGATTCAAAGCTAATGCATCATCCACCATATATCTTCTCTTGGAACTCAAATACTTTCATCAGGGCTACAAAGATAGTGTAGATTGGTTTGTTTGCTGACAGAAAGTTTTGTATCTGGCACGGAATGTAGTTTACGTTAGACATAACGTGGCGTGGCGTGGCATAAAGACAAACTGCATCTTGATGATCCTAGCGCTCTGTATGACTTGACCCTCCAGAACACTCCTCAATACCTTTATCGCTTGTTCAATCAACTTCAAGTCCCTGTAGTTCCCTCTGTTAAGTGCATTACATTTTGTTAGGGGGTCCCCACAATGTTTTATAGTCATCAGCGTTTTTCATTGAGGGTCTTACGAATCAGAGGGGTCCAATTGCTTCTCGATGGGGGTCCGTACCAGTATTTCTAATGAAACCTATAGCTATCTGTGATTTTTCAGTGGGTATTCCTGTCCAAGCTGAAAATGTATCTCGCCTGCCTGCCAGTAGGGAGTAAGATCTCTGAGGTGATGGTCTCACTGAGGTCATGCACCTCACACACGCCGGCCTCTCCCACCAGCTTCAGCATCTCAGCAATGATACTTGATAGTTCAGCTGTTTTGTCAGTTTCCACTTTATCACCATAACTGTGGTGATGTACTCACTGGGGTTTTCAACTTGGTTTTGCGTCGACAAGTTGCCTTGATTCCACTTGAAATCAACATAACATTCTCTATACTATCATTCTTCTTTCATGACATTCCCATTGGAGGAAGGTGATAACTCTGAACTGGTTTCTTACCCAAATCGTCCTCGTTGTCGAATCACATTTGGTTTGTGAATCGATTACAAGTATGTCCGCTATCATGAGGTCATTTTTCTCAGGAACAGCCTTCTGTGCATCTCTCCTGGCGTTATGTGCTGTGCGACTGGCTAAAGATTCCGTTAAAAACGTAAAGTTGCCATACATGTATACAGAATGCTTACGACTAAGCAATCTTTTACATTGAATTGTTATTGTATTAACACATTTCAGACCAAGTAAAATTTTACATTTACATGTAGCTAGATACAATAATGTCAGGATAGTGCAGTGTATATAAGAATTAAGGGTTCGCGGGTTCCTCTTTAATTGCACGCTGGTGGGTCGAACTTCAGACTCTATGATGGTTCCGACTTAAAGACAAATCTATTGATGAGATGGTAGGGGCCTAATGCTTTGGCTGTTTGTTGGGCCCACCGGGGTTTAACTGTTGGATTTCTTTTGCTTCGGTATTCAGTTTTTATTTACTGTTGAGTCCTTATCTTTGCTTTATCTCCTTGTTATATCTTGATTTATATGTTTAAGGAGATGATGCATTGATAAGTTAGGGGTCTTTCATGCAAAGCAAATATCTATGTGTCTTGATCCACATCTTAATTAAGTGTGAGGTTGGCGCCGTTAAACCGGTTTAAACCCTCCAGTAAAGTATTTTACTGACCGTTCGTAGGCGGTTCTTCTTTTGTGGATCTTTTATCTTGTGTTTGCTATGTCTTTGTGCGCGTCTGTTCATATGTGCTTTGTGGTCACCTGCTGGGAAAGGGCTGACCTCTTGGCTCTCGTTTGTGGTGTCTAACTGTGAGTTTGTCACTTTCCCATAGTATCGATTCCTGATCTTTGCACCCTTACTTACTTAAATTTCAAAATAAAATACAGTAGAACTTCAAAGGCTCGAATTCTGATGGCTCATTAACCTGGGCTGGCTAGACCTATCATCAGTTCACTTAATCCATAATTCACCCTGGATTGGTGGAACTACCCTTAGCTAGAACTAATTTTGATGGCTCATTCACCTGGGCTGGCTAGAACTATCATCAGTTCACTTTAGCCATAATTCACCCTGGATTGGTGGAACTACTCTTAGCTAGAACTAATTCTGATGGCTCATTAACCTGGGCTGGCTAGAACTATCATCAGTTCACTTTAGCCATAATTCACCCTGGATTGGTGGAACTACCCTTAGCTAGAACTAATTTTGATGGCTCATTCACCTGGGCTGGCTAGAACTATCATCAGTTCACTTTAGCCATAATTCACCCTGGATTGGTGGAACTACGCTTAGCTAGAACTAATTTTGATGGCTCATTAACCTGGGCTGGCTAGAACTATCATCAGTTCACTTTAGCCATAATTCACCCTGGATTGGTGGAACTACCCTTAGCTAGAACTAATTTTGATGGCTCATTCACCTGGGCTGGCTAGAACTATCATCAGTTCACTTTAGCCATAATTCACCCTGGATTGGTGGAACTACCCTTAGCTAGAACTAATTTTGATGGCTCATTCACCTGGGCTGGCTAGAACTATCATCAGTTCACTTTAGCCATAATTCACCCTGGATTGGTGGAACTACCCTTAGCTAGAACTAATTTTGATGGCTCATTCACCTGGGCTGGCTAGAACTATCATCAGTTCACTTTAGCCATAATTCACCCTGGATTGGTGGAACTACCCTTAGCTAGAACTTATTTTGATGGCTCATTCACCTGGGCTGGCTAGAACTATCATCAGTTTACTTTAGCCATAATTCACCCTGGATTGGTGGAACTACCCTTAGCTAGAACTAATTTTGATGGCTCATTCACCTGGGCTGGCTAGAACTATCATCAGTTTACTTTAGCCATAATTCACCCTGGATTGGTGGAACTACTCTTAGCTTGAACTAATTTTGATGGCTCATTCACCTGGGCTGGCTAGAACTATCATCAGTTTACTTTAGCCATAATTCACCCTGGATTGGTGGAACTACCTTTAGCTAGAACTAATTTTGATGGCTCATTCACCTGGGCTGGCTAGAACTATCATCAGTTCACTTTAGCCATAATTCACCCTGGATTGGTGGAACTACCCTTAGCTAGAACAAATTTTGATGGCTCATTCACCTGGGCTGGCTAGAACTATCATCAGTTTACTTTAGCCATAATTCACCCTGGATTGGTGGAACTACTCTTAGCTAGAACTAATTTTGATGGCTCATTCACCTGGGCTGGCTAGAACTATCATCAGTTTACTTTAGCCATAATTCACCCTGGATTGGTGGAACTACCCTTAGCTAGAACTAATTTTGATGGCTCATTCACCTGGGCTGGCTAGAACTATCATCAGTTCACTTAATCCATAATTCACCCTGGATTGGTGGAACTACCCTTAGCTAGAACTAATTTTGATGGCTCATTCACCTGGGCTGGCTAGAACTATCATCAGTTCACTTTAGCCATAATTCACCCTGGATTGGTGGAACTACCCTTAGCTAGAACTAATTTTGATGGCTCATTCACCTGGGCTGGCTAGAACTATCATCAGTTCACTTAATCCATAATTCACCCTGGATTGGTGGAACTACCCTTAGCTAGAACTAATTTTGATGGCTCATTCACCTGGGCTGGCTAGAACTATCATCAGTTCACTTTAGCCATAATTCACCCTGGATTGGTGGAACTACCCTTAGCTAGAACTAATTTTGATGGCTCATTCACCTTGGCTGGCTAGAACTATCATCAGTTCACTTTAGCCATAATTCACCCTGGATTGGTGGAACTACCCTTAGCTAGAACTAATTTTGATGGCTCATTCACCTGGGCTGGCTAGAACTATCATCAGTTCACTTTAGCCATAATTCACCCTGGATTGGTGGAACTACCTTTAGCTAGAACTAATTTTGATGGCTCATTCACCTGGGCTGGCTAGAACTATCATCAGTTCACTTTAGCCATAATTCACCCTGGATTGGTGGAACTACTCTTAGCTAGAACAAATTTTGATGGCTCATTCACCTGGGCTGGCTAGAACTATCATCAGTTCACTTTAGCCATAATTCACCCTGGATTGGTGGAACTACCCTTAGCTAGAACTAATTTTGATGGCTCATTCACCTGGGCTGGCTAGAACTATCATCAGTTTACTTTAGCCATAATTCACCCTGGATTGGTGGAACTACGCTTAGCTAGAACTAATTTTGATGGCTCATTCACCTGGGCTGGCTAGAACTATCATCAGTTTACTTAATCCATAATTCACCCTGGATTGGTGGAACTACCCTTAGCTAGAACTAATTTTGATGGCTCATTCACCTGGGCTGGCTAGAACTATCATCAGTTTACTTTAGCCATAATTCACCCTGGATTGGTGGAACTACCCTTAGCTAGAACTAATTTTGATGGCTCATTCACCTGGGCTGGCTAGAACTATCATCAGTTCACTTTAGCCATAATTCACCCTGGATTGGTGGAACTACCCTTAGCTAGAACTAATTTTGATGGCTCATTCACCTGGGCTGGCTAGAACTATCATCAGTTCACTTTAGCCATAATTCACCCTGGATTGGTGGAACTACCCTTAGCTAGAACTAATTCTGATGGCTCATTAACCTGGGCTGGCTAGAACTATCATCAGTTCACTTAATCCATAATTCACCCTGGATTGGTGGAACTACCCTTAGCTAGAACTAATTTTGATGGCTCATTCACCTGGGCTGGCTAGAACTATCATCAGTTTACTTTAGCCATAATTCACCCTGGATTGGTGGAACTACCCTTAGCTAGAACTAATTCTGATGGCTCATTAACCTGGGCTGGCTAGAACTATCATCAGTTTACTTTAGCCATAATTCACCCTGGATTGGTGGAACTACCCTTAGCTAGAACTAATTTTGATGGCTCATTCACCTGGGCTGGCTAAAACTATCATCAGTTTACTTAATCCATAATTCACCCTGGATTGGTGGAACTACCCTTAGCTAGAACTAATTTTGATGGCTCATTCACCTGGGCTGGCTAGAACTATCATCAGTTCACTTTAGCCATAATTCACCCTGGATTGGTGGAACTACGCTTAGCTAGAACTAATTTTGATGGCTCATTCACCTGGGCTGGCTAGAACTATCATCAGTTTACTTTAGCCATAATTCACCCTGGATTGGTGGAACTACTCTTAGCTAGAACTAATTCTGATGGCTCATTAACCTGGGCTGGCTAGAACTATCATCAGTTTACTTTAGCCATAATTCACCCTGGATTGGTGGAACTACTCTTAGCTAGAACTAATTCTGATGGCTCATTCACCTGGGCTGGCTAGAACTATCATCAGTTTACTTTAGCCATAATTCACCCTGGATTGGTGGAACTACGCTTAGCTAGAACAAATTTTGATGGCTCATTCACCTGGGCTGGCTAGAACTATCATCAGTTCACTTTAGCCATAATTCACCCTGGATTGGTGGAACTACTCTTAGCTAGAACTAATTTTGATGGCTCATTCACCTGGGCTGGCTAGAACTATCATCAGTTCACTTTAGCCATAATTCACCCTGGATTGGTGGAACTACCCTTAGCTAGAACTAATTTTGATGGCTCATTCACCTGGGCTGGCTAGAACTATCATCAGTTTACTTTAGCCATAATTCACCCTGGATTGGTGGAACTACCCTTAGCTAGAACTAATTTTGATGGCTCATTCACCTGGGCTGGCTAGAACTATCATCAGTTCACTTTAGCCATAATTCACCCTGGATTGGTGGAACTACTCTTAGCTAGAACTAATTTTGATGGCTCATTCACCTGGGCTGGCTAGAACTATCATCAGTTCACTTTAGCCATAATTCACCCTGGATTGGTGGAACTACCCTTAGCTAGAACTAATTTTGATGGCTCATTCACCTTGGCTGGCTAGAACTATCATCAGTTCACTTTAGCCATAATTCACCCTGGATTGGTGGAACTACCCTTAGCTAGAACTAATTTTGATGGCTCATTCACCTGGGCTGGCTAGAACTATCATCAGTTTACTTTAGCCATAATTCACCCTGGATTGGTGGAACTACCCTTAGCTAGAACTAATTTTGATGGCTCATTCACCTGGGCTGGCTAGAACTATCATCAGTTCACTTTAGCCATAATTCACCCTGGATTGGTGGAACTACCCTTAGCTAGAACTAATTTTGATGGCTCATTCACCTGGGCTGGCTAGAACTATCATCAGTTCACTTTAGCCATAATTCACCCTGGATTGGTGGAACTACCCTTAGCTAGAACTAATTTTGATGGCTCATTAACCTGGGCTGGCTAGAACTATCATCAGTTTACTTTAGCCATAATTCACCCTGGATTGGTGGAACTACCCTTAGCTAGAACTAATTTTGATGGCTCATTCACCTGGGCTGGCTAGAACTATCATCAGTTCACTTTAGCCATAATTCACCCTGGATTGGTGGAACTACCCTTAGCTAGAACTAATTTTGATGGCTCATTCACCTGGGCTGGCTAGAACTATCATCAGTTCACTTAATCCATAATTCACCCTGGATTGGTGGAACTACCCTTAGCTAGAACTAATTTTGATGGCTCATTCACCTGGGCTGGCTAGAACTATCATCAGTTTACTTTAGCCATAATTCACCCTGGATTGGTGGAACTACCCTTAGCTAGAACTAATTTTGATGGCTCATTCACCTGGGCTGGCTAGAACTATCATCAGTTTACTTTAGCCATAATTCACCCTGGATTGGTGGAACTACCCTTAGCTAGAACTAATTCTGATGGCTCATTCACCTGGGCTGGCTAGAACTATCATCAGTTCACTTTAGCCATAATTCACCCTGGATTGGTGGAACTACCCTTAGCTAGAACTAATTTTGATGGCTCATTCACCTGGGCTGGCTAGAACTATCATCAGTTTACTTAATCCATAATTCACCCTGGATTGGTGGAACTACTCTTAGCTAGAACTAATTCTGATGGCTCATTAACCTGGGCTGGCTAGAATTATCATCAGTTTACTTTAGCCATAATTCACCCTGGATTGGTGGAACTACCCTTAGCTAGAACTAATTTTGATGGCTCATTCACCTGGGCTGGCTAGAACTATCATCAGTTTACTTTAGCCATAATTCACCCTGGATTGGTGGAACTACCCTTAGCTAGAACTAATTTTGATGGCTCATTCACCTGGGCTGGCTAGAACTATCATCAGTTTACTTTAGCCATAATTCACCCTGGATTGGTGGAACTACGCTTAGCTAGAACTAATTTTGATGGCTCATTCACCTGGGCTGGCTAGAACTATCATCAGTTCACTTAATCCATAATTCACCCTGGATTGGTGGAACTACCCTTAGCTAGAACTAATTTTGATGGCTCATTCACCTGGGCTGGCTAGAACTATCATCAGTTTACTTTAGCCATAATTCACCCTGGATTGGTGGAACTACTCTTAGCTAGAACTAATTCTGATGGCTCATTCACCTGGGCTGGCTAGAACTATCATCAGTTTACTTTAGCCATAATTCACCCTGGATTGGTGGAACTACCCTTAGCTAGAACTAATTTTGATGGCTCATTCACCTGGGCTGGCTAGAACTATCATCAGTTTACTTTAGCCATAATTCACCCTGGATTGGTGGAACTACGCTTAGCTAGAACTAATTTTGATGGCTCATTCACCTGGGCTGGCTAGAACTATCATCAGTTCACTTTAGCCATAATTCACCCTGGATTGGTGGAACTACGCTTAGCTAGAACTAATTTTGATGGCTCATTCACCTGGGCTGGCTAGAACTATCATCAGTTCACTTTAGCCATAATTCACCCTGGATTGGTGGAACTACGCTTAGCTAGAACTAATTTTGATGGCTCATTCACCTGGGCTGGCTAGAACTATCATCAGTTCACTTTAGCCATAATTCACCCTGGATTGGTGGAACTACGCTTAGCTAGAACTAATTTTGATGGCTCATTCACCTGGGCTGGCTAGAACTATCATCAGTTCACTTTAGCCATAATTCACCCTGGATTGGTGGAACTACCCTTAGCTAGAACTAATTTTGATGGCTCATTCACCTGGGCTGGCTAGAACTATCATCAGTTTACTTAATCCATAATTCACCCTGGATTGGTGGAACTACCCTTAGCTAGAACTAATTTTGATGGCTCATTCACCTGGGCTGGCTAGAACTATCATCAGTTTACTTTAGCCATAATTCACCCTGGATTGGTGGAACTACCTTTAGCTAGAACTAATTTTGATGGCTCATTCACCTGGGCTGGCTAGAACTATCATCAGTTCACTTTAGCCATAATTCACCCTGGATTGGTGGAACTACCCTTAGCTAGAACTAATTTTGATGGCTCATTCACCTGGGCTGGCTAGAACTATCATCAGTTCACTTTAGCCATAATTCACCCTGGATTGGTGGAACTACCCTTAGCTAGAACTAATTTTGATGGCTCATTCACCTGGGCTGGCTAGAACTATCATCAGTTTACTTAATCCATAATTCACCCTGGATTGGTGGAACTACGCTTAGCTAGAACTAATTTTGATGGCTCATTCACCTGGGCTGGCTAGAACTATCATCAGTTTACTTTAGCCATAATTCACCCTGGATTGGTGGAACTACTCTTAGCTAGAACTAATTTTGATGGCTCATTCACCTGGGCTGGCTAGAACTATCATCAGTTTACTTTAGCCATAATTCACCCTGGATTGGTGGAACTACCCTTAGCTAGAACTAATTTTGATTGCTCATTCACCTGGGCTGGCTAGAACTATCATCAGTTCACTTTAGCCATAATTCACCCTGGATTGGTGGAACTACCCTTAGCTAGAACTAATTTTGATGGCTCATTCACCTGGGCTGGCTAGAACTATCATCAGTTTACTTTAGCCATAATTCACCCTGGATTGGTGGAACTACCCTTAGCTAGAACTAATTTTGATGGCTCATTCACCTGGGCTGGCTAGAACTATCATCAGTTCACTTTAGCCATAATTCACCCTGGATTGGTGGAACTACCCTTAGCTAGAACTAATTTTGATGGCTCATTCACCTGGGCTGGCTAGAACTATCATCAGTTCACTTTAGCCATAATTCACCCTGGATTGGTGGAACTACCCTTAGCTAGAACTGATTTTGATGGCTCATTCACCTGGGCTGGCTAGAACTATCATCAGTTCACTTTAGCCATAATTCACCCTGGATTGGTGGAACTACTCTTAGCTAGAACTAATTTTGATGGCTCATTCACCTGGGCTGGCTAGAACTATCATCAGTTTACTTTAGCCATAATTCACCCTGGATTGGTGGAACTACTCTTAGCTAGAACTAATTTTGATGGCTCATTCACCTGGGCTGGCTAGAACTATCATCAGTTCACTTTAGCCATAATTCACCCTGGATTGGTGGAACTACTCTTAGCTAGAACTAATTTTGATGGCTCATTCACCTGGGCTGGCTAGAACTATCATCAGTTTACTTTATCCATAATTCACCCTGGATTGGTGGAACTACCCTTAGCTTGAACTGATTTTGATGGCTCATTCACCTGGGCTGGCTAGAACTATCATCAGTTTACTTTAGCCATAATTCACCCTGGATTGGTGGAACTACCCTTAGCTAGAACTAATTCTGATGGCTCATTCACCTGGGCTGGCTAGAACTATCATCAGTTTACTTTAGCCATAATTCACCCTGGATTGGTGGAACTACCCTTAGCTAGAACTAATTTTGATGGCTCATTCACCTGGGCTGGCTAGAACTATCATCAGTTCACTTAATCCATAATTCACCCTGGATTGGTGGAACTACCCTTAGCTAGAACTAATTTTGATGGCTCATTCACCTGGGCTGGCTAGAACTATCATCAGTTCACTTTAGCCATAATTCACCCTGGATTGGTGGAACTACCCTTAGCTAGAACTAATTTTGATGGCTCATTCACCTGGGCTGGCTAGAACTATCATCAGTTTACTTAATCCATAATTCACCCTGGATTGGTGGAACTACTCTTAGCTAGAACTAATTTTGATGGCTCATTAACCTGGGCTGGCTAGAATTATCATCAGTTTACTTTAGCCATAATTCACCCTGGATTGGTGGAACTACCCTTAGCTAGAACTAATTTTGATGGCTCATTCACCTGGGCTGGCTAGAACTATCATCAGTTTACTTTAGCCATAATTCACCCTGGATTGGTGGAACTACCCTTAGCTAGAACTAATTTTGATGGCTCATTCACCTGGGCTGGCTAGAACTATCATCAGTTTACTTTAGCCATAATTCACCCTGGATTGGTGGAACTACGCTTAGCTAGAACTAATTTTGATGGCTCATTCACCTGGGCTGGCTAGAACTATCATCAGTTCACTTAATCCATAATTCACCCTGGATTGGTGGAACTACCCTTAGCTAGAACTAATTTTGATGGCTCATTCACCTGGGCTGGCTAGAACTATCATCAGTTTACTTTAGCCATAATTCACCCTGGATTGGTGGAACTACTCTTAGCTAGAACTAATTCTGATGGCTCATTCACCTGGGCTGGCTAGAACTATCATCAGTTTACTTTAGCCATAATTCACCCTGGATTGGTGGAACTACCCTTAGCTAGAACTAATTTTGATGGCTCATTCACCTGGGCTGGCTAGAACTATCATCAGTTTACTTTAGCCATAATTCACCCTGGATTGGTGGAACTACGCTTAGCTAGAACTAATTTTGATGGCTCATTCACCTGGGCTGGCTAGAACTATCATCAGTTCACTTTAGCCATAATTCACCCTGGATTGGTGGAACTACGCTTAGCTAGAACTAATTTTGATGGCTCATTCACCTGGGCTGGCTAGAACTATCATCAGTTCACTTTAGCCATAATTCACCCTGGATTGGTGGAACTACGCTTAGCTAGAACTAATTTTGATGGCTCATTCACCTGGGCTGGCTAGAACTATCATCAGTTCACTTTAGCCATAATTCACCCTGGATTGGTGGAACTACGCTTAGCTAGAACTAATTTTGATGGCTCATTCACCTGGGCTGGCTAGAACTATCATCAGTTCACTTTAGCCATAATTCACCCTGGATTGGTGGAACTACCCTTAGCTAGAACTAATTTTGATGGCTCATTCACCTGGGCTGGCTAGAACTATCATCAGTTTACTTAATCCATAATTCACCCTGGATTGGTGGAACTACCCTTAGCTAGAACTAATTTTGATGGCTCATTCACCTGGGCTGGCTAGAACTATCATCAGTTTACTTTAGCCATAATTCACCCTGGATTGGTGGAACTACCTTTAGCTAGAACTAATTTTGATGGCTCATTCACCTGGGCTGGCTAGAACTATCATCAGTTCACTTTAGCCATAATTCACCCTGGATTGGTGGAACTACCCTTAGCTAGAACTAATTTTGATGGCTCATTCACCTGGGCTGGCTAGAACTATCATCAGTTCACTTTAGCCATAATTCACCCTGGATTGGTGGAACTACCCTTAGCTAGAACTAATTTTGATGGCTCATTCACCTGGGCTGGCTAGAACTATCATCAGTTCACTTTAGCCATAATTCACCCTGGATTGGTGGAACTACCCTTAGCTAGAACAAATTTTGATGGCTCATTCACCTGGGCTGGCTAGAACTATCATCAGTTCACTTTAGCCATAATTCACCCTGGATTGGTGGAACTACCTTTAGCTAGAACTAATTTTGATGGCTCATTCACCTGGGCTGGCTAGAACTATCATCAGTTTACTTAATCCATAATTCACCCTGGATTGGTGGAACTACGCTTAGCTAGAACTAATTTTGATGGCTCATTCACCTGGGCTGGCTAGAACTATCATCAGTTTACTTTAGCCATAATTCACCCTGGATTGGTGGAACTACTCTTAGCTAGAACTAATTTTGATGGCTCATTCACCTGGGCTGGCTAGAACTATCATCAGTTTACTTTAGCCATAATTCACCCTGGATTGGTGGAACTACCCTTAGCTAGAACTAATTTTGATGGCTCATTCACCTGGGCTGGCTAGAACTATCATCAGTTCACTTTAGCCATAATTCACCCTGGATTGGTGGAACTACCCTTAGCTAGAACTAATTTTGATGGCTCATTCACCTGGGCTGGCTAGAACTATCATCAGTTTACTTTAGCCATAATTCACCCTGGATTGGTGGAACTACCCTTAGCTAGAACTAATTTTGATGGCTCATTCACCTGGGCTGGCTAGAACTATCATCAGTTCACTTTAGCCATAATTCACCCTGGATTGGTGGAACTACCCTTAGCTAGAACTAATTTTGATGGCTCATTCACCTGGGCTGGCTAGAACTATCATCAGTTCACTTTAGCCATAATTCACCCTGGATTGGTGGAACTACCCTTAGCTAGAACTGATTTTGATGGCTCATTCACCTGGGCTGGCTAGAACTATCATCAGTTCACTTTAGCCATAATTCACCCTGGATTGGTGGAACTACTCTTAGCTAGAACTAATTTTGATGGCTCATTCACCTGGGCTGGCTAGAACTATCATCAGTTTACTTTAGCCATAATTCACCCTGGATTGGTGGAACTACTCTTAGCTAGAACTAATTTTGATGGCTCATTCACCTGGGCTGGCTAGAACTATCATCAGTTCACTTTAGCCATAATTCACCCTGGATTGGTGGAACTACTCTTAGCTAGAACTAATTTTGATGGCTCATTCACCTGGGCTGGCTAGAACTATCATCAGTTTACTTAATCCATAATTCACCCTGGATTGGTGGAACTACCCTTAGCTTGAACTGATTTTGATGGCTCATTCACCTGGGCTGGCTAGAACTATCATCAGTTTACTTTAGCCATAATTCACCCTGGATTGGTGGAACTACCCTTAGCTAGAACTAATTTTGATGGCTCATTAACCTGGGCTGGCTAGAACTATCATCAGTTTACTTTAGCCATAATTCACCCTGGATTGGTGGAACTACCCTTAGCTAGAACTAATTTTGATGGCTCATTCACCTGGGCTGGCTAGAACTATCATCAGTTCACTTAATCCATAATTCACCCTGGATTGGTGGAACTACCTTTAGCTAGAACTAATTTTGATGGCTCATTCACCTGGGCTGGCTAGAACTATCATCAGTTTACTTTAGCCATAATTCACCCTGGATTGGTGGAACTACCCTTAGCTAGAACTAATTTTGATGGCTCATTCACCTGGGCTGGCTAGAACTATCATCAGTTTACTTTAGCCATAATTCACCCTGGATTGGTGGAACTACCTTTAGCTAGAACTAATTTTGATGGCTCATTCACCTGGGCTGGCTAGAACTATCATCAGTTTACTTTAGCCATAATTCACCCTGGATTGGTGGAACTACCCTTAGCTAGAACTAATTTTGATGGCTCATTCACCTGGGCTGGCTAGAACTATCATCAGTTCACTTTAGCCATAATTCACCCTGGATTGGTGGAACTACCCTTAGCTAGAACTAATTTTGATGGCTCATTCACCTGGGCTGGCTAGAACTATCATCAGTTCACTTTAGCCATAATTCACCCTGGATTGGTGGAACTACCCTTAGCTAGAACTAATTTTGATGGCTCATTCACCTGGGCTGGCTAGAACTATCATCAGTTCACTTTAGCCATAATTCACCCTGGATTGGTGGAACTACTCTTAGCTAGAACTAATTTTGATGGCTCATTCACCTGGGCTGGCTAGAACTATCATCAGTTTACTTTAGCCATAATTCACCCTGGATTGGTGGAACTACGCTTAGCTAGAACTAATTTTGATGGCTCATTCACCTGGGCTGGCTAGAACTATCATCAGTTCACTTTAGCCATAATTCACCCTGGATTGGTGGAACTACCCTTAGCTAGAACTAATTTTGATGGCTCATTCACCTGGGCTGGCTAGAACTATCATCAGTTCACTTAATCCATAATTCACCCTGGATTGGTGGAACTACCCTTAGCTAGAACTAATTTTGATGGCTCATTCACCTTGGCTGGCTAGAACTATCATCAGTTCACTTTAGCCATAATTCACCCTGGATTGGTGGAACTACCCTTAGCTAGAACAAATTTTGATGGCTCATTCACCTGGGCTGGCTAGAACTATCATCAGTTTACTTTAGCCATAATTCACCCTGGATTGGTGGAACTACCCTTAGCTAGAACTAATTTTGATGGCTCATTCACCTGGGCTGGCTAGAACTATCATCAGTTCACTTTAGCCATAATTCACCCTGGATTGGTGGAACTACTCTTAGCTAGAACTAATTTTGATGGCTCATTCACCTGGGCTGGCTAGAACTATCATCAGTTTACTTTAGCCATAATTCACCCTGGATTGGTGGAACTACCCTTAGCTAGAACTAATTTTGATGGCTCATTCACCTGGGCTGGCTAGAACTATCATCAGTTTACTTTAGCCATAATTCACCCTGGATTGGTGGAACTACCCTTAGCTAGAACAAATTTTGATGGCTCATTCACCTGGGCTGGCTAGAACTATCATCAGTTTACTTTAGCCATAATTCACCCTGGATTGGTGGAACTACCCTTAGCTAGAACTAATTTTGATGGCTCATTCACCTGGGCTGGCTAGAACTATCATCAGTTTACTTTAGCCATAATTCACCCTGGATTGGTGGAACTACCCTTAGCTAGAACTAATTTTGATGGCTCATTCACCTGGGCTGGCTAGAACTATCATCAGTTTACTTTAGCCATAATTCACCCTGGATTGGTGGAACTACCCTTAGCTAGAACTAATTTTGATGGCTCATTCACCTGGGCTGGCTAGAACTATCATCAGTTTACTTTAGCCATAATTCACCCTGGATTGGTGGAACTACCCTTAGCTAGAACAAATTTTGATGGCTCATTCACCTGGGCTGGCTAGAACTATCATCAGTTCACTTAATCCATAATTCACCCTGGATTGGTGGAACTACGCTTAGCTAGAACTAATTTTGATGGCTCATTCACCTGGGCTGGCTAGAACTATCATCAGTTCACTTTAGCCATAATTCACCCTGGATTGGTGGAACTACCCTTAGCTAGAACTAATTTTGATGGCTCATTCACCTGGGCTGGCTAGAACTATCATCAGTTCACTTAATCCATAATTCACCCTGGATTGGTGGAACTACTCTTAGCTAGAACTAATTTTGATGGCTCATTCACCTGGGCTGGCTAGAACTATCATCAGTTCACTTTAGCCATAATTCACCCTGGATTGGTGGAACTACCCTTAGCTAGAACTAATTTTGATGGCTCATTCACCTGGGCTGGCTAGAACTATCATCAGTTCACTTTAGCCATAATTCACCCTGGATTGGTGGAACTACCCTTAGCTAGAACTAATTTTGATGGCTCATTCACCTGGGCTGGCTAGAACTATCATCAGTTCACTTAATCCATAATTCACCCTGGATTGGTGGAACTACCCTTAGCTAGAACTAATTTTGATGGCTCATTCACCTGGGCTGGCTAGAACTATCATCAGTTTACTTTAGCCATAATTCACCCTGGATTGGTGGAACTACCCTTAGCTAGAACTAATTTTGATGGCTCATTCACCTGGGCTGGCTAGAACTATCATCAGTTTACTTTAGCCATAATTCACCCTGGATTGGTGGAACTACCCTTAGCTAGAACTAATTTTGATGGCTCATTCACCTGGGCTGGCTAGAACTATCATCAGTTCACTTTAGCCATAATTCACCCTGGATTGGTGGAACTACCCTTAGCTAGAACTTATTTTGATGGCTCATTCACCTGGGCTGGCTAGAACTATCATCAGTTCACTTTAGCCATAATTCACCCTGGATTGGTGGAACTACGCTTAGCTAGAACTAATTTTGATGGCTCATTCACCTGGGCTGGCTAGAACTATCATCAGTTTACTTTAGCCATAATTCACCCTGGATTGGTGGAACTACCCTTAGCTAGAACTAATTTTGATGGCTCATTCACCTGGGCTGGCTAGAACTATCATCAGTTTACTTTAGCCATAATTCACCCTGGATTGGTGGAACTACCCTTAGCTAGAACTAATTTTGATGGCTCATTCACCTGGGCTGGCTAGAACTATCATCAGTTCACTTTAGCCATAATTCACCCTGGATTGGTGGAACTACCCTTAGCTAGAACTAATTTTGATGGCTCATTCACCTGGGCTGGCTAGAACTATCATCAGTTCACTTTAGCCATAATTCACCCTGGATTGGTGGAACTACCCTTAGCTAGAACAAATTTTGATGGCTCATTCACCTGGGCTGGCTAGAACTATCATCAGTTCACTTTAGCCATAATTCACCCTGGATTGGTGGAACTACCCTTAGCTAGAACTAATTTTGATGGCTCATTCACCTGGGCTGGCTAGAACTATCATCAGTTCACTTTAGCCATAATTCACCCTGGATTGGTGGAACTACCCTTAGCTAGAACTAATTCTGATGGCTCATTCACCTGGGCTGGCTAGAACTATCATCAGTTCACTTTAGCCATAATTCACCCTGGATTGGTGGAACTACCCTTGGCTAGAACTTATTTTCATGGTCACAACCTGTTCGAGCCATTGAAGTTCTTTTGCATTCATTTTTTCTTCTGAGAATCGATTTTATCTTGGCAATTATTGAAGACTCTGATGAAATGCCGCGTTCTGTGGCATTTCATCTGGGTATTCACAGTATGCAAAAGTATGCATTTAGTAACCACTTTTATACAAAGGGTTTAAGCCTGGAATTGGGCGTGGCTCGAATCAAGCTTTTCTTTAAAGTTTTAAAGCTAAATAGAGATTAATAGGAACCAATATTGGTAGCTGCACAAAAAGGATCTAACAAATTATTAGTTTAACCGCCTTTGGAATAACACAATTATGTGCTACATGTATTATATTAGAAGCGCTAAGGTAGCGTAAATCGTAAATATAACCCGTTCCGTTTTAATATGTTAACGTTTCCTTTTCCAGCTAAATAATTACATTGTATACGCCTCTTCATGACGAAATAATCTAATGGGCAAAATCGCACGGTGCAGACTCAATTCAGCCTGGCAACTCGCAATGTCTGAATATTGTACATTCGTTGTGCGCTCTGCTAAGGACCGAAAGTATTGTTCTATAAAGATCGTTTGAATCCAGATTAGAATCGTCGTTCTGTATGTTCTGATCAGGGTCAAAAACTGTTTTCAAAGGTAACCAGCAGGGGACAAAAGTCACCGCTAGCAAGGTAAGAATTAATAGTACTAAGTATAAAAGCCAGATTATATTTATGTTTACTAATTAATGTTATATTTAGATTCTCCGACTTTACTCATATTACATAAATAGTGCATTACAATAGGTTTACGGCCACAAATGGAAGTTATAACCCTTAATACGCCACCTAAAATTTGCTGCAGACGACGATTTCAAATTTTGCCAATTTTTTGTTTAAAAATTACAAATAAGGCATGATATTTCATGAGAATCGGCTCTTGGCAGACGATTCTTATGATATATCATACATTATTTTTGTCGAAAATCGGGAAAGGTGTCGCAAAATTGGTCGTCTGCTGCAGTCGTGATTGGCGTTTTAAGGGTTAATGGATGCTCTGATGTTACTGATTACTTAGAAGCGTATTACCTTTTCTGTACTGTTATGAAGTGTGTCTCTCTGCAAATGTGTGCACATATCTTGAAACTTACGAGCTTGAGCAATGAGACCCAAAAGTCCTAATATAAGTTTGGAGCAGTTTCCCTAATTTGAATGATATCTGTCTGGTACAAGAAATATTTACGCTGACGCCCTTTGTTGTGATTACACATATATAAGTGATTATGATCAGGAAATACCACAATCACACACGGCAGTCCAACTCGCATGACCGTGAGAAAAAATCACAGAACACCACCAGTCACAAGACAACAGGAAGAAGTAAAGTAACCAGCTCTCTAAAGATTACCGCAAAACATGAAGGCCCCAAAGTACTGAATAACAAAAATAAATTGAACGAACACAGAACGCACACAAACAATGGGAACAGCAATAAACAATGATTCAACAACAACAAAACCACCACCTTTAAACAGTAAGCCTTGGAACAGGCAAATTAAAATCTAGAGGCTTTCTAACATCTTATTTGTCCACATATGATTTCTCTTCTCTCTATACTACATGTACATTGCCTAATAATCTAATCTGAGTAAATTTAACGGGGGAATTAATTGAACAAACATTTAACAGAGAGGGTTCACTTTATATTTGCTTGTAATGATAACAATGCCTTTTCACTTCTGAACAACCTTAACAATATAATTTGTGGTCATGTCAGAAAATGTGTGATGTTCTCTATTATATTTTAGACATTATATTACAAGATGTGGCACGAAATTATATAGACAAATTGTAGGTGTTCCAATGAGTACTACATGTAATTGTGCTCCTATTATTGCAGATTTGTTTTTGTTTTGTTATGAGAGAGACTTCATGATCATGCAGACAACAATCAAACTGATCTTATTAAAGCGTTGAACTCCATCTCCAGATATTAAGATGACTGCCTTAAAGCTGCATACTCTGTAACTATGAACATTTTTCGAAAATTTTTATTTTCTTTTTAAATCATTTGTAAAAGTTATGTTAAGCTATGTTTTCACAATAAAAATGTTCAGTACAGCTGAAAACTGCATGGAAAAGTGAATTATCTTATCAAATAGGTGTTTTATTCTCTTGTTGGTAATTATTTGCGTCCCTCCAATAATTCTAGACCGTCGAATTTTAACATAAATGCAGTTGTTTTGATAGTGATAACTTGTTAAGATTTACGAAAATGGTAAAATGTTTACCTGAATTTGAGTATTTTTTTGTGTTCTTGAAAAATAAAAACATTATTTTTAAAATTAGAAGATCAAAAGTTACAGACTATGCAGCTTTAATATTGAAAACCCTTATTTTGAACATATGGTACGTTAGATATATCATACTGAACTTCAGTTAAATAAGGCAAACTGTTCTAATACTGAAGCTCCGTTTTTGGTCCATAACAATTGACATAGTTTCTTCTAAGATAATGATAAATGGGATAATTTTAATTTTGAAATAGTAAATTTCCCACTTCTTGATGGATATGTTCCTCGCTCCCCTTCCTATGGTATACTAATTCGTTTTGCAAGGGTGTGTTCTAATGTTGATGACGTCAACAATAGAACCCTATATTTGACTGCTAAGTTATTAAAACAAGGTAATAAATATCATACATTCGAAAAGCATTTTCTAAATTCTACCACAGACACTCTGAGTGAATTGTTAAATACAATATTGGGTTTAAGCCCTCAAGTAAAATATTTTACCATGCGTTCCAAGGCGGTGCTTCTTTTGTGGATCATTTACGTTATTTCTGTCTTGTTTTGTTATGCTGTCATGCACGTCTGTTTGTCGATGCCTTGTTGTCACCTGCTAGAAAGGGCTGGCCTCTTCGCTCTCGTTTGTGATGTCTAATTGTGACGTTGTCACTTTCCAATTGGTAATCTGGGTCAGGTGTGGTGCTTGATTATATCGATTCCTGATCTTTGCCCTCTTTCTTACTTTTAAAAACTCTTCTGCATCAGGGCATATCAAAACCTATATTATAGGTGATTTGGTGCTTTTCTATCTACACGAAAGCTATGTTTACACATAATGTGCATTCGCTGTCATGCTTTCGCAGTTTTTAACTGTATGTGCTTGTGCCAAGACTTAGTGCCAGCACTTTCAAATGTTACTCCTAAATATTTGTGACCTTCAACTTTGGTGATAACTTGATTATCCATGATAACAGGTGGGTGGACAGGTTTATTTATTTTATAAGACAGTATTATGTATTCAGTCTTATTTAGATTAAAAGATCCACGCCATTTCTCAGTCCATGCAGATGGTTTTTATTAAATCATGATTAATGGTTTGTGCTGCTTCCTCTGGGGAGTCATCTATAATATATATGGCTAGTATCATCAGGTAAATAATGTTACATATACCCATAGTAAAGTCCAAACATAATTGTCCTGTTTTCTACTTTGCTAAGGATGTAGCCACGGGGATTGAATATAAGAAGATCAAAAGATTTTTCTAAGCCCCATTGGGTGGGTATGTGAGGGGATGGTGACTCACTGCTGATGAAGCTTCTAATCACAGATGCCACTCGTGAGGCTTTCTAATTCATCAAAGTGGGTTTGTCTATCCCTCTGTCCGTCGACACAATGAGTGGTTACTTTGTTATTTCAACTATTACAGCCTTATTCTGGTCTTTTCTTTTACTTGCATGTTTAGTTTAGTTAATACTTTGGGAACTTGCTATTTTTTTGTTTTTTTCTCTAGTTTTTTCTTAGCAATTTAAGTATATTTCTGAACCTATTTTGTAGAAGACACAAAGCATTAGGAAAGAGACAGCATACATTTTGTAAACAAAATCAATGCTATCACATTTACATGTATATAATGCTGTATATCATATATTTGTTTACTTCTTTTTGATATATGCATGCTCATCTATGTAAATCAATGTGTATGTTTAAATTATAAAAAAGACTGAATTGTAGCGGAATGCAACGTTACTTAAGCACACACAGGTATTGCCAAATTAAGTATCACTTTAGTTTTTAGCATTGACAAGTAGCCATGGATTCATCAGATGGTGTAGAACCAGAGATAGACTTTTTACTGTAAAAAAGAGGAGGCATGAACAGTATAGTTCCGACTTTTTGTGTGTTCTGTCTCAAAAGTGAAAGTGTAGTTTGCATAGGGACGGGACCTGTCCAACGTTTGTCTGTAAGCTGAGGTTAGAAAATGATCCAAATGATTATGCTTATAAGGATATAGAGCAGATATTGCAATCATCCTTCAAGAGGAAATCTAAATGGCACAAAGAGTGTCCTCAACACTTCACAAATCACAACAAACCTGATATATTGTTATCAAACCAACCAGTAGAATGTGTATCACGAACAAATTCAGAATATAAAGAAACTTTCGAATCGCAGGATAAATATTTATTCAGAAGTAAACGTCCTACAAACCAATTCTTATAAGTATAACACATCATATTATTCGAAACAAGGTTTTAAATGATATTCTAATTATAAGTTACAACATGATTATAGTTTGAATTTTGCGTGAATATTGCATGTTGGTGCTTCCTTAGAATTAGTGCTGAATTCATGAAACATTATTCACACTGGTAAATGTATATGTTGATTTGCTGGCATTTACGCGTATTGCCGGTACTTCATATACCGGAAGTGGTAGATATTGGTGTAAACACTATATAGAAAAACATGCCATATGCCTAAAGGACTATAGAATTAGATCCTTTTTAAGTATTCAGTATGTGCATGGCGATTTATGTAAGCATTTAGGAATAGATTCAAGTACCGATCATCCAGATCGGTACTCGAATCTATTTCTAAATGCTTACATAAATCGCCATGTGCATGCCTAATACTTAAAAATGGTCTAATTTTGTAGTCCTTTAGGCATATGGCATGTTTTCTATATATGATTTAACATCAATTTCTACCACTTCCGGTCTATGAAGTACCGGCAATACGCGTAAATACCAGCAAATCGACATAGACATTTACCTATGTGTTATTACTGCCTTTTTGATCACCAGATACATTTAACAGATCGTTTGTCTCTTATTATAACTTGTCTGAGCACTTTAGTGCAATATACCCATGATATTCTTAGCCATATTATGTAATAATACCAACTTATTTTTTAAAGTAAGAAAGGTGGCGAAGATCAGGAATCGATACAACCAAGTACCACACCTGACCCAAGATACCACTTGGGAAAGTCACAAAAACACAACTAATAATCACAAACAAGAACAAGAGGGCAGGTATTTCCCAGCAGGTGACCACAAGGCAGAAATGAACAGACGCGAAAGCATGAAAAACACAAGACATAAATACCACAATTGATCCGCAAAAGAATTACCGGTATTCTGCATGCTAAATGCGCATATAAAATACTATAATATGTGTAAGTATTATTTTGTGCCCTCCACTAGTAAGGAAAATAAAACATATCATGCATATGATACACCCCCTTTTACGAAATTTATAAGAAACTTATTTGCCCATTCTTAAACATGACCACAATAATCCACCGTAAATTAGTGATTCGATAATGCATTAACTGTTTGAAAAATATAAGACTTTCTGAGACATTTAAGTTGAAATGAAGCTTTCGAACCGAATTACTGCAACTTTGATATTTGTGACGTCATACTTTGAGTCGGCCTAGCGAGAGATACTGCCCTTGATTTAATCTTGGCAACATGCAAAAGTTTTAAATATAACCATTATATGATCATTTTACCAAATATCTGCTGTTATACGCTGAGTACTACGAGACCATATTTTGGCGTATTTGCCCCCACACTATCATGGAATAAATCCAATCCAATTACATAAGAACCACCTAAAAACAAGCCCCCCTATCTACCGTCTTGTTAGCTCTAACAGATGGATGGACGGGGCCTGTGATAGACCTGTGATTCGCCAAGGTAACGCAGGTACAAATGCCATAATTTGTAACAATATGACAACAGTTATCATGAACATTTAATTTGAGTTTTTATAAAGTCTTATACTAGTAGCCTTAAGCTAGTATCTCACTTGGATGCGAGCAATTTACGACTATTTCGAGACTAATTTGAGACACGTTTTGGCGACAGAAATACGACATTGCAACCATAATCACATTGCGGTCACACCGAATAGGTGAATAAGACATATTTGCGACAGTCGCACGAATGTCGTACGACTGTCGCACGAATCATTGGCGAATGTTTCAGGACATTAGCGCGACATTCGTGCGACATTCGCGAGACACTCGCACGATGTTCGCCCAATGAAATTGCGAGCATTTATTACCATCGACCGCCTCACGACGTTCTCACGAACGTCGTGCGACTGTCGCACGATGGTTTTGCGAGAAATGATAAACCAAGAAATATAAACATTCTAGCAAGCATTTAAACTTCAGACTAGGGAGGTACTATGCTTTTGGAAGGAACTAGAGGGCTGGAAAGAGCTAGATTGTTGGAAGGTGTCACGCTGCAGGGTGATGTTGGACTGTTTAATGGTAGCAAATATTGAGTTAGAAAAAAGTTAACTCATTTAAACTGCACAGTTATGATGGCTCATCAAGCAGCTTAAGAAAGTCAGTCGAGAACGCACATGCTCTAATTGCCCATACGTATGGCATGATGAGCCCAATCAAATCAAAATTGCAATGATTTCGGATGAGCCTCGTCCTGTGAAAAGCTATTTGATACAGTTATACGCACAACAAAGGCACATATCAGACTGCACTGATGCGCCTTCAAATCAGAATCTTAGTTTTCCGCTGCAGTGATAATTTGTTTATAGGGTTCTGTATGCCAAATTCAACTCTTAGAAGGGCTGCTGAGACTAAGCAGGCTGTTGTAGTCTTACCAAGACACGATAATAATTCCTATATACTGTAAAAGAAATAGTAAACATTTAAGTAGGCCTAATAAAACATACTTAACAAAATTATTCTCTCAGAATGCAGAACCATTTTTAATAACTGATATTACTCCAAACAGTATACATGTACATGTAAGTGAGCCTAATCAATACACCATACTTATATGAAACTATCCTTTCAGATAGCAAAAATACTTGACAGCTGGAATTTGTCAAAAATATATACTTAAGTATGTCTAACCAAGAGCTCGTACTAGAGGGAACTATCATCTCAGATAGGAGGAACTCTTTCAACGAACCTTTGGCGACATGATTGCGAGTAATTTAAGATACTCGCGCGATAGTCGTGAGACGTTCGTGAGACTGTCTCACGACGTTCGCCAGAACATCGCTTAGTTTAATTTACTCGCAATGTTGTCGCGAAGTGTCTCATTTATGCCGCAATTGATTCGCAATTTAGTCTTAATTATCTCGCAAATATGAGGTGTTCCAAAATGATTGCGACTAAATTGCGAGGGGTCGGCGACAAGTTCGCGACGGTTTCGAGACACCCGCGATGACTTTGCGACTATTTTGCGAGGAATTTTGTCGCATAAAATTTTTGAACATGTTCAAAATTTTTGCGACTACTTTGCGCCACTTGGCGACACATGCGAGGAAATTACGAATCACTGGCGACTGTTTCGAGACGGATTTGCGACCCGCTCGCGATGTCTGTCGCCAGCTGTCGCAAAACAGTCGCAGTCCAGTGAGATAGGGGCTTAACCTTACCCCCTTACAAGTTTGCATTTTGTCTTTAGAATTTAAATTGAAACTTACCACGGAGATGACCCGAGGAAAAAAATGTATTATGTAGGTTCAAAAACCTTTAGAACAAGGCATATCAGAGCAAGTATTTTATGGTTGTTTAGTTTATAGATACATGTACATAAATATATTTGAAACCCTTATTTATCATATGACGTCGCGTCTGGGAGTGAAATTATGCCATGCAATAAGATCGATAAACCACTAGTGGTTTATCGATTTACGGGAAACGATATGACGTCCATAAAAACGTTGCGTACATAATGGCAAAAAAATAATGTTTTTACGCCAGAAATCAGATTTCAAAGTATTTGTCATATGATAAATAGAAACTAACATTCGTGCTCTTGTATTATAGAATTTATTAAACTCGTTGAGAAAGAGATAAAATGCTCGGCAAGCCTCGCATTTTATCTCTTATTCCCAACTCGTTTAATAAATTCAATAAAACATGAGCACTCATGTAAGATCCTCTATTTATCTGACCATCAATCATTATTATATAGTAGACTATAACATGGATACCATTTGTTTACTCAAATTATACAAAACCTGCTAGTGCCATAGTTAGCATGCATTTGGACCTCGACCTGACAAAACCTGTTTTTGGGGTTTCCAGCAAAACGGGACGCAAAACAGTCTTCTCAGCTACAGATACAAGCGGATTCGCAGGCTGGTCTGCGTCTTTGTGGGTCGAAAACCCCCGAAGACAGGGTTTTGTAACGTCGAGGCCCATTAAATGTTGGCACGATTTCATCCTCTTATAAATATGACATAAAAAACCTATTTCTACAAGTACACTTTTTTTTACTGTGCTCTTTGTAAGCATATGAAGATGCTTGCAATATTAATCAATAGCATATATGATAACTTTTTTTGATAAAACGGGAATACCTGTCCCATGTTTCCTGCAAATTAGCACGAACTATTCTAGCATGATATTAACTATTCAAACATTCATATGATAGATAGATCGATAGATCAATAGATAGATAGATAGATAGATAGATAGATAGATAGATAGATAGATAGATAGATAGATAGATACTAGATAGATAGATAGATAGATAGATAGATAGATAGATAGATAGATAGATAGATAGATAGATAGGTACGTACGTACGTAGGTACGCACGTACGTAGATAGATAGATAGATAGATAGATAGATAGATAGATAGATAGATAGATAGATAGATAGATAGATAGATAGATAGATAGATAGATAGATTACCATTGATCTTTTCCCGTACGTTGGAACTTTACAAGAACTACATTCACCACTTCCTAAACACATCTTTAGTCGTACAATACAGCTGGAAGGACAATTGCATTCTGAAACAAAGGAGAAACACATAAGAGCACAACATATACAATATTCTAGACTTGTTCTGGTGAACTCATGGTCAGATTTAAGAAATAGATCAGCTCTAGCAGTGAATTGTTGAGTAATAATTCACTGCTTGGAGGTCAGTTGTAAAGGAGCTTAAATCACGAGCACGTAGCGCTCGTGATTTTTTCGGACAATTGACCGACAAACACGCAGTTTGCTATTGTTTCAATTTGATTCCTATTTGAGAACATTAAAACTTGACCTCCGTGCATATTACAGTGTAAAAAGTATCTTACTTATTGTATTTTGTATATGGGGCCGTTGCTACATGTGTATACAATAAAAAAAAGTTAAACAAAATGAGTGGAAAATGAATATGGTGAGCGCTTGTAATGCTTTCTTCCATGCTACACAACGACTACGCCTAAAAAGCGCTTTTCAGTACGCAAAGACCATAACCTAGTTTGACCATGATGAAACTTAAAAGCTAGGTCGTGGTCCCAGAACAAACACAAACCATGTGCATATTTTCAGACCATGAAAATAGCACTTGCAAAGCTTCAAAAAAAATCCGTATACAACTGTTGAAGGGGTTGAACATGCAGGGCAGGCTGTCCGTTGCACAACAATAGCTGTTTCATTGACCATGAGTACAAGCAAAAAGGGCATAGCATTTTGTCTATGCAGAGGCTTGTTTCAGACAGAGCTTTACGCAAGTCAGCTTGAGAGTCCTCGCTTTGCGCCATGAAGCGGATTTTATTTGTAAAATATCGTTGCAGAGCGTTGTGTCTAAAATCACGACGTAGAACTAGCATACTGCAATGCATCCCGGTCGTGTCTACTATATGTAACACTACATGGTGTGCTAAAAGCTAGCTACATGATGCTATGTCATTGATGTATGTGATGAACAATCTGCATGTATCACATTCTGGAATTAAATATATTTTCACATGTTCCCAAATAGGAGACACTGTTTCCCGATCGGGCTTTACAACTTTCTCAAGTTCCCGAACGGGAATCACAGACAACCAGAAAAAAGCCTGATTTCAAACCTTAATAACTTTTTTCTAGACAGTTTCAAAAAATCTGAATGGTTTAAAGTTTGGAAGTTTATTCATCTTTGGACCGTTGAAATTTGGTGAACATCCGTTAAAAACTGTGACACGTTTTTTTTCATTTTCTGAGAACACTATAAAAATGATAAAATCGAGTAGCAAGTACATGTAACTTTTAATGGTATCATTTACCTGTAGTTCTCTCTCAAATGGAGCTCAATTGGGCATCTCTCCTCCAATGCTTATCATATGGCGTTTAAATTATTTTCTAATCGCGTTTTTGGTGTGCAAACGTCAATTTTGTGCCAAATATACGCGACATTGCTAAAGGTGTCATTGCATAGTTTACCGATTTTAATACAACCATGTACATGTATCACTCTCAGACACGACGTCATATGATAAATTATTCATATAAAGAAACTGATTAATGCATTAAATGGGAAGTAGAATCTTAAATGATGTTTGTAGGGCCTAGCGTAAACAAATGCGTGTCACAGAGTGAGAGCATGTTTAGAAATAGACTTTTCTCATTATCAAACGATGTAATTTAATTTTTGGATAAACACTTCGAGATAAATAAAACAAATATTTCTATTTTATATTGAAACAATTGTTTGTGAACTATGTTTTTGTTGTAAGAAGCATCCAAGTAAAATATGTCACGTCTTACATCAATACCCAAAGGAAATACTTTTAGAAAGATCAAATAGTATGGCTCTACACAATTGTTGAAATAAGAGTATATAGTAATGCTGATTGTGTGTTGTCCCTATTTTGTAATATAAGTCTTAGAGACATTTCAAGCTTTGAGAACGACGCGTGAGATTTTATACTTAAATTTGTATTCTTGCTGGCGTGTAGATGCTTTTGATCCCCCCAGATCCAGAAAGTTTTGTCACGGGGAGGGTAGGGGCAAAACTTTGAGCCAGTGCATGAGATTGTGGTATGAGCGATCAGCAAAGTCTAAGATCAGCCTGCGCATACGCGCAGTCTGATCACAGCCTTTGCTAGTCGCTAGAGTATTTTATGGTTGTTAAGCTACTGACTGAACACCACTTGGAGTTTCTAAGCTTAATAGGGGGCTGCTGCGGCTTGTCCGAGTCTACACATGTCAAACCTGCCACATTGTTGGAAATCTCATGCACTGGCTCTTTTTTTTTAGTCGTCAAATTATACAGAGGGGAGAGGGGGTCCGTACCAATATTGAAAACAGACCACATCGGCCAGCCAGCATGGCATCCGGTGATGGCTTGATTTTCCAGGGGGGGGGAGGGGTGGGACCGGACCCCCTGCCACCCCTCTGGACCCTCGCATGTGCAATGGGTTGGGGAGAATTTGACATTTTGACAAGTGTCGACTCGGACGAGCCTCTGTAGCCTCCTTTTAGCTTAGAAATTTCAAATGGTGTTCAATCAGTGGCTTAACAATCATAGAATACTCAAGCGACATGCAAAGGCTCTGATCAGACTGTGCGTATGCGCAGGCTGATCTGAGGCTTTGCTTGTCTCACATACCACATTGTTGGAAATCTCATGCACTGGCTCATATGTGATTGTGACATTTCATGGTCGTACGCACTTTTTTATGAAAATACTGTTTTCATTCACTGGCTCATACAACCTGGTTAACTAACCCAAATTTATGATTGAGCAAATTATTACATTTACCAAATTGAGCAATTCCATAACAAACCCAACAAAATAAGTCGAGCATCTGTCTAATCAGTCTTCGCTGGGTACATAGTGTGTAGCTAAGAATTCAATCTTAATGCTGACAGTTAAGACTGACGTACCAGAATGAGCTGATGCGTAGGCTGGTTTGAGTCTCCCGTGACGCAAAATGATAGTTTTGGTTTCCTCGTGACGCAAGTTAATGTCTTTCTTAAACTAATGATAGCCAATGCTTTATATGCCTTATAAAACACAATGTGAGAGCTATATTTCCTTCTTGAATCATAGGTTAACCTTTACTCCACAATTACGCCTTTTGGCCCCTCTGAAATACAACGTATTTGAAAATATTATGGAAAATGGAGAATTTGCCCAAAAGAGCAAATGCTCCATTTCCCATAATATTTTCACAAGTATTCAAAACTATACTTGATTTTTTCTTGCTTTCTTAATGGTTTTTAAAAATGGAAAATGATGTCCTAGTCTAAAATAGCATATGGAGTAAATGGTTGAATGAATTATTTTCCAAACAGACTTCTCTGCATAATTATTTACTTTCAATAATGACCGGTGAGTGACAATATAAGAATCCCTCATAAGTGTACATGTAAAGGTAGGATTGAAAATTCCGTCCCGAGGATTGCCGTTTGGCACCACGGGGCTTGTCGACTAATGGCAAATGGTGGTCACGAGTGACGGATTTATCTATCCTATCCTCACATATTTGATACATTATACTCCATGCTTGCCATTAAATACCGCATTTTTATATTAAAAAGGGCTCCCAGAAGCTCTGAAAGCGCGACGCGACATAACATGATTCGGTCACTTTACTATAACAATGACGTCAGTTATCTAACGTCGTGTTGCTGTCCGTGTTTTATCCTTCACACAGGCTGGTACTTGTACAGGGTACGCGAGATAAAATTATTTCAAGTTGGAACCCCAAATCAGGTGTGCGAGAATTCCCTGCCATTTGTGGTGTCTGATTCTGCTTAAAATTGAAGCATTTATCTAGGCACCTTCAATCAGCGGTTTACTTACTCTACACCAAAGTTTATGAGTTGGTATTTGGTCATATAGAAAGCTACAATTCTCATACATTAGGCATGTAAGTCACGTTTACCATGTTATTTATTGCTCATAACACGTTAGATGTGTGTTTTAGTTGTTTAAGAGAAAAAAACAAGGTTCACCTGCATGTAAATTGATTCTTCCGCAAGCTATCCCTTCTATATAATAGCCCAGAATTAAACCTTTCTATTTATTCTAAATATATTAACCAACACAATATGTTTTCATGATTATGTTTACTTTTATATGGGCAAGAAAACGCTAGAAAACCTGTCATCGGGGGTCTGTGAATGACACAGACGCAGATCAGCTTGCGCATCCACGCAGTCTGATCAGCATCTTTGATATTCCCTTAATGAAAAGTATTAGATGCAAACTTGCTACAAGTGAAATTTAAATTTTCTTGCTAGTCTCTGTAGCAAAGGAGACTGGTTTTGAATTTCGCTTTGTCGGAAATCCTTAAGACAGGTTTTGTCGAGTCGAGGCCCTTTTATTAATTAAGCAATGTATTTAATGGAATGGCATTGTGGATGACATCCCCTGGGCCATTTAGTTGATAGAGTGATCTGAAATGGTATTGCAAGCCTAACTGTTTAGCATGCTATTTTTAAGTTTTCGTGCGGGTTAATTTTTCATGATTTTGTTATCAGTAATTAATAAGGGTCTTCACTTTTCGTGCCTGTTTACCGGTATCCAGAATGAAAAGTGTTAAATGACAACTTTACGTATTGCGATTTGTACCAAATTCTCATGAGACGGCCCAGTTAAGGAAAGAAATTATTATTTAGGTATGACATAGCCATGAAATGACTCCTTCAAGAAAGCATGCTGTCGATACGCTTTCAAGGGATTTACAACTAATGCTTTCATGAATAAATACGTAGAACATCGTCCTCTTCCTAGAAAAAAAACAGAGCTACGTAGAAACAATACTCACCCGTTATTATTTCTCGTAATCTCATAAAGCGTGCTCTCAGCGCATTTTCTTCCATTTCTTGAGCAAAAGTTCCCATAACAACAATAATTAAAGCCAACCCAACAGTTCTTATTGCAAGTTTAAAATTCATGTCTCTAATTTTATTCCTATCAATGGTACCACTGCTAAGTTTACTAGAGCTTATTGCGTTATATCAAGTTTTTATTTCTAAATTCTTAAACCCCCTCGCTCAATCAGATTAAGCACGTGATTAGCCACCTCGAGATAACTTCTGCACTATTTATCCAGTACACGAAGTCTAATAGCCAATCATAAGCCTCTTTTGATTAAAGACATTGGAATATAATAGGAATTCCGTCATTACAAAGCCGTTGTCAAAGATTAATGCTTGTCCTGCTGAATTAATAAAACTTTGTGAGCATGAAATTTATCCTGCAAATAAATGATTATCCTGCTAATAAATGTTACAATGCCAACAATTGTTGACAATTGTTGGCATTTTTACATTTATTAGCAGGATAAATACACTATATGAATGTTTTAATCAGGATATTTTTTTTTATTTTTTAAGTAATAAAGTTTTTATGAGCAGTTGAAAATTCATGCGCAGCTGAGTTGAGCATTAAACGAGTTTATAACTTCGGGGCCAGGGTCATTGAAGTCGGCACTTACAGCATATTCGTAAAGCCACTTCTTTTGTTTGCATGCGCCGTACATTGTAATCTAGTGGTGAGTAGAGGCCTTAATAATAAAATTTCGTTTTTTTCGCGATAATTTGATTTTCGCCACCAGCATTAAAAGACATATTTGTGACATTAAAATCGCGAATTGAGCATGATTTTCCTACATAAGTAAACCACAGAGTTATTTTGCCATTTTGTGAGGGTTTTTAATTTCGCGAATTTCCGTAGTTGCGATAAACCCTCAGATTTCAGATGATTTACAGTATTTGGGCCTGGGCCTTCATGTGTGCCCTTCGTCGTCTGTGCAAACAATGAAAGCTTTATCGAGACTGTGCATTAGTCTGAGTTTTGCTTCTTGCATATGTTTCTTACAAAAATATCATAAACCGGCTCTAAATGAGTTAAAGCTGCACCCACTTTCCGTAACCAAACCAAATAGTTGTATGGTAGCAATCATTACTATTATAAAAGGTTGACATGTTGCTCAGAAAATTGTGTGAATCCTGTATATGGCATCTTCAAAAACCAGCTGCTCTGGATCTTTAGTGTGTTCTAATGATAAATATCAGCGTTAATCAGGATTAGAGTGAAATATGACCATATCATCACAAACTGTGCTGCATGCATAGCGAGAAAAAGACCATTGTGCCATCTAGTGTCTAAGATATGGAACATAAACGAACATTGTTGACTCATATTCCTGTATGAGCCTCGATTTTAGAAACACTGATCAGCGCCTCTGTTATTCGCGTATTGGAAAGTATCATATCTAGACTTGCTCCATGTGAAACTTCAATTTGCTAGCTAGTCGCTGTAGTTGACGATACTGACTTCAGTCTCGCTTTTCGGAAACCCCAAAGACCGGTTTAGTCTAGCCGAGGCCCAAATTATTATAAGATGCCATAGTCTGAGAGAATATGCATCTATCATGAGTGAGAAGGTTGGATAGAGAAATCTGTCCCAATGATCACCGTTTGGAATTTTCTAGCCTATCATCTCACAACTAATAGATCCTTTTTCTTGCTAACCATTATATACCCCATTTTGTATTTAATAAAGGGCTCTCAGAAGTAACTAAATGTGCTGAGATGTGACATAACACGATGACGTCACTTTAACATAATAATGGCGTCACTTGTCTTACGACGTGCGATTGTTACCCCCCCCCCCCCTATTAAATTCCAACGGGTTTGTACAGATATGTGAGATAGAAGGTAAAATAGCGGAAACCCCAATCCAGTTACGCTAGAAAAAATATTCTCGCACAACAGATCGGGATTTCCGTTGTTTTTTTACAGGTACCCATGTGCGATAGTTCTATCTCACATAAGCCGCACACCGCACGCTAGCCGAACGTCGTTCCGTGACGTCATTGTAATGTTAAAAAGATGTCACCGTGTCGCATTGCAGCGCATTTAGGATTTTATGGAAGTCTTTTTCATGTTTTTTTCCAATATACAATGAGGTATTTAGTAGTGAGTAAGAAAAATAATCCATTATTCCTGTAAGGATGGGATAGAAAAATCCATCCCTCGCGATCATTTTGCAAGCCTCGTTATGACAAACGGTGAGCCTCGGGACGAATATTTCTATCCCACCCTTACACTCATGATTTAGTCTTATTCCCAATATGATTCCGTAATGTGACCAACATTTACAGAATTTAATAAATTCTGTCGCGCATATTTTAAAATAAATGCCAAAATGTTTAAGTCTTTGACAGTCCCGCTTTAATCAAAATCAGCTTAAAATTGCGGCGCCTCTGTTTGGGTTGCTGTTAAAGAATTTAAGTCTTCTATTATTAATTCTTGGCACACATGTTGAACCGTTGACATTACGGAAATTGTCCGTTAATCATCGGTTATTTCCGGTTGTGCATACTTTAAAGCGTTGATTACGTAGTTGATAAACTCTCTTATTATAACTAAGAACCAGCGGTCGAAAAATCCGCTCCTCCAGCCCATGAGAAGTAAGTAAGGGTGCAAAAATCAGGGCTTGATACAATCAAGTACCAAACCTGACCCAGGATACCAATGGGAAAGTGACAAACTCACAAGCAGACAACAAAAACGAGAGCCAAAAGGTCAGCCCTTTCCCAGCAGGTGACCACAAAGCACAAATAAACAGACGCACATTAAGGCACAACAAACACAAGACAGAACAACATAAATGATCCACAAAAGAAGTACGCCTTGGAACGGTCAGTAAAAATATTTTAATTGAGGGCTACAACCGGTTTCACGGCGCCAACCTGACCTCTAATTCAGATGTGAATCAAGACATAGATATTTGGTTAGCATGAAATACCCCTAACTAATCAATGCCTCATCTCCCAGAACATATAAATCAAAATATAAAATGGAGATAAAGCAAAGATAAGGACTCAACAGTAAATAAAACTGAATACCGGAGCAAAAGAAATATCACAGGTAAACACCGGTGGGCCTGACAAACAGTCAACACATCGGGCCCTTACCATCTCATCAATAGATTATTCTTTAAGTTGGAACCTTCATAGAATCTTAAGTCCAAGCCACCGGCGTGCTATTAAAGAGGAAAGCAAAGTTGCTAACCGTTATTGGGTTGACCACCAAGCATGCAGTCTGTTACAATGCATTAATGTTATAGCAAATCTTTTTTATAATGGGAAATTATTTTAATAGACTGCGCTGAAAAATTATTAGAGCCAGCAATCTTTTTCAACTTATAGACCAAGTCACCATAGAATTCAGGTTCCAAAAGTCCTTGGCGCAAGAGAGATTTAAGTCCAACTTGGAATTTAGATATCAAATCATAGTATCGTCTATAAAATTCAGAAAAGGATTTGCGAAGTTTATGATACCGATGGCCTTGTTTAAGAAGTTTTGGGGTTAACAATTTATTGCGAGTGTTGAAATCAGTAACATGGCTAGATACCCTGGCAGAACGGATGAATTGATGGATATAGACTCCTTAGGATTTAGAGAGAGGAACATCACCATCTAAAAATGGAAAATTGACAATTTTAAAATCAAAGTCGTCACGTTTATCATAAATTTTGGTAGAAACAATATCATTAGAAATTGACAAATGTATGTCTAAAAATGCGACTTCACTATCAGAGGTATTGGCTTTATTAAGTTGGAGCTCTGAAGGGTATATTTGACTTACCCTATTGTCAAAATCAACATTATTAATGTTGTAAATATCGTCAAAATATCTGGACGTAGTGTTTAAAGCATCAATAACATCAGCCTGCTTATCAGCAGAAAGAGACATCATAAAGTACATCTCATAACGAAACAGGAATAATTTGGCAACCAGGGGAGCACAATTAGTGTCCATAGGAATCCCACAACTTGTCAATTCACTTTGATGCAAAATCGAATAAAAATGTTGTCCAACAAATAGGTCAGCTCATCACATACATTTTGACACGACCATGCATGATATTTTTAGGTGTCCCTAGGTAAAAATGCGTTTCTGTCGTTACATGCAACGTAAGGAGAGCCTTCTTTCTGGAAAGTTCTTTCAATAAGATAAATAATTTATCTTTTAATAAATTATGAGGTAAAGTAGTGTAAAGAATATAAAAATCATAAGTAGACAAATTGGTCGCATTGAAATATCTAACTCTAAGTTTATCTACAATTTCACCTGAATTTTTTATAGACCAAAATAGATTTTTACTGGATCTCTCATATACCTTTTCACAGTTCTTGATAACATGTTTTTAACAGCTGCTAGACACGAGTTTGACAATTTAGAAAGTTCTGTTGTTGTACAAGAACTAGAATTAGCAATAAATCTGGCTTTATTGCTTTATATGGTTTTTTGTGGAGTTTATGTAACCAATACAACGTAAGAACCATGTCTTGTTTTTTTAGCTCTGACATCAAATTGTAGGGCTGTATGACAACCATGCACATCGACTGATACAAAAACATAGTTCGTATGAAAATCCTGGATAACTCGTTTAAGATGACGAAAAGAAGATTAAGCTTTAGGGAATAAAAGATGTGTATTACGAGAGTAAAATGAAATACAAGTATCAATAATTTTAAAAATGTTAATCCTTCATTGCTTCAAGGCATCAGATTCAACATTTTCCCGTTTACATCAACGATTACTGAAGCCTTTCAAGGAAGCAGGGATCTCTCTATGATATTTAGGGAAATCAATATTAGAGGTAAATCTATCTTTAGGACCTTTAGAAATAACATTGCAAACTCAAGTGTGAGGATTGACATTTATATTACCTGTAATCATATGCCTTGCAGGCGGATATAAAATAATTAGAATTTTGACAATTTCAGGAGTCAGGAGCATAGGAATCTATATTTATGTCAGTTTATAAGACTTTTTATCAAAAATTTAAAGCTAAAATCTTGTAGGACTTTGAGTTTCTAATTTTAGTTTTAGGGGATAAAAGATGTGTATTACGAGAGTAAAATGAAATACAAGTATCAATGATTTTAACAATGTTAATCCTCCTTTGCTTCAAGGCATCAGATTCAACATTTTCCCATTTACACCAACGATTACTGAAGCCATTTTCAGAAGCAGCGATCTCTCTATGATATTGAGGGAAATCAATTTTAGAGGAAAATCTATATTTAGGACATTTAGAAATAACATTGCGAACTGAAGCGTGAGGAATGGCATTTATATTACCTGTAATCATATGCCTTGCAGGCGGATATAAGATAATTAGAATTTTGACAATTTCAAGAGTCCAGAGTATTTAAATCTATATTTATATCAGTTTATAAGACTTTTTTTTCAAAAATTTAAAGCTAAATACATGTAGGACTTTGAGTTTCTAATTTTGAGCCTCTTTTCACAAGTTTTTTGTTGCCACTGGTGGTATATGTATTTGAAATACACTATTGGTTAAAAAATATCATGTTTTGTACTTTAAACACTACTTTCAAACTGGTACCCTTTCACTTATTACTACGACTTAACATAGTTTTAATGCAGTGGAAATGTTACACCAATATCAGTGGCAGGTAAGCTGCCACGAAATTTAATGTAAAGTTACAATTATTTTTACAGTGTACATGCAGCTCGTCCTATTAATACCGTGGCATATCTGGTTAACACCATAACACGCTAATAAAGCAAGATGCGTTCAGCAAGGTTATAATCGCATAATCTAAAAATGGTTCGTCTTAATCGGATCTTTTCCACACAAAACAAAATTTGAGCCGCGACATGAGATTTCCAACAATGTGGTATGCGCGGCCAGCAAAGCCTCAGATCAGCCTTCGCATATGCGCAGTCTGCCCAGATCCATTGCTAGTCGCTTGACTATTCTATGAGTGTTAATCTACTGACAGAACATCATTTGAGGTTTCTACACTTAAGAGAATGCTGCATATGCTCGTATGAGTCTACACTTGCTTGTCAAAACAACACATTGTTGAAAATCACATGTCACGGCTCAAATACTCGTTTTAAGCATGTTAAATGAGCTAGCTTATGAGATAATCAACTTGTCCATTTGGCACCAGCGATGGTTTTAGACGAGCTTGTTAAAATGCGAAACACATTTTGTGCCTTCACTGCAAGCGTGTACAAAGCATGGAAGCGGATGAAGGTTAAAACAGCCGCTCATATGAGTCACACGATGAGGACACATGTTTGTGTCACGTAGCATAACTAACAAATGACTGTGTCATTTCTATAATCCTCCTAAATTCCTGCCACTTTACAACACACGCACATGTAGCTGTTAGTTTTCAAAGAATCTATCGTGTGAGGTTGAGATTGAAAAATCCGACCCGATGATCGACGTTTGGCACCACGAGTGTGATCATCTGTGTGATGATAAACGGTTATCCCGAAGGACATATTTTTCTTTCCCACCCTCACACGAATAGTGGAATCTTTTTTTTTTTTTTTTTTTTTTTTTTTTTTTGCTTAGTTAGGTTCTCATTTGAAGCGACTCTAGATGACTAGACACTTCCAATGAGCACCAATAACATGTCACTCAGGGAAATTGAACTGTTGATTGCCAAGAATACTATTCATTTTTATCAATGCCTACCCCCAGATCATCCCTATTTTACTAAGGTAAGAGGAAAAAGCAGCCAACAGTCGTTTTGTGCTACACTAGAATTTTGAAAAAAATCACATCATCTTTTAAGTGGTGTGAAAGCATCAAAACCTCGTAAATACATAAAACAGACATAAAGGAGCAAAACATTTACAATTCTTAAGCCCCAGTTACACATTCCCGATTCTGGCTACGACTCATCACGATTCGTCCCGATGAGACCTATGTTGTAAAATCGGGATGCATCGGGATGGTCAAAACAGAAAATTTAGAAATCCCTACGATGTCTCACGACGTTCCTACGGTATCTCTACGACTCCTCTACGATTCATGACGGTGCTACTACGATGCTACTACGATGCTACTACGATGCTACTACGGCAGAGTCACGACATAAACGTAGGACAGTCGTACTGTGTTCTTGGTGAATCGGGATGAATCTGGATGAGTCGGGGGTGAATCGTGTTGTCAGATGATACCCCGATCAACCCCGAACGCCCAAGAATGACGACGAATACTACCACGATGCAACTAGGAATGACCCCGATCCCGCTACGGTAGAGCTACGACTTAGGCCACGCCCACAATCCAACACGATTCACCCCGACGAGTTTAAACGGTTTAAACTCGTCGTAGCGTTGTCCTCGAGGCTCCCGAATCACCAAGATTCTTCAAGAATCACCACGGTACTACTACGATTCACGCCGGTGCATCACGATGGCGCAACGGCGCTACTAAGAATCAAGCCGATGCATCCCGATTCGACAAATCGGGGTGAGTCGTAGCTCTGCCGTGGCCCAAAATCGTGACAGTGTAACTGGGGCTTTACTAAAATATATACCATCATGGTGAACAAATGGTCACAGTCAAAATCGCCGCGTTTTTAAACCCCGCGGAGGTTATCCAACCTTGCGTTGGGCCCCCCAACATTTGTATGTGTGTGGGGAAGGGGTATATGCATATATGGGGGAAATCCCTGCGGAGTTAAAAAAAAGTTTTAAAAAATCATGATGAAATAGGTATGTCTGATTGAGTATTTTGAAGAAAATTGATATTAAACTTTTATTCCAAACCTTAATTTCCCCAGCAGGATTTTTCTACCATTTTTGATTGTGAGTTTTTGAAAAAAAATCAAATTGACTTGTTTTAATTATTACTCATTACAATGCGAAATTAAAGGTAAAATGTTTCTGAAACATTTTCCATGGGTAACTATTATACGGAGAAGATTCCAAGATGTCCTGTTTTAAGTAGAAATAAGGCAGTTATAGCAAGACTTGTTTAAGAAAGGTCAGTTTTCAGGTTATATACATGTTAGTTGCATGATAAAATATATACGTAGACATATTTTACTCACAGTTCTTGAACGCTACCATACATTTTTGACTTGCTTTACGGGTATATGTGCGCCAGTACATTTGGAGTTGATAGTATACACTGAACTGAAGTTCTAAGTAGCCATTTTTCAATTTCTTTTTTTTGACTAAGCCCAAGTGATATTGAAATGAATTTTTGCCCAAGTATGTGCATTGTAATGGACTAAACTTAAGCGGTGCTTTGGAAGAGTTTTCTATCACTTCACGATTTTTGGGTTCAAAAATGCAAAAATCAACTTTTTGAAGAAAATAAGCATTTTGAGTACAGTTTTCATCGAATTCAAGTACAGGTGATTTCAAACCTGCCTAGTCGACTTGAAAAAAAAAAAACACTTGACATTTTCCTTATGACAGATTTTTTATGAATTTTTAGAAATTGATAATTTTCCAAAATTTTCGAAATTTTCTGGAATCAGCAGCTGCACATACTAAAATCATTCTATGTGTTTTATTTTATGATAATGTATTTGACAAAACACCATGCAACTTGATGAGCCCATTTTCAAATGATATGTTTTACTAATTTGGTATCCACTTCCGGTTTTTACGTGAAACTTTAAATGTCATTTAAATGGCAATTGTTAAAGATTTCTTTTAATTTTTAAGCAGAACAGTGACGCCAGTTCATAATGAAGAACCCCTGAAAATTGCATTGCTGTGACGCAGATAATACAACGTACAGAGCAATGCAAAATGAGTATGCAAACTGCATGGTTAAGCTTAAAATCCTTTGATTTTGTTGTTGACCGTGGCTGTCTTCATGTTAACGTAGGAGAGAAATGGAGTGTTCAGTTGTCATAAAAATTTTTTGATTATTTTAATCTTATATCACAGCTGTTATGAACATCTTCAACATAATTAAAATATAAATGGATAACGTATCTGATGAATAGTTTATATAACACTAAAACGTGTGACTTTTTGAAATGATGGTACCTTTACGCGGACCTCGTCTGTGCAAGGTCTACCAGTCATTTTGAAATGACATAATTTGCAGAATCTCGACAAAGCCTTGGACCTTTTTATAGAATTTATTTTTTTGAGAGCGATTGTTACTTTCTGAACGGGATCAAAAATTGTATGGTGGCTACTTATAACATCGGTTCAGTGTATATGCATTGTCGAACAAAAAAGGGACAGGCAAGCCAATACAAATGCTCAGAGCTGACTAATGGAACTTTAGCTGCTCATATACACGAAGTATGGATGAGAATAAATATATTTATTAATCGATGCGATATTTATTTGGGTAGGATTTTTAGAGTTGATACTTGTTTTCTGTAATAACTTTTATTACAGCAAATAAGGTAACTATTCACTTGTTAGTCACGAGAAATTCGCTGAATTTGGTTATTAAAGGTTATATAAGAGCATGAATTTCGTGATTCATGCGCTGTGATAGTGCAGAAAGACTATAAGTATTCTTGGTAGAAGATTTATAGTCATTCGAGGCTAGACAGACCATACAGAAATTTTGTTGGTTTATGTGCGCGCCATGAGTACCGTAGACGACATAATAGAGCAGACAGCCAGCAGAGGAGGTAAGTCCCCGGGGGAAGCAAATAATTCAGACACTTTTGAAGCTTTTGGCTTGTTTAGAGACTATTTAGATAGCAAACTTTGTGATTTAAAGAAAGATATTAGTGATCAGACTCTCAAATTGAAAAGGAAGGCGCCATCTTTTAGGCTTGAATCGCATAGGATACAATTTGAGTTTAACTTAGATATTCAGGAAGAGCTTGAAAGAATAGCGTCTGGGGTCAGACAAAAAGACGTTGATTTATGCAAGGATTTAATTTCAAAGCTTAAAAAGAGAAACAAGCTAATTAAGGTTGCTGACAAATCCCCCGGGGTCTGGACTACAGTCCGTGAATATGAAGAGCCTAGCTTATGCGGTAGTGACTCAGAGGATGACAGAAAGCTTAAACAAGCTGAAGCAAGAGCGATCAAGAAAATCAAGTTATCTCATAAGCCTTCCACTGTTCAAGCCCATCCTAATTATAATGGTATTGAAAAAAAGTTCTTCTCATTTCATGCCTTCTGACGTGTCTCGTTCCGGAGCCAGCTTTCAGTTTAATGGATGACCAGCATGGGGTCGAGGTCGGGGAGCATTTCCATTTCGAGGACAACGACAAGCGACAGCATCAGACATCTGTTTCTCCTGTGGACTTACAGGGCACTTCAGACGATCGTGTCCTAACCAAGACAGTTCCAAAGGGCAGTTCAAGTTCGATTGGAGTGCCGCTCAGCTACAGAGATCTCAAGCAGACCAAAGAGAAACCAAGCCAGCAGTCGTCACAGGAAATAAATGATAAGTATTTTATTAGTACTTTTCCGTCAGAAACAATGCTAACCGATTTGTTCTCGTTACATGAACAATATTTTGAAATTCAAGAAAATGAGTTTTTAACTTCTAGTACAAATGTAAAAGGCAGGCTCACTGAAAATATTGGGTTTTGGGAAACTATTGGTGCTAATCCTGAAATTTTGAAAATATTACGAGAAGGATATAGGATTCCTTTCTTCGAATCTCCTCCAGAATCTTTTTCCAAAAATAATATTTCTGCTTTGAAAAACATGGAATTTGTGGAAGAAGCAGTGTTTGAATTGCTCAAATCTAATCGTGTCGTTCAGACTCCGTTTAAACCCTGGATAGTCAGTCCACTTAGCGTTTCTACAAACAAGTTAGGCAAAAAGAGGCTTATTCTTGATCTTAGAATTCTTAACAAATTTCTATGGAAGCAAAAAGTACGTTTTGAAGATTGGAAAATTGCGTCAGAGTATTTTGAAAAGGATTCCTTTTGTTTTAAGTTTGATTTATTAAAAGGGTATCATCACGTCAATATTTTTTCTGGACACCAAACATTTTTAGGGTTCAGTATCAAGGGAAAGTACTACTGCTTCACTGTTATCCCTTTCGGTCTGAGTTCTGCCCCTTACATATTTACTAAGGTGTTGAGAGAGATGGTTAAGTATTGGAGAAGTCATTGTATTAAGATAGTGATGTTTTTGGATGATGGCTGGGGTACTAATTCAAACCGGCATCTGTGTTCAGCAGACGCAGTTTTTGTCAAAAATAGTCTTGTGAAGGCAGGTTTTGTGATTAATTGGGAAAAATCAATATGGGAGCCTGTACAAAAGCTTGAGTGGCTTGGGCTTTTTTGGGACAGTGAACTTTTTTCTCTTTATATCCCAGATAGGAGGGTTGACGATTTAAGATGCAGTTTAATTGAATTGTTTTTGCATTTACCTAAAGTCACTGCAAGAAAACTTGCTCAATGTGTGGGGAAAATTATTTCCATGATGCCTGTTATAGGAAACATTGCTAGGCTTATGACTAGACATTGTTACGTTGTAATAGAAAACAGATTATCTTGGGATTCTACTATATGCCTGGAAAGTAATGTTTTTTGCATCACTGAGCTAAATTTTTGGAGGCAAAACATTGACCTTTTGAATGTGAAAAAATTGGGTGATTACATGTGTCCGGATACTCTTGTGTTTTCGGATGCCAGTGATATAGCCTGTGGTAGCTATGTGGTTAAGAGTAATAATTCAGTGTTTCAAAGTAACTGGTCTGAAGAGGAGAAAATAAAAAGTTCTACTTTTAGGGAGATTCGAGCAGTTTATTTAGCTTTGAGAGCATATAGTCCCATGTTTCAAAATCGCTGTATCAAATGGTTCACAGATTCTCAAAATTGCGTGCGGATTGTTTCCGCAGGTAGTGCAAAATTTGATTTAAAGAGCAAGCAATTAACATATATCAGTTATGCTTGAAATGGAATATTGACTTAGATATTCAGTGGATACCTCGAAATTTGAATTGTGTTGCTGATGGTATTAGCAAGGTGAATTGCACGGATAACTGGGGCGTGTCAGACGAATTTTTTCAGTTTATCAATTCATTGTGGGGGCCCTTTGACATAGACAGGTTTGCAAATTCGGATAACCGCAAATTGTTTAGATACAATTCAAGATTCTTTGATTATCAATGTGAGGCAGTTGACGCTTTCACACAGAACTGGAGTAATGCCAATAATTGGCTGGTCCCCCCTATTTATTTAGTAAGCAAAACGGTGTGTCACTTATTAGCTTGTGGCGGCAGGGGAGCTCTTATAGTTCCAAAATGGCCAAGTGCTTCATTTTGGCCTTTGATTTTCAAAAGGGGCGAGGTTAAGCGAGAATTTGTTAAAGACGTTTTAGAATTTAAATCAGGACAGAATATTTTTATTCAAGGCAAAGGATCTGTTGGTATATTTGGAACAGAAGGTTTCAAGAGTAAAGTATTCGAATAAAAGAGCGCGCTTCAGGTCTGTGCATGCCATCTCACACGTATATGTTGTTGAGTTTGGTATTTAAGGTTATAAGATATAGTACAAAGAAATATAGAGGGTTATGATGTACATGTAAGACGCTAAATACAGATGTTGAGGCATGGACATGTACATCATAACAGTTGATAATTCGAGGTACTATATCTGGTTTCCCAGAATAAGAAGTCTAGATAATAAATAATTTATTTTCGGCTGAATGAAATAAAAGAGAACATAAAAAGACAGACCATGATAAAATGAGCCGTGACATGTATTTCCTACAATGTGGTATGTGCTACCAGCAAAGCCTCAGATCAGCCTGTGCATACGCGCAGTCTAATCAGAGTCTTTGCAAGTTACTTGTACATTCTATGACTGTCAAGCTACTGACCAAACAGCATTTGTAGTCTCTAAGCTTAAAAGGAGGCTAGCATATGCTGGTCTGAGTCAACACTTGTCAAAATGCCACATTGTTGGAAATCACATGTCACGGCTCATATCTGCATTGTAGCCCCGTTGGAATCGTCAGCATGGACGTTTAAAATAAGCTTTTTGTGCATATGCCTTAAGTCCTAAAATTTCATGTGCTGGCCTATACATGCAGTATATATTACAATAACGTTATCATCGTTTAAAAGGTCAGTGAGTACGATCAGGAAATGCAACAATCACAAACTGCATACCAACCCATAGCAGCATGAGGAGGAGCCACAGAAAAACAATATTCACAAGACACCAGGAAGACAAACAAATTAAAGCACCCAGCTCTTTCTCTCCCTTCAAGCTAATTGCAAAACTAGAAAGGACGCAAAGTAATGCACAAAAAGTATGGAACAAGCACATAACCCCGCAATTGGAGCAACCATTAATCCGAATCAACAAAAACAGAACAAAAGAACCAAGAAATGTTTTATTGTTTTGTACCTATAAAAAAGTAAGTGAGTATGATCAGGAAATACCAAAATAAATCACTGTAGATCTTCCCACGACACTGCGAAGAAGAGTAACATAACACTATCAGCCACAAAGTAAGAAAGAGGGCAAATATCATATATCGATACAATCAAGCACCACACCTGACCTAGGATACCAATACGAAAGTGGCAACTTGACATTTAGACATCACAAACGAGAGCCAAGAGGTCAGCTCTTTCCCAGCAGGTGACTACAAGGCATTAATAAACAGATGCGCACGAAAGCATAACAAAAAACAACATGAATGATCCACAAAAGAAGCACCACCTCGAAACGATCAGTAAAAATATTTTACTGGAGGGCTTAAACCTGTTTCAAGGCGCGCCAACCTCACCCTTCTGCTAGAAAATATAAATCAAGATGTAAAAAGGAGATAAAGCAAAAATAAGGATTCAACTGTAAATAAAGCTGAATACTTGAGCAAAAGAAATCCAACAGATAAACCCCGGTGGGCCTGACAACAGCCAAAGCACCAGTCGTCTATCATCTCATCAATATATAAGTCTTTAAGTCGGAACCGTCATAAAGTCTGAAGTCAGACCCACCGGCGTGTAATTAAAGAGGAAAGCACAGTTGGAAAACGTGATTGGGTTGACCACCAAGCATGCAGTCTGTTGCAATACATTAATGATATATCCAATCTTTTTATAATGGAAAATTAGAGCCAACAAAAAAAAATGAACCTATACACCAAGTCACCATAGAATTCAGGTTCCGAAAGTCCTTGGCGCAAGAGAGATTTAAGTCCAAGTTGGAATTTAAATATCAAATCATAGTATCTCTATAAAATTAAGAAAATGTTTTGCAAAGTTTATGATACGGATGGCCTTGTTTAAGAATATTCAATTTATTGTGAGTGTTGAAGTCAGCAACATGGCTAGATGCTCTAGCAAAACGAGAGATTTGAGAGAAATAGACTATATAGGATATAGAGCGAGGAACATCTCCATCTAAAAATGGGAAATTGACAATTTCAAAATCAAAATCGTCACCTTTATCATAAATTTTGGTAGAAACAATATCATAAGATAGGGACAAATGCAAGTCTAAAAACACAGCCTGGGTATCAGAGGTTTAAGCTTTATTAAGTTGGAGATCTGAAGGGTATATTTGACTTACCATATTGTCAAAATAAACGTTATTAATGTTTGAAATGTCATCCAAATATCTAGATATAGTGCTAAAAGTATCAAAAATATTAGCCTGTTATCATCAGAAAGAGACATCATAAAGTCTCTTTCATAACAAAACAGGAACAAATCGGCAACCAGGGGGGGGGGGGGGGGGGGCAAGTTGTGCCCTAGGAATCCAAACTACTTGTCTATACAACTTGGTGCCAAAATCGAATAAAAATTTTGGCCAACAAAATGGTGAGCGCATCACAAACATTTTGGCATGACCATGCGCGATATTTTTTAGCTATTTTTTCCGAAGTAAAAAGTGCGTTTCTGTCGTTACATGCAAGATAAGGAAAACATTATCTATTGAAGGTTCTTTTAATAAGATCAATAACTGTATCTTTAATTAAATTATGAGGTAAAGTCGTGTAAAGAGTAGGAAATCATTAGTCGACAAACTGGTCGCATTGAAACCTCTAGCTTTAAGTTTATCTCAAATTCACTTGAACTTTTATTAGACCAAAATAGATTTTTCTGGATCTCTCATATACCTTTTCACAGTAATTAAAGCTGCATAGTCTGTAACTTTTGATCTTTTAATTTTAGAACTAATGTTTCTAATTTTCAAGAACACAGTAAAAAAACTAAAATTCAGGTATACATTTCACCAATTTCGTAAACTTTAACAAATTATCAATATCAAAGCAACAGCATTTATGTTAAAATTAACTGTATATAATTATTGGAGGGACGCAAATAATTACCAAAAAGAGAAAAACACACCTGTTTTTATAAGATAATTTACTTTTCCGTGCAGTTTTCAGCTATAGTGAACAGATTTATTGTGAAAACATAACTTAATTCTACTTTTACAAATGATTTAAAAAGAAAATAAAAAATTCGAAAAATGTTCATAGTTGCAGACCTAGTCTCTTTAATATATGCATCATGTTTTAGCAGCTGTAAGACATGAGGTTAACAATTAAAAAATCGTACAATAACTAGAATTAGCATAGAAATAGACATAACTTTATTCACTTTGACCAAAAAGTGGTACATAAGGATTCACGATAGAGATTTATGTAATGGAAACAAGAGTGGTTTGTCAAACACAATAGCTTTTGATGTTACAGGTAGTAGTAGGTAGTAGTATGGGCGAGAACGCTTGTGACCTTATTTACAATTTCAGAATAAATTTTGGTTCGATGGTCTCCCTTAGACTTAATTGGTTTTGTTTCACCACTTCACTGGGTTTAAATCAGCCATGTGTAGCATCGCACGTGAAACTCCATCCAATCACTGAAGATACATAGGGTTTCTTAGCAATACTGGTCCGAAACCACTGAAAAATCACAAAAATGCCATGCTAGCATACAATGTTGGGCCATCATTTGCACGCCCGCGAAACGCCATTTAAATGGCGTTTCGCTGGCGGGCCGATTATGGCCCGATTATAACGGTATCTCTTCACTCATCAGCAAACATATATAAAACGTTGTCTAAATTAGACCAACTCTGACAGATCTTTCTGGATCCGCGCGTGCATAAGGATATACGCTTAGGTATTGTATTTGACAAGAAATCTCTCAACAGTGCTAGAATATACCAGGGTATGCAGCCAGGAAAGACTTCCCATCTCGTTAAGACGATATATAGCTTGTAAAAAAGTACTGCCGCATTGATAAGAAACGCGAAGAATCTTCTTTAAGTGCATCTTTTTATGTTATTTTCTCTTGAAGTTTTCGATATGCGGATAGAAAAAGCTGCAGTATAGTATTTTTGACAAAAATTTCAACCTGTTTATTTGCTGTGTTTTCCTGCAATTAGATGGATTTGGGCATATTTTGTTCTTTTCAACGGGGGAGTATAACTGTTGGTAGAATGGACATAAACTGACCCAGTTTATTAATAATATGCAACGGTTGACTAAGGCGTACTTCGAATCGAACTATAGTTCCTACTATAGTAACTAAAGTTTGATTCAAACATCGATGGTCGCTACTATAGTCCAACAAGAGATCTACTCAAGTAGATTGTCTGGTTCCCTCCTCTAGCCCTATCTAACAACATGGGTTCAAGATCTGGCAGTAGCCTCAAAATAATTGTTTTAGAAAATAAATACTCGCTTTGCTCTATTCGCGGTCCACCTTATTCGTAATTGTTAATTAGAGTTGGCTGTGCAGTGTATAAATATCATTTTTGTCTGCAATGAAGAATTGAAAGGGGGCATGCAAGGTTATTCACTTTGTTTACTTGGCAACCAACTAATGTTCCAACTGCAGCCGTTCGGGTGTAAACGTGCGCGCTCACCTATTACGTAATAACTATAGTAGGAACTTTAGTTCGATTCGAAGTGGGCCTAAATCATTCGAAGTCGTTTCAGGTCAGGAAATGCCGTATAGGTCATAGCATGAAGAGTACCGTACATATAGCAGCATAAATTAGAATCGCGAATAAATGACTTAAGATGTACGTTTGCGATGTTTATCACCTTGAGCATTCAATAATCGTGAAGCATTTCAGGCAGTATTTTGACAAAATATATTGCCTAGTATTACAGCTAACTGTTGCTCTAATAATTTTGATGGTAGAAGTGGCATTTTATTCCACTTATTTGACACTAAAAATATTTTTACTGACCGTTCTTCTTATGTGGCTCATTTATGTTGTTTCTGTCTTGTTTTGTTATGCTTTCATGCACGTCTGTTTGTTGATGCATTGTGGTCACCTGCTGGGAAAAGGTTGTCCTCTTGGCTCTCGTTTGTGATGTCTAATTTTGACTTTGTCACTTTCCCATTGGTATCCTGGGTCAGGTGTGGTGCTTGATTGCATCGATTCCTGATCTTTGCTCTCTACTTACTGGAGTGTTACCAATGAAATAATGTATGTTAACAGCTTACATTAACTAATTCCAGAACATGAATTGTTGACTATTAAAGTAAGTTGATAATGTTTAGGCCACTTACCACTGTAAAAGTTGCTTTAGAAAACTGTCCATAAAAGCCATATCACGCTGTTTTAGTACAAATTGTCCATTCGAATATAGCAAACAGTACTTATCCCAATCAACTGATCATATTTGATCAGTTAGACTATGGTCTATGCTGATTGAATTGGTACTATCAACTGAATGGTAGTAGGCCACTGGCTGGATATGGTTTACTACCCCCCCCAGGGGGAATTTCGTAGACCATATTTTTCTTAAAGCCCAATGTCTTGCGAGGATTTTGCAACATGTTAGCCCTCTGACAATGGCAGCACTAAGCTGTAACAGCCTGTAACATACGTTACCTTACAAAATATTAGATCAGTAAAATTCTTTTTAAGACTTCAGAAAAGTGCAAAAGATAAGGTAGGATTTCAAAATTGGTTATATTTTCTAAGTAAGCTATTACTGGGTCACAGATATTGACATTTGAAAACAAATATAGTCACCCCCAATGTAGTGTATATTACATTTTTTCATTGAACCCCCTTTTAAATGATTAAATGAATCTAATATAGTTTGTCTTAAATTTTATTGAAACCAGTCAATGTTCATTAATTTGGTATTATATTAAAGAATTTGTATTTATCTTTTCAAAACAGCAAGAATTACGTTTATATCTTATAAACTTTTTGAGTTATTAAATGTTGAACATGGTAGCCCCTTATCACGCAAAAATGTAATATGTAATGTGAATGTGCTTACTAATTCATTTTGTATTAAAGAATGTTTATGTACCTTTTGGAACTGCAAATATTATGTTTCTATCTTTTATAAGGTTTGGTTTGTTGAGTTTTGAACATGGTAACCCCATATCACACAAAATGCAAAATATAATTCAATTCTGTGGCTCTTTTGTTAGGGTACAATCAAGTTTCCAGAGTTACTCAATTTCGTTCCCATTTATTTTCCACGCATTGTGTCCATATCTTGAAAGACTCACTTGTTTTAATGGGAAAGACTTGATAGTAAAAAGTTCAATTTTTGTATGTACATCTTGAGGACAGAAAAGAAGGGTGGAAGTAAGCTCATGTTGATGCCATTTGAATGTATATATGTATGGCTTTAGTACTTTTTTCAGAAACATGTCCTACTGCAGTTTATTTAGCACATGTTAGGGCTTCATGTCACTGATGAGTGTCTAGAGCAATTCTTTGTTTGCTTTTCTATCCTGCTTAGAATGTAGAGGATCTAGTGGGGAGAAGTTCTCTATCAGTTTGATAGGAACAACCTTTCACATTGGTTGATTGGTAGTGTCACAATCTGCTAAACAGTGTACGACTGTAGATCTCTTCCCTCATATTCTGGCCAACGATTTTGACATTCAGAAGGAGCACCTTTAGTTGCATATATAGTCCGACCAGTTAAGAGAGACTGGGCGGTTGTTAGCAAAGACACACCCTCTGACATTTCCATATAAAAATGGGAAGACAGAGTGTAATTATTCACCCATGAAACGCTTTACAGCTGTATGCCTGTATATATACCTGTTGTAGTATTGAGCCCATTGTGAGAAAAAGGAATCTTGAATTAATTTGGATAACAAGGAGACTGACTAGTCTAGATATAGGCACTCTGACAATGTTTCAAAATTTTAACTATTCAAATTATAATACTGAATAAGAAAATATAATAAAGGTCCGCAATGAAAGATTAATACTATATGTTGGTCAGCACACGAGAAAATGGTTATTACATCGGCGTGTGGCAAAGGCGCCGACGAGCCTGCATGTGCGCATGACCTCGCCAGGGCTTTCGCTTCTCGCATAAACAAAGTATGCAAGCTGAAGAAGACTCTGAACAACTTTTAGACATCTAGTCTCTCTGTACACGCCAGAACGAGCGATTATAAGAGGCTTTTTCGGATATGCGATAATACCAAATCTCATGTTTATATGCCCTTTTCTCATGATCCAGATACTTAACCCTTGTCCCACTTAATTCAAATTGGTGATTTATTATTATTGTATCAGGCTTAAAAATCAAACCAGTTCTGCCATACAGACAGAATTTGAAGAAAGTGCAAACCTACACTCCCCCAAAACTTTCACAACATATCCATCCCGGAAAATGAAATGCAGCAGGTCCCCAGCAGCATACTAAAGATAAACGTTTACCAGGCATGCTAACGTATATAGTTGGTCGCCCTTGTCGTCTGTGCTTCAGTTGGTTGCACGAGAAAAGCGTACATAGGCTATTACACCCGATTTACTGTAGACTAGTCTTATTTGACAGTGTATGACAGCGCATTGTCTGACACGCCCAGTCTCTATTGGCTGGACGCACTATACCAGTGTTGAACAAAACACCCAGGTTATCCTCAGCGAGAATGTTTGTAAGACTTTATAGACTGCTGCTTACACATTGTATATATGTATCAGTGACAAAACCAACATGCCCTGCCTTTAGTGCCTGGTTGAATACTGGTTCCATCATATCCTTGAAGGTGACAGGAAAAGCTATTATGCTCTGTAGTATGGCATTACCATCAAAGTTATGTGCAGCCCTACATGGACAATCTAATGTTGGTTCAACGCGTGATTGCAATCCATGCAGATGTTTTGACTTGTCAGTTTTGGTGGAAATTCTATCAGGAGTTGAGAGTGACCATGGTATAGGTCCCAGAAGGTGTGGCAGTGTCAACTCAAGATCAACATTATGTCTAATATAAAGAAGGTCATGCTGACCAAAGACGCTCCTTTAAGCTCTCATCTGGCTGATTACATTTTGTAAATTGAACAATTCCTTCTTGACCTCGCAAGCGTCAAAACTTTATTAGCTTGTAGCATTTTATGGGGATGTGAAAGACAGATTTTCAACTAAAAGTGAGTCAATGAAGTCTGCAACAGCCTTCAATTCAATTCATCGGCCTCAATAAGATCCTTAGCTATGCCAGGCTTAGCAGGAACACCGTAAGACAAAAAGTATGGGTTCATTGTCTTCAAAACTAGAACTGAAAGAATTGGTGAAGCCAGAAACTGCCTCTAGTACTCGTCCTACTTTGCATTTGAGCAGATTGAATATTTCATTTCAGTGCATTGAAGAGTTGTTTCAATATATTGGGCTCTGATGTGGTAAGTAATACACTGTTCCATCTGTAGTATGAAGTGTAGTTCTAGCTGCTGAAACCTATAATACTTCTTTATTGTTTGCCTGATAGTTATGTCAAAAGCATTTATCAAGCAAAGAACCAATGATTGTGACACACTAAACCCATTTTGTTCGAGAAGTTCTTTGCATCTGCAATGTGTATCAGACAAATTTATGAGTGTAATCATTTACACAGGTACATATTGTGCGTAGCTGTTGTGATCGTGTGCAATGAAGATTGGGAACAAGGCTTACAGATAGAGCAGACTTGCAATTCAAAGTTGTTTTCTTTGTAGCCCTAATCAGTGTCAACACCAATTGAATTATATCCATATACCTTCCCCAGAACTGAGCTGTTTCACAGTGACTGTGTATTTCAGAACTTTCAATTAGAATGCATGGTATCTACTGTTTATGTGAGCAAACAGCAAAGGTTGATAGATCACATTATAATAATAGTTTAAGTCACCATAAATTGATAAGGAACTTCAATTTATTTCAGCCTTATAAATTTTCTAAATTCACTGACAGACTTTATACATGTAAAGTCAGCAACTGCTATACATATACTCAGAATAAGTTATGTATCATTTGGTAACACACATAACAGTTAAAGCTCAAGGCATTTATTAAAAGAATACTTAAAATAGGTAAACCGTGTTAAAAGAATCTGGGAATAGGGAGGTATAACGGAACCAAAAACCAGGAACGGTTAGGGTGACTTTTTATTGAGAAGATCTACATGTTTAGGTATCGCAGATACCTTCGTCAGGATAAACAATAATAAGATTTCAGCCCCAGAAGTAAGAAAAAACGGTTGTGTGTTTGTCACGTGACCTGATTGTCGCAGTTTCTAAAAATAGATGCTTTAAGATTGCAGACATAACATTTAAAATAGTAACACGTAAGATAACATATACATATCTGGTGTCAATGAAAGTGTTTAGAATGTTTAACATTCAGGTGTAGCTAGGTCTTGTAAAGGTTTAATTCGTCCTGGTATCGTGTTTCAGTAAGGGGGGGGGTGATCTGGCTTGCCGTATCTAGAGTTCATGATATTTCCAGAATGGGAGATCATATGATACATATTTTGACGTTGTTTAGGCCAGGGAATAGAAGTACAACTCCTCAAACGAGTGTGGCCTTTCATTAAGTTAATAAGATTACATTATTGTTGTTCGTTCTGTCCGTTAGAGATTTGCGCTGGTTAGTCCATTATTTTGTGAAAGTAGGGGTCATATGAAGATCAAAGTTCATATGAGTCTGTTGCATCTGCTGTACGAGTCGCTAAGGTATACATGCTAAGGTGATTTTGTGGATGCAAATTCAATATCTTTGAAACAGATAAACTTGCATAGATGTATCGCTGAAAGTCTTTAGATTTTCCATTTATTTTGCTAATGGTCCGTTGCAGTAACGTCAAACGGATGTGTCACCATGGATACTATAAACAAGGGAGGTTACCGTGTCAATAACTGTATCGTTAAATTCTGGCTGATATCGTGTTGTTTGACTTGAGTTTGCCGGTGAAAAACTTTTTGTTAAAAGAAGTACATAAAACTGTGCCAGCATGCAAATAAGTATAATCAGGGCTTGTTTATAGACATTAACTTGAATGTTAAGTGCTATTTTGATGGTAACATACGTAACATGGGCCTGAAAAATTGTGTAAGCGACCGTAATAAAGAACTTTAAATCATTTAAGTAGCAGCCTTATCGATTCAGTGTATTCTCTGACAGATGTAATACATGTATTGTCAATAAATACCATACTGATACTCGGAAATAACGCTGGAAACACTAAGTAACGTATACAACGGTAATAACTCGAGACATTTATAAACTTAATACTAAAAATATGCAACTGTGTTATAAGAAGTTCATAAACCTGTGTCAGCATGCAAATATGTACGAACGTGTCATGGTTGAGACATTATCAGGGACGTTTAATGCTATTTCGGGGGGTAACGTATATAACGTAATGTTACACGTTAACGCTGCCACTCTCAGGGAGCTAACATCTTTTATTTTGTGTCTTATATAATTTACCTTCAGAAAACCATAGTGTACAAAATTCCCCCTAGGGGGAGGGGGGTCTATAGCCAGCTCAAGGCCTATAGTGTTTAAAATTTAAAAACGACTTGCACAAAGTAATCACGCTTTCAAAATGCGCGATGCTTTTGACACCTACCTGTAGAAATTTAAGTACATGTATATGGGCTGTCAAACGGCTGTTACACCGTTTAAATCCTCTTTTTCAGAACGCCTTAACTGTTCGAATTTCCAAGAGATCCACAGTCAGGACAGTGGTAGTAGATTCTTCAAACAATTTTCTTCAGACACTGCAGGATATTCTAAAACAAGGTTTATTCGTTTTGCTAGAGTGTGTTCTAATGTTGATGACTTCAACAACAGAAACTTGTTTTTATCTGCTAAGTTATTAAACAAGGTTATAGATATAATAAATTTCGAAAAGCATTTTCTAAATTCTACCACAGGCACTCAGAGTTAATTGTTAAATACAACATTGGGTTAAAAACTCTTCTGCAACAAGGCATATCAGAACCTATATTTTATGGTGATTTAGTTTATTAATTCAAACGAATTGTTGGAAAACCTAATTTTAGTGAACAATTCAAAAAGGGTGTAAAACGTTATATAAGGGTTGGCTATAACTTAGATATCATGTGACAGTCTGCATGCCTAGTTTTAAACCCAATTACGGTTTATAGCTATGGTTTCCTCTTTAATTGCACGACGGTGGGTCAGGCCTCAGACTCTATGACGGCTCTGACGTAAAGCTTTAATCGGTGGGTTGGTGCCTGATGCTTATCTGTAGCTGGACCCACCGTGGCTCAACTGGAGGTTGTCTTTATATTAGCTCTGACTATCTGTAAGTCATGAGCCCTTTTCTTTGTTTCGTCATGGTGTGTTAATTTGATTTGTGTTTCTCCATGATGATACATTGCATTAGTTAGATGGCCTCCATGCGAGCTGAACATTTCTTGTACTTCAACAACAGCAGAATCTAGGGCGAAGATTTGGTACCAGTAAAATGCATTAAAGCCCCCCGGTGGCTTAGGCTGCTGTCCGTTCTAAGGCGGTGGTTCTGTTGTTGTTGACTTTTTTGTTTATTGTTACTCCCATTGTGGGAGTCTGTAATTGTTCTAGGTTTTGTTGTACGTTGCTTTATATCCATTCTAGTATTGCAATCATCTTGGTGGGGAAGAGAGAGCTAGTTGATTTGCTTAATTTTTCTTCCTGGTGTCTCGTGATGGTTTAGCGGCTCTTCCTCGCGGTGCCATGGGGTTGTCTGCAGTTTGTGATTGTGGTATTTCCTGATCATACTCACTATTTTTAGCTATTTTTTGCGTTTCTTATTATTGCGGCAGGACTTTTGTTTTAGTTACAAAGTCTAGTGAACTGTAAATCACTTAATATTCCCGCTATCTAAATGACGTGTAATGTGCCCTCTTTTACGGTAAAAATTATTGTAAAGAGATCACGCCGAAATATTACCAAATGATACACTGGTGTATCTAGTTTAGTGTCTGTAATTTATTTTCTTCATTAAAATTTATTTTTTGGATACATTTTCGTGTTAAATACATATACTATCAACCACACTTAACACTAAGTCTATGGTAAAATCAAACATCCTCGTGTGTACTTCGTGACTCAATTACATACATTTTTGCATGCGGGACCGGATAAAACTTCTTCTAATAATATTCTGCATATAATTTATAATTTTACACACAAAAAAAAAACAGTAATTGGCAGTCGGTTCCGCATGCAACAAATACCATACAAAACCTTTTTCTGCAGATCGTATCGTGAAATTTACAGCCTATCAAAGTACTGAGAGTATTAAAATCACTGGAAAGACTTCAGCAATCAGTCCAAACAATGGAATAAAATGTACATATAGCATGCTGGTAGATTTTTGCAAACGGCCTTTGGATAGGTGGAGCTGGAAATGCAACAACAACAATATTTTAATAAAGCCCGTATGAGAAAGAAAGAGTGCTGACAAACAGAGAGAGAGAGAGAGAGGTGCAAAGAAAGATAGTTCAATTTGACACTCCACTGCTAGCTTTACTTGTTAACAGCTGTTAGAATCCTCCTATGGACAATAATTTCTGGAGATAGTTCTTTCCCATAGTCTGTCTTATGAAGAGAGCTCATCGCAGGTTTTTTGGCATTGACCGTTACTTTGTCAAAAACGTAATATTATATGATCATTCTTTGGAGCATGAGGGATAATAATTCAGTTATAGGTATTCTCGCACTACAGTATATACATTTTTTTAATATTGGCAAACTAGGGGAGTTAGCAATATAAAGCATATAGCATTTCATGGGGTTATCCCCTATACGTGATGTGGTGCCGATGTTAATTAGGTCAAGTCTACCAAAATCTGATCATTCATTAAGGCCTTCCTAATGATGTGCCTGAAAATCAAAATCTGGCGATCGATTAAGAAGATAGATTACAGAAATACATTTTCACAGAGGAATATGTCTCTGACGACCTTGGAAATAAGGTCAGGTTTACCAAAATTTAATTATTCCTTTTGGCTGAACCAATTAAGTACCTATGCAAGTTTGGTGAAAAACCGTTTAACTTCTCATAAGCTAGAGCGCAGACAAAACACTTAATCTCCATACATAATGGAATATTTAAATATTCCACAACAAATTTTTGAAAGAACTGGCAAAATTATTCAAGTGAGGGGAATTTGAACATACAATTCGATGGTTTGATGCATGCAAGTGCACAAGATCAACATATATTGTAATTGTCCCAAAAAGTTAACACTTAGCGATAATTTATGAAGCTAGTAACTTCTCATGTACATGTATGTTGGTGGCACAGATACCGCTGCCAATTAAATCAATGTATTTGTTTGATTAAGGTGTTTTTTTTCTTCAATTCAATGTTATTTGCAAGAAAGCACGTACAACACATTGGTCAAGGCCTGAATGTCAAACTTCACATGGAACTTGTTCATAATTAGAGTGTAATACACTGTTTAATGCAACATTGTGCACAGTATTTGTGCAAAAAAGTTTGTTTCCTCAATGAATATCGCTCTCGTGAAGTGTTTGCAATCCAAATGCAGTATATGAAGCAACCACATATCTGCAGATGATAAATAATCACTGGTACCAACAAACACATAAAATTGAATGTTAATTAGCGGAAATACTCTATTTTATATGTTTATTCACCCGAGTTTATCAAAACAAAGTAGCCCTTTTCAAACGTGGTTTTCCTCTTCGTTGAAATATACTCAACCGTTTGACGATACAAATACCAACATACTAAGGATATGTGTTTCCTAATTCGTATTTATTGTGAAAACATAACGGAATTTCGCGGTCTCATATTTCGGCGATCTTTTTTTATAGCGCCAAATTAAAATCAGTGTTTTACAGAAAACAGATCATTATGCAGTGTGCACATTTAAGGGCAATCATTAAATTGTGTAAAGGATTAGTCAGTACAATGTGCATGTTAATCAAATAGTAGGGGGTACATGTATTGTGTAATGGAGTACATATTATCCATACAATTTGAGGCAGTGCTATGGCAATACTGAGTTATTTCAGAACAGAGCGGAATGAGTGCACGAGAGTAACTAATCACGGATATAAATCTTGTTCGCAGAGGCTCCTCCATGAATGCGTCGCATAGTACATAGTACGACGGTCAAGTTCAAGCGTGAATGCACTTTTCCGAAGAGTTAATAAATTGAAGACTGATATTCAACCAGTCATGGTTTTGAAATGGCATTTTATTATTCAGTTTATTAGAACCGTTCAAAATCATTTAAACACTTAAGCTACCGTTTCCATTTTTTGTCAACCTGTATCATTATGCTATGTGAATTGGAATCATTGATTGATTAGAAATGCCTATGTCTGTGTTTATAATATACTATAGTTTTTCTCTTATCTAGTCGAGGTTTTGCATCCGATTTTGATATGTCAGTGAGTAGACAAATTCATAAGTTCTGTCTTCATTATTCTTATCTCAGAAATATTCTTAAGTTTTGACACATTACAGCAGTTAGGAAGCCTCCATGGAGCTGAGAATTTTCTGTGTTTTAACAACAACAGAATCTAGGGTTAGTATATGGTACCAGTAAAAGGCATGTACGCCCCCTGTGGCTTACGCTCTAAGGTGGTAGTATTGGTAATGTTGATGTATTGGTTTTTTTTATTGCGCCCATTGTTTGTAGGGGTTCTGTGTTTGGTCTTTGTTTTGTTATTCAGTACTTGGTGCCTGTCTGGTTATTCAATCATCTTGATGGAGAAGAGACAGCTGATGGCTTTACTTAAACTGTCTTCCTGATGTCTTGTGACATTCATTGTTCTTTGGCTCTTCCCCACGACGCCGCGCGTTGGTCTGCGGTGTGTGATTGTGGTATTTCAGGATCATTCTCACTTGCTTTTTTGAAAAGCAAAACATAAAAACTGGTTAAAAATTGGCCTGAACGTCGGTTTAGACTTTAGCAAAACTAAAGTTTTATTCTTTCAATATATTTGCGCATTCAATGTTAACCTGGTGTTTTTATTATCTTTGCTCGGTACTGACGCATTGTACAATGAAGTATAAGCGAAAGACAATAAATATAATTTTGTACTAGGCATTCCAAGCTTGCCTCTCAGAGAAGTTCAATCACCTACTGCATGTAATACCTAAGTATGACAGTAGAAACATGTACACAAATTGGTAAATTAGGATGCTGTGTGATAGATCTTAAGAAATCAATCAATAAAACTTACACTTAAACCAAACTAGTCATGTGATAATGAGAGATAAAAAAAGGTCGTTAGCTTATGCTAAATTAAAGTTGCATTGATTCACATGTCTTCACGAATGCTGAATGGACTTCCATTGAAAATGAAGTGCTGTGAGGTCATGTAAGTCTGGCATATCTGCTTGTTCCATATGCACAATAGAATGGTCTTCCCACACAACCAAATTTACCACGATATCTTTCCGAGAATAGCAGGGGCGTACCTACGTATACGAAAAATACGCATTTGCGTACAACTTGACGCTGCAAGTATAGGGTTTTCAGTTACAGCAAACTAAAAATAGACCAAAAAACGATCTTAATGACAGATGGTAGCTTAATGAAGGTCGAAAGTATTGCAGAATGCTCCCATTCTGCAATAGTTTTGACCTGCATTAAGCGATAATTGATCTTGAAGTGGCCGCTTAAGACAAGTTTTACAGTATTTAATTTGATTTTTGAAGTAAAATGCAACTAATAGAGTTAGTTGTGTGTCTTGTTGACTTATTTAGCTCTTTGAAATGCCCTAAAACCATTTTCTGCCACAGAACTTCACCCCTGACCCCAGACCCCTTCAAGAGTGCGTACTCTATAAAATGCCTCAGGAACGCGCCTGAATAGGGTAAGCAAATTTCGTGCAGGGGGGTCCACTTCTACACTTTATGAGATTATATAACTGCCAAATCAAACAACACGTACAGACAGAGGCAAATACTTCAAAGTCGGCCAGGTGGTTTCAGCTTGTTCGTTGCTTTTGTCGGATAATAGACATACAGGTACCAGCCTCTCAGATCGCGCATTCATAACCAGACAGTTACCTCTTTCAGTGTTCTTGGTTACGATAGGTTTGTCGCCCTTCTGGCATACGCCACCCACAGAACATGCAGAAATAGCACACACATTTGAAACAATAATTCGACTCACATTAAATGAGAAGTGCGTTTCGAACTATGTCTGTAGGAAAAGAGCTGACAATATGTTTTATAAATATGACTGACGAAAACTGTCAAAAGTATGGAAGTTCATGCTGATATACACATTGGTCTGTGTTGGGTTTCAAAAGCGGATGAAAATGCTGTTGACAATAAAAGAAAAAGATCAAACGATACAGTATTGACCTACGGTACCGATAAAATAAGCATTCGCTGTTGAATAGCGAAACGTCCATGGCCGAAATGTTCAAGCACATAGAATATAAGTCATCCTTGATTACCAGTCAGTCGTTCTTTCCTTCGTGTCGTACATACGCGCAACCATACAATACCTTTCTTAGTGCACCAGCATGCATATATACTTTGTACATTGTGAGATATATTATGTATAACTATAATCTTCCAAATAGACAAACAGATTCAAGCAAGTATATGTCTTATTTCTGTACCCCTTTCAAATATATGCTTTGTGTATATGATTTGTTTGCATTTAGATGTACTTATTTGAAAAAAGTATTGTTTACCATGGTGCTAAAATGTTTAGCGTTAAAACTGTGTTGCCTCCTCAGCCACAGTCTATGTTAATGCATGTTTTTTTTTATACGTGCGTCCAAGCACGCTTATACACTGAGCTTAGGATCCAAAAACTTTGTGACAGCTTTTATCCTGCTTTCTAGACGCTGTCCGTAAGGCTTTCAATGAAAAGCGGGAACCAGTCCCATTTCCCCATGAGCAATGATTAAATAGGCGCTTGTTCACAGTCGGCATTTGAACGCTTCAGTTTCTTGCGAACGCCTTAGCACCCGAGAGAAGGTCTTTTTGGAATAGCTCGGCGTTATTCGACCTATTTTTGTACCCGGGCGTACAGGCTGTAGGTGCTAAAAGCAGGGGACCAAACAACCAAAATGCAAGTTGTACGCACCGTGCACGTGAGGTTGCTCGATATTTAGCCAATCGCGGCCACGCAGTACAATGAACAACACGCTTAACGCCATTGCATTAACCGTAAATTACCATCAATTGCGGTTACAGCTGTCTTCTGACTCTTCAATTGCTGTTACAAATATTGCCTCAAGTAGCTAGATTTATCCGCCTTGGTCAGAATTGATTTTTTTCAGTTGAACGAGGCCGCGACACACGTGGATCACATACACGGGTACGTAAGTAAATAAAATTCGTTACGATTCGTCGAAGTTTGCGAATGCAGAAATTGAGTTTAGGGGCGCTGATAATGAAACCAAAATTGTTGTAACCAGAATTCGTGGAAGCCCTGCAGCTTTAGATTCTATGAGGTTTGACCTCAAAGTGGGCTATTGGTCACAGTGTACAGAATACAGTGTGGTCAATACTTTCAATATCAATACCCAACCCTTCTCCTGTGGATCTCAGTGGCTCAGTTGATGGAGTGTTAGACTGGGGAGTAAACGGTTGCTAGTTCGAGACTCACTGCCTTGTGTCCTTTGAAAGGACAAGACATTTTTCACCTGCTGCCTTAGTACTGGTTCAACCTATGAAGACAGGAAATCATCCCAACATAACTGAAGAAATGTTGACTGTGACATAATTTAAGCATCAAAATAACAAACCAAAACTGCTCAATCCATTGTCTGCACAGACCTGTGCGATACTCAAAGGATCTACCTATCTGCTATGGCACATCACCACTGAAAAATGGGTTTTGTGTTAATATGCAGTATGCATTACTCAAAACACTATGTAAAAAAAGTAGCAAGCAGCACTGAATGGCTATAAATAATCTGTTTGTGGAGATGTCAAGTATCCTTTGGTAGCTAAACACTAACAATTTGTATTAGTTTACAAATGTATAGTGTTTAGCGACAGAGTGATAAGATTTTTCTACACTTAAACATTTTTGAAAACACATCGCACATGGCAAGGTCAAAAAGCGGTTTCAGTGACATGTAATGATGCAGTTTTTGGTTAAGGCCTACGCATGCATTGACCACGAGACAGATGTCAGAAGTGTGTGAGGCATGTTCAGGTTTGACTCCATCGGCTACAGAATTGTGTGATGTTAAACATGGACGACACGAGTCAATGACTTTAAGCGGGAGGTGACGTTCCAAAGCCAGACAAAATTTTCACCAGCAATTTTTTTTTCGCCAATAGTTGTCGCCAAATTAATATTTTTGCGCCAAATTTATTATTTCTTTGCATTTTGCGACAATGGCAACCACTAGCGCGAACCCTGGCAGATTGATGACAAGTTTGAATCAACCAATCAGGCGAATCACATAATTTGGTGACACATTTTGTAAACCAATACGTCACATGTACCCACAATGCTCAAATCGAATAGGTCAGTATGCGATAGTCAAACCACCTATTGTTAGATATTGCTTCTCTATCTTTTAGTTAAGGCCAAAATTAACTTGGTCAGTGGTCACAGTACACTGAAAATTGGTTTAATCATGCTTCGATGCACAGAACTCATCTTGCTGCTATATTGTTTCTGCTGGGAGGTACTTAACTTGTATCTCGTTGCTCTTTATCATCATGATTTTATCATTTTTAGAAAAAAATGATTGGCAAAAAATAAAAAACCAGGTGCGAAAAATCACAAACCATTCACCATATCTCATTACATGCTGCAGGCCTCCAGATAAGAGTGTGTATTGGAAAATTATTTTCTTTATTTCTCATCCAAAACATATGTTGCGGGTACTCAAAAGAACCGTCTGAATTAGACAGTTCTCTTGAGCACCGAAAACACGTGTTTAAATTAATGGGTAAGTATATAATGAAAATTTTACGCCTTATCTGGACCTAAGATGCTGGTTCTGACCATCTGTAAACCGAGAACCAGCAATGAATGTAGGTATGATGAATGGAATTCTGCTGAACTTCAAGAAAACAACCTTTTCTAAAAGGCTTTTATTTGGTTTATATGAGAAAATACTTTATTAAATTATCACGGTAATATTTGAGCTGCAAGTTGGCATCTTTTCAATAATAATTTAACTTTTAAAAGGCCGAAGCTAGCACTTCCAACTTAAAACACTAGCTGGCGCCTAAAGTAACTGTTTGTGGTTTCTTTAGCCAGGAGAGTTCCTTTGCCGTCTTATTCACACTATGATTATGACTCCTACAATGCCTTTGAATGTATATTGCATGGCACTACTGACATGTATAATGAGAGACCATAGAATGCAGCTGCTGAAATACATTATACAGTTCAACATAAAATCATTAACTCATTGGCTGTATGTTATATTTATATATTATAAACAAGATCTATATAAATTCTATTGATGAGGAAAATGTCACAAATCAGACATGCACAGCCACAGATTACAGACCATCCTATCATGGTAATAGGAAAAGAGACACTAGTCTTAGAATGATCGATTTTGCCAGAACAGTTCAGAACTTTGAGTCGTCATGTGTCTGAAAGTCCAGCCCAGCCATCAATCCATTTTTGCCGACCCCAAGATTCAACTTATTGACCATTTTGATGGATGATTTAATTAATTAGGACATTGATAAGTTCATATGCAAATTTGGCACAAAAAGAAAGAAAATAAATTTTATGGAGCTTACTAAATAATGCGATAATTTTACAAAAATGTTTATTTTCCATCTAAATTTGTGTAATGTCCATCAATATATAGAAACTTAACTACATTTGTATATTCATGTGTATAATGGCAACGACCAGAAACGGACCAATCTGAAATTCCGAATGCTGAACAAATATCGTCTGCCTTGAAAAAAAGGCTAAATCAGTTTAGTTATTTAACCAGTGGTGTATCCAGATGGGGTTCACTTGAACCCTCTTTTGAGCCCAAATTATTTCATTTTCATTGGGATATTTTTTGTTATTTTAGAAAAATAAGGCCATCCTTTAAAAAAACGTTTGCGGTCAACTAGGCCTACTCAAAATTTTCCAGGTCGGAAGGTATTTTATTTATTTTTCACTGATTTATTTAAAAGACATTAAAATTTTAAGAAAAATGTCTAAAATTATAATAAAAATATTTCTCTGAAATGTGGCGAAACAGACATACTTTTTTTGGTACGTGGCATTTTGAGTGAGTCTCACACTCTGTCGTGTGACAGCAAACAAACATTGATAATTTTTCTACGGCGTTACTTATTAATGCATAAGTAACTAATATTAGTTTATTTATGAAACAGTGGTTACTTAGCCTATAATTGTAATTGGTTTTGAAATGGACTATCCCGAAGAGGGGTGTGATCAAAGTTATTGTTCAATGAATAATGTTTTGATTAAATTTTTCGTTTTTCCAAGGGTAAAGTAAAAACAAACGTAGACTTCTCTTATTAAAAGAGTATTTAAAACGTCTAAAATCGGGTGTCTTTTCAGTGTAAATGTCGGATGTTCACCCCCTGTTCTACCCACGGACTGTACCTATTTTTCACACTCGCCAGCTGGTCTAATGGTCTAAACTTAGAATAACTTATAATTGTAATTAATATTTCTACCAAGAAAATATTTCCAATTATGTGTTATCAGCGGTTTTCTGGGGCGAACTTACTGATATTTCATTACTAAAGATACGAAATTCTTAAATAAGTATATTAAATAAGTATTTAAAGGACTATTCTGTAAATCATTGTGACGTCATTCATTCTATATATAGCAGTGTGCATGGTTAACGATAAAACAGAAACAAACTTTTCATTTTATTAGAAAATAGGAGCAAGAAAAAAATAGTTAAACAAACAAACAGAACGGACAACGGGCATACAAGCAGACAAGCAGAAAATATGAATAAGCAAAGAAAATAACTTAGAAATATTAAAGGCAAAACGCGGAAAATAGGTCATTCGATTGGTTTGACCTGAGGTTTGTTTCGATTTTGTGTCAAACGCGGAAGCAATCATCATCTTTCTTTATTTTGCTACTGGCACGCTAGTAGATTTTTCCTATCACCCGCAAACTCATGGCTGGGGTTGAGTTTCTTTCCATCAAAAGGAGGAAAATGCATGGGATATTATTCTTTCGACTTGAGAAGCCATAGTTTTTCTTGTTCTTTTTTTAAAAATACTGTATATCAAGGGACGTAATGCAGTCTAACTTTTTTCTTTCCCCGCGTACAAGTATTGGTTTTCATAAAAGACTGATGATAACAAGTATCCACAAAAGCTTGCTTCCCCATCACCGTCTGATTGAATGGTTTATTAGCGAAACGTCAAGCATTTAATGACTTATTTCAAAGCCGCTTTAATGTATATCTCATTGCGAAAAAAAACTTCATTATTATCCTTCATCTATTATTACTCATAAGAACCTTTCAACAACGCCGTTTATAACATGTAACACATGTTATAGTTTTTCTTGTTAAGGATGGCCTGAGTTAAAATCATCAAATTGATTCCCCCCCTATACATCTGAATCCCTTTCCAGAGGAAACTCTTTGCCTACTGGGTAAGGTTATCAGCAGACAACATTGATATGCAAAACAGTTAACCCTTAAAGTGTCAATCACAAAAGATTTTGTTTTGTCATCTGCTGAGTGCTGAAATGTTCATTAGCTCCTCCTCAACCACTGGTCCAATTTTAAAATTATTTCACAGAATGGTTCCTCGTGATGCCTTCTTATAAAATTGCACATATGGTTCTGCTCCACCGAACAGAGGGGGCTGCCAGAGCACTAGATATTTAAAGAAATGTCTTTTGATGACATTTCCTCCTGAACCACTGGTCCAAATTTAAAACAATTTCTCATTATGCCCATAACTAGAATTGCACAAATGTTTTTGCTGGACTGAACAAAAGGGCTGCCAGAGCTCCAGATAAGAAATATCTTTAAAAGACATCTCCTCCTGACCCACTGGTCCAAATTCAAAATAATTTCACTGATTTGTTCCTCATGATGCCTTTTACCAAAATTGCACAAACAATTTCGCTCGGCTAAATACAGGGAAGATTAACTGAAGTCTAAATTTTCCGCACTTATTTAAATTTTACGGTTGCTATGGTAACAAAAATGACCCACAAAGTAGGCTTAAAATAGAAAAATTACCATTTTGGACCAAAATTAAGGCATTTGGAGATTTTTTTTAAAAAATTAGATATCAGCACAGCTAAATACCAAAATATCCTTTTAATATGTTGTGTCAGGTGATAATATCATCAGCTGATAAAACATGACTTTAGTTAAGAGTGTGTAGCGAAAATTTAATTTTCTTATTTCTCAACCAAAACATATGTTGTGGGTACTCAAAAGAACCATCTCAATGAGACGGTTCTTTTGAGCACTCAAAACACATGTATAAACTGATGGGTAAGAAAATATTTACATTTTTACGCTGAAAATATTTGTTTATCTAAACCTGTGTAAAATATATTTTTGATAGTTGCTTGTGCCCTATGTTAATTGGTCTGTCAAACATCTCAAATTTGCTCCAAAGTGGTCAATTTCCTGTTTTCAGCCTATTTTGGTGGCCATATTTGTTACCATAGCAGGGGTTTCATTAACTTTTTTGGCATCCGGGTATCAAGGCAAAGTAGGCGGGTGATTTGACAGTATTTGCCTATAGACTTTATACAAATTTATCAAAAGTAGCAGGGGAAACATGCCTGAGTAGAAGGGGAAAATCCCCCCCTCCCTCCTCTTAATGAAACCCCTGCATAGCAATGGTTAAAGTCAAATTAATTCAAGACTTTTACACTTTGTTTATTGTTCTAATAAACCAATAAGAACAAATTAGTTAAAACCATTTTTATGTTTTAGCCTCATAGGGGGGCCAAAAAAGCCTGTTAATGCACATCATATTTCGAACATTCACAATATGTACAGTAAATTTTCTGAAATTTAGAACATTTCTCTTTTTGTTCTCAGATTACATGTGGGTTAATAACTTATCAAGACTGGAATACATCAAGTGCTTGTCAGAATAGCAAACAGGGAAGACCTTGATCAGATTGCTACATCAGAAGCAGTCTGATCTGGGTCTGCACTGTATGTCTACTGTCTAGTAAGAAAGGCCTTTTTACAGACAACTAGTGTTCAGAGTTTTAGAACATCTATATATAGGCTAAATTTAGAGCCATATACATGTTTGTTTCAGGTGACCCTAGCTAGGAAGTCTGACTAAGGAAAGAACAGCTGTGAGGTGATCAACGAAGAATGAATTTATATTGCAAGTTCAGATGTCCTTGTTAAAGGTAATTACATTGACTTAATAAATCTTGCATTTTGTGTTGGTATTATGCCCCCGCCATTTATAATGGGTAGGGGGCATATAGCATCACCCTTGTCCGTATGTCCGTACGTACATACGTACGTACGTATGTCCCGTACGTCCTGTCCCGTACGTACGAAAAATGGTTTCCGGGCGATATCTTTTGAAAACATTGGTGTATTGGATTCATATTTCATACACAGGTACATAATCATAGAATACAGGTCAAGTTGGATTACAGGTAAAATCCACCAATTATCATCAGGGTTATGGCCCTTGATCTGGGTACGAAAAATGGTTTCCGGGCGATATCTTTTGAATACATTTGTGAAATGGATTCATATTTCATACACAGGTATATAATCATAAAATACAGGCCAAGTTTGATTACGGATAAAATCAACCAATTATTATCAGAGTTATGGCCCTTGATCTCTGTATGAAAAATTGTTTCCGGGGGATAACTTTTGAATACGTTGGTGTATTGGATTCATATTTCATACACAGGTATGTAATCATAAAATACAGGTCAAGTTTGATTACGGATAACATCAACCAATTATTATTAGAGTTATGGCCCTTGATCTCCATATGAAAAATGGTTTCCGGGTGATATCTTTTGAATACGTTAGTGTATTGGATTCATATTTCATACAAAGGTATGTAATCATAAAATACAGGTCAAGTTCGATTACGGATAAAATCCACCTATTATTTTTAGAGTTATGGTCCTTTGTTAATGACAATGCCCTATTTATGCGAATTTGGCAAAAGCGGGGGCATCCGTGTCCCATGGACACATTTCTAGTTAGTTCTGGGAACTACATAGGTTTGCTCGATTCCTGATGATGCCCTCTACCAGAATTGCACAAATGGTTCCTCTCCAATGCACAAAAGGGCCACCAGAGCATTAGATAAGAAATATTTTAAATGACTTCTCTTCCTGAACCACTGTTCCAAATTCAAAATAATTTCACAGAATTGTTTCTCATGATGCCTTCTACCAAAGTTGCACAAAGGTTCTGCTCCGCTGAACAAAAGGGCCATCAGAGGCCTAGATAAGAATTGTCTTTAAATGACATCTCATGAACCACTGGTCCAAATTAAAAATAATTTCACAGAATTGTTCCCGGTGATGACCTCTACTAAAATTACATAAATGGTTCTGCTCCGCCAAAACAATAAAGGCGGCTAAAAGTTCTAGATAAGAAATATCTTTAAATGGTATCTCCTCAAGGTCCTAAACCACAGATCCCAATTCGAAATAGTTTCACAGATCTATTACTCATAATGCCCTCGACTTAAACTACATGGTTCTGCTCCATCGCACAAAGGGCCACCGGAGTTCTAGATGAGAAATGTCTTTAAATGACATCGTTCCTCATGATGCCCTCTACCAAAACTCCTTAACAGCATGGCCACCAGAGCTAAAAATAAAAATATCTTTGAAAGATATATCTATAGCCACTGGCCAATACATTATCTTCTCATGAATGAAGATTCATTTGGTTTTGTTGCTTTACGTCCCAAGTCAACAGCTATGGTCATTGCGGGACGGTCAGTTCACCTAACTACACTTTTTCCTGGGCAGGCTTGAACAAGCGGTTAACCAGTAATTTGTGCACATACTTTCGCTTGTAACTGACAACAACCCTTCTTGAATGAATCAGCGGAAGGGAGGAGAATGACCGTAGAAATTATTTCATGATCAATCTCCACGAAAGTATGGGACCGGGCCGGGATCGAACTCGCGACCCCTGGATCTGCAGTCAAACATGCATCTGTAGCCAGACACGTTACCGGCTGCGCTACGCGGCCCGGTTGAATGAAGATTCAGATGAGCGATCCAGGGCCCTAGGGCCCTCTTGTTATATATGTGGTTAAAACCATTTAAAAATCTTCTTCTTCAGAACCAGAAAGCCTGTGATATTGGGACGTGGTATGTAGCATTCATTGGGATGTAGGGCCTTCCAAGTTTGTTCAAATGATGATCCTTAGTTGACCTTGACCTACTTAAGCTCAAGGTCAAATTTGCTTTCTAATATATTTAAATGTGAATTTTTTTGAAATGTTGATTTTGTGAATACTGTTGAAGCCAAAGTCATTATTCTCACTTGTTATGTTAAACCTAATGTGACAGTTTCAAAGGTCAAGGCCACCACATCCATATAGGGTAAAAACCCATTAAATATCTTATATTTTCTGGAACAAAAGGCCAATGGCCTTGGTATGTAGCTTGCGGATGTGGTATCTACTAGGTTTGCACAAATGTCGAATCTAGCTTGACCTACTTTATGGCAAGGTCAAATTTGATTCTAATGCATTTATATGGGAAAAATATTGAAAAGTTCATTTTTCTATATCTGTTTAAGCCGAAATCATACTTTCGAGAAATTTTTAACCTTGTTTATTTCAAGCTGTAGTTGACCTTGACCTATTTTAACATTATTAAAGTGGTCAGGTGAGCGCCTCAGGACCTTCAGGTCCTCTAGTTTTTTTTTTATTGTTATCAGTTTTCGTCTGGCATGTGTCGTCCGTCAATCATCCTCTCAATAAACTTTTCCCTTAGATAACATCTACTCCTGAACCACTTGTCCAAATTTAAAATAATTTCACAGGAATGCTCCCCATAATGCCCTCTACCAAAATTGTATGAATTGTTCTAGATTTGAAGTCTTTAAACGATATCTCCTGAACCACTGGTCCAAATTCAAATAATTTGACAGAATTGTTCCTCGTGATTCCCTCTACCAAAATTGCACAAATGGTTGCGCTCAATGGTTGCGCTCAAATAGACAAAAGGATTGTCAGAGCTCTAGATAAGAAATATATTTTAACTACATCTTCTCCTGAACCACTGGTCCATATTCAAAATAATTTCACAGAATTGTTCCTCATGATGCCTTCTACCAAACTGCACAAATGGTTCCACTCTGCTGAACAAAAGGACCACCAGAGCTCTAGATAAGAACTATCTTTAAACAATATCTTCTCCTGACCAATTGGTTTAAATTCAAAATAATTTCATAGAACTGTTCCTCATGATGCCTTATACTTAAATTGCACAAATGGTAACGCTCTGATTCTTAGAAATCTAGTTCAAGCATTAAGAGAGTGAATATTTGATGAAAAATTCTTAGCCATCAGTTTAAACATAAAATTCATTTGGGATCTCAAAAGAACTGTTTGATTGAGAGGGTTCCTTTGAGTACCCACAAGAAAAATTTTGGTTGATAAATAAGGGAAGGAATTTTTAATTATGTACTCTAATCTAGAGGCGTGTAGAGAAGTTTATACTGTTTTCAGCCTTTCCTGGTTTATGTTATATACACTAGTTATAAATGTATTAATGTTGCCTGGCATTTACAAGTTATAACTGGGGTTAATAATGTAGATAAATGTTCATTCATACTGGAGAGAACTCTTATATGAATGTTTATTCATACAAGAGAGAACCCTTACATGAATGTTTCTACACCTTGAACTGGTGAGAACTCTAAATATACTGAGGGAAAAAAAGTTTATCAATTACTTTGGGGATTCACAGTTAAGAAGAAATGGGATTTTTAATTTCATAATATCAAAATTTTATGTTGACAAACCTTTACAAGTACGATAAAATTAACTGGCTGGTTGGCATTTCACATAATTTAACGTCTGATTTTAAGTCCCCTTTCTAAAACAGCTTATCTGGCAATCACACGAATATTTTTTTTTGTGCTAAAAGTTTCATTTTCCATTAAATGTTAAGATTTAAAAGCTAAAAAGTGAAAACAGTATAAAATTGAAAGTTTTGGTCACCATTTTCGTACAGTTTTAAGTTAAAAATCGTATTTTTTCAAATTACCTCTTTCAATTGAATAGCGTTTGAAATTAAAATGCTCAGCAGATCTAATCCTCGCTATGAAATCATAATTTGTTTCTTTTTACCTCTTGAGGGTTGACATTAGCTCATTATCAAACAATTGACATATTTGTGCACTTGCTAATAAATTAGATCTAATACTACAAAAATAGCCTATGGGAAAACCCTTAATAACTAATTGCGAAACTTTTTTACTGCAGTATAGTTATTTATACTGGAAAAAGCCTTACATGTATATCATATGGTAGATAAACTATATGTTCAAGAACTGTTCTATAATGATTTTTTGAATCCTTATCAATGATGGGAGGGTACAAAATGAATAGTTATCAAAGCATAGGCATGTATTTATATCACACTTGTTGCCGTAGCACCAGAATATTTTGGCAGGGAATATTATTGTATAGATCATATTGGAGCAAAAAGCATTCCATTCATAAAGTTACATTTTTTCTATATTTAACAAATTTCAGCTGAATAGATTTTTCAATTCTAATCATTTGAATGAGTCTGTCTTAAAGTTTAGGGTTGTTTGAGGGTATTTATCATTCATTTGAATTCAAAGTGAAGTAGAACATTATTTAAGATAGGAGTGAAGACCCTGATCAGAGGTTGCACAACATCTGATCTGGGGCTGCATAGTTTGTCTACTCCAGGGATTCAGTTTGGCGTCGGCCATCAGACACAGTCCGAAAATAGTTCCAGATGTCCGAGAGTTTGCTGTCCAGTTTGGACAGTTTGTCCGAGACGATTTTCAGAAGTGCATACTGTACGGTAATGCACAGTGATGCAATAGTATTTTTGTTTTATAAAACGATCGCTGATTGGCCAAATTTCTGTAAGCGGTAGGCTGGTTCGCATAATTTTACCCCTAAAATACTTATTCACTAAAGCAAACCATTCATGAAATTTTGTTACGCGACGCCTGATTGGTCTATTGCATCCTTTTAACTTCTTACCTCGATTTCATCTCGAAGCGGACAGCATATTTGCATTGGCATTCGCTGATAAGATGACTAAAAAACTTAATTGCCACCAAAAAACAACGGGAACTCAAGGCTTTTTATGCCCCAAAACAGTTTGCCCGCTCCATCATTACCTGAACAGCCACTTTCCGTGACTAACGAGTCGTGCAGCGGCCGAAAATAGCAGCAAAAAAACAGTACCCCGCCCACTTCCACCGATCAGCAAGCTCCAGTCGCCTCATTAAATAAAAAGCCAGCCAATCAATCAGGCCGCACCTACCATCCGAAATGGTAGCAAAACTACCCCTTGTTTCATTATGAGAAGGATAGATAGCATTTTCGGTTTATGGTGGTAAAATGAGTGTCTGAAAAAATGTCCAAAAAAATTTCAAAATGTCCGAACAATATTGGGGTTGCTCGGACAAAATGTCCGAAGCGAATTTCAGTCCAGCTGAAACCCTGTACTCTATGTCCCTTAAAAAGGAGCTAGGCTTAAATGAGTTAATAATCTTGTGTAATATTACTTTTTATGTTAACACTATTTTTTACTTATAATCGTAGTCTGTCAAAATTTACTTTCAGATATGGTTCAGAGATGTTCACTATACAGAGATAGAAAGGATGGAGCTACTACAACTGCAAGCCCCAGAGGCTCAAGAAGCAAAAGAACACTTTATTATCAAATGATGAACTCTTTGAAGGTTACACTTCATAGAATTGTGACTTTTTTAATTTTCCCCAAAAGTCTTAATCTTTCATGATGTTATCATTGTGTGTGGGGGAATTTGTGTAGCATTTGAAGGTCACCATTCAATGAAGTGTTGCATTCAAAGAAGTAACTGTTAGATACAGTGTAGCATGGGTTGTATTAGACAAAGCTCAATAAATAGCATGATCTAATTTATAACTTTGTGTTTTTAATGTTTAAACATGATCAATACAGTAATCTCTTGCTAACTCAAATCCTTCAAACTAAAAATACCCTCTTAAGTTAAAGTAAAATGTAGGATGAATTCATATTTAACAGACTTTGTTCACAATTATTTTCTATCCAAAACTATGCTGACTTTGATGTACTTAGAAGGATAATAGCGAAAACAACCTTGATAGGCTTAAACACTGTAATATCCTTTTACAGATCCACTGTTTTAATTCAAGCTACAAATAAAACAATGTGAAAAGTTTGGTCATAGAGACTTTGATTTAACGAGAGGTAACTGTATACTAACTTGCTAAGTACCACAAACTGTCCAGACTATGTATGGTCGACCATTGGTTAGAAATCAGAGGGTGTTGGTAAACAACCCTAACTGGGCATCTTAACACTGTTGCCATGGTAAATCCTTTCATTTGAGAAAGGCTGTAGTTTTTAGTCCTCCTGCTAACAGTGTGCTCAATGTGAGCTTTTAAGAAATGATGTCCCTCTGCACAAACCGTCATCATAAAAGGTTCTGGTTTGCAATGGCAACATAAAAGATGTACTCAAATATCTTCCTTTGAAAAACAACAACTCCTGGCTGTATTTTAGAATAATTCAATTCTTATTGTTTCTCTAAGTCTAACAATTTAGATTACAAACTTGGCCAGATTGGGCAAGTGAGGTTATAGGCTAGACACTGAAACGATATTTAAGCATCTCTGTGGGTGAACTATCACATTTAGTGTGAACTGATTTATAGGCGAGCATATAGTATACCAAAGATTCTGTCATCCGTCTTTCAACATTTTCAAACACTGGGCAAACTCTATTCAGATGTCACATTGAAATCCATACGATAGAGCGAGAAAAGCTAGTTTAATGGTACTGATTACACATTCAAGATTGCTGCAGGGCTAAAATATGACAAAACCCTTAAGGATAGTTTTCTCTTGAACCAAAAAGCCTATGACTTCTCTTTTCAAGACTTTATATTGGTGGCCCCTTTGCTGTCAAACATGTAGTTGTGCATATATGCCTTGCCTGATGATGCTCTTGTTGTCCTTTGCAATCTCCATGAATGTCCCTGCACTCAATTCCGACATAATTACAAAAGAGTACTGCAAGGAGCTATAATTTTAATCCCATGAACTCTAGGCCAACAATGCCAAGTAAATGGTAGTCCAATAACACTAAATTGTAGTCTTTAATAATCAAAACAGCATTCCATTACACCTTAGCCATAGGCTTAATATGAACTTATGTGATCCTTTCATGTCCGTCATCTGTCAGTCAACACTGCGCTTTAAACAACATCCCCTAAACTACAAAAGCGTCACAGGAATGTTCATTGGATAGTTTTTAGATCTTATTGCGATTATTGGCTGTTGGTCGTCCGTCATGCGTCGTCAACAATTGCTTCAAAGGGCATCTCCTCCTAAACTGCTGATTGGATTTTGGCCAAAAAGTAAATGAGTATGATCAGGAAATACTACAATCACACACTGCAAACCAACCCACGGCACCGTTACAGGAATGATCCTTTTATGGCCCTCTTCAATAATTATTCACAATGGTTCCTGTCCGTTGTATATCTAGATCAGATGGGATAAGAGAATATTTGCAAGATGAAAACAAAAAATCCTTTGTCTGAAACCAAAATGCCTAGCGCCTGATATTTGGTATGTAGCATCACCCAAGTTTGTTCAAATTATTAGTCCCATATTCGGGGGACTATACTTTTATTAGGTTTGCTCGATTCAGTCTGTCTGTCCGTCAGTTACGCTTTCTTGTCAGAGCAATATCTCAAATATTTTTTGAGATAGGCATCCCGAATTCGGTGTGTGGATGCATATTGAAATAACTAAGTGTCTCGTACCATTTTGGGGTCACTGTGACCTTGATCATTGACCTAATTTCTAGAATAATCGTGTCTGGAGCATATCATCTACATTATTTGAGGTAGGAATTCAAAATTTGGTGAATGGATGCATCTTGGGATGGCAATGTGTCACACACCATATCTGGATCACTGTGACCTTGACCTGTGACCTCATATCTAGAATAATCGTGTCTGTAGCATCCTAGCTTAGTACTGGTTCAACCCAGGAAGACCCGTCCCGCATAACTGAAAGATTGTTGAGTGGACGTAAAGAATCAAATCAAACAAACAAAAGTGTCTGTAGCATATCTCCTACATTATTTGAGGAAGGAATCCAAAATTTGGATGTGTGGATGCATCTTGAGATGACAGTGTCGAGTACTATTTTTGGGTCACTGCACCTTGACCTCTGACCAGGTTTCTAGAATAATTGTGTCGTAACATATCTCCTACACTTTTTGAGTTAGGAATCCCAAATTCGGTGTGTGTGTGTGCATCTTGGATTGTTCCTCATAATACCCTTATCAAAATTGTACCAATTGTTCTGCTGGCATTACTCCATAAAGGGAGATAATCCAGATAAAAAAATATGGGTCAGTTATTTTTTGATGAGGAATGCATCTATGAAATTTTTAAACCCTATCTAAAACTTGTAACAGACGGATGGAAAAGCCCAAAGCAATATGCCCCTTAACTTTTTCAAAGTTGGGGGCATAAAAACTGCCCAAATGGTTCTCTCCGCCGAACTAAAGGGCATCCAGAGCTCTAGATATGAAATGTCTTTAAATGACATCTCCTGAACCGCTGGTCCAAATTCAAAATAATTTCACAGAATTGTCCCTAAAATGTCCTCTACCAAAATTGCACAAATTATTCCGCTCCACTGAACGAAGGGGTAATCAGAACTGATGAGAAATGACTATTAACAACATCTTCTCCTGAACCACTGGTCCAAATTCAAAATAATGTTACAGAAATGTTCCACATGATGCCCTCTACCAAAATTGTTCAGAAAGTTCAGCTTGGCTGAACAACATGGCTATAAGAGCTAAAGTCTTTAAATCATATCTCTTTAGCCACAGACCAATACATCATGTGCCAGGATTCAGGTGAGCGATCCAGGGCCATAGGGCTCTCTTGTATATATGAGGATTTTAATGCAAATTTAAAACTATATTGACTCTTTGTGTATGGAACTTCACATTTCCCCAAAACTATTATACCTAACAGCTTTTATTAGAGGGTCACTGATGAAGCCTAAATGGCAGAAATTAGCTAGTCTGGCCCAGGAAATATGCACACTCTAGTTTCAGGTCTTTGGTGCAGTCTTTGCTTTCAAAGGATACCCTTTTAAGAACATATTAATATAAGAACCAAATGTAAAGTTGACCTTTCACTCAAGGCAGCTCCCTTTTGATTGTCACATACATATCTAAACATCTTTTTCTCAGAAACTACTTGGCTGATTGAACTCAAATTTCATATGGAGTATGCATAAGATGAAACAATATATTACATTTTGTTTCAGGTTACTTGACCAAAATGGGCACCGTGCCTATATATTGTAAAAACCCATTAAATTTTCTTCTCTTGAACCAAAGGGCAAATTATGCTTGGTCTGTAGCATAAGGTCGTTTTGGTATGTAGTTTTGGGGATGTGAGGCTTGTGAGCCATACAAAATATTTTTGAATAATAAGCCTAGGTTGACCATGACGTATTTTAACATTAATAAAGGGATCATGTGACTCAATATCAGGTGAGCACTTCAGGTCCTAATATGCCTTGGTATATTGCATCATCATTTCGTTCATTTCACTGGAACGAAGGGAGTGTACGAAAATACTCTCCATTTGATGCTATGAGAAGATATTTACTCCAATTATGATCAACGCACTTTATTTTATTTATAAAAATAGCAAATGCCTATGCTTTACTTATGGGCATGTCGTTAAAAAAATCCATGTTTAGTACCAAAAAGTCATTTTTTTCCTGGATAGTTTAACTTTGACGCACGGAAATAGGTAGTGCCTATTTAATTCATATTATTTAATGTCAAGACGAAAACAAAAAATCTGTGTGTCTGTCTGTCTGTATGTCTGTCTGTCTGTCTGTCTGTCAGTAGCTCGTTGGCAGCGTGTCGTAAAGTTGAACAAAATTATGTATAATTGACGTTTAAAATATTAAATCAACAAATTAAAAAAAAACAATACATTATTAAATTGCCATACAAACCCCAGATTCCCCAATATTGAATATACTGACAGGTTAAAGAAACGCTACAATAGAATTTTATCAGTAAGTTATGATATGAGGTTCAAAAACATGAGCTGCACGAGCTTACCATGACCAGAAACTTGAGTAAAGCATCATAGACTTCGAGCTAAAAAAGGTCCTGCTCCCCCCCCCTAAGGAATTTTGCAGACATATCCTATCTTGAAGAAAATTTCAAGCCGCATCTTTTAAGAGATGTTTGCACTCTGTGCTCCAGGGCGTTAGTCTCTGACAGCCTGTTAAATATGTTACTGTAACAAACTAAGGAAAAAATCAAAATGAAAGTTTGAGCTACAGAAAGAAGACATTAAACCATCTAAATATTCAAATTTCTTATGTAGTTTGCAAGCTGGATGCCTAAGCTACATAAAAGCAGCATTTTAAACAAAATTACAGCCTTCAATGGTGTTATGTGCGTTACATAGATTAAATTTCCCTTTGAAAGTTGAAATCTTGACTAACATCATTCATATTACAGACGATTTGTGCATTTTTACAAGTGTTTTTAATCTTAGTTTACTAAAGTACTAATTTGACTAATAGAAAATACAAAGTTTGCTTTTCTATCTCAAATACATTGTTTTATATGAGCTATTAAACAACCATACCCCCAATTTTAAGTATCCAATTTTGGTATCTATTATTGAAGAAAAATATATGAAAATATTTGACGCTCGTGGATATCTTACATTTTTGGCACTATCTTGCTAATGCAATAAAGAATCATACATTTGCAAGTTTGACATCAGGATCAGAGCACTTATTAAAGTATGTAACGTATGTTACATGGCATAATGAATGAGCTAGGAAATTTTCTTGGAAGCAAGAGATGATATTTTCAAAAAATACCGTTTTTCACATGTTTTCCTATTAATCTCTAGCCTCTGGTGCCTTAGTCTTAGTAATTACAGTCATTGCTGATAACAAGCCCTTGGAATTGTGATACCTATGTTATATATAACCTTTTTAATCACATATTTCCTAATGCCTATAATACATATAGAAAGAAAATAATAGTTCTCATTTAAATGACACAATTTAATAAATATTCCTATAAAATAAAATTATTCAAAAACAATCTTTATTCAAGTCACCCTCACAATGTCTATCATTGTGTCTGCTTCTATTGCAAAATAATCACCCATTTCACCACAACCAGTAGAATCATGGCATTGTATTAGGACTGCAAACTGAGTACAACCCTGTTCCTCTCCACCCCTTTGGGAATAGTGCAGACATATCCTACCTTAAAGAACAATTCAAGCTGCATCAAATAAGAGATGTTTGCACTCTATTTACTAGGGGGTTAGCCTGTAATGGTATGATTCGTATGTAACCATATCAATTTAAGAATTAATGAATTGAAAGTCTCAGAAATAGAAAGAAGACATAAAACTATCTATTTATTTAGATTATTCATGTAGTTTGCATGCTGAATACCTTTGATACATAAGAAAAGATTTGTTAACAAATATACAGCTTCCTATGGTGTTATATGTATTACATTAATTAAGATTACTTTTTAAAACTGGTAATTGTAACAAACATCACTTATAAGCATTTCGTGTGATCCTCCTCTTTAGCCGTCAAAAGACTTAATTTTCTTTGTATGTGTGGCCAGTGCCAGCGTCAAACAACTTGACTCAGCCAAACTTGAATCCTTTTAGCATCCTTCAAAAGCAGAAACAGCATGTTTGTGTCATGGGATCAAACACCAGATTAAATATGGGTTTAATGCCATTTCACATATATGCATACAATGAAGTATGACTCTGGTATATATCTCTTCCTGTGAAGTGGCAAGAGCAATCTAACTGCAGCTGCCTCTGCATCCGTGCTAGTCAAATGATAACTTTGCTCTGATTTTGCAAATTCTATGTCTCTACTGTGTACCTCTAAGAATACTTTAAGATTTCTGACATTGGTCAAACAGAAATTTGATAGACTGCTTTTTTGCATCATTTGCCATGGAACCTATCCAGTCTTTTGGTGCTCAAGTCCTCAGGTCTTAGATAAATAGTATTTTGCTGCGCCCAAAGAACTTTATAAGTTTTCTTTAGTTACAATGTTGACTCTTGATGGTTTTGGCAGACCGTCTGAAACAATATCTGTTACACCTTGAAAGTTTTCTGGTATAAGAGAAAGAACATGAAGTTGGACATTGCCATCAATTATGTTTGCAGTTGGTTTTTTTTGATGTCAGTACATTGAAGCATGTCTTAAAATAATGTAAAACCTATGATTTCTCAGTTTTTGCAGCCATATCATTAGCTGTTGCATTCAAAAGAAGGAAAGTGGACTAAAGGTAGAATGGGATAACCAGTAGTTTTATATTATGCTCTTAGGAAGATTTATACAGAGTAAACAAGTTGATAAGGTGCCTCATTTCATGATCCATTGAAAACACTGAAATTGAAAACACTTGCCTCTGACTGTGTAATCAAAACGGATGTCACGACAATGTCCTTGCTCATTTATTATGACGAGTTTTATATGTTACATCCTTTAATAAACGCTCTTATCTTAGAAACTTAGTGAACCATTGAATTGAAAGGGTCTAAGTTGCGCTCTGTTCATCCTGCATTTCATCGCTTTACCTGCTGTGATACATCTAGTTCGTTTATCTGAAGGGAAAGAGTTTCCTCAGTTTCAGCACTTCAGAAGTACTAAGACTTCAAATAAGTTTTTGAATGCTTGGGGAAAGATAATAAGTGCAGAGACATTATTAGATGAAAATATGTGGGTTGCATGTATGGAAAGGCTACATTTATAAAAGTTAACCAGCTAAGATATGATTCTTTATCACAGAAATATCAAGGTACATCAGTACAGGTTCTCATTGCTCTTAATGGCATAGTTTTTCTCCTTGTAAAGCTTTAGTCTTTCTCCTACTTGCAAAGTATCACTTGAAACACATACTCAAAGAGCCAACTATTAGGAATTCATATCAGTTTTCGAATGTTCCAAGCCTTAAAGGGCAAAATTGGAAAGTTGATAATGGCTCATCAATTTTGAGTGGACTGGTGGTAAAATTGAATAACAGTAAATGATTGAAATATTGTGTGATGATTCTACTAGTTGCAAGCAGGCGTGTGATAATAATGATTACCACAGAAGCAGATAACGACAACCGTTTAACATGAGTGTTAAATCGATGAGAAATAGTTTGGACCATTTCATTTATTGTATTTTCTTGTAAAATTGTAAAACTATCTTTTCTATTTGTGGCTCTATATTTAGCATTATATGAACAGTATTTAAAAATGTGTCCAAAAGGTCATTGATAACATCTGTAACACCAGTCCATGGGCTTGATACTCAGAAATGAATATAATTTCTAGTGTTTTGGCACCAAAAACTTATAAGTACACATTAAGTGTCCTGATCTTTAACTTAATGACATCTTGTAGATATATGAGCAAGACAGACTAAGAAAATGAAAAATATCCACACGCTGTAATCGCTTTCATGTGTTTTACTTAAACGGTAATAACAAAATTCGCTTCTCTGTAAAACTGGGAGTAGGGCTGTGTATTAGCTCCTATAAGACAATATATTTAAGATAGAAAAGCAGACTTTCGGAACCTGATTTCTATGGTGACTTGGTGTATAAGTTGAGGAAGATTGTTGGCTCTAATAATTTTTCAGCGCAGTTCATTAAAATAATTTCCCATTATAAAAAGATTGGCTATAACATTAATGTATTGCAACAGACTGCATGCTTGGTAGTCAACCCAATCACGGTTGGCAACTTTGCTTTCCTCTTTAATTGCACGCCGGTGGGTCGGACTTCAGACTCTATGATAGTTCCGACTTAAAGACTTATCTATTGATGAGATGGTAGGGGCCTGATGCTTTGGCTGTTTGTCGGGCCCACCGGGGTTTACCTGTTGGATTTCTTTTGCTCCGGTATTCAGTTTAATTTACTGTTGAGTCCTTATCCTTGCTTTATCTCCTTGTTATATCTTGATTTATATGTTTTAGGAGATGATGCATTGATAAGTTAGGGGTCTTTCATGCAAACCAAATATCTATGTGTCTTGATCCACATCTGAATTAAGGGTGAGGTTGGCGCCGTTAAACCGGTTTAAGCCCTCCAGTAAAATATTTTACTGACCGTTCCAAGGCGGTACTTCTTTTGTGGATCTTTTATGTTTTTGTTCTGTCTTGTGTTTGCTTTGTTTTGTGCGCGTCTGTTTATATGTGCTTTGTGGTCACCTGCTGGGAAAGGGCTGACCTCTTGGCTCTCGTTTGTGGTGTCTTCTGTGAGTTTGTCACTTTCCTATTGGTATCCTGGGTCAGGTGTGGTACTTGATTGTATCGATTCCTGATCTTTGCACCATTACTTACTTGGGTATTCCTATTCATTAATTGAGTATATGTTTGTAAAATCTAATAAAACAGTTTGAAACCAAGTCATAGTTGTTGTTTAACTACATGACGATAGCCACAATTATAGCTTTTAAATTATAATTAGGTTCATGTAACGCACATAACACCTCACTTAGCCGTATTAATGTTAAACAGCTTCAATATATAGTAAAGACATCCAGTATAAAGACTATAAGAATGTCAATTTAATAGATAATTTTAATGTCTTCTTTTGGTAGCTCGTACATTCAAATTTCTTATTCTCAAATTGATATAGTAACATATGTAACAAGCTGTTACAGGCTAACGCCCTGACTTACAGAGTGCAAACATTTCTTATAAAATGCACCTTGAATGGTTTCATAAGATGTAATTTGTCTGCAGAATTCCAAAGGGGATTAGGATGGAGCAGGCCCTTACTCAGCTTGATGTCAAAAAAATGTTTGATGATTTTACTTATCACGCTAACATATGTAACGCTCTCTGATCTTTAAAACTTGATGACAACTAGCAGATCTATTAGTCTTTATCATAGGAGCCAGTTTAAAATCCCTAAACAATGTAAGATGTCCAACAGCTGCGAGTTTTTTCACAATTTTAGCTCAAACTTTCAAACTACATTTCCTTTATTGGATGTAGTAACGCATGTAACACGCTGTTTCAGACTAACGCCCCAACATAGAGAGTGCAAACATCCCTTATTCGATGCAACTTGAGTTGTACTATAAGAAGGAATGTGTCTGCAAAATTCCCTCGCGGAGATTAAAACATTTTAGGCATATCTTACGTAAAGACAATGAGCTTGCCCATTTATTACATCAGGTAACATATGTTACAGCCTCTGATATTAAAAATTTTGCAACAAACTTGCTGATTTATGAGTTTTTTCATATAAGCAAATTAATCCCAAACAATGAAACACATTCTTCAACTGCAAATATTTTTTAACTATTTTTACTTTAGTTTTAATACCAAACATTTCACCTTAAAACTGGGTAGGGGTAGGGTTGTTTAATTGCTTATTTCAGAAAAAAATATTTAAGCTAGGGGAACAAACTTTAATTTTTCTGTTAGCAAATTGCATAAGCTAGTCAGATATGGTTAAAAACATTTTGCAAAACACACAGAGAGATTGTGAATGTAAATGATGTTAGCCACACTTGCAAATTTTAATGGGTTATCTGATTTATGTAACGCATATGACACCTTAGGAAGCCGCAATTTTGTTCAAATGGCTGTCATACGTAGTTAAGATATCCAGTATGCAGACTATATGAATGATTTTTAAAAATAAATATTTAAATGTCTTTAATTTATAGCCCAAACTTTCAATTTACTTTTTCTTAGTTTGATTAAGTAACGTATGTTACAGGCTCTTACAGACTAACGCCCCGGAGCACAGAGTGCAAACATCTCTTAAAAGACTCGGCTTTCAATTCTCTACAAGATAGGATATGTCTGCAAAATTCCCTAGGGGGGGGGGGCAAACCCATTCTCAGCCATCCGTCTATCAGGGTTATTTGAATTTATCGTTTTTTATTCATAGTATACACGAATAGTTTAACTGCTGTCACTAAAGCTAGTATCTCACTGGGATGCGAGCAATTTGCGACTATTTCGAGACTAATTTGAGACATGTTTTGGCGACAGAAATACGACATTGCAACCATAATCACATTGCGGTCACACCGAACAGGTGATTAAGACATATTTGCGACAGTCGCACGAATGTCGTACGATTGTCGCACGAATCATTGGCGAATGTTTCACGACATTCGCGCGACATTCGTGCGACATTCGCGAGACACTCGCACGATGTTCGTCAGATGAAATTGCGAGCATTTATTACCATCAACCGCCTCACGATGTTCTCACGAACGTCGTGCGACTGTCGTACGACTGTCGCGCGAAGGTCGTGCGACTGTCGCGGGATGGTTTTGCAAGAAATGTTAAACCAAGAAAAATAAACATTTGAACAAGCATTGAAGGTCCTACGCTGTTGGAAGGAACTAGAGGGCCTGTTGTAAGGTGTCAAGTTGCTGGGTGGTGTTGGACTGTTGAAATGTAGCAAATATTGAGTTAGGAAAAAGTTTACTCGTTTAAGCTGCACAGTTATGATGGCCCATCATCTTAAGAAAGTCAGTCGAGAACGCACATGCTCTAATTGCCCATGCGTATGGCATGATGAGCCCAATCAAATCAAAATTGCAATGACTTCGGATGAACCTCGTCCTGCAAAAATCTATTTTATACAGTTATGCGCACAACAAAGGCACAGATCAGACTGCACAGATCAGACTGCACGGATGCGCATTCTAATCAGAATCTTAGTTGTTCGCTGCAGTGATTATTTTTATAGGGTTCTATATGCCAAATTCAAACCTTAGAAGGGCTGCTGAGACTAAGCAGGCTGTTGTAGTCTAACCAAGACACAATAATAATACCTTTATACCGTAATAGAAATTGTAAACATTAGTAAGTAGGCCTTATAAAACATACTTAACAAAATTATCCTGCAGAATGCAGAACCATTTTAAATAACTGAAATTACTCCAAACAGTATACACGTAAGTAAGCCTAATCAATACACCGTACTTATATGAAACTATCCTCTCAGATAGCAAGAATACTTGACAACTGGAATTAGTCAAAACTGCATACTTAAGTATGCCTAAACAAGATCTCGTACTAAGAAGGAACTATCATCTCAGATAGGATGAACTCTTTTACATGTAACGAACCTTTGGCGACATAATTGCGAGTAATTTAAGATACTCGCGCGATAGTCGTGAGACGTTCGTGCGACTGTCTCACGACGTTCGCCAGAACATAGCTTAGTTTAATTTACTCGCAATGTTGTCGCGAAGTGTCTCATTTATGTCGCAATTGTCTCGCAATTCAGTCTTATTTATCTCGCAAATATGTCTTGTTCCAAAATGATTGCGACTAAATTGCGAGGGGTCGGCGACAAGTTCGCGATGGGTTCGAGACACCCGCGATCACTTTGCGACCATTTTGCGAGGAATTTTGTCGCATGAAATTTTTGAACATGTTCAAAATTTTCGCGACTACTTTGCGCCACTTGGCGACACATGCGATGAAATTACGAATCACTGGCGACTGTTTCGAGACTACTTTGCGAGCAACTCGCGATGTCTGTCGCCAGTTGTCGCAAAACAGTCGCAGTCCAGTGAGATAGGGGCTTAAGTAATTTACTTCTGAGTAGTTTATCGCTAATTTTGCATGTAGCGCTTCCTTTGCCCGATAGCATACAATTTAAAACTCAAACTTAAGATCACTTGATAATGACGTTTCAGTTGCGCATGCTAACCCTTGTCGTGCTGAAGCCGGATTTATCCTTTTTTGAAAAAACTGCGAATCCAGATCAGCTGGCTTTTGATGAAGCCGTCGGATCAGGATCCACAATGTATTCAATTCTGATTGAGAATAAATGCTTAAAATCGGACTGCTGCAAGATAACAGGTTAAGAATTAAGAAGTAGTCTAGTACATAAAAGTATTCAGCAGAGAAATGATTTAAATCTTGATCCCCGATATCAGGTGTAGGCGTGGTATTTCTGGATATAAAGGTATAATTAATCAAATGTAATGAGCCTCTGCATGCGACTTCCAACACTATTGTATGAGTAACCAGCAAAGGCTCAGACCAGACTGCGCATACGCACAGTCTGATCAGAGCCTTTGCTGGTTGCTTGATTATTCTATGACTGTTAAGCTACTGACCGAACAGCGTGTGGGGTTTCTAAACTTAAAAGGAGTCTGCATAGGCTCGTCTGAGTCTATTCATGTCGAAATGTCACATTATAGAGAGTGGGCGTGGTATTTCGGTACATAGAGGTATAATTAATCAAGCGTTAATAGTCTCTTTTATGAACTTCTCATCAAGCAGCCCATCAGTGCCAACTTGTGCTCAGTAATACGTGTGCCTTATCTAGGTTAGGCCAAACTTAAATATTGTTTGTGTCAAGGGGTACAGGATCCAACCATCTTTTTGGAAACCCTAGTAATTATTGTCCACGCAATATCAACATGATCAAAGTCATAAGATGTAAATGATTAAAAGTGTATATGAAAAAACAATAGCACACACACACACACACACACACACACACACACACACACACACACACACACACACACACACACACACACACACACACACACACACACACACACACACTAAGCAATCAAGTCCAGAGTCTAGAAGTTCTGTTTTATTTCATGCTCAGCTGAAAATGCAATATATCCTCATTAATGTTAAAATGACAGCTACTGTTCGAATTTAAGCATATAAAATTAACAGCAAAATATTAAATTTTCATCAGTTTAGTTTTTACGAGCACTTGAAATTTCATGCTCAGTTGAGCTGAGCAACAAGAAGATGCACAACCTAGGTGCTTGCTTCTCTTCCTCAGCATGAAGATTGTCAAACAAGCAATGACCAAATAAAAAAAACCTAAAACAATATATGGAAGGACTTACAACAGTATCAACGCCTTAGAACGGTCATCAGCAGGGGCAGCCACTGGGGACTTCAATGTATTTTGCTGACCAAAAAGTAAGTGAGTATGATCAGAATATGCAATAAACACACACTACAGACCAACCCACGGCACAATAAGGAAGAGCCGCAGTACATTAACAGTCACAAGACACCGGAAAGATGACAAAAGCAAAGTAACAAGCTCTCTCTTCCTCGTCAAGATGCTTGCTAAATTAGAAATGACATATCAGTACAAAACAAAGACCAACCACAAAACCCCCACAAACAATGGGAGATACATAAAACAATGAATCAACAACAACAGCACCACTGCCTTAGGACGGACAACAGCCATATCCTTTTGGGAGCTTAAATGCATTTAACTGGCGCCAAATCTTCGGCCTAGATAAAAATTGTTCAGCTCACAATAAGGTTTCCTAACTAATGCAATGCATCATCACAGAGAAACACTCTAATCAAATTAACACACCATGATACAACTAAGAAAATGAACAATGACTAACATATAGTCAGAGCTAAAGACAATCTCAATGTGAGCCACAGTGGTCCCAGCCACAGACAAACATCTGGCACCAACCAACGGACTAAAACTTTACGGTAGGGCTGTCATTGAGTCTGAGACCTGACCCACCGTCGTGCAGTTAAAGAGGAAACCAGAGCTATAAACCGTGATTGGGTTTACAACCAGCCATGTAGACTGTCGCATGATATCCATGTTGTATTCCGCTTTTTATAATATTTAATTATCTTTTGAAATTGATCACTAGGCTATCCAACAATCCTTTTAAACTTATAAATTAAATCATCATAAAATACAACTTCTGGTATGCCTTATTGCAGATGAGTTTTTAAACAAATTGTGTATTCAACAATCAACTCTTAATGTCTGTGATACAATTTAGATAATAGCATTGCGAAGTTAATGGTATTGATAACCTTGCTTTAATAACTAAGAAGTCAAACATTGTTTTCTTTTGTTGAAGTCACCAACATTAGAACTTACTCTTGCAAAATCTATCTCATAGATTATGTTGTTATTCAAACTCAAAAATGTGTCCGCTCGCCTAGAGCATTTTTGTGAGAATGTTCAACATTTATTAAACGCATGATCATAAAGAATCAATTCAATCAAAACCAATTGTAATAAAACTAAGAAGGGGTGCAGCCAGAGCTGAAGAAAACCATTAGTAGAGTCACGGTTGGCCAATTTAAATACATGAATCAGACATCAACACGGCATTTTATTGCAATTAAACATTCTAACATTTTGTTTTCAAACACATTGTTCTGGGGAAACATTGTAGACCATTCAGTTGCTTTTAAACACTATAATTATACATGTACATTCATTGTTTTAAAGCTGTAAACTGACCTATTGGGAGCGTATTCTTTTCTATCGTCGCAAGCCAAGGGTACTAAGTCCACTTAGTTCCTTGCGTAAGGAACGAAGCGGACTTAGTATCCGTGGCTTGCAAAGATGATTCTTTCCTTTAATAGTAGTCCTGTTTAAGATGTGGTTTACTTGGAAACTTATAAACCTATAATATATCTTTGCACCATTACTTACTTTTACTTTGCCATTCAAAGGTTGGTTTTTTGACCATAATAAGGGTGTGCGTCTATTTATTGCTTATTGTTTAACTGAATTCAAAACAGTATTCGCGGTCTCATCATATTTTGCGATTTTGGTTTGTACCGCCCAAAACCGCCAAATATAAATACCCTCCAAAATATACTTTTTTACTGCTGATAAAACAGAGTACAACTAGTGCTGACTGATTTATAGATTTAAAGGAACAATGAAATATAAAGAAATAAAAAGCAAGCAAATTCAGAGAATTATGTCCCCCGCCCTGTTTGTCTTATCATGAAACACGTAAGTTAATCAGACGGATAAATAAACTAAACTTAACCTGAGAATGTTTTGCTCCAAAGCACATTAATATTCAGGCCATGACATAAGCACATGCAGATGTTTCAAAAAAAGCTGCATAAAACAAAAGGAGTATTTGTACTTACAAGATACCACCTATATATAGACATTCGTAGTATTGAAGGCTGAATATATCTAAGTTCACATCAAGGAGAAAGTAACACAAACTATTCCGAAGATTTTATAAAAAAAAACACATGCACCTCTTCTGACCATGCAAAAAACACCTGTTAAGTTTCAAAAGAATCAGCATCAAATTGTAGAAGGAATTACGCACATAAGGTACCCACTATCAGTGCACTTTGATAGAAATACTGCCTGAAAAATGACTAAGTTAAACATATGACAAAGTAACGAATAATGAGTTGAGGATTATATTCAAACCGTATGCACATCTTCAGACCATGACCAAACCATCTATAAAATATTAAAAGAATCGGCATAAAACTGTAGGAGGAGTTACACACACAAGATACCAACTATCTTTTTGAGCCGTGGCATGTGTTTTCCAACAATGTGGTATTTTCACATGAATAGACTCAGACAAGCCTGTGTAGTCTCCTTTTAAGTTTAGAAACTCCAAATGATGTTCAGTCAATAGCTTAATATTCATAAAATATTCAAACGACCAGCAAAGGCTCTGATCAGACTGCGCGTATGCGCATGCTGGTCTGAGCCTTTGTCGGTCGCACATACCACATGGTTGGAAATCTCATGTCGCGGCTCATTTACTGAATGTAATAACGCCTTAAGTTCAACTTGTGACAGAAGTGACAAAAATAGTCTGAGAATTATATACAAATCAAATGCACAATTTCAGACCTTGACCAAAACAGCTATAAAGTTTCAAAAGAATTGGCTTTCGACTGCAGGAGGAGATATGCACACAAGGTAGCTACTATTTTAGGGTGAAGGAAGGACGGAATCACGGAATGCAGAATACTTTTTTAAAAAGGCAGGGTCAATATACAACTATTTCATACCTTTCCGTGCAACAGTCAAAATTAGTACCCCTGAGTTGCTGTGGATGACTCGATGCACTGTTGCCCAAGGCCGAAGTAGTTGTTTTATTACTCAAATATATCAGCTGTGCGATGCTGATTATCGATGCGCTTAGGATCCGTACGTTCATTAACGATGGCGGATATGTACGGTGGTATGTTTAGGACATTCATTTAGAAATAGATATTCCGTGTGCACAATTTAATAACCTGTGCAGACGAAATTATAATCCATGCAAACGGAATAATAATCCGTACAAACGCAATAATATTTCATGCAAACGGAATAATAATCCATGCAAACGGAATAATTATCCATGCTAATGGAATAATAATTCGTGCAAACGGAATAATAATTCGTGCAAACGGAATAATATTCCATGCAAATGGAATATTAATCCATGCTTACGGAATAATAATTCGTGCAAACGGAATAATATTTTGTGCAAACGGAATAATAATCCATGCTAATGGAATAATAATTTGTGCAAACGGAATATTATTCCGTGCACTAAAAATAAGATTCCGATAAACGGACTAATAATTCGTGTGCACGAATTATTAATCCGTTTAAACGAAATAGAAATCTAAGAGCTCGATTCAATAATCTATGAGCTCGAAATAATAATCTGTGAATAAGGGTTATTATTCTATGTTCACGAATAGAACAAAAGTTGTGCAAGTTGGATTTGAAATCTGCTATAGCTCATCTGAGCATAGTGCTCAAAGTGAGCTACTGGGATCAGTCAATGTCTGTAGTTCAACGAGTGTGTCGTCAACAGCTTGAAATCACAGCTCCTCAGTATACCACTGGGCTAATTTTCACAGGAATATTCCCTCTACAAAAGTAAACTTAATCCGTCAAAATATGATGCGAGGCGTGGCCGGCTTCCCTTGTAAACATTTATAGGAACCTTTTAACATACCCCATGGAACCAATCGTCAGAATTGAATAAAATTCGGCAGGAATATTTCCTCAGTGACCCACTACAAAACAGATAAAACAAACTTGGTCCCTCAAAGACATGATGGCAGCAAGGGGGGCGTGACCTTTGGCATATAAGGAAACTGTTGGAATCTCTCTAAAACCGCTCATAATTGACAGAAATGGTGACAACCTTCCACAATAAAAGCTATACCAAATTTGTTCCGTTGTTAAACATGGCAACTTTTGTGCCCGAATATATGTGATGTTAAACCTTTGTATATCCTTTGTTTACCAGAAACCCCTAGTTGGGTACTTTATCGAAGCGGGAGACCCAGATGAAATGCCACATGATGTGTCATTTCATCCGGGTCTGCACTGTTTACTATGACAAAATCCATATTCAGAGAAAGAAAAGAAAATATTTCGGACAAATTATAACATACATTGCAAAAATTAAGTGTAAACTTACACCAATTTGGTGGTAGCTTAATGGCCACCGATATTGATGTTACCCTTCAACGGGCTTTGAAAATATTTTCTGTTTAATTGTATCGACCCGGAGAATAACTACATAATAACAGGTAGAAATGTTGGACTAAAGTTGTTAAGTAGGAAATTAAGTGTAAGTTTACACCCAAATATTGCAACTCAGCTGCCATCTCTTTTGATATTAACTTTAACGTATTTGTATAGTGTGTGACCTTGGGGCGTTGCTTATTCCGGCTAAGGAAACATTACTTTTTCCACTGCAGATTCTTTGAGCATCAACGCACTATACTTCTTAATGATATACGACTATATAGAACACCAACTTTGAATTTATTGCTATATGGTGATCCATTACTATCAAATGAAATAAACCAAAGTATCTTCCATCATGTCCACAAGTATATCTTAGCAACGCAGCGTTTCTAATTCTCTCATCTTTAATGTGCATTACAAGTGTTACCATATCATGTGACGACAGAATAAAACCTAATATTAAACATGTCCTTAAGTCTGCACCACTCCCCACATCCCTTCAACATTCAGCAAAGCAATACAATCTGAAAATATTTCATGCTTTTTTCCATCGTTATTTGTTTGTAATTTGTATCATTTTCTTATTGTTGGTTTTTTCTCAATCTATTTTTCGCAATTATAATCTTTTCATATTTATAACACTACTTTGTATACTCACTTTGCTATATGTAGATAAAATACTGCCATATGCATGTACACTATATAGTCACTCTCAACAGGAAAAGAACTCTATAAGCATTTATGCTTTCGTTCTAATCCTTTGTATGTTTACAATGTATGTATGTTGTATATCATTTGTATTTATTGAATAAAATATGTTTAAACTAAGGAAACTTGAAAAAATCTCCTCTGAAATAGTTGAATACCTGGGTGGATGGTGCAAATATGAATGCTTACAATTCAGAGCGGAACAAAAACTACAGAAAACCGAACACTCCTAAGCGATACAATCTTATCGCCAACAGCAAGTCAAAAGAACTCCTTGCAGTCGAAATTTACAGTGGCCGATCCGCGATATTGAAAGCCTAAACATTAAACTGGGCAATGCCGTGCAGCATCGTGTATCGATTCCTGACCTTTGACTTCTTCCCTACTCTGTCCGACTGGACTCCTGCAGGTCGTCATATAGCCCAAACCAATCAAATTGTTGATTAGAATTCAGAGTCGTTTAGGCAGAAATTGTTTTGATGACCTTCTACAAAAATAGTATGTCAACAGGGGCTTTGCCATGCAGTTTCCAACAGATACATATTTATACAAGAAGACATAAACTCAGGTGAGCGATACATGGCCGTTTGGCTCTTTGATTATTTAATCAGAAGATTCAATCAATACACGTAGATTGTTAAATTGTGCGCTCAAATAATTATATCGTGCAAACGGATTATTATCTCGTGCGAACGGTTTATTATATCGAGCGCATGGATTCTTATTCCGTTTGCTTGAATTGTTAAATCGAGCGCTCATATTATTATTTCGTGCTCATGGATTATTATCTCGTGCGAACGGATTGTGATTTCGAGAGCACGGATTAATATATCGTGCGCATGGATTATTATATCATGTGCATGGATTATTATTCAGTGAAAACGAATTAATAAATCGTGTTCTTGGATTGTCATCTCGTGCATGCGAAATGTTATATAGTGCGCATAGATTATTAAGCCATGCCCTCTGATTATTGTATCGATTGCATGGATAAAGATTTTGTGTGCACGCTTTATTAAATCGCTTATTCGGAATATTAAATTGTTTGCACAGATTAGTAAATCATGCGAACGGTTTAGTAAATCGCTAGCATGGCATGCTATTTCGTACGCACAGAGTGTTATTCCATTCGAACAGCTTATTTAATCGTGCCCACGGAATATGTTTGCTGAAATGAAAAAAATGAATGTCCTAAAGGTACCACCGTAGATATGAGGTTTGGTTTGGCCACTTAAAACTCCCTATAACTTCGTTGTTTGTGGTCGGAAACATAAATGTGGGTACTCGTTTTCTTAGTTAAAATAAACGGAACACTTTGAGACCAAAATTGAACATATTAGACGAACATTTCTATTTTGCAACAAAACCGCATCTCCAACAGCAACTCCATTTTTGTGACGCTGCTAAGTTTAGCATCATCAATGACAATCGTAGTCACGTGACTGGCAAACAGTAAAAAATGTGGTCATGCGAAACTTTTCATTGAAACCAGATCAAACTAGCAGCGACTGACATTTCGTTAAAACAGTCAAAATGCATAATATCTCTTTAATGATAATGATAATGATATATATCTATTTCACACCTTTCTGTGCAACAGTCAAAACTATCACCACCGATGTGCTGTGGATGACCTGATGTACTGTTGCCTGAGGCTGAATACCAAGGGCAACAGTGCTTCAGCGGCCCAGGAGATTGTGATAGTTTTGACTGTTGCATAGAAAGGTATGAAATAGTTGTTTTATTACCCACCTCGGAACATACTAATGGAGTACAAGTGTCAAGTGGATTAGCTCATATGATTGGATCACACGCGACGTGAAGCTTCGTGATGCTGATACGTGTACGGTTCGTTTACGTCGGAAGAGGTTCAGTATTAACAATGACGGATATGAGGTATTCTTTGGCCACTTTAAACTCCCAATAACTTCGTTGTTTGTGGACAGAAAGATAAAGTGGGGTACTCGTTTTCTCAGAACAGTTTGTGACCAAAATTGAACAGATTTGGTGAACTTTACTGTTTTTCAACACAACCGCATCTCCTACAGCAACTCCATTTACATGATTTAAATGAAGCCTCTAAGTATTGAGTTTGACATCATCAGTGATCAGCGTGTCATGTTACTGGAAAACAGTACGTCCGTGGTCACGGGAAACAGTTTATGGAGGCAGCAGCCGACAATTCGTTAAAACAGTTAAAATGCTTAATAGCTCTTTATACAGTAAATAATAATATAAATGACAGTATTATGCACAACCCGTGATGTACATATTTGTATTATTAACCAGTGCCAGAAGGAATTAATTGGTCACCATTAGTAGAATTATTATGTTACATGTATCAGGGTTAAGGATAATTCTTGAAATGAGATTAAATTTGAGAAAAGGGTCGAAGTTAAAACCATGATCGCTACTGCGTTGCATACCTAAATCATACAATATCACATCCTCTGAACCTAAATATACCTACTGCGTCGAACGTCTGCACACAAAACATTCCAATTAGTTCAAAAAAGAAATTATTTAAAAGTATTAATTGCTAATCGGCTGATCATCGCCGTTCGACACATTATTTCAGCTTTATTCAAAAGGTACAGTAATTGATCAGTAATTCAAACTCTGATAACTTGAAGTAGTTGCTAATTTTAAATTAAATTTGCGATACATTAGTTTTAAGTTATAATGTAATTCTGACTTGTAACCTTAACTTTTTTCCATTCTGGATATCACTTTACAGGTACATTGTACTTTTGCAAACAATGAAATCCCAGCTGAAATACCACATATGGCGGTATCTCGGTTACATTGACCCTACGACGAGTACACGATGCCCGTACGATGTCCAAATCACAGTTTCCGTGCGGCCACCGCAGGGAGACCTTGCGATCATCATACGGATTTACGGGCATCGTGGCCTCTACGATTTTGTTTAACTCCGCACAATGACAAATTTGAAAAAAAATCGTAATGCCTCGGTTACATTTGCAACGGTCGTCGTACGATTCATTTGTCTTCGATTTTCTCTACCATTTTTACGGCATCGTAGGCGGCTATAAGCTACGACATATAGTGTTTACATTGCTTACGATCACCTTACGATTTCTTTCGGCGACAAACTAGGACAAAACCTTACAGAGACCTTGCAGATATCGTAAGACAACCGCAAGGTTATCGTACAATCATCGTGTTAGCTTCACAAATATCGCACGATGCCCGTACGATGACCTTGGGGAAGTCGCAAGGAGTCGGTACGCTGTCTGTACAATTGTAGTTTGTTATGTGCATGAATTTAAACGGCCATCCATGTTCATTTTTGGATACACATTTCAAATTCATGTGATTGCAATTCGTGCTATGAAGAGGCTAGTGTTTTTAGTTGAACATGGTCCCAAGGTATGGGATTGATGATACCATACAGCTTGTTACGTTTGTGTATATTTTAACGTCAATTAGTAAGTTCTGCAGTTTTCACAGAATATTACAACAACACCTTATTTATTGTACACTTTTATAAATCGAAAAGTATCACATTTAATTGAAAATATAAAGCTGCTTTTATTGTATCGCCTCTTAGATTCAGTGTAGACTAAAACGCTATATATGGTTTTATTAAGGTTAATCACCCAAAGGCACTCTACGGCCAGCAACGAATAGAATCTTCGTCATAAGCAAAAATGAAGTCATTTAATGCGAACAACGAAGGTACTGACCAGACTGCGCTTTCTCAGTCCACCCAGCCTGGTCAGCACATTTGCCATTCGTTTTCAGTAAACTACATTTTGTAGAACATTCATACATTCAAATTTCAATGTTCGACCTAGTCACATGTTCTCAATACGAGACCCATATATTTTATTCCTTGAAGTAATACTGAAATTCAAATCCCAGAGTTATAAATCACAAAAAAATATCTGAGCCCGGAATTACAATGCCTCCTTAAAGTTAAGCAAGACTTAAGTTAAGTATTGATATTTCAACATTCTATATTAAATGCTAAATAAATTGTCTGGCTCTATGTGATATTTGTGGTCAGAAATATCATTTTAATCTTCAGAAAAATTAAAACTATTTTAATTTTAATCAGTTTTAAACGTTATTTTTCGCATCCTGAAAAACCAATACTTAACTTAAGTCTTCCTTAACTCTAAGGAGGCATTGTAATTCCGGGCCCAGGACTTTTTATTAATCTTATCTAATTTGTTAAACCCTTTATCCAACCAGCATTTTATTTACTGAAAATTCATATGCCTTTTACGTTAGGTGCATATTTTTAATTGCACTTCAGACAGCATACCCTATGGGCCCTGGTTAGACTGCTTCCATCAACAAACTGATCTGGGTCCATATTGAGTCACTCTGAGTGGTGGTATTAGAGACATCGCCTGAAGATAAATATTGAGATGAAACAAGCAGCTGATGATAACCACTATGTACCGACACGTCACAAGGCGACAGCACGATCATTCACCGTGCCATCGCCTTGGGGTTACCGCAGGATGACCGTGGGATGTCCATACGATTTTATGGGCCCAGCAAGGGCATCGTGCGGCGACCTTGCGGGCTCCTTACGACTATCGCAGGAGTCTACCATCATTTTTGGGCCAAATTGACAATCTAAAAACGTGCGTTGTCCTCAAGATGACCGTGCGGTGCCGATACGGGGATCGTACGACGTCACTGCGATGTGTCTACGGGCTACGGGCTTACGATTTTTTCAAATTTGTCATTGTGCCGAGTTAAACAAAATCGTAGAGGCCACGATGCTCGTAAATCCGTACGATGATCGCAAGGTATCCCTGCGGAGGCCGTACGGAAACGGTAATTTGGACATCGTACGGACATCGTATACTCGTCGTAAGGCAAATGTAACTGAGGCATGAGGACAGCGTAGGGTTTTAGATTGTCATTTTGGCCCCAAAATGATCGAAGACTATTGTGATAGGGCAGACTTGGGGTCAATTACTTTGAAAAAGTAATTAATAACATACAATTACATTGGAAATAGTTCAATTAAATTACAATTACAATTACATGGCTTTTGGGCAAAATAATTAATTACATACAATTACTTTGTCAAATGTAATTAATTACATTACAATTACATTTCACTGCCACTTAGATAGCTTCATCAGATTTTAATTTCAGAGATATTTGAAATGAGTTAAAAACTCTTTAAAAAGTCTGAGTAACCTTGATATTCTAAATTCAATATATGGCTATTAGGTTGATTTTATTTTTTCTTCTTGTATTACATTATTGTCACGTGATGCAACTTAAAAGAAATGAAATGTACAAAACCAGTTGTTGTTTTTTTACATTGAAACATGATCACACAAGAGAAAATACAGAAAAAAATTCAGGGGGGGGGATAAGTTGCCAAAGTTCTCAAACTAGCTGTTTAGTGCAGAACAAATTTCAGGAATACACATTAGCCTGAGAAAAGTTTTACAAATATGGATGATAAACCATGGATTTTTTCGTAAAACTAGCTTAAATGCCAGAGAATAACTTTTTTCACAAAGTGTTGCTAAAAAATCAGTGTGGCCCTATGAGTTCTGAAAGTTGGCAAAAGAGTACAAAAAGGAATATCAGATAGTGACAAACTAAAATATTACTTGCCTGTTGGACTGCTGGCTCAGCAAGCAAGAGGATGCTTGTTCGGTCACCACTGGAACATCTATTTTATTTATTTTATTTTTGTTATTATATTAACAATGATGGGCCCCAGGTTCACTGAATGAGTGAAATCTAATTTAATTTTCTGAATCACATTTTATGATTAATAATGTCATCATTCTTATTATTATGATTGAAAATGGCAAATGAGCAGTTTAAGGGCTTTAAATAGTGTAGTGGTTAGATTGGGTCATGCACCTTAGCATATGAGTGTGTTTAATTTATTCAGATCCTAGGTGTGAAAATTTAACAAAATGCCTTCAAGGTATCACTAACCAACACTATTGTCTGAGTAAATACTATTGTTGAGATTTTCACACCTTCTTTGTATAAAATGTGTATCCTTTTGGTAATTTAACTATTAGTTGATTGTCACAAAGCCATATCTTTTATAAGCAGATGAACAAAGAAAAAATAATTTGCTTAAAAAGAAATAGTTGAAGTAACATACAGTCTGTGTCTACAGTAAAATTGTTATATTCGATTATTATGTCTATACTAGCATGACAAATCCCAATTCTCATTTGTTTCATGTTGCATTAAACTAGTACAGCAAATGGTATATGCATTTACAAGGGCCAAGACAATCCATTTAACAGTATTTTAAGAATCTATGATAATCTTCAGTAACAGAAGTTCATAACTAATCTGAAAAGTAATTAAAAAGTAATTGAAAGTAATTGTTAATTACTACCATTTTTGGCCATGTAATTGATTTCTTTCAATTAATGTAATTAAAGAAATGTCTAAATTACAATTACATGCAATTACTTTCAAAAAATGTAATAAAATTACAATTAATTACAATTACAATTTTAATTACCCCAACTCTATGATAGGGAGCCTGCAAGGTCGCCGTACGATGCCCTTGCAGGGCCCATAAAATCGTATGGACATCCGACGGTCATTTTGCGGTAACCCCAAGGCGATGGCACAATGGTCGTGCGGGCACCTTGCGACGTGCCAACAAAATCCAGATGGTTGTATATTGGTCATCATTAGCTGTTTGTTTCATTTCAATATTTGTCTTCAGGCAATGTCTCTAATACCACCACTCAGAGTGACTCAATATGGACCCAGTTCAGTTTGCTGATGGAAGCAGTCTAATCTTGGCCCATAGTGTATGTAGGTTCCATGATAAAATTGTCTGAAGTGCAATTGAAAATATGCACCTAACGTGAAATGCATATGCATTTTCAGTATATAAAATGCTGGTTGGATAAGGGGTTTAATAAATGAGATTGAAGATTTATAAAAAGTCCATATATTTTTTTTTGTGATTTGTAACTCTGGGATTTGAAATTGAGCATTATTTCACGGAAATAATATATGGGTCTCGTAATGAGCACATGTGACTAGTTCCAACATTGAAATTTGAATGTATAAATGTTCTACAAAATGTATTATACTGAAAACGAATGGCAAATGTGCTGACCAGGCTGGGTGGAAGAAAGCGCAGTCTGGTCAGTACCTTTGTTATTCACATGCAACAACTTCATTATGACGAAGATTTTATGTGTAACAATTGCTGGCCGTAGAGTGCCATTTGGATGATTAAACTGAATAAATCCATAATAAGCGTTTTACTCTACACTGAATCTACGAGACGATACAATTAAAGCATCTTTATATTTTCAATTAAAGTGAAACTTTTCGAATTATAAAAGTGTACTATAGAAAAGGGGTTGTTGTAATATTCTGTGGCTTAAACTTTATGAAAACTGCAGAACTTAAAAATTGACATTAAAATTTACACAAACGTATCACGCTGTTCGATACCTTTGGACCATGTTCAACTTAAAACACTAGCCTCTTCATAGCACGATTTGTGATCACGACTATGAAACACGGTTCAAATGGAATCCAAAATTGAACATGGATGGCCTTTTAAATACATTCACATAATAACACGACAATTGCACAGTCAGCGTATCGACTCCATGCGACTTCCGCAAGGTCATCGTACGGGCATCGTGCGATTTATATGGGGAGGTCGTGAAGATAACACGATGATTGTACGATAACCTTGCGGTTGTCATACGATATCGGTAAGGTCTCTGTAAGGTTTTGTCCTAGTTTGTCGCCAAAAGAAATCGTAAGGTGATCGTAAGCAATGTTAACACATACGTCGTAGCTTATAGACGCCTACGATGCCGAAAAAATGGTAGTGAAAATCGTAGACAAATAAATCGTACGACGACCGTGGCAAATGTAACCGAGGCATTAGTAAGTGAGTAAAGACATTATTTTTGATGATTAAAAACAAATAGCACACACACACACACACACACACACACACACACACAGAGCTAAAATCCCATGAGGCCCTCATGGCCTCAGCATGGGATGCATGTTTTGGTGTGATAAAAACAATCTCCAAGGACAGAAAAATACATCATTGTATAATATATATTATATATTTAACCCCTTAAAGTGCAAGATGGACATTTCCATGCTTATTGTTTCACTATGTATGGGATGATATACCAGAATGAAAAGGGTAAACTTCTATCGGTATATGCGATTGATCTGGGTTCTAAACCTCCAATAATGGCTCAGAATGAAGGCATACTCCTTTATAAGGTAAACATATATCATAAATTCAAACAAAAATATTCATGCATCCTCATTCTATTTACAATAAGAAATATTAACTGCTTTTCGCACGCTTAAATAGTGTGATTGGCATTCTGATCAGACGTATCAAATCATTTTTGTGAAATAAATCTATTTAACATTCTTTGATGGTAAAACACAGTTGTGAAATTTATATAAAAAAGATTTAGCCCTCAAACAGATAAAGTATCAAAATACAATTTTAAAGTACTTATGTTATGCACTGTGTACCTGCCCTTTGCTTTCGGTTAGAACCTAATTAGGTATATTTGTGAATAATTTATATGTATGCCCTTTGCTTTCGGTTGGAACATAATTAGGTATATTTGTAAATAATTTATATGTATGCCCATTCATGGTCGCTAAAATTATTGCAAATATAACAGTTTGAACATTTGATTTTTTCACAAATGACTTTTAGGGAGTTACATGCCTTACCATGGCAATAAGAATTGTTACTAGCATATGTTATAGTTCATCAATGACACCCAATGTTCTCTAGAGTTCACTGCTTTAAAGATGCGTCATGTACGGAGTAGTTTCCGTGGTGTTTATTGTGTGCTAATATATAAACAAGACAGTCTCTTTATATTGTTTTCAGATCAGATAAAGGCTTTCGCCAGCAATTCCCAGGAGCGTGGTCTGATCTGGTTTGGCTGTAACGGGTCTTTTTTCTCGAGTCATTGCTCTTATACCCCATCTTAGTATATTCAATAGGTTAGGATAATACCGCAGACCTTTTAAATCAATTTGTATTTTGTTTCTGATTACAAATATGATATGTGTCTTACAATATAAACAACAATATATATTGCTTGTGCACTAGGAAGCGATGTTTTGTGTATTTATGTAATGATTTGTCTCTAATTAGCCTTTAGGAGATAGTATTACGTTGCTATGGTGGCGGTAAGATAATTAAACGGCTATTGCTTACAATAAATGCCCTGGGTACTTCATGTAGAGACATACTTTTCGTTAGTTGAATAGGCTTCCATATGACTTAATGGGACGTTACGCCTGGTTCTTTTACCCATCCTGAGCCAAGGTGGCTCCTAGGGCAGATTGTGTTGTTTAGCCGTTAAGCAAAGAAAATCTTCATATCCTGAAAGGCCAGTCAGGAACCACTAGGGACGTCTTCCAAATCAATATCACATAGCTCATGGCTGGCAGATCATGTATAGACCCGAAATTTAAAAAAAAAAAACACTATATTTACATCACAAAGCTAACACGATTCCAACTGCAGTGAAACCTGTCTAAAGCGGCCACTCAAAGGAAGACCCAAAAATATGTTTTTAAGACGGACAATTGCTAAATGCAGGTCGAACTTTTTGCGGCATTCTGCAATACTTTTGGCCTGCATTAAGTTACCACATGTCTTCAAGAGACCGTTGGTTTGTCTATTTTTGAGTGGCAGCTCTAGACATGTTTTACTGTAGCCTCAACAATACTATCGTGTTAGAGCGGAAATCAACAACAGCCAACGGCGGGGGATAGGGGGGAGGGGTGTGATATATTGTGTTTTAATGTCCATTAATACACGATATATCACACCCCTCCCACCAATCCTTGATCACAAGGATCTTAATGTTTAGATATTACTTAGTGTTTGGAACGAAAAAAAGTCATGTTGCAAAATAAATACGGTAAAATTATTTTCAGGTATCAGCTGAAATCATTCAAAAGACTGTCTGATAATGCAAATTTATGAAATGGAATGTATTTGTTGCTAAAAGCTGCTCAGATTAGTGAAAGCCCACTGGAAAACTGACTCGTTTCATCCCTATAAAGCTTTAGTTATTATCCTTAATAATCATAGAAGACGATTACAAACGACAGCAGGGGACGGCTTCATATTCAATGTGGGCAAAGAAATGTGTTTCATAGTGGAATTTTTCTTTTTCATTGCGATTCATCTTTTAATATGATATTTTAGTATATCCTATGCAGTCATTATAAAATCGAGTCTCAAGTGAAAATGCCCATACTATTATTAGCGCTCATTTGGCCAATTATCATACTCTTTACTTTACGCACGGTCAAAGTAGAGTTACATAGATGGTCATGTGCTGTTACGGCATTCACTGGAATGGACAAATACTGGTCTATTTTTCTTATTTCTAAAGGAAATTCTGTTTCTTCACTCTACTATGATCGTACAATAACTATATCATAAAACGATAAAATGTTGTTTCCATAATTGTCTACGCCTAAGGACCATAGATATAAAAAATCTTAACTAAACAAGGGAGATAAATCTTAAATGACTCCTTTGGGAGGGAGATGTGCAAAATAAGAACATGAAAGCAAGTAACCAAGCACCGCCGCATACGCAAAATGAAATGAGCAGCGACATGTGATTTCCTACAATGTGGTGTTTTGACAAGTTTAAACTCAGACGAGCCTGCGCAGCCTCCTTTAAGCTTAGATACTCCAAATGATGTTCCGTCAGTGGCCCACTAGTTGTAGAATTTTCATGCGACTAGCTAAGGCTCTAATCAGACTGCGCATATACGCAAGCTGGTCTAAGCGTTTGATAGTCACACATACCACATTGTTTGAAAACACATGTCGCGGCTCAAATAGTTTCTACAAAATTCCCTGACTGTAGATACGATACCCTAGTTACATTTGTGATATATTTATTTAACATATAATATATCATTTTGGCCTTAGCATTTGAAAAAGGTCTTGGCTTAATAAATCAAGTATATGCATATTATTCAGCTATTTTCTGTTAATAGCAAAATGTAAATGGGTATGATCACGAAATACCAAAATAACACACTGCAGACAAGCCAACGGCACTGTGAGGAAAACGCCACTGAATATTAACAGTCACAAAACATCAGGAAGACAATTAAAGCAAAGCAACCAGCTCTCAAGTAGTATATGTCCTATAAAATGCGTTATCTTTCTTGTTCAATTGCTTTGAATATGCATTTCTTTTGTTTATTGGGTTTTTTTGTCTTTTTTTTGTTAATTTGTTTTATATAAACTCTGAGTTAACTCTCCAATTTTCAAAAACAAATAACTTTCCGGAATGTGATGGGTTTTTTTCCGAAAGTATTACTCTTAAGCTATTTAAGCAAATTAAATGGTAACTTTCAGAACACATGTCGGTCAGTCGGTCACTATCTTAATTAGGGTTACCTTTCTATCTAATTAATTCGACAAAACATTTCTGTTGATGCTAACAATTTATAATACCGTGTAACTCAGTTTTGCATTTCCCAAGCTTCTTGATCAATCACGAGTTTAATTAATATGATAGTGTTGATCCATAAAATGAAACAAGATAACATGGAGTAATCAACTTCATGACTGGCCAATAATTATTATTCAAACTTTTTAAGTACAAAAAGTGAGCTAGCTACGTATCACAGATGCATGATAAGCATGGGCTCAGATTAACATAACATACGCACAGGTTCCCATCGCCCATCGAACGTATGATCATAAAATAAACTTTATCAGCCACCTCTCATGTTAACTGCATTGTTGCACGTTGCCTGATAAACGGTGTCTATCTCGTGGCATTAGCCTTTAACAGGTCATAATGACGTTGCACTTTATGAATGTCGCTCGTGACGCTGAATCAACAAAAAAACAAAATTACGTCATACTCGCTAGTTTGAAGAGTGAAACAATGGGTAAAATGATAAATAGAATGTCAACAAGCGTTTCCAAAGTCTTGCCTGGTAAACTTGATATCAAAAGACACTCACCTAGTATTCTCTATATCTCGACAAGCCTCGCAATGTCAACAAGCGCTCTCAAAGCCTTGCCTGGTAGTATTTCAACAGACTGCATGCTTGGTGGTCAACCCAATCACGTGTGACAACTTTGCTTTCCTCTTTAATTGCACGCCGGTGGGTCGGACTTCAGACTCTATGATGGTTCAGACATAAAGATTTATCTATTGATGAGATGGTAGGGACCTGTTTCTTTGGCAATTTGTCGGGCCCACCAGGGTTTACCTGTTGGATTTCTTTTGCTACGGTATTCAGTTTTATTTACTGTTGAGTCCTTATCTTTGCTTTATCTCCTTGTTATATCTTGATTTATATGTTTTAGGAGATAATTCATTGATAATTTAGGGGTCTTTCATGCAAACCAAATATCTATGTGTCTTGATCCACATCTGAATTAAGGGTGAGGTTGGCGCGCCGTTAAACCGGTTTAAGCCCTCCAGTAAAATATTTTACTGACCGTTCCAAGGCTTTACTTCCTTTGTGGATCTTTTATGTTTTTGTTCTGTCTTATGTTTGCTATGTCTTTGTGCGCGTCTGTTTATTTGTGCTTTGTGGTCACCTGCTGCGAAAGGGCTGACCTCTTGGCTCTCGTTTGTGGTGTCTAACTGTGAGTTTGTAACTTTCCCATTGGTATCCTGGGTCGGGTGTGATACTTGATTGTATCGACTCCTAATCTTTGCACCCTTATTACTTTGATATCAAGACACTCACCTAGTATTCTCTATGTCTCGCAAGCCTCGCGATGCAAACAAGCCTTCTCAAAGCCTTGCCTGGTAAACTTGATATCAAAAGACACTCGCCTAGTATTCTTTATGTCTCGGCAAGCCTCGAGATGTCAACAAGCGTTCTCAAAGCCTTGCCTGGTAAACTTGACATCAAAATACACTCCCCTAGTATTCTCTATGTCTCGGCAAGCCTCGCGATGTCAACTAGCCTTCTCAAAGCCTTGCCTGGTAAACTTGATATCAAAAGACACTCGCCTAGTATTCTTTATGTCTCAGCAAGCCTCGCGATGTCAACAAGCGTTCTCAAAGCCTTGCCTGGTAAACTTGATATCAAAATACACTCCCCTAGTATTCTCTATGTAGATCTCTAGCTCCACGTGATAGCTGTGCATGTGCGAGACTGTTTTCACGCAAATTCAAGAACTATCATCGGTCCTAAACGTTTTAAATACAGTAGGCTTACTTGTGACACTGGTAAGTTACGTACACATACAAATACTCCGTAGATCCAATAAACGAATGTAAACAAGCCTTCTCAAAGCCTTGCCTGGTAAACTTGATATCAAAAGACACTCGCCTAGTATTCTTTATGTCTCGGCAAGCCTCGAGATGTCAACAAGCGTTCTCAAAGCCTTGCCTGGTAAACTTGACATCAAAATACACTCCCCTAGTATTCTCTATGTCTTGGCAAGCCTCGCGATGTCAACAAGCCTTCTCAAAGCCTTGCCTGGTAAACTTGATATCAAAAGACACTCGCCTAGTATTCTTTATGTCTCAGCAAGCCTCGCGATGTCAACAAGCGTTCTCAAAGCCTTGCCTGGTAAACTTGATATCAAAATACACTCCCCTAGTATTCTCTATGTAGATCTCTAGCTCCACGTGATAGCTGTGCATGTGCGAGACTGTTTTCACGCAAATTCAAGAACTATCATCGGTCCTAAACGTTTTAAATACAGTAGGCTTACTTGTGACACTGGTAAGTTACGTACACATACAAATACTCCGTAGATCCAATCAACACAGTGTAGACGTGGGCCAGACACCGTAGATCGTAGCACATGTCTTTCTCCATTTACTTACATAATATTCTATTGAAACTAGAACAAACAAAAAAGCACTTAAACCCATCCATCCAACAACCACTAAGATTGGGTATGGACAGGTCCATTTGATGTGGAAAGGAAAGAAGAGGTCTTAGTCTGGTATCGTGGCGCAAGTATCTTATTTGTTTGTTTATTAACTTTCTTATAATATTAAAACTTCCATCTACTGTATCTTCCACAAAATGCTCTAGAGCTTTTGATATGTCTGTAAGAAGTAACTCAAATGAGGTTAAGCATACATTTACGAGGGTTGTCCCAGAAAGTCGTAGACTTTTGTCATAACTCAAGACTGTGTATCAGGAATTCTCTGAAATGTGTATGATATTTGTATATACATTCTATAAACTTTTTGTGCAAATATGGGTGAAATCACAGTTTAGATAACAAAGTTATGAACGTTTGCTTGACTGTGTGTCAGCGTGTGCAGAGCACGTCGCAAATTATTTTGCTTTATTTTCAGAGAAGGGTGGTCAAATGTTTTGTTTATACTCCTTTTATATAAGCTCTAACTGTATCAAAATTGCGATATGTTTGTTAAGTAAGTATTCCTAGTTCAAGTAATGACTTTCTATGTAGCTTAGGTATGTTTAGCAAACAACCAAGCGCGATCTTTTAGAGTTGATACCAGAAAACATATTTGCTATTAAAATGACAGCAAAATAACATGTGTTCAGTTAAAATAACGAAAATGAGCGTGTTTTTTCGGTATTACTGAAAAGGTTTTGCACGAAATCCATTTTACGATACTAGTGACTACTCAGCCAATTAGTAAACATTAAAAGAACGTGATTTTGTGAGTTTAATTAGCAAAATTATATTGAAAGTCTGTTGTTTGCGCCGCACCGTTATAAAACGTTTGTATTTTCTGAAAACTGTGATTCCATCCATATTTGTGCAAAATGTTTATGTGATGTATAAAAAAATACCATACAAATTTCATAGAATTCTTGATACACAGTCTCGTGTTATAACAAAAGTCTACAACTTTCTGAGACAACCCTCGTATGTATGATAAATTTCAAATCACCAAACTAGAGGGTGTCATAAAACATTAATTTTCTTATTTCTCAAACAAAACATATGTTGTGGGTACTCAAAAGATTTTTGAACACCTAAAATATATAACAAAACTTACGCTCAGAACATTTGCTTAACTGGACCTTTGATCTTTACAAAAGCATTCCTTATAATTGTTGTAACTGTTAACAGGAATATTAACCAAAGCAAGTCAAAATATATAGATCAAATCATTAGGTAAGTAATTAGCAAGAGTTTACACTATGGACATGTACTTGGGGCAATTTACATTACTTTGAATCCATTCGGCATTAGGGTACAAACCAAAGCTCAATTATATCTTCTCATAATACAGGGAATGCAACCGTTTCCTTTTTTGTGTTAATTGACATAAATAGTTGGCCTCATTTTCCTTTTAACAATACAATAGAGTTTTATCATCTGCCAGCATATGGTATTGTACGTAATGTCCATTTTTTCATTATTACTGTATGCATTTCTTATTCTCTTGTGTGTCTTTTCTAGATTGACCGTGTGACTATGCCAACATGTCAGAAAACACTCCATGAAGAAGAGAGGGGTACGTGCATTAAAGCTGCATAGTCTGTAACTTTTGATCTTTTCATTTTAGAAATAATGTTTCTATTTTTCAAGAACACAGTAAAATACTAACATTCAGGTATACATTTTACCTTTTTCGTAATAATTAACAAACTATTAGTGCCAAAACAACAGCATTTATGTTAAAAATTAACTGTCTAGATTTATTGGAGGGACGCAAATAATTACAAACAAGAGAAAAAAACATCTGTTTTTATAAGATAATTCACTTATCCATGCAGTTTTCAGCTGTAGAAATTAGATTTATTGTGATAACATAACTTTATTCTTCTTTTACAAATTATTTTAAAAGAAAATATTTCTTTTCGAAAAATGTTCATAGTTACAGACAATGCAGCTTTAAGGGGCTATTTTGGCCCCCTCTAGAGCCCAAAACTGAAAGTTGCTTTTCACCAATTTCATCTTATTGGTTTGTTAGAAGACTAGCCCAAGTGTAAAATTTTTGCATTTATTGTACTTTTACCGGTTGCTATGGTGACCAAAATGGCCAACAAAATAGGCTTAAAAAAGAGAAATTGCCATTTAAGGCCAAATTTGAGGCTTATAGAGACCGATTTTTTAAGAATTAGATATCAGCACAAGCAAATACCAAAAAGACCTTTTAATATATTGTGTGCCCTGATAATTTTCATCATCTATTAAAATATTGTTTTTGTATTTGCTTGTGCTCTATATTTATTCCTCTGTTACATGTCTCAAATTTGCTCCAAAATGGTCATTTTTCTATTTTCAGCCTATTTTGGTGGCTATTTTTGTTTCCATAGCAACCGTAAAAGTCGAATCAATACCAGACTTTTACACTTTGGCTATTATTCTAATAAACTAATAAGATAAAACTTGTGAAGACTAACTTTTATTTTTTGACCTCATAGGGGGGCCAAAATAGCCTTTTAATGCACGTACCGCTTTCAAAAGGGAAGCAACTATGTCTGAGGACAGATTTCAAGCGATTTTTGTCAGCATGAGTTAATCTTGAGATATTGCGGAAACGTTTTCCAAACATATTAATTAACTTGCTTCTATCAGTGTGGAGTAAACCCCTCCATAAAATAGGAGCTTCTCTTAGAAGAAAACAATACTCCCTGAGAGGAGCAAATTCTGTCCTTTAAGAGTAGCCCTTATGATAATAGACACTTTCCTTAAGATCTCAAAAAATAAGGAAAACACCAAAATTAAACTACGCCAATATGTGATTTTTTTTAACTTCGCCAAATTTTGATGCCGCCAAAATACAGTGTTTTGCAGTATATGTGAGCAAGGTAGGCTGGGTCTGAGCACTCGCTGGACGCCAATACAATACGTATCAATCTATTTCAAGAAGGTTGATAAATCCATTGCGGCACTATATTTTTTCCATCAACCTTACTGAAACCATTTTCTTTCATAGATATTCCTGTATCCTTGATTTAAATCAGACAACGCTGTAGGCTAAGTATTATTATTAGTCTTTCATAACAATAATATAGCGAAACAAACAAATAATACGGAACAATAAGACGCGGATTTTGTTCTGATACCATGCTCAGGTTGACAAAATTAATTGCTTGCTCTTGAAAACTAATCTCTTACCACTGCGTTCGAGAAAATGGTAGAATAATAAGGGATTGTGAATACCAAATAAAAACAGAATTTTTAAGACGATAACTATTTAGCAGTATCGGTCACATGACACTATTTTATGAGTTGCTTAGAATAATTTGAATAACCAGTGTCTCCTTTGTAAAGCTGTTAATGTAATATATGATCATCTGCAAGATGAAAAGTTCAATTAAAGATCATTTAGTTGGTAGTTTAACTTTTCAAACCACAAGTTAGAAAGAATCATTAGTTCCATCAACGGAGGCTGAAACCTTTATCAGTCAATCCATGTGAAAGGAGTCATTTCTGTTAATTATTTTCTCATGGAAAGGCAAAATTTAGGTACGTTTCATATGAAGATCAGTTGTCTTGTACTTGTAATGTTAAGTTGTACTAGTATGCTTAACTGATAAACTGATGCAATATGAGCGATATAAAGAAAACTTTTGCTACAAGGAAGAATGACTGAATATGCCAGATTCAGAGTGCTTTCTTTACATGGAACACCCCATTACAATAGGTTGTGTTCAGAATGTGAGGCCCCATTCTTAAAGTCATCATAGGCAGACATGTAATAGAGAGGATATACATAAAGAGTAGATGAATGTCTATAATGAAAAGCTGCAACAAGTTAAACTGATCTAACAATCAAATATAGCAGTAATTGGCAAGCTTTCAGCGGATTTCATTGATATACAAAACACTGTCAAAGCACTTAATGTAAGACGTGGCAAAATCTGCCACTAAACTGGAATTAACCATACCAAATGTATGACAGACAGACTGAGTCCATGGCTTACAAATTTTTTGAAGAGATTGGGCAAAACATCGTTATCAAAAACACATGTGTGATTAGGTAATCGGAAAGAAAACTTAACAATGACAGTCAAGTTCCATTAGATGATGAGCGAGCAATGCAAGCAACAGTGATATATTTAAGGTTACGCTTGATACTCTTGCAGATCAACCAACAATTAATGGCTCCAAAACTTGGATAGCTAAAACTGAGGTGATCACCTCAGCGTATAGTATTACGAGTAGCTTAGACTAACTTAATTAAACATTGCCCCCTTTATAAAATTGTTAATGTAATATATGGTCATCTTCAAGTTTATAAATAATCTTGAAAAACGGATCCTTCAGAAATGGAGAGAACCTACATATTTGAAAACAGCAAACTTGGTTTTATTGAGTCTGTTTATGAGAACTAATGGAAAGTGCAACAATTCTCACGCCCCCTAGCACTGGCTTCAGGGGTATTCTACTTTCCGTAAGATCCCAATTTTCCCAAAGGTCCAGAATATGAAAAAATATCAACACTATATTGATGCATGGGGAGAAGTTTTACCAGCTCCACACAGAAACAACGACAGCTGTTGCGACCTCTAAATAATCTGAAAAACGGTTTTTTTTTCAGATAACACGACCAAGACTAAACTTTAACACAAAAAAGCAAAACATTGGATAGAAATAAAGAAAGGGCGAGCAGTAAATCATCATAGGAAGATTAACAACATCCATTTGTATCTTCAAAGAGGAGAGTAGATGGATTGTACAGTACTTGTGGGGTCACTGTAAATGATTTTAAACAAAATAAATCACTATTAAAGTGCAAATTCTTTAACGATCGTTGTTTGTAAATACATTTGCAGAACTCAGAGATATGGTTTAGGCGAATATCATGAAATTGTAGCTATTTGTGACACATTGGTTTTGTAGTGCTATTAGGGATGTGGACTTTATTATTGAGGTTTCCAGGAAAGACAGATATTCGAACTTTTCTGAAGAAGGTGCCTATTTCTTGTGAGGGAGGGTTCGAGTTCTTCTGTTAATCAGAATCTACCTAAACCAAGAAGAATACTTGCAAGCAGATGTCCCAACAGACATAATGTGGTATACTATAACATTAGATCTTCAAAAAGCTTTATTAGGTGCTGCATACAGAACAAAAAGTTAGAAATAATACATCTTGGAGAAAACTTATTTTGTTAATAAGTGTTCAAAATGCGATATGGTGATCAACAATGTGATTTGTATCAGGGATATGAAACTAAAAATGAATGACCAACTTGTATTTTGCAAATCTACCTTGATAATGTTCTATTTACAATTTTGGAAGTAAATGCTCTACAGCAACGTGTGCTAAGGCCGACTAGGGAAAGAACATGCTAGAAGTGTTGCTTATGTCAAACAGAGATTTAAGAGAAGACTTGACTAGTGACGAACCATTTAGCGATAGTGACCTCATGTGACTAAATTTTGATATGAAGGTTTTACGCTCTTGTGTAGAGAAAAGTTTACCTTTTCAGTAAAGTCGAATATCAGCACATGAACCTAGAAAATTCTCTCATACAGTGGAATAGTCTTTCAAACGGACAGATAGAATTGATAGAAGAACATATACCATGAAGTTTATTGAACAGGGTAAAAAATAAGCCATTTTGGTTAATCTCCAAAAATGTTAAAAAAGCAAGACAAACTCGTTAAAAACGTGGAAGATACTTCAGAAAATGGTGTTCCATATTGATATTGAAATCGGAACAGAGACAGGAATTGTGTAATACAAAGACAAAATATGAAGGTGAACTAGTAGACACTTAAAAACTACCGACTGATTCCAAAAAAAGTTTTACAATTAAAGAAGGTATTTTAGATATATTTCATCAAACATTGACTAGCCTATAGTGAAAGGGATTAAGATTTATGAGGTAATTGTGAATGCTAAGTCCCGAAATGACTTGTTGTGATTGGTACTTGTAAATGAGCCCCCACTTGATCACTCCCCTTTCCTACATGAGGATAAACCTCGTGAAACATTATAGTTTTGGACATTAATGCTTTCAGAATTGGTATAGAAATTGAAATGTTTGAAAGTAAAGAGGAAAGCAAACATTGGTAATCGACACAATCAAGTACCATACCTGACCCAAAACCCCATATGTAAACGTGACAAAATCACAAGAAAACACAAACCAAAAGAGAACCAAGAAGCGAAAGTTAATTGAGGAAGTGGCATATATATAAATGTTTTGTGGAATACACTAACATATATTGCACCCCTGTGCAAAATATTTAATGACTAAGTTTGCTCAGATATGCTATCACAATACTTGAAAGATGTGCACTAAACTCATTGCAAAAGAAAGGTTCAAACAAGCTTGTAGGAGTTATCGTTCAGTAACACTTACACGCTAAGTGGCTAAGTTTTTTCATCACCATGTTCAGGACCAGGGTCTAAAGCACGTCAAGAAACACAACTTTATATTTTGTGATCAACATGAGACATGTTCATGTTTAGTCAGTTATTAATTTTTTTAAATGACTGATCACAATCATAGGACAGAAGCGACCCCATAGACATTTCGTATTTCGTATTTTGATTTCGCAAAGGCATTTGTACTGCCTCTTTTGAAACTGGACATCTATTGGATCAAGAAACATATACATTCTTGTTAAAAATCGTAAAATCTTTTAGGCCAAAAGCGCTAAAAGGCTCGTCCTTAGAATAGCATTTGCAAGGATACTATTTACGAGAAGGGTTCAATATGCTCCAATATTGAGCCCTGCTGTTTTTACTATTAAATTTTGCATATGGCCTTCCTAAGATTGTACTGTCCAAACCTTGTGCTTGCTTTATTGACTTGTCGAGCTAAACTTAGCTGTTCTCCGGATCCTTTTACAGTCCAACAGAATTGTTAAACTGACTTAACATGAATGCTTGTAATTTTATCCACACAAAAGTAAAAATAAATGAAATATTAGATATTCATTTTAATAAATGTAAATATGAGGGATTTTTTTCATTTTTTTGGAGGTTCTATATTCATTAAGTATAAAAAAAACGCCATGTGGCCTGCAAAGTGTGACTGTGGCATTTCCTAGTCATATTCAGTTACCTTTTCATAAGGTGCGTCATTCAAATCTTAACAAGTTACATAGGCAGCAGAGGGTTGGGGTGTCTTACTAGTTCCTGTTACACGCCATATACATGCCAAATTTAGTAGTCTTATAAAAGTGAATCTATGAAATGACAATTGTGGATAAAACGTGTGCATAGAATAAAGTAACACTAGTGTCATACAAGGGAAATAATTATGCCATGCTTCTTCAGATGTGGCTAATGGGTTTGAGAACTTTTACTGAATAGTGTTGCACGAGCGAATGTAATAGGAGATCAATAATATATGTGGTGGTGAAATTCCTACATATTCTATCATGTTCAGTTAGTCATCTTTTCGAGTCCATATCCTAAGGAGTCAGGCTTTTAGTATTAGCTTATAAAACGAAAGTCTGCTTGCTTGAGATATGCACCTTCGAATCTATGTACGCATATTTAATCAACAAACATGAGTATAGATTGTTGAAAACATAAACAGGTATTTACAACAATTATCTAAGCACATAATATGTTGGTACTTACATGTATCGCATATGTACAAAAACCCATACTGCCGTATCCAGCAGGGCTATATAATATGAGTCTCGACATGTGATTTCCAACAATGTGGTATTTTGACAAGTGTAGACTCAGATGAGCCTGTGTAGCCTTCTATTAGACTTAGAAACTCCAAATGACGTTCAGTCAATAGCTTAACACTCAAATAATATTTAAGCGATCAGCGAAGGCTCTAATCAGACTGCGCGTATGCTTATGTTTTATTGCATTTATTAAACGAGTTAAATGCGAGGTTTGCCGATCATTTCATAGCTTTTCCGCAACTATTTTAATAAATTCAATAATACAGGAGCTCTAATGTTAAATTCATTCATATGAACTTCAAACTTCTTTTTTAAAATCGCGCTTTTGCGTGAAAAACGCTAAGATTGTGACTTATATACGCGACGTTACTACGGGTGGCATATTTTAGTGGATTATCGATTTTAATACATGGCGTTATATTGCCCCCAGACACGACGTCATAAGATAACTATATATTTAGGGGTCACTGTTTTTTTTAAATGTTTTGTAAATACTTGAATGTATGTATCTGAATATATGTTATCATAACAACATGTTCATACCTGGTGTAAAAAACCGAAACTTTGGATTGATACACTGTACATAGGAAATCAGTTTAACCCAGATCAGACCACTCCTGGAGGAGCGGTCTGAGCAGGATTTCCATTATTTGTCATTCCATGCTATATTTTACATACATGACTATCTTTTTGAATTGATCACTAAAATTAGGTTTTCCAACAATACGTTTGAACTTATAAACTAAATCACCATAAAATATAGGTTCTGATATGCCTTGTTGCAGAAGAGTTTTTAACCCAATATTGTATTTAACAATTAACTCTGAGTGTCTGTGGTAGAATTTAGAAAATGCTTTTCGAATTTTATGATATCTATAACCTTATTTTAATAACTTAGCAGTTAAAAATAAGTTTCTGTTGTTGAAGTCATCAACATTAGAAATAACTCTCGCAAAACGAATAAGCTGAGAAATATATACACCATAGGAAGGGGAGCGAGGAACATCTCCATCAAGAAAGGGGAAAATTACTATTTCAAAATTAAAATCATCCCGTTTATCATAAATTTTAGAAGAAACTATGCCATTTGTTATTGACAAGTTCAAGCCCAAAAACGGAGCTTCAGTATCAGAAGAATTCGCCTTATTTATCTGAAGTTCAGTGGGATATATCTGACCTACCATTTGTTCAAAATAAGGATTATCAATATTAAGTAAGTCATCTAAATATCTGGAGGTTGAGTTAAAAGCTTCAATAATATCAGTTTGATTATTGTCAGACAGAGACAACATAAAGTCTCTCTCATAACAAAACAAAAACAAATCTGCAACAAGAGGAGCACAATTAGTACCCATTGGGATACCTACAATTTGTCTATATAATTTTGAGCCAAATTTTATAAATATATTGTCCAAAAGATAATGGAGCGCATCACACATTTTCTGACAAGACCACAATTTATATCGTTTAGGTTGTTCAGAAGTAAAAAAAGGCATTTTTATCATTACAAGCCAAATAAAGTGAGCCCTCTCTGTTAAATGTTTGTTCAATTAATTCTGTTAGTTTTTCTTTGATTAGATCATGAGGCAATGTAGTATAGAGAGTAGAGAAATCATATGTAGACAAACCAGATGCTAGAAAACCTCTAGACTTCAATCTATTAAGAATTTCGCCTGAATTTTTAATAGACCAAAATAGATTTTTACCATTTCTTTCATAAACAGTTGTGCAATATTTAATGACATGGTTTTTAATCGCAGTGAGGCAAGAAGTCAAAAGAATAGACAACTCAGTAGTTGTACATGCACTAGAATTAGCAATAAAACGCGATTTATAGGGCCGTTTATGAAGTTTAGGTAACCAGTATAACGTAGGAAGCTTGCTATGGTCCTCATCAACAAACAACCCAAACTTAGCTGCCATATGGCATCGATGCCTATCAACGATAGACGTCTTATCAAGCCTGTTATGCTCATATGTTTTTGCAGTGCTAAGTTCATTCTTTAGGGTGTTAAAATAGTATCTTTTTCAAACGACCACAACATTGTTAGCAGCCTTATCTGCGGGGGCCAAAACAAACCTCCTATGGAATTCTTGGATCCCTTTCTTCAAGTGTCGAAAAGTGAATTTAGGTTTAGGTGGTAGAAGATCTAAATTGTTGCAATAAAATTAAATTCTACCATCAATAGTCTTGACATTTTAAGTTGTTCCTGCCTTTTGGTGTCATATTTGCGCATATTTAAAATGCAGCCATACGCTTTGCTGGCTGTACATATTATCATCAAATTCGTTACATAGATGATCGTACATGCGTGCTCATGTTGTATTGAACTGTTTAAGCGAGTTGGAGAAAAGATATAAAATGCGAGAATTGTTGGGCATTTTATCTCTTTTTCGCAACGAGTTTAATAACTTTAATAAAACAAGAGCACGAATGTTAGATTCTATTCATCATATGCCATTAAGATAACTCTAAAATCACATTTCTGTCGTAAAAAGTTAAAATTGTGTCATAATGAACGTAACGTTGTTATGAACGACATACTTTTTCAAAAAAAAAACAACTGTAAACCACTAGTGGTTTATCGATTTTATTGCATGACGTTATTTCCCTCCCAGACGCGACGTAATATGATAAATACAATTTAAACAGGAGAGAAAGAAACTCGTGCTACCATCTAACAATGGTGCAAGGGGAATTAACTGCTTTCAATAAAGAAAGCTGAGATTGCTGAATTTGTCTGATTCTGAAAATCAGTATAAGAACGATCTTGTCATATTGTTCGAGATAAAGGCAATAGTAGACATCCCGAAAGCCGCATATGACCAAAGTCTCTACTGTATACTTACTTGAAAACGTATTCAAACTGTAATGGAATTTAAAAAAAAAAGAAATACCCCTGGTACCCCTAAAATAAGAATAAAACACTCGATATGACAAGAAATGTCACAGTCACGCGACGAATGCCCCCAAAGGAATTGGTCAAGCATAAGACACATTTGAGGAAAGTTAGCTGTAATATAGGAGATATGCTTCAGACACGAAAAACCTAGAAATGAGGTCAGAAGTCAATGTCAAGGCCAAAGTGACCCAAAAAGGTATGCACCACTCCGCCATCTCAAGAGGAATCAACACACCAAATTTGGGATTCCTACATCAAATGATATAGGAGATATGCTCCAGACACGATTATTCTAGAAACTAGGTCATAGGTCAAGATCACAGTGACCTAAAAATGGTATGCTACACATCAGCATCTAAAGATGTATCCATACAGCAAATTTGGGATTCCCAGCTCAATTAATATAAGAGATATGTTCTGGACACGATTATTCTACAAACTAGGTCAGAGGTCAAGGTCAAAGTGACCCAAAAATGGTATGTGACATTCCGCCATCCAAAGTTGCATCCACCCATCAAATTTGTGATTCCTATCTTTAATAATATAAGAGATATGCTCTGGACATGATTTTTCAAAAAACTAGGCCAAAGGTCAAGATGACCTGTAAATGGTACAAGACACTCCACCATCTCAAGATGCATTCACACACCAAATTTGGGATTCCTATCTCAAATAATAAAAGAGATATGCTCCTGACACAATTATTATTAAAACTAGGTCAGAGGTCAAGGTCACAGTGACCTGTAAATGGTACAAGACACTCAACCATCCCAAGATGCATTCACACACCAAATGTGGGATTCCTATCTCAAATAATACAAGAGATATGCTCCTGACACAATTATTATTAAAACTAGGTCAAAGGTCAAGGTCACAGTGGCTCAAAAATAATATGTGAGACTCCACCATGCCAAGATGCATATACACACCAAATTTGGAATTCCTACCTTAAAGAATATAAGAGATATGCTCGGAACACAAAAATTCTTACAACTAGGTCAGAGGTCAAGGTCACAGTGACCCGAAATGGTATGTATGACACTCCGGCATCTCAAGATACACTTAGACATCAAATTTGGAATTCCTATCTAAAAGAATATAGGAGATATGCACCAGACTCAATGCAGTTTCTAGAAACTAGGTAAGAGGTCAAATTCAAGGTCACAATGACCCAATTACGGTACGCGACACTTTCCCACCCCAAGATGCATTCACACACCAAATTTGAGATTCCTACCTCAAATAATATAAGAGATATGCTCCTGACACAATTATTCTTAAAACTAGGTCATAGGTCAAGTTCAAGGTCACAGTGACCCAATTATGGTACGCGACACTTCGTCATCTCAAGATGCATCATCACACCAAATTTGAGATTTCTAGCTCAAATATTATAAGAGATATGCTCCGGACACGATTATTCTAATAACTAGGTCAGAGTTCAAGGTCAAGATCACAGTGACCCGAAAATGGCATGTGACACTCTGCAATCCCAAGATGCATTTACACACCAAATTTGGAATTCCTTTCTCATAGAATATAGGAGATATGCACCAGACTCAATGCAGTTTCTAGAAACTAGGTCAGAGGTCAAGTTCAAGGTCACAGTGACCCAATTATGGTACGCGACACTTTGTCATCCCAAGATGCATCCACACACCAAATTTGAGATTCCTACCTCAAATAATATAAGAGATATGCTCCGGACACCATTATTCTAAAAACTAGGTCAGAGGTCAAGGTCAAGGTCACAGTGACCCAAAAATGGTACGCGACACTCCCTCATCCCAAGATGCATCCACACACCTAATTTGGAATTCCTACCTCAAAGAATATAGGATATATGCACCGGACACGAAGCGGGACGGACACACGGACGGACGGACGGACGGACAGTGCGATTACTATATGCCTCCCAAAGTTCCTTTGGGGGCATTAAAAGATGGGAAAGTATTTGCGAGGGCGAAATGGCTAAATTACTCTGCCATTTACTGATGTAGATAAATCATGCACCAGTCGCGAATTTTTAAAGTGGCACTTATATCTTTTAACGCTATTCGCGAAAATGCAATTCTCGCGAAACTTTCCCAATTTACAGTATTGCGCGCCTATGATTGAATGTAGGCAACTTAGCCCATATCCCCTTAATACGTTTTCTGGAAATATCGACTGAGAACTAGGGCTACTGCAAGAATTCAAAAAATGCATTTCATTTTACATTCATCATAGATGCAAACTCTACAACCCTCACCAGGCGCCTCCTTAGAGGGCAACCTGATGTGGGTCCTTGTTGTCTGTAATATGGGCTATCAAGATGCATAAGAACATAAGAGAGCAGACGACAACTGTCGTGAATTGTCTGTTAACATTACGTCTGCTGCACAACTCTCAGTTTACTCGTGGGTGCAAACTCTATGAACCCTAACCGGACTGCTCATAAGGGATCGGTCTGATCAAGGTCAATATTGTCTGCAAAATGGGCTACAAAACTGCATTTAGCAAAAGCAGAGATCACATGACAATAGTATAAATGGAGGGAAAGTGTAGAGAAATGACTATGTTTATTTGCATTGGCTGAACCTTCATTGTTGACAGATTGTGTTGGGCATATCGAGGGGGTCCGTTGCATCAGCCAATTGTGGTCGCTAATCAAAAAGACATGAGCCGGCACATGCGATTTTAAACGCCAATGCAGATGAGTCTATCGAATCGAGATGTCTGAAATTTGATCCGAGCCTCCATCTACATCCATATGTTGTGTATGCGAGCAGCGAAAGATATGCGCAGACTCGTATGAGCCTTTGCTACGCGCCGATGTGAAAAGTCCAGAAATCACGTGCAACGGCTTATATGTTTTGTATGTGCATGCTTTTACGTTCGCCAGTTGTGGTCAAGGAAATAATTTCTGTGGTTAGGCAATTAGAGAGCCTAATAACAGCCCTATTAATTTAAACCTTGTTCTGCTGATTCTGGGTGCATCCATTTTTTAAAACACTGACGAAGCCACGTGTTCAGGATCCACACTCAATTCGACTCTGAATAAATAAGCATGCGTTCAACTGGAATGCTGTTGCTTAACGGGGTAAAGTTGAGGAGGAGTAGAGTACATAACAAAATTTAGCATACCAAGGTTTAAGAACTTTTATAAACAATAGAAAGACAGACATCAAACAAAGTAAGCCGTGTCAATAAGATTACTCTGTTATTATTATGCATAATTTCTAAATATTCAGAAACACGTCTGAAAGTGTACCTTGTGTATAAAACTTCAGCGAAGATTCAGGTCAGACGATGAGGCTGTGTTATTATTCTATGTCTGCGCTATGTGAAGTTCTATGTTATTTCTAAAACCGATTATGCCTTGTATCTCTTTAATAGGACATTGACAAACATTACAGAACAAGATCAGAGAGGACACCGTCTGATTAGGTTTTGCACTTATTGCTTACATAATGTACTTTCATTGGAACTTACTACCAGCTAACCATTGCATTCGACATGGATTCGATATTGGTGGTAAACTTCATTAGGCATATATGGGTAAAGGAGAGAGCCGGTGCTTTGCTTGATTTGTCTTCCTGGTGTCTCGTGATGGTTATGTGGCTCTTCCTCGCGGTGCCATTGGCTTGTCTGCAGATTGTGATTGTGGTATTTCCTGATCATACTATTTTTTTTACTGTTTCAGATTCAAACGATTAACTGTTTCCTGAACAAGGGAATCCGCAAGTAGCGTGTCAAGTTTAGTGTTTTATTGTATGGATTCACTGGACAGTGAGTTTTACAACAGCAGGATACAGTAAAATAAAGTAAGTGAGTCTGATCAGGAAATACCACAATCACACACTGCAGACCAACCCACGACACCACGAGGAAGAGTCACAGAACATTTACAGTAACGAGACATCCGTAAGACAATAAAAGCAAAGCAACCAGCCCTCTCTCCCTCTTCAAGATGATTGCAAAACTAGAAAGGATACAACAAAACAAAGACAAACGCAGAACCCCCACACTCAATGGGAAGCACACCAAACAACAGATCAACAACAACAGAACCACCGCCTTAGAACGGACAGTAGCCTAAGCCACCGGGGGCTTAAATGTATTTTACTGGTACCAAATCTTCGCCGAAGATTACGTTGTTTAAACACAAAATTGTTTAGATCGCATGGAGGCTTCTAAACTAATACAGTGTGTCATCACAGAGATAAAATCAAATCAAATTTACACTATGATGAAACAAAGAAAAGGGTTCATTTAACCTGTGTAAAACGGCCACTCGAAAATAGACACAACAAATGAAGGTCAAAAGTATTGCAGAAAGCTCCCCGTGGAGTATTTTTCAAATTTTTGACCTGCATTGAGCGATAATTGGTCTTGAAAAACAAATTTTGGTCTTTTTAGGAGTGGCCGTTTTACACAGGTTTTGCTGTAAAGAGCGAGGATTTATCCAGTAAATGTTTTGAGCCACCCCCTTCGAGATGGCTGCGGATGATGTCCGTTCTAAAAGTAAAGAAGAAGGCAAAGATTAGGATTCGATACAATCGAGTACCACACCTGACCTGAGACACCATATGGGAAGGTGACAAAAACACAAGAAATCATCACATACAAGAGAGCCAAGAGGTTAGCCCCTTCCCCAGCAGGTGACCACAAGGCAAGATGGTATAATCCTCGTAGAGACAAACGTGAAACAAATAATAGAAATGATCCACAAAAGAAGCACTACTTTGGAACGGTCATTAAAAATTACTGAAGGGCTTAAACATGTTTCACGGCACCAACCTCATACATTAATTCTGGTGTGGATCAAGACACATGCATATCCCTAACTTGCATTAAATATCCCTAATTTGAAATGAATATACAATGCTTTTAGAATGACCAAAGAAGAATTTATTTAACCCACCCAATGCCTTTTGAAAGTGTCTTTTTTTTTGGGGGGGGGGGGGGGGGTATGTGCATTTGAAACACAGTTATGACAGAACTAGGCATGGAAATCAGCCGTATTGATTCTTGATTCATGGGCATAAACAGTAGAAAGATTTTGGCGAAAGTAAAGGGAAGTCAAAGATTAAGATTCGATACAATCGAGTACCACACCTGACCTGAGACACCATATGGGAAAGTGATAAAAACACAAGAAAGCCAAGACGTTAGCCCCTTCCCCAGCAGGTGACCACAAGACAAGACGGTATAATCCTCGTAAAGACAAACGTGAAACAAATAATAAAAATGATCCACAAAAGAAGCACTACTTTGGAACGGTCATTAAAAATTACTGAAGGGCTTAAACAGGGTGGCCAACGTACGTCACAGTCACGTGACTTAAGTGATATAGTACACATACATTTATTGACAAAAACAGTCACTTCAGGTAAGGAAATTGACTCGTATGCCGAGCATACATTACATAGCTAAAAACGGTAAAAGGCAGTTACCCCACATTGATTTATAGTTTTAAATGCATGTCTCGTCTTTTTATGGGCTTCAGGCATTTTTGAGTATATTCATGAAAACCTTGCTTTTTCCGAATATATGGGACACACACCAACTCCTCCGTGAATCCAAAAAAGATGAAATGGAGCAAACGAGGTCTTCCCAAACAGTGGGAAGGATCTGAATTCTCGCCTCAGACAAAGTCAGCCCTATTTTGATCACGAAATGTTATAATATTACTGTTTACAGCAAAAAAGAGCAATGAAAGTAAAAAGTGATATAGAACACATTGCAATAAAAGTGGATATAGGACACACAATATCATTCAAAAAACCTGTCAAATCACAAGTTTTCAAGTTTACCATTCTTTTGTTGTACTTTCAGATCTATGGATCCTGTCTTATGTAGAGTGTGTGGGCAGGCGTTAAGAAACAGAAGCTCACTACGGCAGCACGAGTTACGTCACTCCAAACAGGGTCTGTACTCGTGCTGCAACAAAACCTTCTCGAAGGGTACATTGAAGCGCCACCAATGTCATCAGCACGCAGAGACTTGCCCATACGTGTGTGATGTGTGTGGTAAGAGTTTCGCTCTACAAACAGATCTAAGAAGGCAGAAGGCCAGAGAATCAGGCAGGCTCAAGTACACATGTGACATTTCTGGGTTTAAGGCGGAGAGTAAGGGGGCATGGGTGGATCACCTAACAATGCATGTTGACGATGAAGAGAGCAAACGACACCAGTGTCCAATCTGCTAAAAGCGTTTCCGATTCCAGTCTAATCTTTGTTGTCACTCCAAGAAACATTCAACTGAGTTATACAGCTGTACCAATTGTGACAAAACATTTAAGTCCGAGGAAACACTCAGGGTACACCATGTGAAGGCGCATACCAAATAATCACATTGATATCTCAGGACATGGTATACCATGGCTAATAGGTCATTGTATCATCAAACACCCGAACTGGTTTCCATCTCAGCTAGCTCTACTAGATACCGGGTCATTGCTTACCACCTGGCGATACAGTGACCTAATAACGGTGGTTTACCTATTATTTCTTCTGGACTAGTTAAAAGTGCATGTCGATGCTATTGTGTTGTAGCGTCACGTGCTGGCGTGATTTTGATTGGGCAGTATGCATATATAAAAATCCAATGGTAATTTTTCTTATTTTTGATACTCATTTTTACTTTCAGCTGAGCAGGGAGCATTCAGATACTTGTGTTTGCATGATATCCTGCTAATATGATACCCAGAATTTTATAACAGATATGTAGCATAACTATAACTTTAAAGACTTGAAACTTTGTTAGCGTTTTCTGCAAGTTGTTTTCGCACAAAAACCTCCTAAAATAAGCAATTGTGTCTAGTTGCTTTACTGTCTAATTTTATCATTTATCATTTGTCGCCTCTCATGGGTGCATTTGACTGCATAAATATTTTTACAATTGAAACGCTTGAACCTTTGAAAAGTAAAACTGACATTTATAAAACTCCAGAAATGAGGGTAGTAATGTGGCAAAATTAGACAAAGAAGCAATCAGTCACGTTTGTAAATTTTAGACGAGGTGTTTGGGAGAACAACTTGTTAAAACGTTAAAAAAGTTATCACATTTATAGTCATAGTTGTGCGACATAACTATAATCAAATTTTGGGTATCAGATTTCGCAGGATATCCAACAACCATATAGAAATGTTTGATCCTTAACGAATTTTGAGTAGTAAATAAGTTGCGCCCTTGCAAGTTCTAGTCTGTGAATCAGGTTGTTTGTTTCTGTTTTAGTTTTATAATTTTATATTTTCTAATATATTGAAATACATATTTTCTACTTTGTTTTCGACTTAGCAGGAAGCTCTTTTATCTGATTGAATATGATTACTGTTTTGTATTTTGTCTTTTTTCTTTCCTTCATGACCCCATTTTAAATATGTGCTCATAATGTGAGCAAAGCTTAAACATTAAGATGATACAAATATTTGGTTTGTGTGATCACTCACCTGAACCATATGCTCATAGATGAGCTTATAGTATACCCATGTTCTGGCGTCTGCCATCTGTCTCCGTATCGAACTGGATATGCGTGGACTTACGTAGTTGGTCACTTTATATTATTTTATTTAATAGATTGGACAGATACAGGCATTTCATTTATATATCTAGCCATAAAAGCGTGACGCAAGTCCACGCTAATCGAGTTCGACCTGTAATATCGTAGCCTGGCTACGTGCATTTCATTTTTTCTGAACACCCTTCATCAAAAAATTTTACTGTTTTTTTGGCCAGTGTTAAAACCAAAACATGGTTAGATGCCTGACTGAATGAACTGTTGATTGAATGGAACGATTTGCTTAGCACATGCGCATTGACAAAGAAATGAGCAAACAAAAACAAACTTGCATTATAAGTTTGGCTCAGTATATGTTTAAAAGTTTGTTTTTGTATTTGCTTAAAATAATTGTTAAAAAATGGAATGTAATAAACAGAAGATTGAACTGTGTTTCAATGATGTAAAACTCATGATGTGTACATGCCTTAGACAACAAGAAACTTGTTTGAATCCCTTATCAGCAAGTATGCACATCTGGATCTGATATTAGTGTTGCTGCACCTTCATCAAAAAGTAATTAGTTTACCTGTGTTTTTATTGACCGGGACTATTTTCACACCAATAGACTAGCCAATAAATGGAACTGTTTAATCGTTCATTATTTTTAAAGAACTGATCACTGACAAGCAAACAGTGAAGACCCTGATTCGAATACCACATTATGCCTTGTTTTTTCTATATACAAAGTAATATATTTTATTGAAAGTAGCACTGCGCGAACTAATAAAATATCAAAGTGAGATGATATCAAGAATATGCCAAATTAGCAAAAGAGAGGGAATTTCGGTTTGTCTTTTTAGCCTCGTCACAAGACTGTATGTGTCTGATTGGTATTTGAAATCAAACTAACATTCGCTACATGATTAAAGCTTGAAAATGAACAACCAAACAAAGAATATTTCAATAAATCACTGTGTCGTCACCCACATCACCAGTGATTTGTTTCCGAGTGGGCTCGGACCCATTATAAACGGACTGGTCGCTGACGGAAATACAAAGGTATGTTGTTGAGGCTTTGCTTTAGCGCTATACCGGGTCCGAGGAGTGAGTTCGCGTCGGACTCGTTCTTTCATCAATAGGTTGTTTCTTTGAATCATAACGCAAAATAATTACGGCAATGTTTCACCCCCAGCGGCTAGCTCTACAATGTAAAGCTGACGTATATCGCAGCATTCGTCAGTTTTTTCTGTTACTTGGGCCTGGGCCCCCGACCAACCTACCCCCCCCCCCCCCTAACGAAACTTTCTGGATCCGCGCATGCGACGTCCGAATATTATGATAATGGCAATCAATGTTGAACCAGATGAAATGTAACAGAATGCAGGATTCCGTACCTCATCAGATCTTGCAGTGTCTACTTTTTAAATGACGCCGGTCGTTTGGTCATTCACATTCGCCAATGAGCCCTGAAGTTATAAAAAAAAATCATGCTCAACTTGGCCGAGCACGAAATTTCAACTGCATATAGAAACTAAAATGCTGAAATATTAAGACATCTTCTTTCTTTCAAACTCTGAGGGTGTATTGTCCATGCTAATATGTTAAAATGCAAATGATTGTTGGCATTTTAACACTTATGAGCAGGATGAATTTCATGCTCAGTTGAATTGAGCATGAAGACTTGAATATAACCTCAGGGCCCAGTAAAAGAACTACTCTGCTACAGTCGCAAGTGATTAACAAGAAACAGTGTTGAATGCACATGACTTGGTCACAACAAGCGACCCTTAGCAGGAGGAACTTTTTTTTAGATCGAACCCTCTTTGCGTAGTTATGAAGATCGAGAAGAATTTGAAAAGATGGAAAGAGAGTCCATATTGAACATGTTTTTCATGGAACCCCTGCATTTGTTGCAGCCTATGTTTGATGTACCACGTACGCACCATGTGCAACCCAAATCTTAAACAGGGCGTGTTCTGATTTGTTTGATCTTTAAAAATCATGCTGTCAATGGTTATTCTACATGTATATATAGACTTTCGAGATATGTCGATTTGTTGTCCGGCTGATAACATTAGCAGACAGTTTTTGCACAGAACAGGTCCGCCGATACGTCTTGATACATTGTAGAAACTCTCGCCATGCTCACAATTATGGCCGATTTTGTTTTCTTTGTAGCTATAACACCGTCTAGGGAGCTGAAAACATTGTGCGGATGCGCAGGCTGAACTGCGCCTTTATTGTTTGCATGCAACAAAGTCGGGTTTCTCGCGACAAGGTGCATATAGTGCCTCAATGCGAGGAACCCTGTCTTCGGGGTTTCGAACAACAAAGGCGCACACCAGCCTGTGCATCCGCGCAGTCTAATCAGCGCCTTTGTTATTCGCTTATTAGAAAGTCTTATACACTTGCTACAAGCGAAATTTCAATTTTCTAATCTCTGTAGCTGAGCAGGACTGGTTTGAGTCTCACTTTGTCGGAAACCCCGAATACAGGTTTTGTTGCTGCGTCGAGGGCCATATGATCTTATTTTACAGGCATGTGGTAAATAAATAAATCCTGATTAGACGTCACGATCATCTCAAGGTGTACACAAAGTACCCGGATGATAAAATTAGTCATAAATAAACCATTTTTCAGTATCCCTCAAGGAAAACAATTGTTGAAGGGTTGAGAAGTCTTGCTAGAGTTTTCATCAAGTGCTTAAATCAAGTATTTAATGGCAACAAAAGTACTGCACAGATGCAAGTGTGATTTTGGAGTTTCGCATGTCTTTTGTGAAGACGCTTATATCTTTTACTGTGGTCGACATGTCATTTTAGTATAGCTTATCGCATATGGCTAAAACATTATTTAAACGCGTTTTCACACCCACCTTGTGGGGCTATAAGCATGCACATTCACCTACATTCCTTCTATGTGTATACGAACGGTTCATGCTCTGACAAGACTGTACGAATAAGCAGGCTCGTCTGAATCTTAGCTGTTTGCATATGCAATATGTACCATAATCTCATGAACTGGCTCATTTTAATTCCAATGCTGAAGCATGCTACAATCAAATTATTTCTTGGTTTGTGTGTCTGTGCGTACGTGTGATGGTCCACTCGTGGATAATCATAGGAATCGTCTAATTCGAAATCTTTTCGGACATTCCTTTATACAGTTTCATTAGGACCAACAGAGACACCGCGGTCGGCTCATCTTTGTCGTCACTCATGTTCCGTTTGAGGAATTTGATGTTTAAATAAGTCCATTCTATTCATTATTAAACCGGAGATGAGACTGATATATACCGAGTTATTTTTACGCTCAGTATCATGCTTATTGTGCGCGCGTTTTGATGAAAGTGTCGTATAATTTAATTAATTGATTGAGTTTTGTCTTAAAGTCCCAGTCAACTTATTTCAGTCATGTCGGGACTACCCTCTGAGGGAGAGATCGAGAGGGGGAGTGGTGAATATAATTTTTTTCGGCCCGAGTCTTCATCGCCTTCCGTGACGAGCTTACGCAAATGCACAGGCTCTCGAGAGCCTTCACTGATCACGATTTACCAGGTCATAAATCAGGCTCCGCGCATGTTGACTTCATGCTCGGACCAGCTTCATCGGCGCGATAATCATGTCTAAAAATAAAAATCTAACTTTTAATGTTACACTTTTGTCATTTAAAATCTAATGTTTGGAATATTAAAGCAAATAACGAATTTTAATCCCTTCCTTCACAAGAGATGGAGAAAAGTAAAACTAGAGCGAATTTTTCGCGGGACTATTTTTTGCCGCAGTGCGCAGTTATTGGATAGACTAGCCGTAGGTTTTAGCGTTATTCTTAGGTAGTTTTCCCTTTAGTCAAATCTTAAATTCATTAATTTTTGGGCTAGAAACCTCGTTCAAACGCCCAAATCATTCTTTTTTCAAGTTTTGTCCATCTTTGATACAGCATATCGCGTTTTTCTAAAACAAATATTGTATATTTTAAAACTTGAGGTTCTGCCTGACGGTAATTAAGCAGAGATAATTATCATGTTATGTAAGCAACCGATAAGAAATGGCTACTGGAGCTTTAATGACCGCATCTCTCAGCGAATAGTGGATAATCACAGCATGAGACAACTTTCCCGAGTTACCCTATATTCAACTACAAATCGGGGGTAAGTCGGGTATCTTTTATAAGGCTCTGTACACGGCATGTTATGGAATTCCGGAATGGCATTAATGTGATAAACAACTAATCCTTCAGACTCATTGTTTACCCAATCACCGCCATTCCTTTTTGACAGAATTTTCATATCTACGAAACGAAGCACAGTTTACCATTCTCTATTCTACTTGCTTCACATCCCTCATTACATTCATCGAAGCAAATATGTATCAGACCAAATAATGGTATCGATGAAAACACTAGGCTTATTCTAAGGTAAATGTTTGAGGACAGCATGAACATTCAATCTACTGATCTGTTAAAATGATATTGTGTGTCCTATATCCACTTTTACTGCAATGTGTTCTATATCACTTTTTACTTTCATTGCTGGTTTTTGCTGTAGACAGTATTATTATAACATTTCGTGATCAAAATAGGGCTGACTTTGTCTGAGGCGAGAATTCAGATCCTTCCCACTGTTTGGGAAGACCTCGTTTGCTCCATTTCATCATTTTTGGACTCACGGAGGAGTTGGTGTGTGTCCCATAAATTCGGAAAAAGCAAGGTTTTCATGAATAAACTCGAAAATGCCTGAAGCCCATAAAAAGATGAGACATGCATTTAAAACTATAAATCAATGTGGGGTAACTGCCTTTTACAGTTTTTAGCTATGTAATGTATGCTCGGCATACGAGTCAATTTTCTTACCTGAAGTGACTGTTTTTGTCAATAAATGTATGTGTACTATATCAATGAAGTCACGTGACTGTGACGTACGTTGGCCACCCTGTTAAACATGTTAAACGGCACCAACCTCGAACATTAATTCTGGTGTAGATCAAGACACATAGATGTTTGGTTTGCATTTAATATCCCTAACTTGAAATGAATAAACAATGTTTTTTAGAATGACCAAAGAAGAATTTATTTACCCCACTCACTGCCTTTTGAAAGTGTCTTTTTTTTTTTGAGGGGGGGGGGGGCTGTGGGGGTATGTGTGTGCATTTGAAACACAGTTATGACAGAACTAGGCATGGGGATCAGCCATATTGATTCTTGATTCATGGGCATAAACAGTAGAAAGATTTGGGCAACGTTTTGCAGAATTTAATTATTAGAGCTTATTATACCCTCGTTTAAAAGTCATGGTCCGTCAATTATTTTGAGGAGTTTAAATATAATGTTAACCGCCTTAAAGGGTACATTAGCAAACAATGATGAAGACCTGGAAAAAATGTTCCCCCATTTGATAAGATAATAGTAGCTTTCAGGAACAGAAAGTATATCTTGATTTTGGAAATTACAGCATGGTAAGTACATGTTAACACAGTATGTAAACTGAAATAAACATCATGTTACCGTTCCTCCTAGCTCTTGCCTTATACATATGAATTACAGCACTCGTGCGTAACCAGTTGTCGGAAATCGTGATGTGAGAGTTGCTGGTACAGCTCTAATTGCGATGGCCCACCTATTAAAATTCATTTTTCCATAGATCTTAGTAACAGTTACTGTTACAGCTACAACCATGTAATCATGTACACATGTGATTGCCAATTCCACTAAAACCATGCAAACTGGCATTTAAGCTCGTTTTCGGCACAGAACGGCTCTGATTGTGAGCAAGTCGCTTTTTAACAAAGCAAAATGCAAAGGATGAAACCGTTAAAATCATGGAATAAAACGAAATGAAATAGTTAAAATGGCTTTTCTTACCTTGTTCGAATGTGTATTGTATGTATCGCTAACAATACAAATCGAAACGTGTACATGTACCTAAATACACGCATTTTTCCAATTACTGGTTACGCACGAGTGCTGTTATTCATGTTTATAAGGCGAGAGCTAGGAGGAATGGGTACAGGATGTTTATTTCAGTTTACATATACTGTGGTTAATTGAACCTATCAAGCCCATTTTATCAAGTCATTTGTATACTAGTATAACGAGATTTAGATGATATTGCTAGGTGCAGTATGCTTTTTTATGGTGCATACGGCAATTCACCGATACATGTAAAGCATGCAACATTTCCGTTTTCTTCCCGCAGTCCGTCTCCAACAGTGTAATGAATTGCAAGGCTGATTTAGTTATGTGAACGCCTTATTATTTTTATTCCATAAGCGTCTGGGACATTCAAAAACGTATTACAATCGTTTACAGAACGCGACGAGATCACAGAGCTTCACCTCAGGTCAGCAATTTTAGAAAGCAACAAATGCATTTCTATCTATGTGACAAATCGAACCACAAAAAATCCACTGAAGTTATATCAGTCAATGTTTTTTATGAATTCACAGGTTTAGATACACATACTTTTTGAGCATAAAATCGTAAATATTTTCTTACTCGTCAGTTTAAACATATGTTTTCGGTGCTCATTGAGACGGTTTTTTGAATACCCACAACATATGTTTTGGTTGAGAAATACGAAAATTAATTTTGGTACGCACTCTTAACTTAAGTCCTGAAATTTATTGAATGCAAGCAAAGCCCTTGTAATCGAATCAGTGTGAAGACCAAGATGAACCTATGCACATACACAATCTCATCAGAACATTGGCTACTCGCACACATAAAGTAGAGATAGAAGAAAAGGTAGGGATATAAATCAACTTATGATGATTACAAACATGCGATAAATAGCAAAATCTGTTGAACTGACTAACGTACTGGCTTGCTTTGGTTGGAAGCGTCTCGAGGTCATATACATTCTCACGTTAACAGGTTTAGAATTTGAAAAAACCCCAGGCTATAAGTTAAAGAACTATAGGTCAGCGCACGTGATTGCATCGGCTCATGCGACTCGCAGAGTCTTCACTGCCCGTTTGTATGAAGTATGGATGTACATGAAGTCTCAAACCAATATTTTGAACTTCTAGCCCTACTGAATACGTCGGTACTGGTGTTTGCACATATGCGACAAGCACCGAGATCTCTCGTGCTGTCCCAATTATATAGAATGACAGTATATCGGTTTTAAGGCGATGGTTCTGTTGTAGTTCGTTTTCTTGAACCACTTAACATGAGTCTTCTTTTAATTCCATTCAGAACTCTTCGTCCTATTCCGTAGATAATAAATAGTTAATTCCACATCAAATAGGTGTTATACTTGAAATTCTCACAACTTTTCACTAAACGTATATGCAGCATTCATAAGCAACAAGAATGTCTTTTTTCTCTGGAACGGCACATTTGCCAATAGCATTTTTGTAATAATCATACAGTATAGGGATATAGAGATAATGCAATAGTTTACTTGATAAAAATGACAGTTTGCAGTCGATAAAAAGAACATGTGCAGAAAAATCTGAGACTTTTGTAAATAGTGTTATTCTGTTCTTTGTTACCCTAATTATTTCTATCAATGAAAAGTTCTCTTCTGAAAAATAAAATACCCTCACATTCTTACGTAGTATGATTCGCAAGGTAACAGGTGTCACGCCATTTTTCGGGCAGGGCATTTCCGTTCTTAAAAGTACATAAAATTGGGATCCCACACCGGATAGGCGGCAATCGAAAATGCGGATCAAATACCGCTAGAAACAGCGTTTTCGATTGACATTTGTCGCCAGTAGGGCGACAAATGGCAATCGAACACTATGTTTCTAACCATATTGATCTACGTTCGTAGATCATATTAACGTTCTCGATTGCCAGCTATTCGATCGAGAAAATTACAAAATAGGAAGATTAACCAGTACATGCCATAATAACAAAACACAAATTATACCATCTTTACCACTTTAACACAGAATATATCGTAATGTGCAAGGTTTACACTGATGTAAACCTACATGTAGTGTATTATCTCCTCGCACAGGCGGACAAGCCATGGTATATCTATTACCTAACCCATGGGACACACACATACAAGCAGACATACACTTACATTTAATAGCAACCGGGCCCCGAGGAGAAACCAGAATACCGAGGAGAAACCAGAATACCGACAAAGAAAAACACATACAAGCAGACATACACTTACATTTAAGCTACCGGGCCCCGAGGTTATAAAACTGTTATTGTGCTCAACTTATCTGAGCATGTTTCTACTACTCATAACAACAACAATGCAAACAAAAAACATTGACTTTCTGGCTTTCAACTCACTGATGTTGTATTTATCATGCTAATAAATGTTAAAATACCAAAAATTGTTTCAAACTACCAGATGTTGTATTTATCATGCAAATAAATGTTAAAATGCCAACAATTGTTGACATTTTAACATTAATGAGCTGAATAAATTTCGTGCTCAGTTGTATTGAGCACGAAAAAAGTTGTATAGCCTCGGGGCCTGCTCTATTTTCTCAGTGAGATGATTGCTAAACTAGAGAAACCATTGGTATAAACTATGACCAAATACCCAAAACAAAATTTACTTACAATTAGAACACAACTGGACATCCTACTCTAACCCATTTACACCAAATGGAATTTCCCACTTATTGGACTAGGTCCATAATGCCTATTTAAATGGCGGAACAAGTCGGCAGGTTGGTGCTGTAGGCCAGTCTGCGCTGTAGTTTTATTTTAGAAAAGCCCAAAATTTGTTTAACCCCTATTTCATTAGACACCTTATTCAGGCGCCAACTTCATATTCTTCTTTGTGTCAATTCTAGTTTTACGTGACTTGATAACTATACGTGATAAACAGCTTTCAAATCATGTTTCTACCAACTCACATCCTCTCTTTAAGTAATGCAATGGAAAAAACTGTTTTCTTTATTTTTTGATGGTAAGACGAGTCTCTGTATGTTAAATATGCCATCATGACGTTTTAACTTCTCTTAAATAGTGAGTATGAATAGGAAATACCACAATCACAATCTGCAGACAACCCATGACACCGCGAGGAAGAGCCACACAACAACCACGAGACACCAGGAAGACAAACTAAGCAAAACAACCATATCTCTCTTCCACATCAAGATGATTACAAAACTAGAATGGACATAAAGTAACGTACAACAAAACATAGAACAATTACGGACTCCCACAATGGGAGTAACAATAAACAACCAGTTAACAACAACAGAACCACCGCTTTAGAACGGACAGCAGCCTAAGCCACTGAGGGGGTGGGGGGTCAAATGCATTTTACTGGCACCAAATTTTCGCCCTAGATTCTACTGTTGTTTAGGTACAAGAAATGTTCAGCTCGCATGGTTATGGAGAAACACTCTAATCAAATTTACACACTATGATGAAACAAAGAAAAGGGCTCACGACTTAAAGATAACCAGAGCTGAAGAAAATCTTAAGTTGAGCCACGGTGGGTCCAGCTACAGATAAGCATCAGGCACCAACCCACCGATTAAAGCTTAAGTCTGGTTTCATTCCTGGTGATTCTACAGTCAACCAACTCGTAGATATCTATAATACATGTACCTTTTGTATAGCTCTAGATAAAGGGAAAGAAATCCATGTTATTCTTTGTGATATAAGAAAAGCCTTTGATAGGGTTTGACATAAAGCTCCTATATATAAAAATCAAACAGTTGGAATAACAGGATCTCTCCTAATATGGTTTACAGACTACTTGAATGACAGAAAACAGAGAGTATTCTTGCCAGGTAAATCTTCATGCTGAACTTCTATAGAAGCAGGTGTACCTCAAGGCTCTATACTAAGCCCTCTTCTTTACCTTACATATTATATCAATGATAACGTACAACGTATTTATAAGACTCTTTGCTGATGACACAAGTCTTTACATTGTAGTGAAAACCCCAATTATGTCATCTACTTTCGTAAAAAATAAGTGAGAATGATCAGGGATATCACAATCACACACAGACCAATCCATGTCACCGTAAGAAAGAGCCATCTGACATTTATGGCAACAAGACATACGTAGGACAATAAAAGCAAAGCAACCAGCTCTCTCTTCCTCTTCAAGATGACTGCAAAACTAGAAAAGACACAAAGTAATGCATATCAAAACACAGACAAACACAACCCCCCCCCCTCAAACAATGGGTAGTTCATTAAATAATAGATCAACAACAACAGAATAACCGCCTAAGAACGGACAGTAGCCTCAGCTACCAAGGGACTTAAATGCATTTTACCGGCGCCGAATCTTCGCCCAAGATTTTGTTGTTATCCAAAATGATTCTGATCTTTCTGAAATCTGTGAATGGGCATCTAAATGGCGTGTCACTTTAACCTTAATAAATTTGAATCTGTACTCTTTTATTAGAAGAAAATGTTCTGAAAGAGGCTTCCTAACGTGTTCAATGTATAATTTTAGAGAAACAATCAAACTTAGCTAACTGCGATGAAACAAAGAGAATAAGAGCTAAAGAAACGCAGCCATCTTTATTAAGTAAGGCAATTACTAGTAAGGTAGTTTTATGTGTCAATTAGGCTTACGAGGTAAGTCTGATTTCACTTTAAATTTCTTCTCCCACCTTGTAACAGTGGAGTAAGATGATTATTATACTCATGAACCCAAGGGTGAAAGTTCAATATTTCCAAAATCCTGAACTTTTGAAATTCCAATCTTAAAACTTGCAGTATGCCCACTAAATATCCACAATTTCAAGATTAAATGGTCAATTGTCCTTAGACAGACTGAAAATAAATCAGAGAAGCTAATATGATCTCCTTAATTCAGCATTTTGAGGATGACTTTCTGTGGAAAGTCATCCTCAAAATCCTGAATTCAGGAATAATCCTGAAAACTTTCACCCATGTGAATCTGACGAAGTTCCGAACGAAATCGTTCTTTCTGGTGTCTTAGTGAATTAGTATCATTTTGTTTTGCAGCTTTATACACAGTGTATATACATATAGATGTACCCAGTAGAACGACTTGAAAACTACTGCACCGATTTAAATGGTTTTGGTACAGTTGTGTTGTATCATCGATATGTTGTTGTCTGTGATATAGTGTGCCTGTGTAAGGTACAGTTGCAACATTTATTAAACACTCTTTTTATAGGGTAGAGTTATCTGATAGAACTTAATTTAATAAGGATTTCAACGAAATTTTGATATCCGAAATTAGACTTAAAAATATTTTAACATTATTTCGAAATACTTGATAACAAAGCTTAAAACTTCGATGAGACAAGTAGGTAAACTAAATGCGTAGTAGTACACACGCTTGAAATTAGCAATCAAAACAAGGAGTGTCGGTCTGTTGTTTTCCTCAAGTAGTTGTAAAACTTGAAAGAACACAAAGAACTGCAAATTAAACCCAGAACCAAACAATAGAATACTCCAACAAGACCTGATTCATATGGCTGTTTGTGAAGTTCATGTAACCAATTTAACTTAGAAAGCAATCCTCGTCAACAAACACACCAAACTAAGCAGCCATATGGATAGAATGTCTATCAACGACAGCAGATTACGCCCATGAGTCTTAGTGCTGTCAAGTTCTTGCTTAAGTAAGCCAATGTCAATGTAGTGCATCCTTTGAGAAACCACTACATATAAAATGTTGGTATCTTAATTATCGACAGGCACTAATACAAACATCTAGAACCGGCTTAATGTCCTATATCTGAATCTGGTAGGTCGAGAGGACCTGAATATGAGTGTATAATAAACTAGGAGAATCGACGACCCTAGAATCAAGCTTCATTTTGTATACATTACTCTGTTATTGTTATTTCAAAATCTATACTATCAAGTTCTGTAAGGACAAGGACGCATATGCAGATCCAGAAAGTTATATCAGAGGGGGTCTATCTTTAAGAACGTTTTTTTTCTTAGTTGATGAGAGGGTAGGGAGATTTACCACTTTAAGCGGGTCATCATCGATCCGCCAGCGAAACGTCATTTAAATAGCGTTTCGCTGGCGTGCCGATGATGACCGAACATTGAATGCTGGCTTGGTAGCTTTGTGATTTTTAGGGGATCCGGAAAACCTTTATTTTTGTGATTTTGCAGGGGGTGGTCCTGACCCCCTGTCCTCACCCCGCTGGATCCGCCCATGGGGCGTATCCTTTAAAGAGAATAATGAAGTCCAACTAAGAGCTCTTTTCTGTGCGTTTCAACTTTAAAAAAGTTATCGTATACTAAAACATAAGGGAACCGTGTCACAAAAGTGCCATAAGCCTGAATATTTAGTTGGTTGTATACTTATCTACTTATCAAAATAATGCAATAAATTAGATTATAATTTCTTAGATTCTCTGACCATTCATACATGCTAATTTCATTTGAGGCATTGTCTATCTCAAATAAACTAATTTAGGCATTTTGTCAGATTTGCATATTACGGATAATTTATGTTACATGGCCACAGCATAGTTTACAGAATGATACAATGTATAAGTCACGTTCAAGAAAAACTAATGCAAGTATATCACTTTCTGCAGAAAAGCAAACACATTAATTTTGTTATTAGAAGACGATAAATAAAAGTTACTGCCAAACGGACACATGTATATGTTCGCCATTACAAACACGGATAATGCTGCATGGGAATCATAGCGTGGACAGAGTTTCCGCTAAAATTTCGACCATCCTGAGATTAAACAAATGTAATGTTCAACTGGTGTCTGTTGTAATGTCTTCACATAAATGTGCAGTGAGGTCAGAAAATGCACATGAACAATTGCACAGACATTGAGTTTATAAAAGTTTTTCTGCTCAACACAGCTGAGCATAAAATTTCAAATTACTCATAAAAACTACTAATTTTTTTTATTGTTATTGTTTTAAATCTCTTAGATGTGTTATTTATCCTGCTTATAATTGTTAAGATGCCAACGACTATTGGCATTTAACATTTATGAGCATGATAAATTTCATACTCAGTTAAGTTGAGCATTTATAAAAGTTTTTAACCTCTAGAATAGGTTTATATGTTGCTATATTTTTGCGTTTGCACATCTATGACGGAGTAACAAATCATTGACATCGAGTTTTTACTAGTATACAATGATGTATCAACGAAATCAGGGCAGTCATTCGGTGCATGGCTTCATTCGAAAGAAATACATCCAGTACTTTAGAAATTATCACGCAAGTTTCTCGCGTAAAGAGGAGCATTGGAAAAGTTTTAAGCATGCTCTGAACGAATAAAACGCTATGAAATCCTATATTTTGCAAAACAACAAACATATGTCGAGATATAAGATTATGTTTGATTAAAAACAGCATTTTGAAGACAGATACATACTGTAAATTCGTAAATTTTCGCGAGAATTCTATTTTCGCGAATAGGATTAAAAGACATATTTGCGACTTTAGAAATTCGCGCAACTTGGGCATGATATATCTATGTCAGCAAACTGCAGAGTGATTTTGCTATTTCACGAGGGTTTTATTTTCACGAAACTTCGCATATGCGAAGTTTCGCGAAAATAAAACTCTCGCGAAAATTTCCGAATTTACAGTATGTACAACACAATGTAAACTACATAAGATTAAAAAAGAATTTGAAAGTGCCAACGGTTCTATAACACTATTTTGTAAATATATATGGTTACCGTATTGTATCTTCCACGCATTTTAGGAACGTACGTAAACATTACACATAGACGAGCCAGAATGTTCTTTAAGTATCAGTTGTGTGTGCTAATAAGAGTTGGACTGTTTTAAGAAAACTGTTTTAATATAATAGAAATATTTGATAGGCATAATTCAACAAAAAGCAAGCGAGTGTGACCAGAACATGCCGCAATCATTAACTCTTTGTTATCTCAAACTCATACATCCCAAACAATTCAAGAGAAACGTACACGTCGAGCCATCAGCACACCGGATAGGCGACAAGTGAAAACGCTCTTAACCATCGACGAACGCGGATCAAAAATCGTAAGAAACAGTGTTTTCGAATGCTATTGGTCGCTATTCGGGCGACAAATGGCAATCAAAAACTCTGCTTCTAACGCTTTTTGATCCACGTTCGTCGATAGTTCTAACGTTTTCGATTGCCGCCCATCCGGTGTGATGAATATTGGTGTGTATTGAGTGTCATTGTAACCACATGCTGATGAGCGTCTGTTTCAGACTTCAGAAATTATTTAGGGAGCGTGTAGCTTTAATTTAATATAGTGTTGGGGTTAATGTTCTGTATTGCTTTCTCATTGTGCCGTGGCTTTGTTCATGCTCTGAGATTGTTATTCATTGTTTATTAAATGTAAATGGTGTTCACATTGTTTAAGGATTTTTGCGATTGGACCTTGTTTTGTAATTCAATACTTAAGTGTCCTTTCTAGGTTTGCAAACATCTCACTGTGGAAGAGAGAGCTGACTGCTTTATTTTGTTGTGATGGTGTCTTTTTGTGGTTGTTAGTGTTCTGTGTTTCTGCCTCACGGTGCCATGGGTTCGTCTGCATTCTGTGACTGTAGCATGTGCTGGGCATACTCACTAGCTTTGTCATTGTTAAAAAAGCAATCAGGAGATACCACAATCACAAACCGCAGATCAGCCTACGGCACTGTGAGGAACAGGCACAGAACACCGACCGACACAAGACATTAGTAAGACTGTCAAAGTAAAGCAACCAGCTCTCTCTCTCTCTCTCTCTCTCTCTCTCTCTCTCTCTCTCTCTCTCTCTCTCTCTCTCTCTCTCTTCCCCACAAAGATGATCGCAAAACTAGAAGGACACAAATTACTATGTAACAAAACACTGGCCACACACAGAACCCCCGTCCCCACAAACAATGGGAGCAACAATACACAATAAATCAACAACAACAGAAACACCGCCTTAGTAAAGACAGCAATCTTAAGGGATTAAATGCATTTTATGGTACCAAATCTTCGCCCTAGATTATATTGTTGTTAAAACACAAAATTGGTGTAGCATGCATGGAAGCTTCCTAACTTTACAATGTATCATCACAGAGAACAATCTAATCAAATTAACACACTATGATGATACAAAGAAAACGGCTTATAGTACTGCAGATCTCAAGGCTGTCAGAGGGGTCTACTGGTCAGATCTTTGCAACATCTAGTGTTATATACCATATGAAAATGTGGAGTCTCTAAGTTTTAAAAGTAGTTGATGACACCTCTGATTCTGAGTACTAACCGAGTTACCTCCCCTTGAATTACCCCACCCATTTTGATCACATTATAAGGGGTTATGATCATTAGTTTGTTAAATAATTGAGATGAAGCATCCAGGAAAAAAAATATACCCATCACAACTCATAACGGTACTTGAAAAAGTAGAAAAGTTAAGTTTTAGTCATAGAAATGGGTCTTTGAACTTTTTTGTTCGTCTTTTAAAGTTAAATTATGTCTCAAAACTCCTTTGAATAAAATATATTTGAAACTTTCAATTTAAAATCTGCCCATTAGTGTTATGTTCTTTGAAATGACTAAGAATTTAAAGAACACTTCTTTATCTATGTTTTCATGATTTCTAGATTCCAATTTCTGCACACGGAATGCTCTTGGGGCAATGATAAGCATATAAATACCCCACCCACCTATTACTACTGCAGATCTGAGGGCTGTTTAAGGGTGACCTTGGTCAAATTTTGCTAACATAAAGTATCAAATACATGTACATGTACCAAACAAAATTGCAGATGCTCTAGTAAATAGAAGCAGTTGATGACACCGCTGATTTTGAGTACGGACCGAGTTAACTCCCCTTGAATTACCCCACCCATTTTGATCATATTATATGAGGCTATGAGCATTAGTTTGTTAAATAATTGAGATGAAGCATCCAGAGAAAAATTATACCTATCACTACTCTTGCTGGTACTTGAAAACGTGAAAAATTAAGATTTAGTCAGAGAAATGGGTTTTGAACATTTTTGTTTGTCTTTTGAAGTTAAATTATGTCTCAAAACTCATTTGAATAAAAATAAAAATTGAAACTTTCAATTTAAGAATCTGCCCATTAGTGTTATGTCCTTAGAAACGACTAAGAATTTAAAGAACGCTACTTTATCTATGTTATCAGGATTTCTAGATTCCAATTTCTGTATACGGAATGCTCTGGGGGCAATGATAGGCATGTAAATACCCCACCCACCTATTACTACTGCAGATCTAAGGGCTGTTTTAGGGTGACCTTGGTTAAATTTTGCTAACATCTAGTGTCATATACATGTACATGTACCAAACAAAATTGCAGATTCTCTACTAAATAGAAGCAGTTGATGACACCGCTGATTTTGAGTACTGACCCAGTTAACCCCTTGAATTACCCCACCCATTTTGTTCATATTATGAGAGGCTATGGGCATCAGTTTTGGAATATAATGGAGATAATGCATTCAGGAAATAAATATATCCATCACTATTCATAACCGCACTTGAAGAAGAAATTAAATTAAAATCTAGTCAGAGAAATGGGGTTAGGAACTATTTTCTTCGTATATTATAGTTATATCATATGTCAAAACTCAGCTGCTTTGAATAAACATAGAAACTTTCAACTAAAGAATCTGCCCACTAGTGTTATGTCTTTAACAATGGATAGTAATTGTAAGACCAGTGCCTCAGTTATGCCAACAGGGTTTCTAGATTCTAATTTCTACATACAGAATGCTCTGATTCAACTTCTAGCATGTCAAATACCCCACCCACGTATAAGATGAGGTGATAACGCTAAAATTAGTGAAAGTTTTATAATACAAAATCATCAAAGTTTCTATAGCCTTAATAAGAAGAGAATAATTTCTGACAGGATAACTGTATTGCAAGTACATTTATATGTTTTGTCTTAAGATTGTCAATCATACTCGGGAAAATCATTTTCGGTCACTAGTGCCGACAATAACCATTACTCTTGCAAGACTAAACACAATTTACCTTATAACTTTAATATGTGTTACCATTTATACCTGAAACTTACTGGGGCTAATAGACTTTATACGCCAAACAGAATTATAACACATTAAACAATGTATATATTGTAGCAAGAGTTACTGCCCTTGCTTATTTTTACCATTGTTTTGTATGGAAAACGGCATGTAAAAATAAAAATAGCTCAATAAGTTAAATTTGAAAACTTATTTTCTAAATAGGATTAAATCTGTCCTGAACCAATGCTATGTCAAACTGCAGATCAAAATTAGTTTCTGCTACATATTTTTATTTTTTGAAACATGGATGACAATACTTACATAGGAAATGGGTCAATAATCGAATTTTCCTCCAATACCTTGCTTACTGAGGATCTGATTGCAATAAAATAGACGAGGCATTTGGTTTTACACATATTTACATCATCTATTGACTTAAGCGATATAAAACATAGCATGGAACATGCGTTATTGTCCTTGATTTTGCGTTTTAGGATTTAACATCAATATAATAGGCTTTATAAATAAATACATCAATGGGTCCCAAAATATTGGTGAGATATTGAAATTTCCTTCATTTTTATATAGTTTGATGACGTTTGCATTCGTCCAACAAAAAGCATGTGCATCTGCAATTGTTTGAGTCATTTTTAATCTTTCATCAAACCAGAATAGATAATCATTGAAAAAGTGGGCGAGGTACAAATATACTGACAATATTTATGGCTTCATTTTTCATCTGAAATGATGACTAATAATAATAATTATACATCTTATCAGTATCTAGCTTTTTAGTTTTCTAAAAATAGATGTTATGTTAATTTATAACATCCACCTGTTTTGCTTAGGTTTTCGTCTATGCTCTGGAAAACTCTTATGTCCTTTTGAGTCTTGTTAGTTTTAAGTACCCTAATACTATAGTTAAACCAAATTAATTTCCTAAACATCCTTTTGAGGTTGACCCTGCAAGACATACTACCTAAAACTTATATCATTAACCTCAAATGACAGCCTTACTAGCTCACATTTTCTCGCCAATAAGTCCACTCTATAAATTAACAATGGCTGTTTTAGTTATACTTACTCAGAAATAAAGGCACTTTAATTTCATACCACTTTGAATTACCTTATTTGAAAGAGAGTTTTATATTAAGCATATTTTTTCCAAGAACATGTTAAATACACCAAATAAACTTGACCTGCAAATGGTTGACAGATTTTCTATCATATCTTGATTATAACACACCAAGATGTAGACAAAATATTTTATGCGTTGAATCTGAAGTTATTAGTAGTGATGACAGTATATGCTGAACCTGCCAAGTTCTCAGAAAGGTGATTTTTCTCTAATGGCAAGTTTTCTATAATGGAAACCTCACTGTACTTTGATGCTATTCCTATTTGTATTTCAAAAAGGGTGATTAAAATCAGCAGACACCAATAAAGCATAGTAAAAGAGAACCACTAGATGATGCTACATACTAAATATCAAGGTTCTAGTTGTTTCAGAGAATTTGTTTATGTTTTAACTATACAAGCCTATGTATAACATAATGTTGTGTGATCCCCCGGAGTTGGGCCATTTTTGGCCCTAGTGGCATAATTTGAACAAACTTGGTAGAGGTCCACTAGCTGATGCTACATACCAGATTTCAAGGCTTTAGGCCTTGTGGTGTCAGACAAGAAGATTTCTTAAGTTTTCATCTCGAAAATCTATTTTTAGCCTGTGTGACTTATGTATGCAACGGACCAGAACCATTTGAACAGTTATTAAAGATGGCTGTATAAGGATCATTCCTGCCAAGTTTGGTCCAAATCCAGCCAGTAGTTAAGGAGGAGATGTCCTTTGAAGCTATTGTTGACGCCGGACGACCACGCGGGACGCCGGACATACAACGATCACAATAGCTCACCATGAGCCAAAGGCTCAGGTGAGCTAAAAAAAAGACCTATATAAAACATGTGATCCCCGGGGCAGGACCTTTTTTGACCAAGTGCCATAAATTGAACAAACTTGGTAAAGTAGCACTAGGTGATTAGCACTAGGTGATGGTACAAATTAAATATCACGGCTCTGTGAATATTGTTTTATGCTTTCTCTATCAAAGCCTATGTAAAACACTTGACCCTATGATTGGTCCATTATGGCAACATGGGCATAATTTGAACAACCTGGTGGAGGGGTCTACTGGATGATACTTAATACCAAATAACAAGGCTCTATGCCAAGTGGTTCCTGACAAGAAGATTTGTACGCGTTCCCTATATAAAACTATGAAAAACATGTGAATCAGTAGCGGGCCACTTTTGGTCCTGGAGCCATAATTCTAACAACATTAGTAGGGGTCTACTAGATGATGCTACATATCAAATAACAAGGCTCTTTATAGACTTAATGGTTTCAGACAATATTTTTTCATGTATCCCATTATAAAAAAAGCAAGTGAGTATGATCAGGAAATACCACAATCACACTCTGCAGACCAAACAACGGCCTATGTAATACATGAGAACCCGGGGCGGGACAATTTGTGGCCCCATGGGCATAATTTGAACAAAAAAGGCAAATATCTACTAAATACTGCTACACGAAATATCAAGGCTATCATCCTTGTGGTTTCAGACAAGAATATTTTGAAAGTTTTTGAAAATCTATTTTTGTCCATGTGATCTAGATATACCATTTGATCAATTATTTGAATGGGCCATTTAAGGATCATTCCTGTCAGCCAAATTTGATAAAATTCAAGCCATTATTTTAGGAGGAGATATCTTTTGAAGCAATTGTTGACGACGCACGACGAAAAACAGACATCCAGCCATCACAATACCTCACTTTGAGCTTATGACACAGGTGAGCTAATAACATATACTAAATATTGCGATTTTGGATATGTCAATTTGACCTTGACCTTCGACATTTAAATAGGTCATAACACAAATTTTGACTCTGACATACAAAGAGTGTAGATTATTACTTATGATGATGAAACGAAATTGACGAAATATGGCAAGTGAACTATTTTAATATGGGTAAAATAATTTGATGAAAAAGTTTGCATTTTCCTTTTGCGTTGAAGCTATTTGCAAACAGACACACGGACAAACACACCGTTTGATACATGTATCATTGATATTGATACTTTATTTTAATGTTGTTTTCGAACCAATACCATACTAATCATAAAGATATTGTATTTAATAAACGTGTCCTTATCAACAAATGCAATGATCTAGATCAACTGTATACAACATATTACTTATCCTGTATAAAGGGTATATACGGTTCAAGGGCTGTAACTCTGTTAGTACTCATCTTCGATAATGTCATCAACTGGATTCCGAAGCCTTACATACAAATATTTTGGTATATTTGACACTTGATGTTAGCACAACTTTACCAGTAAAGTTCATAAGAAGAGGAATTCTGACCAGCCGTATGTGGTAGTATAAAGCAGTTATCAACTTGACGTCATTCAAACTCAGGCCTTTACGGAATAGCCCACGCCTCGCTTGATTAGGGTATTTACTCCCCTTTGGTGGCAAGGAATATATCGAATTTAAGTATGTAAGACTATTACTTATACGTTAGGCTTCAAACAGGCACAATATATACTTATACTAATAAAAAAGATACATAAAATATGCATTTTTTGTGATTTGGCGGTATGTCTATTTGACCTTGACCTTTGACCTTGACAAAGGTCACAACTTGATTTTAAGCTTCGACCTAAAACGAGTGTATGCTGTTGCTTACCTTGATGAAAAATAAAGATGAAACTTGCATTTTGTACTAATTTATGGTTAAAAGTTGTGTTTATGAAATATTAGTATTGCCCTTTTACTTTGACACTTTTTACAAAAAGACACACAGACAAACACACCTTTAGGTATCGTACATGTTGAAACTATATTCCAATTTTGTTTTCTAATACAAAACCATATAAATCATAAAAATATTTCAATTATGTGTGCTTATTAGAATTAAATGCAATGATATCTGCCAACTGTATGCAAAATTTTAATGATCCTCTATAAAGGGTATGTACGGTTCAAGGGCCGTAACTCTGTTAGTACTCAGCAGCGACGATGTCATCAACCGGATTCTGAAGCTGGACATACAGACGAACATTTTGGTATATGTCACTAGATGTTGCACCGATCTGACCAGTAAAGTCCTTAAGGAGAGGACTTTTGGCCAGTCGTCTGCTGTACTATTATGACTCACAGATAGCCCGAGCTGAAGTAAACCTCAAGTTGAGCCATGGTGGGCCCAACCAAAGACAGGCATCAGACACCAAAATACCGATTAAAGGTTAACGTTGTGCCGCCATTGTGTCTGAGGCCTGGCCCAACGTCGAACAATTAAAGAGGAAACCACGGCTATAAACAATATTTGGGTTTACAGCCAGACCTGCCATGCAGACTGTCGCATGACAGCCAAGTTATATCCGACTTTTTTTTATAACGTTTGGTTATCTTTTTGAATTGATCACTAAATAAAGGTTTTCCAACAATGCTTTTGATGTTATAAACTAAATTACTGCAAAATATTGGCTCCGATAAGTTGCTTTTTTGTCGAATCCTGATGTTAACAGAAAAAGAATGCACCAATTGTTTTGTTTTATGACTCTGCATGTCTCTCAATTACTAGTTTTACATAAAGTATTTTCATATTTATAAATTTACTCAAGTCATATGTTCCTTGTGCACTAAAAACAAGATTATTTCAACAACTGCTTTTCAAGTTTCTGAAACTCTTATGAGATGTGCTGCGGGTTCGAACCTCATGCGAGACACTGCGTTGTGCCCTTGAGCAAGAAACTTTATCTTCTGCTTAGTACTGGTTCAACCCCCGAAAACCCGTCCCGACATTACTGAAAAACTGCAGACTGGGACGTAAAGAATCAAAACAAACAAAGAAACAAAATATCAACTTCACAATAGATGAATAGTTGGAAAACTAGCCCCTCCTTCCGATCGCAATTCTTCGATTAACACGCCTCTTTTACATTAGTTCGATTTAAGCGACACCTACGAAGAAAACTGTGCAAGCAATACGGAATCAGACCACAATTATGTCCATTGATTAGATGAGGATGTTATTTCGCGCAAATACAGTGGGCTGTAAATCTACCTACATGTACCTGTAAGAGTCAGGTTTCTTTGTCATTAGTATGATTATGCTATTGCTATTGAAGCTTTCGTTGTTTCTTCTTAATGTAGATTGTCACAGAGAAAAAAGTCTGGTCTGTCTGTACATGCCACCAGTGTGTTATTAAATCATATGACAAGAATGTACTTTTAATACAAAGAAATGAAAATTACCATATATACTTAGTCCACGTCAGTATTAAGGGTGTGGTTGTTACTAAGACCTCCACTGATTTGTTTTGCTGACGGTTCCGTTTTTTTTTGTGTGTGTGTGTTTCATGTGTGTCTTTGTTGCGCAGTCTTGTCTGATTCTTGCAGTCTTGTCGACATCTGCTGGGAAAGGGCTGACCCCTTGGCTCTCTTATGTGTTGTATTTTCTTGTATTTGTGTCACTATTTGTGTCTCCACATCATAGCTAAGGTTTAGGGTGGTGCCGTTAAACATGTTTAAGCTCTCCATTGAATTTTAACTGACCTTCCCAAGGCGTTACTTATTTTAGTTGATAATTTTTGTTATTTATGTTTCACGTTTAACTTAGTCTTTATTATCACAGTATGTAAACTGAAATAAACATCCTGTACCGTTCCTCCGCTAGCTCACGCCTTATAAACATGAATAGCAGCACTCGTGCGTAACCAGTAGTCGGAAAATGCGTGTATTTAGGTACATGTACACGTTTCGATTGATATTGTTAGCGATACAGACAATACACATTCGAACAAGGTAAAAAAAGCCATTTTATCTATTTCATTCCGTTTTATTCCATGATTTTAACGGTTTCCTCCTTTGCATTTAGCTTTGTTAAAAACGACTTGCTCACAATCAGAGCCGTTCTGTGTCGAAAACGAGCTTAAATGCCGGATTGCACGGTTTTAGTGGAATTGGCAATCACATGTATACATGATTACATGGTTGTAACTGTAACAGTTACTTAGATCTATGGAAAAATGAGTTTTTATAGGTGGGCCCTCACAATTACAGCTGTACCGACAACTGGTTACGCACGAGTGCTGTAATTCATAATGTATAAGGCGTGAGCTAGGAGGAACGGGTACAGGATGTCTACCTCAGTTTACATACTGTGATTATACTTTCTTGTCTGTTCCTTGCAGCCTTGTAATCACCTGCTGGGAAATGGCTGACCTCTTGTCTCTCTTAAAAGTGATGTTCCTTGTTTGTTTTGTCACTTGTCAATATGGTGTCTCGGGTAAGGTAAGGTACTTGATTGTATCGATTCCTGATCTATGCCTTCTTCTTTACTTTTAGTTTACTAAAGTGGGCGTGTATTTTATTTACATTTTATGCTGCGGTTGTACCAAATTATGGCAGCTGATAAGGCGTACGTTAGACTGATTTTTAGTCCCCAATGCCAATTTCATTTTACATTTCATATATAACATATCAAAAAAAACATGCCTCTCTGATAGCACTGGCATTGCTCCTTCTTAAACATAAGAGAGGTAGAAAAGGTAAAATAAATTTTATAAATCATAAAAAAATAATATAAGAAGGAGACTGGTACAAGCCTAGACGTACGTCTACAAGGTAAAACAGGGATGCTGTATGAAATATAAAAACAGGATGAATTTGTAAAAATACGAGAAAAAGAATTGCGTATGGTGCTCATTCTCGACCATTTCACTTAAGATGACAAATCGCCATAAATGGCAAACGAACTCTGGCATTCGTACTTTAGCTACCATATCTGCTTTCAATGCTAAACTGTTATTGAAGAATATTACTTATTATATCATTGGCGTAGCTGCCATTACGCAGTTACGTACGTGCGTAATAAAAATAGTAACATTCAAGGGAGGTTACCCAATGTGGTAAAAATGATTTTCTATACCATAAGGAACTGCTCCTTAAGGAAAGAATTCGCTCCATCTTGGAGCAAATTATTTCATTTAACAGAAGTCCCCTTTTTGAAAAAGGGGTGCAATTGAAGAGACTCACTGCTTGTTCCAGTAGTCTCCCTTTGATGTGCGTATTTTTTCAACGTTCTGGTTACGTCATTGTTTATAGAATGGCGTTGCGTCAGGGAGTGGTATTTAATTCGTTCAACCACTAGTGAATTATGCTGATGGTATAAAAGCCACAAGTGAAGTTTAGTTATGATTAAGTATCATTTTTACGAAAAGTATTTGGGCCTACATTACACAGCTACATGTACACTCATCATTAATGTGCTGATAAGCGCATGTGTTATTCGCTTTTGTTTCACTTTCATTATGCCAAAATTTTAATATTCTGGCGAGTCTGTCAGCACAAACTGAGCCGTTATTGCATGTTTTTGTCGAGAGGCGATATGTACATTAAGGGTGCGTTTAAATTAAACATCAATACTGCAAATCAACTGTACATGTACATGTACTTAGGTGTCGGTCGTAGGTTGAGCCACTATCATTGCATTTCTCGTTATTTTCAGCCACGCCATCCCCATGGCGCTATCCTGCTAAATGCCACTTCACACTGAGTCATGACTACAGAAAACCTTACACAGTCGACTCTGTCACCTTGAAGTTCACGGGACCAGACACTACTAGCTATTAGAAGTTCGAGTAAAAAGGACTGACCTGTCATAAATATGTAATAAAAAGATTGTTGCTTTCTTGGGTCCATAATTACACTTGTATAATTTCAAGGATGAAGGGAATTGATATTCCAATATGATATTTTAAAGGTTTAAACTTTTTTGTACCAATTTCATTTCCCATAAAGTTCGATACAGTTATATTATTCAGCATGACACGTGTTGAGAAGTAAAGCCTGAGACCGTTTTTCATGTGACGCAGCCAAGTTAAAAAGAAATTGAAACCCAAATGGGAGAATAGCGCGAGTGTAATATTTATATATAATCCAATTGCTTGATAACAACGACTTGATTGAACACTTGAAGGAATTTTATATTTGATCTGCATAGAAGCGGCCAGTAATTGGCAGTGCTGTCTTTGAAATACTCAAGTAAACAGCTCCTGATACTCTTCGTGTTGAACATTAAACAAAAGGTGAAGATGCGTACAAATAATTCTACAAATGCTTTCGGAATATGAATGAACTTAATGAAGCAGAATTAGTGTGAAAATCGAAAAATATACGCACAAAAACTGGAAATCCCGCGATATTTGTACACTGGTGGAAATTTGGGAGTACTTTGTAAACAGCTCACACAGATTGCCAGCTCGCTCCGCTGCTGCATCCAATTAAGGAGTAAAATAGTCGCCCCCTAATAAATCAAATTATTTGGGATTGATTGAGACGCGTTCAAAGGCAGTACGGGGATCTATATAACCGATCTTGACTTTTTCTATTATTTTCGGACTAAGGGTTAAACGTGGTATTGATAATAGGCGATCACTGGAGCGATCATAATCAGGTAAGTGGCTACAGACGCTTTCAAATTCACATCATTAATTTAATTTATTACTGAAATGTTTCGGAAACAATCGAGGACATCTTTCCACAGCTCTAATAAATGGCGTTAACGCTGGCACAGATTCTTTGGTTGAGTCAGTACATGGGATTTTGTACTTATTACATCTCAGAGCAGCAAAGGCTCAGTCGAGACTGCGCTAGCAGCAAAGGCTCAGACGAGACTGCGCTATTATAGCACAGTCTCGTCTGAGCCTTTGCTGGTCGCATATATAACACAGTCTCGTCTGAGCCTTTGCTTGTCGCAATTATAGCGTAGTCTCTTCTGAGCATTTGCTTGTCGCAATTATAGCGCAGTCTCGTCTGAGCCTTTGCTGGTCGCAATTATAGCGCAGTCTTGTCTGAGCCTTTGCTGGTCGCAATTTAGCGCAGTCTCGTCTGAGCCTTTGCTGCTCGCATGCTCAAAATATACATTTATAGGAAGGCTCAGACCAAATATTGGACCGCTGCTGTGCCGAGCTCAAGTTTACGCATATGCGATAAGCACCAAATCCCAATGAGCTGGCCCATTCATTGTACCATCATGGCTTGTACAGACTTAGGTATTGGCCCGCGGCCGCTGTACTGTCTTCTAACCCAGATATTTGCCCGCCGCTGTACTTGTCTCCAAGCATAGGTACTGGTCCGCTGTCCTGTCTCTATGCTACATGTATACCAAACAACAAATATATTGTTTCGAGGTCGGTACGATGCCCTGGTCAAACAAGAGAGAGAGAGAGAGAGAGAAAGAGAGAGAGAGAGAGTTTGACTGACAACATGTTACAGGCAATGACCGTTGTGTCACAACTAATTAAGAAATATTGTACCGCTAAGAATAAGTTTTTCGCTGCATGATGGCCCCTTCTATTCCGTATAGAAGTTGATTGATAGAGTAGTGTTTTAACTGTCAGTTTAAAGACGATTTACCAATACTTTTAAGAAAGAGCTGACATAATTTTAATTCCACCTTTACCAAATTGTGTCAAAATGCTTTTCTAATCTCCTCTATTTCCAAAGGGTCCAGGTCCCGAGATTATGAAATAAATTTTCAGAGCATGAAATTGCAATTGCTCATAAAACTAAACTGTTGAAAAATAAATACCTCTCTTGCTTTCAAACTGTTAAATGTTGTAAATATCATGCTAATAAATGTTAAAATGCCAACAATTTTAAATTGCCAACAATTGTTGGCATTTTAACATTTATGAGCAAGATAAATTTTGTGCTCAGTTGAATTGAGCATGAAATATTTTATAACCTCTGGGCCAGTTTTAAGGTTATTTGGGGATCACACGATATGTTGTTGTGTTGTGTAGTTGTCTATGCGCCATCGCCTAGACTATCTAAGATTTGTTGAAATCCACCATTTTAGAAAAACATGTGACATGTGGCAATCATATTATTCGGCCAAAACTATCTCCAGTAATATTTGAGCCACGACATGTGATTTCCAACAATGTGGTATGTGCGACCAGCAAAGCCTCAGATCAGCCTACGCATACGCGCAGTCTGATCAGAGCCTTTGCTTGTCGTTTGAATATTCTATGATGTTCAGCTACTGACTGAACATCATTCGGAAGTTTCTAAGCTTAAAAGGAGGCTGCTCAGGCTTGTCTGAGTCTACACATGTCAAAATGCCACATTTTTGGAAATCACATTTCACGGCTCATTTAAAGGGTTTAATAGCAAACTCCTTACTGGGGTACAAGTCATAATCATACAAACACCATAAATATGAAACATACATTCTGAAGAAAGTTTCAATATCATTCACAATTAAATTTGTTTGAGCGTCTCCATGTTTGTACTTTGTATGCTTATGGATTCCTCCCCCTGTTTTGATACAATAAACTTAGGGTAGCCCATCGCACACGTCCAGGGGTGCCAGGCCATAATTTTACTACATGTTAACAATTGTATTTTTTTGCAATAACTTTTTACCTTAACAGTATAGCCCCCGACTAAAGTGCCACATTATGCGGCACCTCTTCCGGATCTTTACCGTTTGTGAAATTACCCGTTCATCGGTTACGCGTATACAAAGGGTATAATGGCTAAAATTCACCCTGCTCAGTCAATTAACAATTTAGACAGACCCGTAGGCAAAAATCCCATTTCTCAATCAAAACGTGTTCTGGGAACTCATGTTCCGGAGCACACAGAACACACGTTAAGACGCATTGTATTAATTTACCGAAAATGTACCTTCGATTTTAGAGAGCTCTGCGACTTTTATAGAGTGCTTGACTCGAGACCGAGAGGCCGCGGATTCGAGCCTCACCAGCGTCACTGCGTCGTGAACCTTGAGCAAGACACATTTATCCTAGCTTAGTACTGGTTCAACCCAGGAAGGTCCGTCCCTGTTTAACTGAAAGATTGTTGATGGGACACAAAGAATCAAATCAAACAAACAAGCAAGTAAAGTTCCCGCAGCTTTTGAATATCCAACCGCGGTCTCAAGCAGAAATTGGTAAGGTGGTGGCGATGTTTACCACTCAGGTAGCTCAATCGGTTCGAGCGCCCGTCTAGTATTCCGAGGGCTGAGGTTTCGGACGGCAAACGTTCATGTATGTTTGTCTGTCTCTCTGTCTGTCTGTCTGTCTGTCAGATTTTTTAAAGCCGAACTACAGTAAAATCAGTGGTCACGATACTAAATCTACAAACAACTAGTGGTTTATCTATTTTATTGCATGACGTTATATCACTCCCAGGCACGACGCCATGTGATAAATTGATATTAAGAAAAGAAATACTTGTAAATTATGGTACGTTCGTTTCAGTTTAAGGAATCAAAGAGTGTCCAATATTAGACGCAATATCATGAACCCTATTTGACAATTTTTTATCTTGAATAAGGTTCCTCAACAATTCAAAGATATACCAAACACATAAACTATTTGCACTTTCATTTTGAAACAAATAAATTCCTCTACAATTTAAAGATATATCAAATGAAATAGCAAATCCATATGACAACTTTTATCTTAAAATAATTCGGTTCTTCTAGATTTTAAAGATAATTCCAATCAAATATCAAGTTAAGGAAGAAGGCAAATATCAGGAATCAATACAATCAAGTACCACACATTGGCAAAATTACAATAGATTAATTAATCTGGAAAAACGGATCCTTCAGAATCATTCACGCGCTGGTGATTTACGTTAGTAAACTTCCATTGGGCGCGTGTTCGATTCGGGCCTGTTCCATTAGCAAGTTGCGGAAATGGGCAAGGTGTTAACTCCCCAACAGCAGTGTCTTTTACAGTTCTTTCTCAGACTCCCCGTCGACCAAGTTACTTCCAAAATATTCCATCATTGCGCGAGAGATGTTGATATACTTTGGATACTGGATTGCTGCTAAAAGCGAAAAGCCTATTAGAGACCTTACCACTGAGCGAGAATCCCGATCAAACATGGGCCCTTCGGATATTCTAGACTAAATGTGACGAAATATCTAAATGTAGATGGGTCAGTTTCAATATGCCCCTAGGCATAATGTGCATTGACTTCAATTGAGGAATACGGTTGAATGACCTAATACATACTGCTTGGGAGGGGGTTAACTCTACAATTATTCAGTGTGTTCATGAGCAGAATCTTACTGGAATATGCATATTTCTTGTCTTTTCTTTGCTTCCAATGGATCACCTATGTACAAATCGTTAACTAAAACAAAAAGATACTCAGAGCTTGAAGCCCATGAAACACTGAAAAGAGTGGCTTCAGCAAATGCAATATTAAAACACTATAAAAGCTCTTCTTTTATAACTGTAAAACGCCATGCGATGGTTCTAAGCTCTTTTGAAAGCTAACCTTGTAGAGAACCTACAATAATAGAAAACAGCAGACTCGGTTTTATTGAGCCTATTCATGAGAACTATAGGAAAGTGCAACAATTTTCACGCCTCCTAGCACCAGCTTAAGCGGTATTCTGCTTTCCGTCAGAACACGATATTCCTTAAGGACCAGAACATAAAAATATATCATTACTATATCAATATAAGGGGGAAAGTTTTACCCATCTCAATGCGGCTTCTAAATAATCTGGAAAACGGATCTTTCAGAAATACAGAAAACCTACATTATAAGAAAAAAGCATACTCGGTTTATTGAGTCTGTTCACGAGAACAATGGAAAGTGCAACAATTCTCACGCCCCCTAGCACCGGCTCAATCAGTTGTCTACTTTCCGTCAGAACCCAATATTCCTGTAGGACCAGAATATGACCAAATATCAATACTATATCGATGTACGGGGATAAGTTTTACCAACTCCACGCGGCACAACGGAAGCTGTTGCGACCTCAAATAATCTGGAAAAACGGATCTTTAAGTCCAAAGTCGTAAACATATTTGACAATTTGTATCTTGAAATAATAAGGTTCTTCAACAATTAAAAGATATACCAAACACATATTAACTATTTGACATCTATTATCTTGAAATAAATAAGTTACTCGATAAGTTAAAGATAATACAAAACATATATCCAACCAATATGGTAATTTTTATTCTCAAAAAATTACGTTAGTCTATAATCTAAAGAAAATACTAATCAAACCTTTTTGACAACTTTAACCTTAAAATAATAAAGTTCCTATTATATTTTAAGACAATATCATTAGATTGCCAAATACCCTTGCATTGCTTTTGAACTGGGTTTGTTAAAACTAGTTTTGAATATAAAATGTGTTTTAACAAACAAATAAATGAACAAAGTTACATGTAATATCATATGCCACAGTCTACTTTGATAACTCTGACAGATTGCATCGTACCCAATACCCATAACAGACGTATCAAAAACTGTGAACAAAGAAAACTAATGCAGCTGTTGCTAAATCAGAGGCTGAGACGAAAAGTACACGGTTTCGAAATTATCAACAAGTACAAATTTCAAGTGAAGTTCATGTACATGTACTCGTATCCGAGTTCAGAAAAGTACCTAATCTGAAGATTGTACGCCCACAGGTTGAGACTTTACAAAGATTATATAGTGCAAGGAAAACAATAAATATTGTACTAAGTGGGTGGCCAGGATGATATGAGTCCTCAATGGGCTCATACAAATAGGTGATGACTTTTCATGAGGCGGCCAATATCTCATAATGAGACCTAGTCATTCTAAGTCTGTCGTTTTATAACTTTATACGATATCATATTTTCAAAGAACATTTTATCTGATTATTTAGAGACCACAATAGTAATCGTTTTCCTATGTCAAGTGGTTACATTTCCCTCCGTATATAAGTTATAATGTAATGTTGCCATTTTGTTCATTTATCGGTCCTATGGGACTATCGCATCCAGCCATTTGAAAGCAGAATCCCGCTCACGCCTGTATCCGGTTACGTTTACCATTACCTCTTACATATATACGCAGACATAGCTAAACTCATACTGTAGGTCGTCTATACATTTCTAATTACATGTAAGAAAAAATGTATTGAACACAAAACCAGAGTCGTATGTTTTCTCTTATATGAATGTTTGCTTAAGCTTAGTTGGAAGCCTTTTTTTCTTAAATATCAAAACTTACCAAACGATGGATATTACTCAGTCTGCATGGTTATAAACCGAACCGCGGTTCATAGCTATTTTTCCTCTTTAATTGCGCGTCGCTGCGGACCGAAATATGCGAACTGCAGAGAGGGGTCAAAATGTGACTAAATGCACCCCCCTGGACGGAAAGGTACCATATATCTCAAAATAGCGCCTGTCATGTCATCGTTATGATAGGGGATGATGTAGGCCTCAAAGTGGTTCAAATGCGTGGAAAAGGGACCTTAAAAATGCATATTAAATATAACATAATATTACTAGTAATCACACTTGAAAAACGTTCTTTTTCTTGAATAATGCAAAATTTCACCAAACAAACTGTAGCAAGATATTTTTCATTAGCGTAACACAAAATAATGATAACAATACAAGGAATAGCTCTACGATTCCATGGGAAAAGATACCCTTGTTTAGTCATACGTGTACCACAATAAAAAGTTCTGCCAACGTGCCAATATATTTAGACTGTGAGCTGCTAATAGACCCCACTGCCCTCCAGGAAGAATTGTGTAAGCTATGATTGTCTGCAACTACATTATGAAAGATGCAAAATGACACATGTTTGCCCTCTAGTAGTTAGGCATTATCGTGGAGTAGCCATGTTAGCTACGTTACCATAGACAGCTTTAAATCCAATTGTGCAAATACAAGCTTTACCTAATCCGTATTTATCCACATGCTAATTGTTTTAAAAGCACTAAATTAAATGCAGCAAACAGCCAGTATTCGTGAAAACAGTCTATGCCTATTATATTATATGTACATATGTTACTTCTTAAAAATATATTACTACTTAGCCCTGTCCTATCACTAGATCATTGGCTGCCAAAATACCTCCTGGGGGTAGTTTTGTACACTACACCTTTCTAAACCCATATAAAATAAGTCACTCTTCAAGGGTTGGTATGTTACCTCGCAATAACAAAGTTTACTATGTTACCCTTAAAAATATGAACACCTACAGCGCAGTTTAAATGACTCATGGTATTAAGCATGTAATAGCTTAGTTAGATCTATCGGCCATTGTGTAAGCCAACAAAATAAATGAACAGCTTAACAACTATATTGATAGGTAGCAATCAAGTACGAAATCTAATGCACACTTTCAAAAATTGTATGCCATTTCAAGCATAATCAAAAGCGAGATATGAATTTTAACAGGTGTTATACTGGTCTGCTGCCAAAACAAATCTGACATAAGGTTTCAATATTTGGTATACTATATCATACACATATGTGACATAAATGACAATAGAAGACACTGTTACGTCAATATCCGATTTTTTATATTTTTTTTACAATGTGAAAGAAATAAAATTGCTTGGGGATGTTTAGATAAATAAGACACATGTAAATTAGAAATACATAAATAGGTATCACCAAAATCATGTATACTTTTTTAAAGCAGCATGTTAGCCTATCATTGGAAACAATGTTTATACTGAGTAGGGTGTTCTCTCATAAATAGTGAGTATTTTGTATAAATAGTTGACTTTTTGCATGTGTCTTGAATCCATACCCGAGTGTGTATGCAACACACTCTTACTGTTAATACTCATAAAACATTTAACTATTAAGGATTCTTGCAATAATTTGGTCATGTCACATTCTGTTTAGTGGAAATTGGCATCAGTAACCAGGAGGTAAGATTTCATGACTGCAATTTTTACTTTAAATATTCTACTTTTCCATCTAACATTCTAAAAGAACATTGAAAAATCAGTTTTACATCAACTTGCTTGACAAATTCGGTCTGACCTTTTTTGCTTGCTGTTAAAGTCATATAAATTTAGATCAGTATCATAATTATTAATTGACCTATTTCCTTGGATATGATCAAATCACATGTGATTATTGTCATGTAAATTCCAACATTATCAATTATTTTTCGCATTTCATGGAATTATGTGTTCTTGATAAACCATTTACTTTTAATATCAGCATTGCTTAAGCAAAAGATCAGAATTGCTATGTTAATTTTATTAACAGTTCCATTCAATAAACAATTGACGCTATACTGTAGATAAACTTAAGTTTATTTAAACACTATAGATAAATTAATGCATCAACATCTGATTACGCAAATAAAATGTCAGTATAAAACAGTATCTTTATACAGTATCTGGTTCCATACACTTTTAATGTAAGCTATCTTATGAAACATATATCAGTTTTTATTGTATAACTTACAAATACTTGATTTAATGTGGGTGCTAATAGCACAAATGTCCAATACAACATTTTGTATAAAGTAGTTTTTGCTGTAGTCGATGAATCAAAACATACAAGGAATACAAGCCTGTATCTTGTTACTGACTATGTTTGTATAATGCGAATAACAGTAATCTAGGTACACTAAAAACTTAAATAAGTCACTGGATTAAACTTAGTGTTCTTCAGATAAGTAATACACAAATCTTTATCAACAATATATAAGCATTTCAGACTAAACTAAATACTGTCTCTCACAGCATTTGGTAATACATTCGGCATAATGATGTATTTTGAATGGTAATGTATGTTCGTTTTACAACTTTGACAGAATATTCGTTTTTTTACCTTATCCAGCTGGTACTTGATAGCAATGGTTGTCTTTATTAATGAATTTTATAACCTATATAATAGTTTTGGCCAAATCGATGCAAATATTCATATTCTTTTTGTTTTAAAAAGTTCTAAAATAAACTATTTCACATAATAAATATTAGTCTGAGAGCCCGTAATAGGTTTAATCAAATGGTTGAGGCCAAAAGGTTTGAAGGTGTGTTCTTATGTAGAAAAGTGTGCTGAATTAAAAAATCAAACTCTTAAAACAATCGGCTGGTATACAAAAGTGCTATGCGCAACGGAATAACCCCTGGGTAGGCAATATCTCAAAATAGCGCTAAACATGGGGGTACCCTTGCAGGTATATACTTTAAATCATGTTATATCAGTAGTAAACTGCAAATTCTAGCAGCAACTAATATATTATGATCAAAGTTCAATATAAAACAGAATAAGACTTGCAAATAAAGCTTTCTAACATAAAGCCCACGAAAACTAATGACTTTTGTCTCTTGTTATCGGATGATTTTTAGTTTGTTCAAGCTAGAGCAGATTGATAATTCAATCTTATGTAATACAATGGTGTTGTCATCGACAATTATTATAGTTCCAAAAATGATAAAGTATGGCCAAGAAATGCCACAAACACAGACTGCAAGCCAACCCTTGGTGGCACCGTGAGGAACGGACACAAAGTAGACATAATCCAAGCTGTTACAGTACAATACCTGTATATTTCAAGTTCGTATTTTATTTCAGGGTTAATAAATTATGCTCAGATTACACTACGATTTGCCAGGATATTGGCCCAGTCCTATCAGTTTCTAAGCTGTGAACTATATGTATAGCCAGCACCACATGGCCAACCACGACTGACTAGACTGTTCTGGTCAATATTCCACATGACTTATATTCCATGTTCTAGTAATTGCATAATAACCCCAACCCCTAAGATAACCCTATCTCACTTTTTTGCTGAATCTTAATTAAAAATGTGTATGCGTATGAAGAAAGTAAGTAGAAAGTAAGTTAGAATGATCAGTAAATACCACAATTACACACTGCAGACCAACCCACCACACCGTGAGTAAAAGCTACAAAACAGCAAAAGTCACAAGACATCTAGTGAGAGGTATGTGCATTACACAGATCATAATAGATCCGGGAACACCATAAAACAGCAGCCTTCTGGATTATGTACATGGATATTGTAGAGATTTATCTTCTTTTCAACATATCCTGCACCATAAACCTCGGAGGGGGAGGTACCCTGTATATTAGTGTAGGCCCCTGTGTCGAAATTTGGGCTCCCGTGTGCACTTTTTGGTAAAAGTAATTATTATCGATTTTCAACTAGAGAAATATATGCAGTGTAAGGAAAAAGATGTTTACAATTTTTTCTGGCAGTATTAACGTCACAGTGACGTCACAAAATGGGGTACCGTCTTTTCACTTGCATCAAAGAGCTTATATGTGGTGTGATTATTTACACACCTAAAATAATCTTATTATTATGTTTGTTGCGTTGGAATGATTAAAAACGTCTATAGAAACACTTAAATGAAAATTTGATTCAATATGGACTTCAATTTTACATGAAATTGACGTCAATTTGGCGTCAATGTGCTGAAAAAACACATTGCGTACCAAAAAAAAATTCTGGAAATTCGCGTGTGCCTTGCGACAGAAATCAGATCTTAGCATAACTGTATGTTTCTGGCTTAGCTTTTTGAAGCAAGTTAGCTCTCTGATGGTTGGGGCGTTCAGCTGCTACAGCGTGTTAACTATGTTACCCTACATTTTAAACAAAATAAATGTAATCAAGGTTGTTAGGGTAATACTTGAAATATTCAAATTGGACAAACGTTCACGTATCATACAAGAACATTTTATTCCTTACATATTTTTTTTGTTTATAAAAGTTATATGGGCCCATTGTAATGTTATATATGTTACATTTTAAGCTACCCAATTTAAAATCACTGAAATTCTGTCAAACAATTTTCTTTGATAAGCTTCCCAGTTAACTTTCAGGTTTTAAATACACCTTCCAAAAGACAAGTAATGGACCATTATATAGCTGCAAACAGTTTGTTTGTATCACAAATACTGTAAGAGTTATAAACTGTTACATCTGATGACCCTGAACGAAAAGTTCATTCTTTAAATTCAGCATGAAATTCAATTGGAAAATCTTTAAACACCAAATATGAATATTCTCTTGAAAAGCAGGAGTAAAAAGCCATGCTTAACTTCATTTCCGGTGTGAAATATTTTTTTTTTCGTATGGCATCATGTAACGTATATTACAACTTTCAAGACTGCATAATCATTGCTTTATTTCGTATATTATACATCATAGGATACTTTATTCCATCTCAAAACTGACTGTTCTTGTTAAATAGATATCAAAGTTCCAGTCTGTGTGAAAAAAAAAGGATTTATCAGTTTGCATTTAAGTTCCTACTAATTATCCATGCGCATTTACATTTGCAAAATAGTATATATTTGAACTTTTAACATCTACAAAATAATGATTTGCCTAAAATTATAGATTTTAAAATTCATGAACAAAGGAAATAATAGCACTCAAGTAACAGCACTTAGAAGGATATATTTCAATTTTCTGTCAAATTTATTAGAATAATATAATAGAACTGTACAAAATATATTATATTGTCATATGTTTATACAAAATGTTAACAAAGACGATATAAAATTGAGCCAGAAAAGCGTATGTATTATGTTAAAGGTTATATTTTGTTATATTTTTTGTGAAGAATTCTAAGTTTAATTGAGCTACTGCTATTCAGTTATTTAAAGTGTCTGTAACTAGTTATTGGTGACTGTATCGAAATCAATTTGTATTCTGACTTTTAGCTGTGAATGCATATGATAACGCATTACAGAAGCTTTGAAATTAATTTTAGTTTATATACAGTGTAGCTTTCTTTGTGCAATCAACAAAACTGTCCATCACATTAAGTAAGTACTTTGGACCACTTGCTCAACCAATAATATCTAAAGAACTGCTTTATTGATGAGAAACATGCATTTCCCTGGAAATAGAGTAAGTTGGTTATAATGATGAGTTTTACTTTAAAGTCACATTAGATATGGTCATATACAAGGAAATAGGCCAGCTGTTACTAAGATACCAATTTAAATTAAGACTTTTTCAGCTAAAATTGTGTCCGGCCAAATTTTAACAGGTGACATTCAAGTTATTGTAAAGTAGATTTTACAATTGTTTTTAGAATGCCGGATGGAAATGTGAAATATTTAAAAAATGTAGTCAAGAGATATGATCTGATTTAGTTTTTAGCAATAAATGTTTATATACCTGATGTTAATTTCCACTAAACAGAACGTTGGCAAAATAGTACAGGAACCTCGCAAACATGATAAAATGTAATCATTAATAACAAAGTTTTACATATATATGTGTACTTAAGATTAGAATGAGTTGATAACTTGCCAGGACATAGATTCAAAAGGAGCACACACAATGCTAACTGTTCAGCTCCAAGATGACACTTCTCAGTATCAACATTGTCACCAATGATAGTCGCATATGCAAAGTTTAAAAAATATGCATGAACTTATGCATATCTAATTTGCCATGTATACTTAAATTCAGTTATCTCTTAAGGAAATCATTTCATTTAAATGTACAGCCTATCATTATCAATCTCAGAGGTTGATTTAGCAGTGCCTCATTGTCAATTGTGTAATATGTGTGTATGGTCCAGTTTTTGAAACGTTAAATGCTATATTTCACATATGTTCTTTGACAGTAGCGCAAGTATAAATCACGTTGCTTTTAGATGAAAAATATTTTAAACGCTTTTACTGTAATTCATAAATAAATATTTGGACTAGCAAATGCATTGTTTAATCACTCATGATGACGCAGAGGGGCTTGCATTCTAAAATTTGGTCTTCAACCTCCATATTACTTTGTATACGAGCAGCGAAGGCTCTGGCAAGTCGACCTACACATATACACAGGCTCACCTGAGCCTTCATTGCTCAACACTGCGACAAGTACCAAGATCAAATGGGATTACTCCTTTGATCTGTTCTTTAGTTACTAGTAAATCTATTTTGTTTGATTGAACTATGCAAAGATTATTATTAGGCTACAATTTTGTATCAACGATAATGTTCACATTTGACATGCTAAATATCGATTTGATATTATCTGCAACACAATTCAACTGTAAGACTAATGGGTCTAATTGATAGAATAATGCAAAACAAATAATTTATTAAAAGCAATAATTTGTTGTGAGTCAGCTATTTTAGCAATGGCTACAATATACATTAATACTAACCATGCCTGTTTTTTTCTAAGTGATAAACGTATATATTTCAAATGTATGACGGAAATGAACCATTAGAACATATATTGTTCTGTTTGAATGTTCCCAATAGTTTAGAACCAGTCAGAACAGATGATGCTATCTGTCCTTAGAATTCATTTTTATGCATTTTACCATCTTAAATGGTATTCTTTTGTCGCCAAACTGGACATCGTTCTGATATAAAGCGGTTTTAACCATAGGGTGTGTGTCATACCTTTGGGTAAAAATCGTAAAGTTTAACTTTTTAAATCATTTCAGTTTATTTTTTCAAAAGACAAAGATAAAGTACTGTTTTAAATTCTCAATTCCCGATTTTGATATATGCTTGAATTGACCAACAATGACAAATTCTGAAAAGGTTTTTATTCTTGAATGGTATCAGCATAGTAGTTGTAATTTATAGCTGGCTTTAATAATATTTGATAAATCTTACTAAGCTAGTCCATGCATAATATTATTGTGTTATCTAAAATACGATACAATATATTACAATATATTTTATTCAGCATTTAACATATAACAATGTTTATAAACTACAAAATAAGTTAAAATTATAATGTAGTGAAACAACAACAGTAATTTTCCTGAGGAGCATCTAGCATTTATTCTGATATGTTTGATTACTTTATATGCGTCTTTTATATATCATTTCACATATAAAAGAGGCAAATATACCAGTGTCAGTGAGATAAAAGGTTTCATTTAATAAGAATTTAAGAAAATAAAATGCTGTTTACATATTTAATAAAACACACAGACTTGAAAATAATCGTTGTATGTAAATAAAGTTCAAATTTTAGTATTTTATTCATCCATGCATTGTTGGCGTTTTCCTTTAATGACAATAAATGGCAGTTTAATGGAATAAAAGTCTTACTAGCAGTGTAAACTTAAAAAGTTTTCTTTTGCAATCTAAAAATGTATTTAAAAGAAAGTAACGCATATCACATGAAATAGAAGATCCTTCTAATTTGATAACATCATATTGCTTGTCATTTTTTTACAATTTAAAGGTTATATTGTCATGTAAGAATAAGGAGTAATTAGATAAGATTTCCAATTATTTTACAGTAACGTAGAGAATTTTGCTATTGCTTGGTATAGCCCCAACCACTAAAGAGTTAAAAAACATTAATTTGTGGCTTGTAAAATGTGGTTTTAGAAGATTATAGTGTACAAAACTCCCCTAAAAGGTATTTTTGTAGGCCAATGTCTAGTGACAGTAATGCATTAAATGGTTATACATTTAAAGTAACATATATATCTGTAACATCATAGTGGTGTATTGTTTAAATGCATACCCGCTGTTCCATTCATTTAAAGATGTTTTAAGGCAAACAGCATGTCAATTAATAATAATTCTGTAAACTTGGTATTTGCAAAGCAGGATTTGAAACTATTATAGGGTAACGTAGTTAACATGCCTGTCTAAATATAGGTCAGAGAGCTAACGTATGACAGTTTGCATCTTATATAATATAGTTTCAGAAAATTATACTGAACAATATTTTCTCTGCTGTGTGGAGATAAGGGTCTGGCTATTTGAGCTTTCACTATCGCAGAATTTTCAATTTTGGTACTGACGTCACTTTTCCACGTACAGACATCATTTTGAAGTTAATGTAACCTATTTCCAGAGTCAGGGTTTATGCTCCAAAATCAACATGTTGCCAGTAAAATTAACACAACTGATCAAACAGTTCATGTTTATGCCTGCTGGGAATTCATAACACTCCACTTTCAAGCCTTAAATAAGTTAAAAATGGGTACGTCACTTTGTGACGTCACTGTGACGTTAAAACGCCAAAGAAAAATTGTAAACATCTTTTTTCTTAAATAGAATACATTTTTCTACAAGAAAATGTATGTTTGACACTTTTACCAAAAAATGCACACGGAATTACACAGGGGCATACACTATATGACATAGTACGGATGTGCGTGCCGAATAGCCCCCAGATATATGATAACCCCCCCCCCCCCCTTCTTTTAAAAAGAAAGTATATGAATGGCCTGGGTTTTTTTAATTGGAATGGCCAAAATTTTCTGACACCTATGTATATGCACATATTTTTCACTCAGATAACCATCTAGCCTTTGTTTTCACATTTACATAAAGCAGGTTTTCTCATGATGAGGGCCATTTGTAAACTTGTTTACAAATCACAGAGGATATAAAAGGGTATATAAGTTCAATGAACAGTATATGACAAGGTCAACTTGCTGTAAAATCAAGTATATGAATAGTCTGGGTTTTTTTCAAAGGCCAGGTATATGCTTGGGGTTGGTTTCCAAATACTGACTCGCACACCCGTACCGACATTACCACGAGCCCAAGGGCCAGGTATATGATTGGGGTTGGTTTCAAAATACTGACTTCAACACCCGTACCAAAATTACCCCCCTCCCCTCCCCTCCCGCCCCCCACACACAATTACAGGGGATATGAAAGGGTATATAAATTCAAAGAACAGTATATGAATAGGTCAACTTTCTGTGCAATCAAGTATATGAATAGGCTGTTTTTTTTCAAAGGCTGGGTATATGACTGGGGTTGGTTTCCAAATACTGACTCGCACACCCGTACAAAACATTACCCCGAGCCCCCCCTCCTCCAGTTTAAAACTTCTTCACGTTCTGTCTTTGTAAACTGTCTGCAATTATATTTTTGCTACAAGTTGTCCTAATAATGCTCAATGGATGACGAGATATCACCTAGACATTCTTTACAGCGATGAGGCACACCCAGCTGCGTGTGCAATGTTGGAGACAGGGGTATGTCCATCACCATTCTTTAGGATCCCTTTGGATTTTAATTTAGAGCAAATAATGTCAATGCTGATGTTCCATTCAGACTAAAGGGGATGACATCATTCAGTAAATCGGTGAGTGCAAGAAGGAAGTGGATAATGACTAGGTCTGTACTAAGTGAGCTTGTAAGCCATTTAATTGAAAGTCAGGACTGAAAGAAAATGCAGATGACACCAAGCCCAATTAAGCGTGACAATGCAGACCTAAACAAGCTAATCACTAGGATCGGGACTACTATGGACCCTTTTCTTACAGACTTTTGAGACGAAAAGCTCTACTGCATTTCACAAGTAAAATGATATCTGAGAATATTGCAGGGGGCAGTTTAGCAACTCGGACACAGCGACAACAATGGTTTAAAGAGTTTAATACAGGATGCTCCCTTATGGTGACAAATTAAATTTGAAAAACCTATTCGCAGAAGAAAGCAAAAAAATGGCATGCTGTGCTTCGTCAGGGAACTTCAGACACGAGACAAAAAGATAAAGAACATTAGGCCGCTTAGGTTAGATTTAGCTCTGAAACGGGTGCTTGCTTATCCCCTTACATCCGTTCCTTTGACTTTTGCCTATATTGATGGACTTAATATCTACTGAAAATTTAACTCTTTTCAGTAAGCTCGGGGTGAGGATAATCAAAGATGCTCCCAGAAATATAGATTCTTGTATTGTCGATGGAATGTTCCTGTACAGCCTCGTGCTAAGCATGCTTGTGAATTAATTTTTCAACCTTGTATTGTTATCAAATACATCTATACTGACGTTCTCACTATACAAATAACAAGGAAGGGATCAGTCGTTTTAAGGTGGCGGTTCTGTTGTTGTTAATTCGTTTTTGATTGTTGCTCCCATTGTGGGGTTCTGTGTTTGTTCCATACATGTATCAGCTTCTACATTGTATCAATTTAGGTTTAAGACATCTCGGCGTGTCATTTGTCCATCAAATAATTTGCATCTGAAGCAAACTATATCAATCCAAAATACAGCTCACGTGGCGTTAGCATGCTCATTTCCGCATAACACTTCTGCAAGTAATCTCAACTGAGATGGCTTAAATGGTTCTGACTTTAAAGCTTGAGTAAAATATTTTGGTATGCCCTGTTCTGGTCCAGATACATTTACCTCTCCCTATTCTAAACCATGATATCTGGTTATAGCATTAATTGATGGATATTGCAAAATCTACATGATTTGCACGTCTGACAAGACGAGACAGTCACATTTGCTTGACCACCTGAAGTTGAAGGCAAATCAACACGATGTTTTGTTGTACATTGCTATGTGTCCTTCTAGTTTTGCAATCATCTTTATGGGGAAGAGAGAGAGCTGGTTGCTTTACTTGGCTTGTCTTCCTGGTGTCTTGTAGCTCTTCTCACGGTGCCGTGAGTTGGTCTGCAGTGTGTGATTGTGGTATTTTCTAGTCATACTCACTTACTTTTTTCATACTCATCCTCTATTTTAAAATTGAGCAAAAGAGTTGGATATGGGTTATCACGCAATTCCTAGGACATAGAATATAACTCATTAGGAATATTGAGCAGCACAGTCTGTTCCGTCGTGGCTGGCCAAGTGGTGATAGCTAGCTATACATAGAGTTCACAACTTAGAAACTAATTGGCTGGACAAATATCCAGGCAAATCTTAGTCTTATCTGAGCATAGTTTATTCACATTGAAAGAAAAAGGAACTTGAAATATAAATATCTGTAAGAGCTTGGATTATGCATACTTTGTGCCCCTTCCTCGTGGTGCCATGGGTTGGCATGCAGTCTGTGATTATGGCATTTCTTGGCCATACTCTATCAATTTTAAATAATAAAAGTTGTAGATGACAACACTACATAAGGTTGAATTATCAATCTGCTCTAGCTTAAGCAAATTAAAAATCATCCGATAACCAGAGACAAAAGTCATTAGTTTTCGTGGGCTTTATAATTTGCTTTATTTTAGAGTTAGAAAGTGCCCTTGGCATGTCTTATTTTTATTTTTATATTGAACTTTGATCATAATATATTGTTTGCTGCCAAAATTTGCATTTTACTACTGATATTACATGGTTTCAATTATATACCTGCAAGGGTACCCCCATGTTTAGCGCTATTTTGAGATATTGTATACCCCGGGGGTATTCCGTTGCGCATAGCACTTTTGTGTATCAGTCAATTTTTTAAAGAGTTTGATTTTTGAATTCAGCACACTTTTCTACATGAGAACACACCTTCAAACCTTTTGGCCTCAACCAATTAGAATAAACGTATTATGGGCTCTCGGACTATATGCTTTGACAATTTGACATAGTCCCTTAATAAGAACTGATAAATTCTATTTCGAACAAATTAATATATCTATGTTTATTAAACACAAAAATCAGTTTTGAATCCGATGGTGTATTATGTGGTAAAATTAGCAATATATAAAACGCCCTAACGAACAAAAATGATAATTTACACCAAAAACAATGTTTAATAACCCCTTTTACTGTTGTCTATCAATAATATGCTCATATATGGTGTTAAGTCTTACAGATAGGATTACATGCTTTGCTTTTTAAATTAAGATTTTATTTCCATGCTTGTCGTTTTCTTCTGGTTTGTCATATTCAGCAGTTTGTAAAAGAAGCATGACGTTTGCAGTTAATGCATTTAAGACCCCTCCGCCACCCCCCACCCCCCCCCCCCCAGTGGATTAGGCTGCTGCCCGTTCTACGCGATGGTTCTGTTGTTGTTGATTTTTTGTTTATTGTTACTCCCATTGTGGTAGACTTTAATTGTTCTATGTTTTGTTGTACGTTACTTTATGTCGATTCTAGTATTGCAATCATCTTGATGGGAAAGAGAGAGCTGTTGTTGTTGTTTTTTTTGCTTAATTTGTCTTCCTGGTGTCTCGTGATGGTTTAGTGGCTCTTCCTCGCGGTGCCTTGGGGTTGTCTGCGGTTTGTGATTGTGGTATTCCCTGATCATACTAACTCACTATTTTTGAAATGAGCAGCTATTTGTCTCTTATAAACATATTTTCTAGAATATTTATTGAAAAAGTTTTAAATGTTATAATATATAACAAAATAGCAATGTGCTTAAAGGGTGCAGTTGAAAAAGTTAACCTAAATCACACTTACAAACATCAATATCTCTCGGGAATGAACTGTTAGTACATAGTACATGACATTTTATCCATTTTGAATAGTTCAAGTACTACTTTAACAGCCTAAAGTTCATATATATATATATATATATATATATATATATATATATATATATATATATATATATATATATATATATATATATATATATATATATATATATATATATATATATATATATATATATATATAGTTAAAAACAACTACTTTGATTCTAAATTATGCATCATTTGATTCTAGAAACATTAAGCTTGCAAATGGTTTATAACAATCATTTCCAGCTAGGGGTGGCACTAAGATTTTAACCAATTTCTTCCAATTGTTTTTAGAAGAATGACCCAAGTTTAAAAGTCTGGTATTTGTTTTATTATACCGTAGATATGTTAACAAAAGTGGCTGCCAAAATAGACTTAAATTATAGCAATTGCCATAATGGACAAATTTGAGGCTTTTGGAGACCGATTTTTTAAGAATAAGATATCAGCACAGCTAAATACAATAAAAATCGTTTAATTTGTTGCGTGCCTTGATAATTCTTACTATCTGTTAAAATATCTTTTTTGGTATTTGCTTGTGCTCAATGTTATTTCTCTGTCAAACATCTAAAGTTTGTTCCAAAATGGCCTCTTTCCTATTTTAGCCTATTTTGAGTGCCATTTTTATTTCCAAAACCACGTCAAAATCGAATTAATACCAGAGTTTTACACTTAAGCTGTTGTTTAAATAAATAAATAAGAGGAAAGTGGTAAAAATCAACTTTTTTATATTTTGGCCTTATAGGGGGCCAAAATAGTAGCTTTTTAGATGGCTTTTAGCTGTTCTGTCTATCGCCTTAAACCTATCAGCGATGGTTTGTCTTTGGCTTGGTAAAATATTTTACTGACCGTTCCAAGGCGGTACTTCTTTTGTGGATATTTTATGTTTTTGTTCTGTCTTGTGTTTGCTATGTCTTTGTGCGCGTCTATTTATATGTGCTTTGTGGTCACCTGCTGGGAAAGGGCTGACCTCTAATCTCTCGTTTGTGGTGTCTACTATGAGTTTGTCACTTTCCCATTGGTATCCTGGGTCAGGTGTGGTACTTGATTGTATCGATTTAAAAGACATTTTCTTTGTCACCATATGGTATATTAATTTTTCTTTGTGATGATGCATTGTATTCGGTTGGAAACCTCCAAGCAAGCTTAATTGTGTGTTTTGAACAGTAGCAGAGTCTAGGTCAACAATTTGGGCCCTGTTCAAATCGAACTAAAGTTCCTACTATAGTTTTTACGTACTAGATGCGCACACACGTTTACACCCGAACGGCTACAGTTGGAACTTAAAGTTGGTTGGCAAGTAAACAAAAAGAATAGCCCTGTATGCTCCACTTCAAGTCTTCATCGTAGACAAAAAGGATGTTATAAACTGCACATTCTTTGCTAATAATCAATTACGAATAAGTGGGACCAAAAATTATGCTCAGCTAGGTTTATTTTAAAACGAACAAATCATTTTGAGGCTACTGACTGATCTTGAACTCATCATGCTAGATAGGTCTAGAGTAGGGTCTAGAGGTCTAGAGTAGGGAACCAGCCTATCTACTGGAGTAACGGTGCTCCGACCCGCCGTAGATCTCTAGTAGGTTCGTGACGTCTCCCTAGTGGCGACTATCGGTGTTCGAATCAAACGTAAGTTACTATAGTAGGGACCATAGTTCGATTTGAGGTGTGCCTTGGTCATTTAAATAAATATATTTAGCACCTCTGCCCCTCCCTACGATAGCATTGACTGCTGCCCTTTCTAAAGTGGTAATTCTTTATGTTGCTTACTCTCTGTCTGTCGTTGCTCTCATTAGGCGTAAGGGTTTTGTGTGGGTACTCGTGTTTCTCGGAGTCCTTCCTGGCTTAGCATTTCTTTTGCTGAGAGAGAGAGGGCGCTATTGCTTAACATTAAATTATATTTGGCTGTAATTTGAATTTCTTCCTCTTGGTGCCATCGGTCGGTCCACAGTCTGAGACTGTGGCATTTCCTTGCTAGGCTTATTTGCTTTTCGATTTCTTGCTTCACCAAGATCTAAGTTTTATGGCATCCGCCGTGTGCATTTCCACTGCAAGATGACTCCCCAAAGCCAACATAGAGCATCTGCGAAATATCAAGGATTAATGCAACCTCTCGAATTGTGTAGTTTAACGGCGCCCTCGATTTGCGCTCATTATGGAAACCTTAGCATATTAAAAGGTCCCCCGAAAAATAAAAGAATTTAGGCAGGAAAATGTAACAATTGCATAACAACCTATGGAACAACACGAAGAGCCACTAGAACGTACACAAACAATATACAGTTTTATATTGTAAATATGGAGGAAACATTGACAAGAGTCGATGAATATTCCTAAAATCGTTTATGACAGTGACGTAAGGTATACCACAAATCGACATCACTTTCAATAACTATAAGATCTGTTGTTAACTTATTATGACCTCGCTGTCAGATTCTTCTTACATGTTTGTATAAGTATACAATGAGATTCTGACAGTTAGGTCATAATATGTTTTGGTACTGAATTTAAGTTATCAGTAGATCTCATAAGTTATAACAGTTTGGGGATTTACCTTACCTCACTGCCATAAACTGTTTGTGGAATAGTAGCTTATTTGTGTGTCTTGTTTTTTTAGATATGTGTTTAGGTGCCAATTGAAAGCGTCTTAAGAGACGCTTCTAGCAAACACATTAACATATGTATTATTGGAAATTTCTGAAAAGAAAAACACTACTGTCGTGCCAACCAAAAGTGACAGTGACGAAATATTTTGTTTTCAATTGTTGAGTAAAACACTAACTCGTACACTCCACTTGAGCTAACGCGAAACGAGGGATCACTTGTGTATTTAACCTGTCCTGCGAATAGGATTAATAAACAAGTGATCTATCGATTCTTAGTCCCTTATAACTTTGTAAACAAAATGTGACGTCACTGTCATTCTTGGCTGGCAGGGCAGTAACTGTGTTAAATTAATATTTAAGAGGAATAACCACTTTACATGGTAATGTTTACAATGTAAGATTTTACATGCGATAAAGCGTATTTTCTTATATTCCTTGTGGGTCGAAAAGGGGGTTTGGTCAACTGTTAAGAATTATCTAAACAAATTGTTCGCATGAACATCATTTGGCCTCGTCTCGAAAAACCTATTTTCTGGTATTTTATAAACAACAAAGGGACATACCAGTCAATTGTATGGCTATTCTCTGTAGCTGAGCAGGCGCGTAAGGATATGACATGGCCGGGAATCCAGAAGACAGGGTTTTCCGTGTCGATGCCCATATGTTTACTAGCGCCAGATATGTAGACTGTGTGTATACATGTATATTTTACAATTTGTGGACATCACTTCTTTAATATACGAGTACATTAGTATAAATATGTTCATAGCTAATCACACAACACACCAGCATATATGTTATATTTGTTAGATGATTTGTTGATCTGCGGGACATTTTAACTTATTATCTCTTGTTGAATGCGGGTACGAGTATTCGTTTAACTATAACACTAGGCTTATGTGGGAATCAGACGTACAATGAAAAGGCTGCTTATAAATGCGTTAATATACATTATCAGAAGACAACATTTTCACGATTTTCTCTAAAAATATTTTCCACTATAATCCCAATTAATTCACCAACGCATATTCAAATTGAATACTGATGTTAAAGGGACCTGATAATCAAAAGTAGGGAGTGTGTTTTAGTAAAGCAGTGGACTGGAAGCAGATATAGTATAGACGTTAGACATTTGCTCTGTTTGTGCAGTTGCAAGCTTCGATTGGTATTTTATCATTGCAGTTAGATACGTCTATGCTATATTTGCTTCCATTATAAGCAGTATTTTCTTTGTACGCCTGATTCAAAGACATAGTATTTAAAATAGTCAGATGGACAGTTGCATAGGCTGAATAATGTTTTCACTGGGCACTCACAACATTTTGTGATCGATGCACAGTTTGATCAGTGCATTTGTTGTTAGCTGCTGAGATAGTTTAGCATTTTTGTTTGTGTGTTCAAAACTTGAATTATTTTAGGTAGACTACATATATATATATAATGTTGCGTATGCTAATTTTGGTAACAAATTGTCAGTCAAACGCCTCAAATAAAGGTTTTCACAAATAGGTATAGTCCATCTTTGACCTCTTAGTGACTTTTTAAATGTCTCTTCTGTATATAGAAATTGGTTGTATTAACCCATTTATGCCTACTGGAGTTTCCCGTCCGTATCATTGGACGAATCCATTTCGAACTTTAGGGTTGTTGTGTGGTAAATTTCAATCTCATTCAATTTTTAAAAGTACATTTTGTAAGCGAACCGTGCAAAACCTGATCAGACGTCGCCTTCTCTGGCGTCTGATCTGGGATTTTTCACTGTTTACCGATGTCCCACAAAAAGGACGCTTCGCTTATATGGGTTAAAGGCTGAAACATATTTTAGCTCATACCTCGAAAAAGACACGAAATAATCTACGAAATCAGGGCTGAAGATCACGTTACTAGTGAAGTCATATCTGCTGCAGAAAGGGGGTAGCCTGTTTGGAAATTGTTCTCATGTGTGGCAAGTTTGTTTTGCTATTTCTCTGTAAACAACAGTTTTCAAATTAAGCAACTATTTCACGAGCTAATCCACAGGCTATGTAATACACATGTTTTCATTTTGTAAACATATGCTGCTCGTTGACATTTTTTTTTACTTCGATGCAAAATCTTAACTACATCATTGTGTCAACTGACATAACGGTATGGTTTGTGTCGAAGTGTTTGCTTTTACCAGTGCATTTGCATTCCTACACACATGCAAGACACTGATCAAATCTTGCTCACCTCTTAGTAGGCACATAATTGGTTATATATTGAATTTGTTTTAGCATCGAAGTGGACACAAGCTTCAAAATGGCTCGCTACAAAGTTCATGCAATGACATCACAAATCACGTTTTCCAACCCTTTGGATATTCATGTATTAGCAGTACACCACATATCAGCCTCCAAGTTCCAATATTTACTCGAAACAACAAGTTAGACGACACCAAGAATCTTAAGATTTGTCAATCTTAAGATTTGTCGAAAGTTGGGGACACTTGCCACTCTTTAATTCCAAAACCACTGATTCCTAAATCAATGATTATGCCAAGTTTAAAGGAAACCCGTCGACTATTACTTATGTAAAAATCAGAAGCAAAAGAGGCCATGCCATAGACAGACAATGTAAGGCGTGAAGTACAAAAATACTATGTTCTCCCCTTGGAGCGAGCAATTTTACGCGAGAGAAATTCTATGATTTTAATCAATTAGAGTCTTCTTAGGCAACAGATGAACATTAGAATTGTTAGCACTAGAGTGGGCATTGTCTCTTGCTTTATCTCATTATATTTGTGTTCAATTGACACAATCAACTCACAGCGTCAGAGAAGATCTGCAAACAGACTAATTAGTGTCGGTATTCATTTGCTAAATTTGCATTCAGTGTGTATTAGTTGATCTCATTTTGTGAAATTTTGCATAAAGCCAGTTTATATAAGATACTTTCCAATAAGCGAATAAAAAAGCGCTGAGCAGACTGCGCATATGCGCAGTCTGGTCTGCGCATTTGTTGTTTGCATGCAACAAAGTCAGGTTTTCTCGAGGCCCAATTAGCGTCAGTATTCATTTGCTAAATTTGCATTAAGTGTGAATTTCTTGATCTCATTCAGTGACAGTTTCTACAATAATTATTAAAGCAAGGGGATAATCCAAAAACTACTGTTCGGATTAATACAACTAAGCTCATCTTGAGAGGAGTGTGGGTGGGCAGGTAAGCTTTAGCAGACGAGAGTACAACACGTGCTCGTCCAATCTGAGTCCTCAGTTCCTGTCTTTATATACATGTAATGGGTTGCATACAATGGGTTCTCGGTAGTTCTATGTACATATAAGTCGACCTAAATTCGAGATACATTTGATCTAATCAACTAATAACATCATGTAACAGTCTTTGTATTTTAACGACAGCGCAGCTAGGGCGGATATTCGGTCAATAGGGTGTGGCTGTGCCCCTCCCCCGCCCCCAGTGGATTCGACTGAAGTTCGTTCGAAAATGTTTTTGTCGTTGTTTTTGTTACTGACTCATTGCTTGTTATTACTCCCGTTTTCTGTCTTTTTATCTGTTTAACCTACTTTTACAATACCCTACTTAGTGTCCTTTCTAGATTTGCAATCCTCTCTCTGCTGAAGACAGGGCTAGTGAGGCTTGTATAGGGGGGAGCAGTATCATATATCGCTGGAAGTAAATAGGAAAGTATCCTATATCCCTTTAAGTAAATTGGAAAATATCCCCTTAATTAAATTTCCTAAATATCCTGTATCCCTGGAAGTAAGCAAAAATATCCCTGAAATTACCGACACAAAAAAGACCTACGAGTACAGGAACATTTTGTCAAGCACAGTTTGTGTATTATAACTTTGCGCATTCTAATTGCTATTGAGTGTCCTATTGCATCGACTTAGCTTTTCCATATACATCTTCAAGTTAGCAAAACAGACACTACACATGGATCCTTTGAGGTCATCATTATTTTGCCTCAAAAATGTCTTCCTCCAGTTGCAGTATATCACACTTACAGTTATAAGCTATATGATACGAAGGCTCAAACGAGGCTTTAGAATGGTAATGGTCTGGCCTGTCAACGTTGTCTTCGTCTTCCATCTAAATTTTGAAGAAGTTTATTTCTAATGTCAGTCAGCCAATTGTGATCAAATTACACGTGTATAATGGGAAAGGTTACACAAGTTTTATGTCGGATTGTATTAAACATATGGTTGCCATGTCAAAATTCAGCTTCCATAGACTTATGATGGGAAATCCTTAAAATACATGTCATGCTGGCAAACAACTCACATATTTAGTATGTAAGAAGATCTTGCGGTCTCCAATATAAATTTTGCTATCAAGTCCCTTTCAATAGCTCCTATATACAATGTACTTTTTATTGAGACAACTTTAAAACATCTCTCAAACCTTCATGTACAGCTTATACATGTATTACCAGGCCCCAAAGGGCAATCAGTAGTGAGTCTGCTTGTAGATCCAGAAGCCATGAGTTTGATCCTGGCCTGATCTTATACTTTCGTTGAGTTGATGATGAAATATTTTCTACCATCATTCTCCTCCTTCCACTAACTCAAGAAGGGTTGTGCCAGTTACAAGCAAAGGTATGTGTACGAAGTACTGGCTAACCCCTTAGTCAAGCTTGACCAGGAAAAGGGTGGTTAGTTAAACTGACTATCTCGACATGATAAAATCACTAAACAAATATGAATGAAAACAACTTACATATTTACTTTGTAGTAATGTTTAGTGGTCCCCTACATAAATCCTGCCAATCACGTCCCTGGAGTCCAATTTGGCCACATCTTTTCAATAAACTTAGAATGGAAATAACTTACAACTTAGTGAGGCCCACAGTTTAAATAATGAATGTTTAGCAATATCTAAGTGGCGCGCTTCATTAATCTTGCCAACCATGCCCCTGAAAACTATATTGGTCATGCCACAAGGATTAACTTCTATTTCTGTTGTATTGCTTACACATTAACAGGGCTAACATAATATTATTTCATTTTTGTGGCTTATATATGTAGTGTCAGAAAATCATAGTCTACAAAATCCCCCCTGGGGGAGGGGTCTATAGCCAGCTCAAAGCGTATTAGTGGTACCCTCATACAATTACTACCAACCATGTCCTGGCTGCGTATTACGTATGCCTGGTACGTACATTCTTAGTTTGAACATGGCTGTGACCTCGACTTAAGACATATTACCTTAGAGCTTTTATACAGCACATTGTCTTGTTATGGTGGACATTTATTCTAAGTGCTAAGATTTAATAATTGGTCGAAGGCTTTGCAAATTATAATCCTGCAACAAATTTTCAACACGCAAAAATGACCTGTGACCTCAGCCTTGGACATATGTGATACATCGTCTTGTCATGGTGGACACTATTTTTGAATAGGTCGATGATTATGAATGTTTAAAGAATTGTTATCATGGCCTTTGACCTTGACCATACAGACTAGAGTTTGTACACTAAAAATCATCTTGTTATATTGGACATGTGTGCCCTGTGATGTGATAATCAAGTGAAGTGTTATACCCTAAAACAAAATTTCCCAATAAGGTTTCCTTTTGATATAAGCCTCTGACCTTACCCTAGGACTTATATATATTATCCACTGGTTATGTTGCACACCTGTACATTGATATGGAAATCGACAGGAGGGTGTAACCATGACCTTGCCAGAATCAGAGACCGTTGATCATCCTCGGAAACGTGAGGAAAAGACACAAAACACAGACATCCATAACACAATTAAACTAGAGCAACCAACTTAACTAGGAAGGACAATAACCACGCTACAATACAATTAAGGATTCAGCACAAAAGACCACACAAGTTTTAGGAATATAAAGCCATGAATAAGAAAGTTTGATCCGAATAGAGTCCACTATATACAGTATGCGGTCACCTCCACCTCCTTCAAATTCTTTGGCGAGGGAATATATGATAAGTACATTTGCGCTACATGTTATACTCTGACTAAAGGTCCTGGTCGAGATAAACTTGCCATGTCGTGTACATACAGCTTTTCCTCCTTAGTAGAAAACTAGGGCTGACCTCTTGGCTCTTGTTTGTGGTGTCTAATTGTGGGTTTGCCACTTTCCCATTTATATTCTGGGTCAGGTGTGGTACTTGATTGTATCGATTACTGATCTTTGCACCCTTGCTTACTTTGAAATGATTTCCATAGATGTTATTGGTATTTCTACTCTGTGCTTGTATATTTTGGAGGAAAAAAGCAGTATCCCTGAAATTGAACATACACTGACCCAAAATGAAAACTTTACATAGTATTCAAAAGTATATATTTTGGTGATAGATTAAGTTTCGGAGTTATTTTTTTCGGTCATGGAATCTTCAATGCCTTATCGATGTCTATGAAAAAAAAATATTGGATGAAAAACTTAAATTGCATCATTTTTGTGAATAGTTCAGTTCAGAGGGGTCAAAATGAAAATTTCTAAAAACAATTAAACCAGTCACACAGATTTTTGAAACAAGAAATTACTGACTGCGTGCTTTAAGTGATGTTTAAAAGATCATCAGTAACCAGTGTGACCTTCATTTTTACGAATGCTTAGCAGAATACGCCGCCTCATTGAACTTACGTTACGTAATATGGGCACGTTAGGGATACGTATGAAATGCTAACAGAGGTGCATATTGGAGTCATTTAACGCTTCCGTTTGATGATTGGACGTGACCCTCTGACCCAATTCATCCTATACATGTTCTATTGGGTTCATACCCGGGGATGAAGCAGGTCAAGGCAAGAGGTTGACGTAATTTTTAGCAAGGAATGTGTGGTTATTTACGTGTTGTGTGAGGCCTTGCATTGTCATTCTGGAAAATGCCAGGCCGTTATTTTGCACGAAACGACTAATTATCTTTAGAGCATGAACCCCGTAAAGACAAGCAATAATTATTTCCGTTTAAAACGATTACGTGGTTGCGTTAACGTGTTTACGCGATACGGAGGTAACGTCGTTACACTTGCGCGACCAGGTCTTTGCACGAGCTCTGGCATACCCAGATCTGTTGTACCGGTTCATAAGATAATGAATAGTCGGTCTAGAGCATCCAAATTGATGCGCGATATCATTTACCGTAGAGCCCGCCTTGAGCCCGCCAATAACGTGGTTTCTTTGATCTTTTGAAAGACGTGCCGTCACTAAATCGAAGTGTTTTGTAACAATAAGTTATTTTTTATTACCAGGACTCAGCTGCAAATGTTTTCTTGTCAGATTTAAAGCTAATAATGACCCACCTGTTCCTCAGCACGTGCAGCGTACGAAACACGTTTTTCAGGCGTTGACGTTTGAATAGACCGGTGATTTGAATAAAAAATGCATAATCATTATCTGCGACGAAGTCTCGATAAGCATGCGTAAATTTAACAACGACATGTATACTAACAAAGCATTTATTCAAAGAAATAAAGTGTAAAGTTTTCATTTTGGGTCAGTGTAGTATCCCATATCCCTGGAAGTAAAATGGAAAGTATTCTATATCCCTGGAAGTAAAATGGCAAATATCCTGTATCCCTAGAACCCATATACAAGCCTCGCTAGTTGCTTTACTGTGGTATTCACTGTCATTGGGCTGTTTTGTGTCATTTAGTTGCGGTGCCGTTGGTTTGTCTACCTTTTCATACTTGCACAGGTCCATTGCCTGCTCGTGCTTAGTGTCCCAGCATACTCGTAATGGATCACTCAGACCAAATGTAAGTTGCGAATTTGCCACGTGGTATTAAACTCCTCAACCAGCGATAGGTTGACATTTGGAGTAAGCAAGTTTTGGCGATTTGTTTCTTAAATATACGAGCTCGTACAAAACGAAATGGGTTGACCAGAATGTATGTAAGCGCGTTTATCATAAGCTTCACATTATTGCAACAGAGGCTCATCTAGTGAAGACCACAAGCTTATCAAGAAAAGACAAACTTCAAGACAGGAGTGTGTACATGTAATGGGACTATTTTTGTCTTTTTTTTTCAACCAAAACATATGCTGTGGGTACTCAAAAGAACTGTCTCGATAAGACGGTTCTTTTGATTACACAAAACATAAATTAAACCGAGGGATAGAAAACGAAAATACAGTTTGACTCTCAAAACCTTTGTTTATCTGGAGGCAAGTGAAGACTCAGTGGAAGTGCAATGCTATTATTTGAGTTTAATGTGGTATGAAGTAGAATCCAATGCAATGGCTTTTCAATTATGAGTTTTTCTCACGTCCGAGTTTAGACATCTCTACTACGCATAAAGTCTCTTCGATAATATCAATACAGGACATGCAACCTTGATATAATCGTTTTGTCATGTGATTCGTAGTCTTAGGGCGTGCTCCACCCTGCCAGAAAACCCTTATAAGTGCACATTTGGCGTTCAAGAAGTACGTTTATTTGTATTTAATGTAAAAACATACATTTTATTACAAAATATTTGACCTTTTCAATATAAAACTAGGTCTTAGCTGAGACCTACATTCCTTTAGCATATGTCTTCTTATATAGAAATAGAAAAACAAAATGTCATATAATATCATATATAAAAAGGGTATTGATAAATGTCAACTGCATAGAATCAGATAAAAAAAATCTGATCTTCAGATGTGTTTTTTTTCTTGATGATACGCAATGTTGTTTGGCGTTCGAGAATTTTCTTGCTATTTTGTCATATGTGCTTGTTTTAAAATAAACATTCTCAAAAATGTCGATCAGGAATGACAATCTGTTTGGATCCTTTCAAAATCAATCATAGCATTTGGACAAGCACTTTTAAATGTCGATGCTGATGTATCCAACAATGCAGAAAAATGTAGTACTTGTGTGATTCTCTGCTTCCGCACCCTTTGTATGCGAGTGGAGTACTAGGAGTATGCACAGTTACGATAAGTATCAAAATAGCGTGTGATGGTCGATTTATGAATGGTGAAATATAAAACATATCAAACAAAATATTTCCATCAAATGCACATAAGTATTTCATCCCTAATAAACCATTTACTTAACAAGCATAAGCTTTCAAAAAAGGTTTGCCTCGCCGTTAGCAACTTACATTAATGAACAACATGATATTCATAATATACATCGTTGACGTTCATTTCCTGGGTCGTCAGGATATTAAAACAAAGTTCTGAAAATGAATAATGCGCAAAGGTTTGGCTTGGACCAAGAAATGCATAATTTAAGGGGCGAAACGAGCTGGTTGTGTTGTTTCAGAAATTCTGCAATACCTCAAGTGCTCTTGTCGGTCTATTCTGTCATTTGCGGACACTTTCTAACACGTGCATTTTACTGTTGACCATTTTACTGGTACCTTAGATAACTTCCTGGCGGTAAGGAATAAACTTTACATTTTACATGATAAATGGTACTTGCTTCTACTTAAGAAATATAATGAACTTCAAGGAAACAGCTAGAAAAAGCTTTAAAATGATTAGCATCTAAGTTTTTATATACGCAAAATGATGTCGGCACTCTTTTTGCATCGGAGACATTTTCTTTAAAAGTGATAACTGATATTATTGTTTTGCAATCATCACGCTGAGGAATAGAGGGCTTGTTGCTTTATGTTACTGCTGTCGTGTTGCTGAAGGTGTTTTATATCGCTTCCTTGCGGTGCCATGACTTGGTCTGCGGTCTATGAGTGTGGTATTTCCTGGTCATGCGCACTTACTGCTACATATAAAGGGGTGCTCATATACTTTGTAACATATATAGAGAGGATCTTGCATGAGCGCTCATGTTTTATTGAATGTATATTTGATAAAAACAATTATACAAGAGCACGAATGTTAGATTCTATTTATCATATGACATTAAGATTACTTTAAAGACTCATGTTCACGTAAAAAAACGTTATAATTTTGTCATTGTTGTTATGGAGGTCATAACGTCCCCGAAAATCTGTAAACCACTAGTGGTTTATCGATCTTATTGCATACCGTTATATCACTCCCAGATGCGACGTCATGTGATAACACAATTTATTATTTCAACTAAAGGTGCTAGATTTTTTCTAGATTTATAAATTGTCATCTCCCATTCAACATTCGGTATGAATCAGCTCTTTAATAAAGGCAAATAGCAAGTATCATGTTACTTATTACGCATGTTTATATAAAGAGAATACGTGTGAACATGGTATACATAATTTATATCTGAATATATTTCTTACAACGCAAAAACCTGTTATATATTTCTAGTGTTGCAATTGTTATATGGCTAATTTTGCATGTGTGCTCTTGTTTTCTTGAATTTATTGAACGAGTTTGGGGGAAAATATAGTTCCCTTGACTCGCCTTCGACACGTCATGTTCATTTTAGGGGATACATATCTCCTCAAGACACAAAAAACAAATAACCGACTACTACATATGTAAATGAAACGTATATTAACTAAGCTCGTTTTAACGCCGTCAATGCATTGAAACCTTTCGACGTAAGTAAGTAAAGACTTCATATAATGAGGGTGACTACATTTAGTAGATATACAAAATAATGCCAATTGTAATAGCTGATCTTCTATGAGGCCCTCAAAATATACATTATATACATATTTATAAAATAAAAGCAGATCACAAACTATGTATAGGGAGCGAAGTGGCTCAGTGGTAGAGTGCTTGACTCGAGACCGAAAGGCCGCGGGTTCGGCGTCACTGTGTTGTGGTCATTGAGCAAGACACATTTAACCATAGCTTAGTACTGGTTCAGCCCAGGAAGACCCGTCCCTGTTTAATTGAAAAATTATTGATGGGACGTAAAGAATCAAATCAAACAAACAAAACAAACTATGTATAAATCGAGACGTAAATGACAGATGCGTTTAATGTAGGAGATGGTCTTTAACCATAGCTTAGTACTGGTTCAGCCAAGGAAGACCCGTCCCTGTTTAATTGAAAAATTATTGATGGGACGTAAAGAATCAAATCAAACAAACAAAACAAACTATGTATAAATCGAGACGTAAATGACAGATGCGTTTAATGTAGGAGATGGTCTTCTATTACAAGGAAAACAAGGTTCTGGTACCAACACATTCATTCTGCAGCTGGCTGATCAAAACACTTTATTTCCAAACTCCAAAGATTTTACTTTACATATAGACCATGAGCTGCTTATAGACCCCCCCCCAAGGGGGAATTTGAACACTATGATTTTCTAAACTACACTATATATGAAGCAAAATGACACATGTTAGCACTCTAGCAGTTGGGGCGTTACTGTGTTACAGCCGTGTTAACTACGTTACCCTATAACAGCTTCCAACCCTCTTGTGCAAATACAAACCTATACCTAAATCTTATTTATCAACATGCTGATGGCCTTAAAATCACTAAATCAAACACAGCAAACAGCTGGTATGTATCAATACAACTTAAGTCCATTATATTGCAGTTATATACGTTACTTACTTTCAAATATACTACTATTTATTGTTGTGTTTCCACTAGACTATGAACTGCCAAAATATATCTGAAGTGGAGTTTTATACACTACAATTTTCTAAAACCACATAACATAAGCCACAAAATAATGCATGTTACCTCTTTATGGGTTGGGGCGTTACTCTGCAAAAGCAAGGTTCAATACGTTACCCTAAAATAATACAAAATCTATAGTAAATCTATCAAGCTGTTTCTTATTCTTACATATCAATATTATATTGTTATTGAAATTAAATGACTAGCAATATAAGTTTAACACATTTAGGTACCATTTATTTTTTAATACAAACGTTACCATTCTTTAAATACATTATTTTAGTGCAATATTAGCATCATATAAGGTTAAACTTCTAGCGGCTGTAGATAATTGCCATTTGAGGGCTCAGTTAGATGAGAGAAACAATAAATATTACCTTTTTAACACAAAATTTAAGTGGGATTAAACTCTGACATAAGTATGGGTGATGAAAAGGAAAAAACTTGAATTCAGAGCAAATAAAATATCATTTCAATTAAGAGTGTTTTATCGCATATATGTAAAAATCACATACAGAAAATGAGTAATTCAATGATCAAATAATGTTTCTTAAATGTTAAAATAATATCGCTTAACTGTCTTACACTTAAATATGTTTATTTTTAATGAAACATTGTATATGCAAGTCATTTTCCTCACTGTCTAAAGTTCATTTTAGATGAAACATGATTTTAAGCATGTAGTAGTTTAGTAAGATCACTTGACCATTATGTAAGCAACAAAATACACATATAGCTTATCAGCTATTGAATATAACAACTATATTGATAACAATCAAGGAAAGCTACCTTACAATTTCTAAAATTTTAAGTCATTTAAGCATGGTCAAAATCGAGAAATGTAGAATTAAAGCAGGTGTTTGTCCTTTGAACAAAAACTAAAGTTTTTTTTTAAATTAATAGTTGTTTCTTACCCATATATGGCACCCACCATGCCAAACATATGATTATATCCCCCATGGTAATGGATCCCTCTATATATAAAGCATGTCCAGAATACACTTTTTTCGGTTACATGCATAACACAAATATTCTAGGAGAATATAACACTTGTCGCCTGTTTCATCTGGATATACAATTTTGTGAAATAATGAAACATGATAGCATAAGTTTTGTTCAAAAGGTTCTTTGTAAGTGATAAATTTAAAAGGGATAATGCATAGAAAACAACCCTTGCATTGTTAGTATTGTTTTGTAGACATGACTAATTGAATGGACTTAAATAAATTCATTGGTAATTTTGCTTTGACTTATTTCTGTCAATTATACCACTAACTAACAGTGAAATATTTTTTATTCCTATTTAGCAGGGCAAATGAAAATATGATCGTGGTTACAAAGTTACATTACATCCTTTTAATCATTTGCATAATTCAATTCAAATTAAGCTAAATAAATTATAAGTAGTAACGCAAAGAATAAATCAAATGGGCCAGTACGTTTGATCTTGGATATGTACTTATCACATTTTCAAGAAATTAAGGCTCATATTAGCCTGTGTAAATATGTAGACACACCAGAGCCTTTGCTGCCTGCATATACCAAGTAAAGATGTAGACCCGAATTAAAACAACTGGCTCCACTGAGTTAGCATGGACGATTAATGCTGGCTTTTGCCAATATGTGATAAGTACCAAAATCTCGCATGCTGGTCAACTCTTCATTTGAGTACTATATTAATTACATTAAATAAAATCAGCATTATTACATTAAATAAGATCAGCAATTATTGTTTCCATCTAAATGCAATACATCTCATACTTTTGCTACTGTCAAAGAACAAATCTGAATTATGGTTTCAATATTTGGTATACTATATTATACACACATGTAACACATACGACAATAATTACACTGCAATATACTCTGGTATGTTTACAATTCATTCTATTAGTTCAATATTCATATAAAACTTTACAATTGGGAATTTATGCAAAAATTTGGTTATGCCACATTCTGTATAGAAGAACTTAGCATCAGTTGTTTTGACATTAATTTATAAAACTAAGTAAGATGTCAGCACTGTTTTATATGCTTTACTTTTCCATCCCACATGCTAAAAGAACATTGTTAAATCTATTTTGCGTTAACTTGAATTCAGCTGACCAAATTTTGTCTGCCCTTATTCTGGCAGATAAAGTCTTATAAATTTAAAATGGTATCGTAAGTAACAACTGGCCTGATTTTGTGGATATGATCCTATCAAATGGTATCATTGTCACGTAAAAACCAATCATCAAGACTTATTTTTCCATTTTCATGGAAGTGTTTGTTCTTTGTAAATCATTGACTTATTTATATAAAGCTTACATTGCTTGAGCAAATGATCAGAAATACTATGTTGATTTAATTAACATTTTTCTTTCATTAAACAGTGAAAGATATGCTGAAGATAACAAAGTCCATTTAAAAGCTAAAAAAAGAAATGTGTCACCATCTGCATGATGAAATAAAATGTCAGTTTAAATTTTTATTTTGAGACAAATTCTTTAAACAGTTTCTGAATACATTCACGTATGATGCATAGTATCTAATGTAACACAAATCAAATTTTATTGTACCTACTTATATATGCTTGATTCTATCTGGATCGTTAGCACACACTCTTGTATGCTACCACCTCCAACACAACATTTAGTTAAAAGCAGTTTTTATTACTGTAAATGAGCATACAATTTTCAGGGAGGAATACTATCCTGTATCCTGTTACTGACTATGTTCATATAATATGAACAACATTCAACTGGTTGCAATAAAATTATTTGGTTGCTGTTAAATAAGTAATTGAATTTAACTTAGTACCAAAAGTCTTCAGATAAGTATAACAAAATCAAAATCCATCTTAGATTACAATTTCAGACTCAATTTATACTGTCTTTGGCATCGTTTTGGACACACATAGTACCTTATGATATATTTTTGTTATTCAGCTATCACTTGCTAGCTCTAATATTCTTTGTTAATGAAGTTTAAAAGCTATAAATTTTGGCAAGTTGGTAGAAAAAAAATTAAAAAAAAAGTTAAAAAATATATTATATCACAAAAGCTACTATGCATTGAAAATTTGATATAGTCTCTTAATATGAGCTGATAAATTCCATTTCAGACAAATTATTATCTTTATATCTATTAAACACACAAAAAAAATTAAAATAAATTCAAATGTCCATTAAATGTATCATTAAGGGTATAAATCAACATATAGAACGCACTGAAGTTAATGTAACAAACATAACATATTGACAATCAAACATCAAAAGGATATTTTTAACCAGAAACAATGTTTAAAATCCCCTTTCAGTTTTGCTTATCAATAGAATGCTCATATACGATGTTTAAAAGCATACAGATAGGATTTGAAAATGAAAAGATTCTTACTTTACATAACGTTTTCTTCAGGGTCGTCATATTCAACAGCTTATAACTCTTGGAGTTTTTGTGATAGAAGCAAGCTGTTTGCAGTTTTGGAATGGTCAGTAAATTTACTTTTAGAGACATGTTATTTTGATCTAAAATATGTATTGAAAAAATTATCAAATGAAATTATTTAACAAAATTTTAACGATTTTATAAGGTGTAGTTGAAAATGTTACGTAAATGACACCATAATGGGCCTAAATAACATTGACTAACATCAATATCCGCAGGAAATTAACTGTTCTTGTATATTACATGACTATTTAGCCACTTTGAATTGTTCAAGTAATACCTTAACAGCCTAAATTACATATTTTTTTAAATGACGGGTAAAGTAATTAACACGCTGTAATACCCCAACGCCCCAGCTGCCAGAGGGCTAACATGTTTCAAAAAGCTTGTTAGATAATAGGCTTTATGAAAAACATAGTCTACAAAATTCTCCTTGGGGGAGCAAAACCCTTAGTAGCTCGTAGCCTAATAGCTTCCCACCTAGCTAGCTAGAAGAGGAAAAATATAATTATTACAGATTATACAAATATTTACTTAATGATCTACACGAAACAAACATATTTGGATTGAGTGACTATTTTTTAAATCTGAATAGCATACATGTATATTTTTATTTCATTTACCATGTCATGCATCTGCTATGGAACGTATTAAGGCTATACAAAGATACCTACGATTTTGTCATTAGAAACCATATTAAGTAACTGTTCATTAATCTTAGGTCAAAACTTTCTGTGTCAAGTCTTTGCCTCTTCTGGTGTGTTGTTACTAGCATGATTTTTGTGAAGCATACCATTACGTTTGTACCAAATGCATTATATTTAGCTTGTCCAAAACAATTTGTAAGTTATTCTCAATATCTTCTACTGAATTCTGGATGGCAAATAAAGTTGTACCAACGGCATATAGATCTGTATTAAAAATTAAGTTATAAAGGTAAGTAATTTATAAAAAGAAGAAATAAAAGAAGGCCCAAAATAGATTCTTGTGGAAGCCAATATAGAACTTGTCTAATAACTGATTTACCGTTGTTAACATAAACATGCTGCCTTCTTTGAATTAGATAAGTTTTAAACCATTGTAGGGTTTCATCTTTTATGCCATATATTTCAAGTTTTGACAAAAGTATTTGATGATCTTCAAAATCAAAAGCTTTCTTGAAGTCCACTAATACAACACCAATCATTTAGCTACTGTCGATAGCATGTAGCCAATAACATATGGTGTGTATTTGAGCAGTTTCACACGTGTGTCCAACTCTGAAACCAGACTGAGTTGTATTCAGTAATTATAATTATGAAGGAACTCAGAGAGACAGTCATGAACATGCTTCCCAAGTACTTTTGACCAAACAGGCAAAATTGAAATAGTTCGATAATTGTTAACTTCTCAAGAAGCACCCCCTTTGTGGAGGGGAGTTACTCTTGTTTCCTTTCATTCATTTGGGAAAATATAAACATTGAATGCATGATTACAAATGAAGGTAACATGTTCAGCTATATGTGGGGCAGCCAACTTTAAAGTCTAGGCCCAATGTCACCTGTTCCTGCTGCTTTACTTATATCTATATTTAAGAGATATTTAAAGTAGGTAAGGATGCAAAGATCAGGAATCGATACAATCAAGTACCACACCTGACCCAGGATGCCAATGGGAAAGTGACAAACTCACAGTAGACACCACAATCGAGAGCCAAGAGGTCAGCCCTTTCCCAGCAGGTGACCAAAGAAAAACATTTTCCTTTTCAATATTAGAGAAAGCAAATTTGGTGTTAGCAGGAAGTTTTTGTTGACAAAATTCTATAAGGTTTTCATGGCCAGTATTTTCAACAGGCTCTTTTATCTTTAAAGCAATATTTTCAAAACATAATTCATTAAATTTATTAATTTTGCAATTTAATTTGGATATTCAGTGTGAGAATCTTCACTTTTAATAGGTCCTATAGTTGTCCGTTTCCTAAGACGACCTTTCCAAACACCAACTTCTTGAAATATTTTATCAAAGCTGCAAGGTTTGCCTTTATTATTTTCAATGAATGATTGATATTTATCTATTTTGGCTCTTTTTATCAATAAAAGTACCTTATTTATCCAAAATTAGTATCCATCTGTGTTACCTAGTGATTTATGTCTATCTCTGGTCTTAATAGCATCAAACATTTCAGTTGTTTTTACGTTTTACTCTGTGCTGTTTAATTGACATATGCTGATATACAACTTGTAGGAAGATATCTAACCATGCCTCAAGTATATCACCTATATCATCAATATGCTTAATTGTGGCCCAAGGTGCTGACAGAAGGTCATTAGAAAATTTAGTCTCATCAAAATCTTTAAAACTTCTGTAAGATATTGTGAAATGCTTTCTTTTCGGGGGTTGCACATGCATTTTGCGAGTAAATAATATAGGAAAGTGATCACTCAATCCAATCTTGGGTATTTTTACTGAATTAACATTTTAGTTTGCATAGATATTATCTATAAGAGTTCTAGAATTTGGGAGTTACCCTTGTAGCTTCAGAGGCCAATTCTACTTAACCAAAAGGTTCCATAAAATCTGACCGTGCCTGCTTGATCTGCTTATTTAAAAGGTGGCTATTAATATTACCCATCAGATATATTTCATTTTCCATTTTTACCAGATTTTCATTATTTTCTTCGAATATTTAATTCCTATTAGTTGTTGAATTTGGTGGTCGATACATATTAACAATTAGGAAAGGTTTACTTTATGCGGTCGTATTTATAACCAGATACATTCCAGTTTAGCCTGTTCAAGGTCAGCCCTTGGAACCCCATATTTTACATACTACAAAATTCCTCCTTCCCCAGTTTTTTCTTGGAGATTGCTTCTAGAGGGCATCTAAAAGCCATTTATAAGAAATCCTGAAACTGGATAAAAAGAACTTAATTTTTACTCACTCAACCCCAAACCATGTATTGATTTTTTTTCTGAAAGACGTACTAAAATTCAATTGTATTACCAAGTCCCTGTATATTAAGGTGTCACATTAGAAGCCTTTACACTTTAAGCCTAGATCAAGCAACCTCTGTCAGCTGGTTTTTTTGATATTGTAGGTTCTCTCTAATTTTGAAGGATCCATTTTTCCAGATTATTTAGAGGTTGCAAGAGCTGAGTTTGATGCAGGTTGGAATTATTGCTTAATAAGTGAGGTTTAATCGAGGAATGGGAGAAGGTACTCTTTAAGTAATAAATGCGCATCTGTTACGAAAACAGGGCTCAGACCAATTAACTCTTTACCTGCTCTTGTCGTCTGCTGATAGACTTTACAAGCAGTTTAGTCAAAGATGATGACCGACAAGATACCAGACCTTATCTGGATCTAAACTGATACTCTGGTGATATTGCTGAAAAGTATGTTTGGAAATTAATTTTAAAGAAAAGCAGTAGGAGACAAAACAAAACAGCAGTGTAATTTCACACCAATCTAAGGAGTATTAATGAACATTAGATTCTGGACAATATTTGCTTTACTAGTAGCGTTACGAAATGGGCCTTTACCCTTTGATCATGATAGACATGTCAAAAGGTTTGGAAATATTAGATTTACTAGTAGACGTTGCGAAAAGGTCCCTAACAAATTGAATATACAGTTAGAATGTGACCAGATGCATCCTTTTAGACACAAACAATCGAAAAAAGCGAAAGTACGTTAAAGAGATGTACTGTTCAGGAACGAAATCTCCCTAAAAGCCATTCAAGAAAAAGTAAATTGTTCTAACTGTGATTTTTACAATAATTTTCGTGACAATGAATGAACATAAATGTAAATTATTCAAATCTAATTAATGATTTTCAAAAAGTAAAAATCATGGGTAACGAGGCAATATATGTATGCCTCTAAACTTGTTTTAATCCTCCAGTTACTTTGTGTGTGGATCCTTTTTATTATTTGTGTTTGTCTTTGTTATACCCGTGTGTCTGTTCCTTGCAGCCTTGTGATCACCTGCTACAAAAGGGCTGGGCTCCTGGCTCTCGTTATTGTGTCCCAGGCCAGGTCTGTTATTTAATTGTATCGATTCCTAATCACTGCCTTATTTTCTACTTTTAATATAACTACTCTACAATCTGTTTTTGATAGAATATAAGTTGAAAGGCTAAATAACAAAGTTTTAATAAATCAACCGACTGTATTGTGCCTGACCCGTGTTGAACGTAGATTAATCAGTGTCCGGTGACAAAGGGGATGTGTGGAAAGCAAATTGAACTGACAGACAGACGGACACATACTGTGATTGAACATTACGCATGCGTCGAACGGTTAAGAATTTACTCATCATTTAACTCCCGTTACTCAATCCCTTATCAGCATTCTAATTTCAGATGCTCTCGGTTATTAATCACACATATCACTTTGATGGTAAACTGTTTAATAGTCTATGCCAAAAGTGCAGACTGACACAGTAATAACTTTTCTTTGCAGATGCTTGGCTTAATATTCCCCAACATTATTGCAGGAAATTATTGACGTGTATACATAGCAGGGACAAGTATAGTAGCCTAAAGTGCATATACGGTATTTAATAATTGAGCAACCTCAAGAGATTATGGTGCATCAGCAAATTCTCAAACCGGCCTTCGTTTACAAAGAGGCTGGGGTTATTCCCTATTTGAATACATAAATCATTGACTATGGGTGCGTTTCTTTGGATTCGCCGGGCATAAGCCAGTTGTAGTATATAACGGGCGGGGCACTCGATTAAATCGGATCACTTGGCGGCTCACCCGATAGGCGCACTACCAGCGTACGCCAATCTCGCTGAATTTCAACCAAGGCGTGTGAGCGGCGAGGCCTGTATCGCCACTTAACGGTTCGTACCACAAAGTAAGTACTGTTGCGCCGTTTTTGCTCGATTGCAGTGGCTTACTACCCATCCCCGGTCATATGATCGGCTTAAGCCGGACGCGCAGGCGAGGCAGCGGCGTACGCCGTGTTGGTGCCAAAGAAACACAGTCATTGGCGATACCCGAGACCAAAAGCTAGATATGTAACTCAATTGGATAGCTAACTACACAAATTTGTATATTTGAGCTGTTGGTTTATGTCCCAGTCAACATTTGTTTGCAACAATTGGAACGTTTGGTGAGTTGAAATTGTACTAAGCACAGGATAAGGTGTCTTGCTCAAGGACACAACACAGTGCCTTGGGAACAGCACTCTCTAGCTACCATTAACCCAGCCCCTGCGCCCCTCAAATGTGCAAGTTTAAAATTTATGTATTTTTGTCACATAATCGTAGTCCATTGATACTTGTGGAAAGAACTCTAAACAATGAGTGGCCTTGTACCATCATATCAGAAAAGATATAAATTTAAATGTCTGCTAGAGATGCGGGATGAACACATTGTTTAGCTTTGATACTCCAGCAAAACGGCGATAATAAATAAACGGGACACTTGCACTTTACAGGGTCCAAGTGTACGGTCTGTTCACATAACTTCTGATAAATGGGGGCGTGTGCACCCATACCTAGGTTTCATGTTTCCATCATATCAAACACTTCAAGGAATGATTTAAAAGCAAACATACCCTACAAAACTAGTCAAAATCAGTTGTGCTCGGTAAAGTGCAATCTAGCCAAATGTTTAGTATTTTAATAGATATGGTCCTTCTGATTTAAAATCTAAAGAATGCAATTTTGACACCCTTGGGCAATTCAAAATGGCCACCTAAGTCCAAAATGGCCGACAAAATAGGGGAACTTTAAAAAAAAAAAAAACGCATAAAAAAGATGATATTTTATCTACATCAGAGAGCGGAACTCACATTTTGCTCGATCATAGCCATTAAAAAACTAATAAAGGCCACCAAAATCCAAGATGGCTGCCAAAAGTAGATATAATTTGGTTAGGTTCCAAAATAGACTAAATTATGTGGTGGTATATTTAGTGCATAGTTTTGATAAAAGACTACATTTTAACTAAAATGAATAAAACAAAGCAAGTGTGGCTTAAATCTTGTGTCACACGAAAACTGATGACCCCTGTCTCAAACCGAGGTCGTTTTCTCAGCCTCAAATTTTCAGCAATTTTGTTTTCATGAGATACGCTTGACTAATAAGGTGTTACAATTATGTAAAATTCATAACTTTAGTCTGATCAGTCTATAAGATATTCACGTTTATTTTAGATGAGGCGTTTTTTCTTGACGTCAGTATATTACACTTCATTGCCCAATATTATAGATACCAGACATACAGTGATGCTCCGAAGAACTTATCTGGAGCACGAGAGTGAAATATTGGACCTCTTCTGTTTCTTTTATATATTAATGACATTGTTGGAGATATTAACTCCTCTATTAGACTTTTTGCTGATGATACTAGCTTGTATATAATTGTCGATGACCCAATTCAGGCTGCTGATCAATTAGATGCGGACCCAGCTAAAGTCCCTGGGCAGATAAAAGGCTCGTGACATGTAATCCTGGGAAGTCAGAGCCTATCCTTCTATCTCGAAAATAAAACAAACCATATTAACCTCCAGTTCTGATGAACCAAACCCAAATTGCCAAGGTTAAATTTATAAGCACTTTGGTGTCATCTTTTCAAATGATGAACAACTTGAATAAGTCAAATCCAAAGCATGGAAGCGAATCAATATAATGCGTAAATTAAAATTTTCAACTAGATGGGATAACTCCTCAGACTAATTACTTCTCATTTATACGTCCACTTCTAGAATATGCTTGCGTTGTGTGGAATAATTATTGTACACATCATGAATCAAATGATTTAGACAAGATCCAAAAATGAAGCTTCTAGAATAGTTACTGGTACAACTAAGTTATCCTCCATTGATTCTCTCCACATAGAAACGGATGGCGAACACTGGGATCAAGACGGAAAACCTATATAAGCTAAGCATATTTTATAAAATGAAACATAGATTTTGCCCTGATTATCTTGCTTTATTTGTGCCTGCTACTGTTGACAGTGCGTTAACATACCCCTTACGTAGCTCTTCAGATCTACACATATTACATACGAATTCTCGTCTTTACTATACATCGTTCTTGCCCACTGTTGTCCGTGATTGGAACTTCCAGAGCAAACGCGTAGTTCTCCAAGCGTTAACATCTTCAAAAATAGACTGAATTCCAACTTGAGTACAACACCCTGATACTATTACATAGGTAAAAGACTTTATCAAATATACTTAAACGCAAAAGAAACGTAACTCTTTCTAAAATAGTAATTCCTTCTTTTTTGTCAAAAAATACAGGCAGCAATAATAAAATCGCTAAGAACCGTTATTTGCCTTGCATACGAAACCAAAACTAGACCGCTGTGACGTATGGTTGACGAACTGCAGCGAAAAATGTAAGGCAACCCCTATTTTTAAAGTCACAAAGTTCAAAAATTTTGCCTATTTGTGCCTATTTTGCGAAAAAAACACGTTTAAAACAAATATCGGTTTTAGAAAGCAGAAGGGAAGACAAAATCAAAACCGGTACTTTTATGTGTCTGTCAACGTTCATTTTGTCAAAATGGCGCCTTATTTTTTTGCGTAATTAGCCATTTTATCCAAACGAATATTAATAACCAAAACCTTTTAATGTCACCATAAGCCCTCAATACATTGCATAGAAGACATAAGTATCGCGACGTGATTGAACAAAATGCGTCTGTAATGACTTTTTTTAAAAAAAAGGAGATGGACGTCAATAAAGAAACGCAGCAACGCAGCGGCTGATAGCGTCAATAATCAATAACTTCCAAACCGTTTTAGCGTTTTACTTTGGTTGAGACATCTGGCTATCAGTTCAATCTGTTTCTTTCAAATCGTAGGAGACATCACTTCTTTAGACTCCATTTGTTGAAATTAACTGACGTCATTATAACGTCAAAATAGAAACCGTCATCAAAACCATTTTACGGCAAATCATTTCTCAATAGCACAGGATATAATTAATAAACAAGCCTCATGTGGTCCATATTGAAGAAAAAGTGGATTGAAAACAGTTGCATTTCTTTTGCGTTTAAGTATATATCAAACTAGACTAAGAACTGCATGTAGTCCTCTCCGCCAACACCTGTATTCAAAAATATAGCTGATGGTCACTATTGCACTTGTGGCGATATAAAAGACACTTATCAGTTCTTATATGTATGCCATCAGTTCACAGACCTAAGACGTAGTTTAATAAACTCAATGTCAGCGATCTGTTAACCTAATCTTAACGTTCTACTCTGTGGTGATATACTACTCAAAGTTTGACAGGGATCATTTTTTAATGCAACATAAAATTTTGACAAATAATTTAATTGAATCAAAAATGGAAGCATAATGATAAAAAATATATCATTCAAAAACTCTTTTATACTTAACGAAACTTCTAAACCGCCAGTTAACAAAGCACATTTTTCAATATAACTCATTTATTATTAAACTTTTTGAAATGGTATTTGCCACAGTATATTTGGACACATGTATGCGTCGATTGTACATAACGCAGTTTGATTCAATAAGGATGTTCATTTATGCGTATCGATAGAGTACTTATACCTGTTTTGCACGTGGCACACAAATGCTAAATGTTTATCGTCATGTGTATACTCGTTTTTTCATCGACAACTATCGGACAACTTTATTTTATCACAAAAATGCCAACGTTTGGGTTGTATGAGTATAAAGTAGATGGGTCGGGCTGTGGGTTCAATCGAAAATGGGGCCTCGCTGAGACTGATTCATAATTTATCATAAAGTTTGACATGTTTTGATAGAGCCGAAAGTTTACACCACAACATGTCAGTCATTTTTCATTTTTGCACTCGTATGACGAGAAAAATCGACAAAAACTGAGTTTTACGTATGTCATAAAATGTCCTGTATAGTCCACCATACTTTGGTGCGGTGATGCACAAATGCTGCATTGGAACGTCGGAAGTGCCGAGATCGATGTACAGTAAACGGTTAATGGGTGACAAATGTTTCAATAATTTTGAAGACAAAAACATTTCATCATAATAAACACATTTCTGTGTTCTTTTATGCCATATGGGCCTCCTTAGGAGCACTGAATTGCATGAACATTGCTACTTTAATAAAAAATAAACACGATTGTGTTCAATAATGTCCATTTACAGCACCAGAAAGCTTCAGTGATATTGTGGACAAAAACATATCATCTCCATAAAGCATTCTTGTGTTGTTTTATGTCATATGGGCTTCCATAGGAACATTGTGGATATCCTGAAAATTGCTTGTTAATAAAAGCTAAATCCAAAAATGTTCAATAATGTCCATTTATAACAGTTTTTTTTCTCACTTTAGGTCCCTTGAATACTCGGTTTTAAGCGATGAGTTCAAATTCTAGCATTTGTGTGAAAATGAAATGCGATGGTGGCTTTATACAGTCTATCAATTGAGCATGTTATTTTCAATTTATGAAAATGAAATTTTGACAGGTTCTGTTTTATTAATTTTTCCATATTGAGTGTAAATTTTAGCCATGTATGTATCATATATGTTAAGATATATGAGAAAATGTCGAGTGGCGGTTTGGAAGTTTCGCTCAGTATATTTCTAATGTCAAATGTCAACGCATCCACGTGTGGCTACAGCGAACGTCTAGGCACCCCAAAATTTGATGTAACACAGGTGATTCTAGCCGACTGAATTTTCTCATTGTTTTAGATTCGTTGTTAAAAACTTGCCTATAAACGCGTATGACGTACACGGGCATCAATTACAGCACGACATCTTCTGCGCATAATCGTAATCAGAGTCTGTATCCGGTTTTGTTGAATCAGCATCCATTCAGCAACCAATGCATCCTTAAGCTCCTGTAAAGTCCTGGGTTTTACAGGTCTGGCTGAAATCCCACGCTGAAGAATGTCCCATGCATGTTCAATCGGATTCAGGTCCAGTGATCAAGCAGGCCAGTCCATATGAACGATTGTCTCATGCTCCAGATAGGCGTTAGTGACGTGTGCATGGTGGGGACGGGCATTATCGTCCTTCAGAATAAATTCTTAACCAATGGAACCTGCATATGGCCTCACATACCGATCGAGAAACTCATTGCAAAACCTCAATGCCATAAATGTTCCGTTTTCAAAAGAGTACAAGTCAGTTTTTCCGTTGACGTTAATGCCTTTCCAAACCATGACTGAGACCTTGCCATAACGGTCATGTTCTACGGCATCCAATTCATCAAATCTCTCTTTGGGTACTCTCCACACCAGCTGACCCTTATCAGTAAAGTCGAGACAGAATATGGACTTATCAGTGAAAAGCACTGTCGTCCAGTCACGAATAGTCCATCTGACATGAATTCTGGCAAAGTCTAACCAGTCCTGCACGTGTTGTCTCGTCAACGGAACGCCCATAGCGGGTCTCCTGGCATTCAATCCAAACTCATGGAGTCTATTTCTATTTCTCACTGTTTGTGTAGAAATGCGCTCTCCAGTTCCGTTCCTGAACTCGTTATTCAAGGACGTAGCGTTATGAAACCGTTGACGTCGAGACTGAATCAACAAAAACGGCCTTGACGTCGAGTTGCAGTCCTGTCGCGTCCTCCGCCATGTCTGTGTGAAGGATCTCTGTGGGTCAGATGACGATTCCACATTCGGAATATCTCACTCTGTGACACATTAAGAATCCCAGCAACACGACGTTGGAAGACGCCAGATTCTAACTTTCCGACGCCACAGTTCATTTCTTCTGGACTTAAACGATCTAAAACATGTCTCCAAGCCATTTTAAGGGACAATAAATCAAATTGAATCCTTTTTACGGTTAGAAAATGAAAATTGACACTTTTGATATGCCAGTTGGTATCCAGTGTTACGCAAGAATTTGAGGGTGCATTAGTTCATTTACAAAATGTGCAAATTGTACGCTTTCGTGAGTACTGCAATGCAAACGAGCTGCTGCTCAAGACAATATGCAATATATGGAGTGCTAACTCGGCCATGAATTTGCACATTTATAATGCAAATTTTGATGGATAAAAATTGATCCCTTTCAAACTTTGAGTAGTATATATCATTTACTTTAGATCAACATAAACATATATTTAAAGCAGTACACGAATTTATAATTAAGTCAAAACGTTTTGCATGTACATATTAATGCTTCAATAACATATTGTATCTGTAAGAAGCATACCTCAATATTTGCAATAATAGTACTTTAAAAAAGTTTCGAAACGAAATTGTATATCTTTCTCTGAAGTTAGTTTTTTGTCTTAGTTTTTTGTCTTGGCAAACAATGTAGGCTCTGATGAAATGTCACGTTATGCCGCGTTTATCTTGATCAAGTACTCAATTAGGAGTTACCAGTAGACTCGTACACAGAATTTATCTGCTATAACTAAAGTTGTATATTCTGGTCATATCCAGTTGATGTATGGATAGTTTCAGTTTTGGTCAGTCTTTGTATATGACTACTGTGCCGTCAATTATTCAGTGGACATCGTTTTTCTCTTTTAAAATGTCTTTAATGATATTATTTCGGACTGAAATTTTGCACATGCATATAATATATCACCGCCTAATATGCAATTGCACATTTAAACATTTAAGATTGGAAAATAAGCCCGGAATCCCTTATAAATAAGATAATTTAGTCGTTTTCGATTTAGAAAACTCCTCATTTTCCCCCAGTGTATTTCATATGGGTAGCACGTGGTTTGTACAGTTCAGTGATTACCATGTTTACTTTCGTATATATATATCAGGTTGTATGATAAAGAAACGGTCACTAGCAGGATATCTCTTGGTGTGTCTACATAAACACTCCAAATGCTTTGGAGAGACTGCGCAAATAACAATTCTGTCTTAGTTATATCATATTTCACTAAACTCAAATTTTGCAGCTTGCTTTCTTAGCGTTCATGGTAAATTTTACTGCGACTGAGAAAAACTGTCTTCGGTGATTTGTAACAACAAAGGCTCAGATTAGCCTGCGCATCTGTGTAGTCTCATCAGCAACTTTGTTATCTGCTTTTTGGAAGTTATATCTAGACTTGCTATGAGCGAAACTTCAATTTTCTTGCTAGCCTGGTAAGCCGAGGGGACTGGTTTGAGACTAGCTTTGACGGAAACCCAGAGCCAGGTTTTCTGGCGTCGTGGCCTCGTATATTTCTGTTGCTTGCTCGACAGCTCTAGGACAAATATTACAAGTGCAACAGATATTAATATTAAAAAATAATGAGGTAGCTATTCATCAGATAGGTTAACGGGAGTCACATCATTTGGCTGTGCTCTACATCGTCTAATACACAAGTCATTCGTAACTACAGCCCACAGAGCAGGGGAACGGCGGAGACTTTGATTTGCTGGTTGCAGGTCTCTAGTATGGCCCTGTACTTACAGCTCATTCGCCCGGCTGGGGCGTCGGTACAAATGACTGGTGGGCATAATTTGTTTCGCCTCGGTTATGCACTAGTAATTTGTGACCACTGCCCCACCCCCCCCCCCCCCCCCCCGCCCAGGGGAATGTCGAGGACTTTGATTTTAAGTCTGCAGTTCCCAGTAGTAACAACCACACTGTGGGGACAACTAGCTGGCAAAACCATGACATTTCTCCCCCGCAGTCTGTTATTATACTGCACTGCCATGGTTTCCTATGTATATCAAACACCTACATTTCCTCCGCATTATGGAGACAATGTAAAAGTAAAATCACAGCACATGTGCCAGGCTATCCCCGCCCTGCTTGGTGAAGCAGTGGTTACAAATGACTGGTGCATAATTTATAGCCTATGATGCACTTCACATGAAAATTTGTTCTCAGCCATCCCCCCAAAATATATTGACCCCAAACACAAAATATGACATCCACTGATATATTTTTCAACCTA